>JAWMRA010000041.1:48001849-48037184 GCA_035584735.1 Pseudotriccus pelzelni | reverse complement strand
CCAGGTGGCGCTGCGGCCGCGCGCACCGCCCCGCCCCGCCCCGCCTCAGGGCCCGCGGCGGCCGAGGGGGGGCCTGGGCAGCGGGGGGAGCCGCGGCCGCCGGGCCGGCCACCGTGGGGCCCGGTGAGCAGGGAAGGAGCAGCCGCAACCTCCTGCTGCGGCGCCTGCTGCGCTCTGACAGCTCTCCGCACCCCCTAGCTGACACACACTCCCCCGCGCCGGGCCGGCTGTGCCCGGCAGACCCAGCGCTGAGGGGGACGAGGGGCAGGCAGGAACAGCTGGCCACAAGGCTGAGGGTCACGTCGCGGCAATGCGGGCTCCGCGCCGCGCTGAAACAGAGATTTTTTGACTCCTGTCCTTCCGATCTGCCCGCGTCGGGACATTTAGGGACCATCCAGGGAACGTCCTGACCACCTGAAGGCACCCTCTGACTTCCCGTGGTGAAGGTCCACAGAAGCCTAAAGATACGAACAGTGGCAGGAGTGAGTGGGAGAGAGCAAAAGTGTCTCTGGTGTCCCCTGAGCTCCTGCAATAGGGAAAATAACAGCAAGCTCCCAGAAGGGCACTGCCTACCACAGTGAACAACAGCTCAAGCTATCCAGGTTGCCCCAGCACACTAAGCCTGAGGGAAAAGCTTCCCTGGCCCTAGAGCTGGCTTTGTCCTGAGCCTGTGAGCAAGGCGAACCAGCACACCCAAAACGTGACTAAGAGCAGCAGGAGTCGCCCTGTTCCTCCTCCCCTGCCTCACTTCCACCTTGGCTGGAGAGGTTACAGACACGAAGAAAATTAATTTCTAAAAACCCATAAGGAAAAGAGGTGACCTCTTTCTTGCCTCTTCAAAGATCTGGGAGGACCCTGAAGCATGACATTAATAACATGTAACCTATGGAGGATGCAGGACACTGAGGTTTCAGCTCTGTACCAAACCCTCTGGGGACCAGCTTGAGGACAGGATTTCAAGCTTCATTTCAGACTTGTGTATGGCTCATTCTAGGCTCCCTCCTCTCCTGCCATGCAGTGACTACCAGCTTGCTGACTCTCTTACCAAATTAGGCTTCTTCTGCCCACCTTCCAGCCTGACAGGCTGTTGCAAAAGTTTATACCATGGCTGGCTAGGAACTTCTTTCTAATTTTAAGTCTAAATGTATTTGTGATCCAGATGAGCTTCTAGGAGAACAAATTAGGCTTTTGCCCTAGCACATATTTATGATGCGTGGATCCTGTTCCCCCTCAAAGTCTCCTGATCATCTCCTGATGAAACAAGCTACACACTCAGAATGGCTGCTCACAAGCCTGCTCTGTAGCTGCTACAGGTCAGCTCCATCCTTCCGGAGGAGGAGGAGTGTCTAGAGCAGCATCTGCAATGCCAGGTGAAGCACTACCTCGTACTCGTTGGTCCCTCCAGACAATTCTTCGTTGGGCATATCCTTGAACTGAGATTCTTTATTCAGAGCCAAACTGGCAGCACATGGGCAGTATCCACCCATCGTCTGACTTCTTCCAATGCTCTGGCTTGAGGGGTGCCTTTTTTACAGCATTCTGAGGCAAAACACTGTTGGTTTTGACAGCTCTCACTGTGACTGACAGAGCCCCTTCCTTACCAGCTCCTTACCCACCCTGCCTCTTCCCTGCCAGTCCTTGTGCCAGAAGCATTCAGTGGGAGATGGGACATTATGTGGTCCCCTGCTCTGGACCATCTGTCTCTTGCCCTCATTCAGAGGGATAGGGCGGTGCTGGGATATCATGTTTCTCCAGGAGAAGGTAGTTTTTTTCCCCCCTAACTCCCTTCTGCTTTGCTCCAAGGAATTGTGATAACCCTTATGGTTCAAGGAAGAGGGAATGACCTTTCTAAAGTTACAGAGTGAGGCCTGGGGAAAGAAAGGGTCACTGCGGGTCCTGCCAGCACGCAGGGCTGTGAGAGGTGAAGGAGAGGATGTCAGGGGATTACTGATGGGCAAGGAGGTCTGGAAGAGAACAAGTCCTCCAGGTACCACCAGCTCTGTGCCGAGGTGCTGCGTGTCCCTCTGTGGCAGTACAAAGCATTGCTCAGGACTGGTTTAGCCAAGCCCAGCAGTAACAGTTGCCCCCATGGGCTGGACATCTGCGCAGCCTGGCTGGGGCTGTGGGGAAGAGCTAGAGAACGAGGGAGGGGGAAGATTTAAAAATAGTCCCCTTCTCATTTTTGCAGCTGTCATTCATGGTGCGTAAGCAAGCCCAAGGCCTCCCAGCTCCCATACACATTACTCCTTACATAATGGGAGACATGCGGGCATCGCTCCGGGCCGGGAACAGGCATCAGGCTGGGAACAGGCAGGGACATGACATTTACGCTACCCTGCCAAAGCCGATGAGCAGCTCCAGGGTGTCCAGGCCCTGAAAAAAAACCTGTGGGTTGGGGAAGGCAGCTCGTGTGGCTGTCAAGGGCAACCCAGCCACAGCCATGGGCTGGGAAGGAGGTGAGGGAGAGCGGGAGGCAATCCAAAGACGAAGGCTGGCTTCACTGTGGGCTGCTGGCAGAAAGCTGGCCCGGGCTTCTGAGCCACTGTCGTGCTTTTGGGGCAAATGGCTGTGGGAAGGGGTTGGGGGCTGTGGGGAGGGCTGTGGGAAACACCATAGTAGGCCCCAAGGGGTGACTGTTTGCCAGAAGGGAAGATGTGGCCACCAGCAGTGAAGGAGGAGGGAGCAGTGCAGAGATGGCACAGGGAAGCAGAAAACGGGGATTGCAGAACAGCTCCCCAGGGAGAGGAGCTGGGAAGAGGAGAGCAGGAGGTGTGGGAGGATAGGTCTGAGGAAGAGGAGAGGGACAGGCAATGCAGTAAGGGACAGTGCTAAGGGGAACTGGTGTGAGGAGAAGACCAAGTGGATGGGGAGAGTTTTGAGAGGGAGACAGGATGAGAAGAGCAGTGCTGGGACTGGTAGGGACTGGAGAAATGGAGGATGATTCAAGTGCTGAGGGAAAAGGTAAAGGTCCACCGGAACCACCAGAACTGCCTGCCCTTTTCTGCCACCTCGGTGCTACAGGACAAACATTGCAAAGGGCAAAAGAGCACTCCATGTCCCCTCGTGTCAGCCGCGCTGGACTCAGGCACCGCTCCCACATGCTTTTTTCCTACCTCCCTCAGCCTCCCCAGCTCTGAAAACTGCCAACTCAGGGAAATTCCAGAGACAGGGGCTGTGCATGGGGCAGCAGGTCAGGAGGACAGAGTTGGAGAGTGGTGAGGAGGCCACCACTCTGGACCTTCGAGCCTCAGCCTCCCAGCCTATCTCATCTAGGAACACTTCCACCCCTCCCACCTTCTGGCCAGGAACTGAACCATATGTCTGCTCGCTGTAGGATCCTCTCTTCTTCCAAAGATCACCGGCTTTCATGCTTTATATGCCAGCAGCCAGACTGCCTTGGGTAAGGCATGAGTCACTGTGGTGCGGTTATTTAAAGCGTGTCTCCTAAGCGCCAGCCACGTGCCTGTGCTGCGCGGGCCGAGAGGGAACGCGCAGCCGGACCCCAGAATTAACACCAGGAGGGCCAGCTGCCGAAAGAAAGCCTGAGACCCAGTTAGCTTCTCCCAGAGCAAAGGGAAACCTTGGGATTTAACGGCAGCCCCCTGTCCGCGGGGAGAACAATGCAACTCATCCCAGTCCCAAACCCCACGGGGCTATTTCCATGTCCACAAACAAAAAGTGCTTCAGAGGAGGTGATTGTTGTTGCCCGGGGGCTGGGCAGGCCTGGGGCTGGTTTGGCAGCCATGCAGTCACCCACTTTACGGGAGGCATGACCTGGAGCCACCAGGATGGTACTGGGATGGTGCTTGGGTTCTCCTGGTGCTGGAGCAGGAGCCGGAGTCCAATCCTGAAATTTCAGGCAGCTATGGACTTCTAACAACTGTTGGCAAAATGGATGCCTTAGCTAGTAAATATTTATGGCATATTCTAACTACTCCCTGCTGTTTTCCATTAGGACTGACATCCCAGAGCAATGAGTAAGTCCCAGTGTATGTCCTTCCTGGCTCCGCATCATTCAGCCGGACCCGCTGCAAGGCTGCTGGCCTATGAATGAGTCCAGGCTTGGGGAAGCTTGTTCTCCCCCTGCATCCTGCTGGCACTGACTGAGGTCCTGGGCACACTCTGTGCTTAGGCTGAGCCTCGCCATCCTGTCCCAGTGAGGAGAGGTGGTAACAACAGCCAGCCTTGGCAGGAGGTTTGAGGAGCTGCTGCTGGCCAAGCTGAGGCAAGACTGGGCATTTCTAGCATATGGAAAAGGAGATGTCACTGGTGAGCATGACGTCTGCACTGGCAGTCAGCATGAGGAGCTGAGAGAGCAGAGCATAGTTTTGCAGGGGACCACGTGCAGGCCAGCTAGGTGGAAGATCTCATCTGTGTTTTCTTGCAAAAGTAATTTTTTCTGGCCCAGAGGAGAGGCAGCATCTGCAATCTCCCAGTCGGGTATCAAAAGCACAGAGCTGCTTTCACTAGTTGCAGAGGACTGAGCTGCTGGGATATGTCCACAATTTTCCCTTCCTTTAGACCAGCCCACTCAGGACCAAAACAGGCCTTCCCTGGCTACTTCTGCTGCCTCTTGTGCATGCCTGGCCCCACATTAACCTCTCAGGGAGGGTCTTTTCACAGGGTTGAGGTGCCCCATCAAGGCCACGGAAATAATTTTTTTCTCTTCTGTAAAACACATCACTGAGATTCACAACGTCACAGAACGTATCAGAGAAAGTATTTGTGCTAATTGCCCACTAAGCATTTCCAGAAAAAGCCAGGCTCAGCTTTCCCAAGACAGCAACAGTAGGAGAGAATTGTGCCATGTATGGCACCCACTGTCCTCTCCACGCTCAGCTCCTTCCTTCTTCCCTTTCCTGGCCTATTGGGGGATTACTGTCTCTCTTCCATCTCTCCCTTGGTGTTTCTCCTTCATTTCCCCTCCCTCCATCTCCTTTGCTTGGTTGGACTTTCATCTTCAGATTTCTTTGTCCTCTTTCTTGTCGTTTTCCTTCTCCCCTCACTGCCTCATTTCTCTCCCCCTTCATTTACTAGTCACTGGTTGCCACTAGCCACAGTGGTGCTGGAGCTGTCATTAAGAGCCCTACAAACTGTAGCACAGCCCCAAACTCCATTTCTACCCCAGACCGTGGGTTCCAAGCCCGTCTGCAGCTCACACCTCCCAGCCAAACCCTCCTCCCACGCAGCTCCACTACACTGGACCTCCGCTACTTGTTGCTACAGCTGTAAAAGCAGGGACTGACACAGCAGGAGAAGGATTGTGGCTGCTACAACACGTGCTTCAGGCACCAGCTCTCTCGCCAGTCTACATGAGGCCATAGAGGCTGATGTTTAATTGCCTGTCTTCCCTCTGCTGTCTGAAGTCCAAATGCCACCGGCCCCTGCATGCCTTGGGGCCTTCACTGCAGTGATGGGGCACACTTAGGGGCTACGTACAGTCCGCTTTGACCTCCAGCTAACGAGAACCAAGTTGTTCTCTCAGGTCTCTCTCTTCACTATGAAGTAGTTTCTTCATCATTTTCTTCCTTAGAGAATGTGGAGATGGCTCAGCAGAGAGAGCAACAGTTGCAAACTTATGTAAGGCATGAAGAAGAGATACTACGTGAGGAACAGTAGGGCTTTGAGGTTCTGCTTCCCATTGGTGATAGTGTTACCCTGATCTGGAGCAAGGCCACACTGAGCTACCAGCCTGTTTGCAAGCTGAGACACCTTAGTCCTGCCTGGTATTAGGCCATAAAAGAATTATGGTTGCTGGAACTGGCACCAACCACTCAGGAGCCAGCAGTGGATGCCCAGGCTGGGCGGTGGGTAACCTGGAGCTACTTTCAGGTGGGATGCTAACCTGATACCCTTGGCGACAATGTCTGCTGAATTAGGTCCTGTGGTATTTTTGCAATAGCAGAGCTGTGAATTGCAGCTTCCCAGCTAAATTGCACTTGAGTAATGCTCTCATGACTTGACTATCTCCACAACATTTTAATTAGTCATTTCTGTCTTCCCTACCACAACAGGGTAATAGTACAAAATTACTGTTATTAGTACAAAATGGCTGACCTGACACCCACTGTCACACAGCTCTTTTCAAGATGGGGCTGTATTTCAGCAGCAATGGCTGGTCTTGAAGGTGTTTTTGGAGCCATTGGAGGGCTCCAAAAAAGCATCAGCATAACAGATACAAAACCAGGGCAGACCTTCTGACTCCTTTCTTTGCAGTCCTCTGAGGGACTGACACCCAAGGGCTTTAAGCTCCCATGGAAGTCAACTCTTATACTGAGTACAGCAGAAACAAAAACAGGCCCTGGGAAAGGATGGCAAGGACAGGAGCTTGGGATGGAAAAGATTCAGAGGGTTCGTGCATGCTGACTCCTCCATGAATGTAAGCAAGCAGAGCTGCACCTATGCTCCTGCTTTATACAGAGCACCACAGGAGCAGTTTGTACTTGTAGATAACACAGAATGGTGATAAAAAAAACCCTGCCTCCCTTTTTGGCTCCAGCAATTAGCCTGTACTCAATGTTTCCATTAGTAAGCAAACTGAATGATGGCATTAGGTAGTTTGACATAATCCTGTTTGCCTACAAAGAATGTACAAACTCCTGCTTCTGTAAGCACAGCAGGAGTCAAACTGCATCAACAGCTTCTTTGGTCATAGCTCTAATCCTCTTTTTAACCAGTTCGTCAACCTGCTTGGAGAAAGCTCCTCAAGCTCTTGCTGTGTGCCAAGTTGCACGTTCTTCACTGCACTTCTAGAGAGTTCCCACCACCACACTTCAGCCTCTCCTCCCTCCTATCTTCCCTCCATAGCTTTGCTTTGGGATCAGCAGTTCCCAAGTGCCTCAGGCTATTTGTGGTAGACACACAGTGCAGGAATTTGGTAAGACAGAGCTGCTTTCATCAGGCAACTACATTTATTCCCCCCATCATCATATTGCATCAGCATTCATGACATGTCAATGCCCCATAGCCACTTTGCTTCTGAGTAAATGCCTCTGAGGTTTAATGAGTTTTCCTCCTGCCGTAAACCAGTGGTCAGTGGCTGTGGTCACTGCTGTAATCCCAAGATAATTTTGGACACGCTGGGAGGGTTGGCAGAGCCAAATGCAGCTGCAGCATCCTTCAAAGGTTGAAGGGTTTTTTTCGAGACTTCTGCAAAGCAAGAACACACCTTGCAATACCCATCAGCCCAGCTGGTCAGCAAAGACTGGTCTCAACAAGCTGTTCCGAACACACTCCCCTCATCTCCAGCCACATTTCTGCCACCCTCGCATCTGCCACCTGCTCCGTCATTAGCTCTTGGGCTGGAGCCAAAGACTGTGGCAACACCTGAGCTACTAATTGGGCTATTGCAGCAGCACTAATAGAACGGGGACACCTCTGCCAGCCAAGCCAACTGCTCTGAGATGGGCCAGTGTGCAGCCAGTGCTCCCACTGAGCTTGAAGCCCCCCCCTCTACCACGCAGCGACGAGCTCCCACAGCCACGTGCCCGTGCCAACATTTTTGTAAATGCTGTTTTGCTGCATGGAGGGCAGCCACTGCCAGCCGAACAAGGCATGTGTGGGAAGTGGAGAAGACCAGGCAGAGCTGTGGAGGCGGAAAAAAGGGAATCAGAGGATCACAGACAAATGGCACAGGGATGAATGGGGCCAGCAGGAGGCAAAGGTGCTAGAGGGAGAGATTGCTGCTCACTGGTGGCAGAATTCTTCCTTGCACCCAACTGCTGGCTGCTGTTCGCTCCCAGGATTAGGCCACAGCATTAGGGAAAATAATCTATTTGAGCAAGGAAGATAGAGAGTTGAGGGAGAGGAGAAGGCTGGGTTCCTGGAGAAGGATGCTTCCCAAATTCCCCAGGTGGCTGAGCTCTCATTATAGGGAATGAAGTACCAATGGTGGCATTAGCTGGTATCATAACCAGAGAGCTGCGAAACCCTTCCATACTCTTGGGTTCTTCATATAGCTTCTGGCAGCAGATGCATGTAATAGCAAACATTACAGAGGTGCAGTTGCATCTGTTCACCTTCCTTTCTGGTCTGCTTGGTGAACAGCATCCACAAGGCAGAGCAGACAAACTTATTTGTGGGCCACTTTGAGTGTTTAACTCCCTGGCTTTGCTCTGCCTTGAAGAGGACGAGCAGGGGCTTTGGCAGGGCAGGCTCCAGGCAGGAGTGAAGGCAGCTGTGCCCCTGGGTAAGAGGCTTTTAAGTGTCTGTGAGGTGGAGAGCTACGGCAATGCAGCCTGCTTTGCTGGTGGAAGAGCCTGGAAAGCCAGCCCTTGCCACCGCAAGATGAATAAGATCCTGCCAAGGGACAATTACCTCAAGGAGGAAATGTGGCTCCCTCCAGGAGCAGCAATTACCACTTCCTCCACCAGTATCTCCAGGTGAAGAGGGTGGCCAACTGCCTCAGCAGGCACAGGAGCAGAGGAAACGGGCACAGGATCCACAGCTTGCGGTGGAGACCCTTTTCTGAATGCAGCCCTTGCGGGGAGAGGGGACCACATTAAAGACAGAAATAAATGGAGGTCCCCTTGCTAATCATACCTTCCTCAACAGAGTTATATCACAGAAAAACACTTGGGAAGGGTTTGGGATTTTTTTTGGTCACAACCTCACCCAGTTCTGTCAAGGTCAACAAGACTCACGATAAAATCAGTGGGTTTTTGTCAACCAGGCAAACACAGTAACACCCCTTACCCTTACCCTTTCACCTCCTGGGCTGTGGAAGCCAAAAAGCACCTCCAGCCATTTGTGGGAAGCTTTGCCGCACCACTGAGGTGACACTAGTCCTCTCCAGTGGAGTGCTGTGGTCTGGCTTTTGTGGTTTCTCATGATAATGGGCCCATCCTACCAGCTTTTGCAACCCTGTGAAGGCATAGCAGCTTTGGAGAAGACACTTGTGCAATTTTGCAGCACTTGTGCAATTTTGCATCCTCCAGGTATATTAAAGGAAGATGTCCAGCTCCAACCAGTTCTGGACCATGAAGCTCTACTGGCCAGGCCAGGGAAGGGTCAGCACACAGTTACTAACAGACCTCCACTTCCTAGTGACACTTTATAGATTACTGTTGTAGTCCTCAGACAACCTCATTCAACCAGTTCATCCCACTTTCCAGGAAAGCTCCATCACAGGTGCTGCTGGAAGACCCACAGGTCCCCAGAGCAGCTGTTAGCAGTTACTCCTATGCACTCAGAGGAGTCAAGGATTCAGAAGCCTCAGGTATCTCATGATATAAAACACTGGGGCCAAGTTTGGATGGATTTGGGTCCTTTCATACCATTTTAAGGTGCACAGTGGGAAGGTTTTTTCTTAAAAATATAAAGCAGAAAAATCTTCTCAGCTGTGATGTTGTCTGTGTGTTCACAAAGAAATGGGGTCAATGGCTTTCTCCTGCAATAAATACTGGTGTAATATGACTGATGGAGTACCTGCTGGTTACATGCTGCTGTATTATTCTCTGCTTGCTATGGAGCTGTTGTAGTCCCCACTCTCACCTCTGTAACTGTTTACTGTGGAAAGGTTTTGACTTATGTTTAATGACTGGTCAAAATATTCCCATTATAAGGATCTTTGTGAAGGAAAATAATACTTTTCAAAGAGCACTGTGCCTTTGGAGAAGACAATAACTCCAAGATTAAAAATGAAGTCTTATCAGAATAACATAATCTTTCTTAGCTGGCTTTGTATTGATTGGGCAGTCTCAATGCCCAAACTTCTCATTTGAATAACCAAGTGAGGTCTCTCTTGCATGGTTTTATACACTTGATCTGTGCTGTGACTTATTATCTGGAACATAAGAAAGTTTCTTTGTTTATATTTCTAAAAATCGGCAATTTGTGGTTCCCTATGCTGATGTGCTAGCACTTAGGCGGTAGGTTATAGCATCCAAGTCCAACACGGACATCCTACACTGCTCTCCTCAGCAGTGCAGGGCACCTTCGGCTCTGCCTCGGAGCCCACCTGTGCCCTTCCTGGGCTTGTTTTGTTAGATCCTGTTTCATCTGGGTTTGTCTGGCATTCCTCTGGATGGCTGGCAATGGTGTGGCTGCGAGGGATAAGCTGTCCTTCCTCAGCGTGTCTCCATCCTGTCCCTTTGCATCATCTCCTTTCCCATTCAGATCAGCTCCCAGTGCTGACAGGATCAGCGTGAGGCGGCAGAAGTGACCGGTGGGTGCCGGCCCCAGTGCTCATGCACCGTGAGTGTGGTGAAGCCATGGCCTCGCCAGGCCTTGGTGTCTCCGTGTGCTGGAGGCAACGACAACACTGTGACTCTTGGGCCCCCTCCGAGATCTGGTCTTGTCCCCAGAGGGGAATCACCATCTCAGGAACAGCCCAGAGGGAGAATTGGAGGAGGATTGTGCACAAGAGTGGGGCAAGCAGGAAGCCAGGTGGGGATGGGGAGGCTCTGCTGGGCTGTGCCGGCTGGGAAGGAGACCTACAAAGCTGCTGCCCTTTTGGGTCACTAGGAACATGCACCATTTCATCAGGTGGGGACAGGAAGAAGGGAGTTCCAGCCTCCCTCGCCTCCTCATGACATTCGCACCTGTGTGTAAACACCTCTCATGTCCCCGGGATGGTGTTCTGCTTCCCTCTGCTACTCAGTCCTTCCTTGGCTCATGTTTATGGTCTTCCAGACACCTCAGCTGGTCTTTTCCCCCATGTTCTCTACTGCTCTGCCAGTCCGTTCCCTTCAAGGATGCAAACCCCAGTGCTCCCCGGCACATGAGGTCTCTTCGGTTCACCCTGGTTTTTCTGTGTGCCCCTCACAGGCCCAGTGGATTGTGTGAGTGCTGCCATTTTGTGTGGTGTCCTCCTGGCTGCAGCTGGGCACCACACAGGCAGAGACAGAGGATGACCTCGGTAGATTTTGGAAAAGTGCCCGAGACCTGCTGTGATGTTGCTCATGCCTCTGTGGGAGCCTGCAGCAGCACGTGTTGACAGTAAATCCGACCACAGGAAGATCAGGAAATGCAAGAATGCCTGTTATTGAGGGAAGCTGGACTTGGCCTTTGCACAAGTTCGCTGAGCTGTGCAACCAAAGCCCGTGAAAGAAGCATTTCCGGCTGCAGCAACATCACCCGCTGCCCTCCCTATGCATCACCTCGTGTGGGTCATTTCAGGTTTATTTTTTCTGATGAAAGCCCCAGCTGCACCTTCTGCAAGCAGTTTCTGGCTGATTCACCTGAAGGAAAACTTTGTCCTTGGTGGAAACACACTGCCAAGTGGGAGGGACACACTCCCTCCTGAGGATCTGCTTCCTTCAGCAATCTAGCTGCGCCGGCAGCGCGAGGCCAAAAAAAATAAGCACAACGCTTCCCTCAGCTAGGTCTCAGCAACTGCAGAATAACATGGGGACCACACCTGTCTTCCTCAGCAGTCAGTGAAGAGGGAGAGTGTTCCCCCCATTCCTCCACCTGTGCCATTCCCTGCCACTCCTCAAGGCAAAGAGGCAAAATTTAACCCTGAACCTTCTTTGCAGAGATTCGATCCTCTTTTCCTACTCCACTCCTGTGCCTCTGAGTGCTTCTTGGGGGAAAAAAAAATCACATTCCTTCTCGGCACACGCATGTACCACACTGGAGTCACTTTTGCCACTGGCAATGGCCACACACAAAATGTGCCCTTCAGTGACCGGTTCAGCTCAAAAGCACCATGTGGCGGCCAGGGCTTATCTTTCACCGGCGTGTCTTGGGGCCGGGTGAAAGCTTCATTCTTCAGCAGCTTTCTAAAAAGATCAGGTTTCTGGAGGTGGCGAAGCAGGCAGCAGTGGGGGGACAGTGGAAGAACAGCTCTGCAAGGGCTGGGGTGAACATGTTCCCGGCTGTGTTTGAATTGGAGCCTCGCCACAGAAACCAAAGGAAAAAGCGCAAGGTTCTGGAGGCGGTTAACCTTGGCCACAGCCTGCTGCTGGGCTGGTGCCTTGTGCTGGCAGGGGAACAAGTGGGGTGGAAAGACCTGTCTGTCCCTCTGTGACCATGGTGTCAGCCTTGCCCCTCACACCCGCCGGGGCCATGGGCAGTGCCAGGGCCGCAGCCATGTGAGTGGGGAGCAGGTGGCATTGGCAGGAAAACTCCCCAGGGATGCCAAGGACTCAGCGGGTCCTGGGCCCCCCACCAGTGGTATTTTTCCACCTCTTGATCCTGGCATGTCGGCAAGTGCTGGGACACGGGGAGGCACCTGCTGTTGGCGGCGCCTGTGCCACGTGTTATTCAATCTCAATAATCCCAAGTCTCTGGGAGGCTCTGGGGTAGCGGGAGATGCTCTCCTGTTGGACTGAACTTGGGCTGTTTTGCTAGGTCTGTATTTTAAACACAGTCCAGGAAATGGCCTTTCATGCTTGCATAAGGCTTTCCTCTGGGACCCAGCCCCCTCCCTCTCCTCTAACAGCCCAATTCAAGTCAGAAACTACTGCTGTCACAGACTAAAAAGCCCAAGGCTCAAGCATGGCATTTTTTACCCAAGCTGTCTCCTCCTTTCAGGTAGGAGCCTGCCTGCTCGATGACTCAAGTTGCAAGTTTCCTTCTTAATAACGGAGTCCCCTGTGACAAGTGTCTAAACAACACCCCCACGCCCCTCACTTTGGAGGTTTCGGGAGACAAGTCCCATCTTGTTGCCGTGCCTTGCTCGAGCACGCTACTTGGGGATCGACTCATCCACTGTCCAAACACCTGGCAAACACTCCCACACCCAGGCACTACCCTGCACTGGCCCTACGCGGAGCTTCAGCACCTCTTTCTCCTCTCTGAAGGATGATTCTGGAAGGCAGAGCCTGTCCCTGCACACAGCTTCCAGGCAGGGGTTTCAGCTCCCCCCCGACCTTCAGGCTCCTCGACACAGCACAGTGGCAAATACCTCGGGAGGAACAAGGCTATACTAAACCTCTTCCCTAATCCCTGCCCAGGCTGTGCAGCTATCAGCTGTAAACTAACTCCAGGCCCTACCTGTGCCCAAAAAGGGAAAGGCTCCATGCCTCCCTGCGTCACAGCCAAGCAAATGCAGGGCAAGGATCAGGAAGGCACACAGTTGCCCTCGATTTTCCATTTCCAAAAACACGTCTAAGGGTAAGCATTTGTGCGTGCTTTAGATAAATGATTACAAGGGGTTTGAGACACAAAGGGGAAAAAATAGTTTTGTTGCTTAGCGCAGTGTGACAGTCACATGGCGCACGGCAGGCACAAGCAGCAGCCCAGCTCCCAGGGCTCACAAAGCCAAGGGCACAGCAAGCTCTTCCAGATAGAAATTGAGGCTAGAGGGGCTGAGGGGGCATGGGAAAGGACACTAGTAGGAGTCAGCTCCAGCTCCATGTTTGATTTCCTCAAGGACATTCAGAGCGGCTCCCTTCAACGGCTTTTTAAGGAGGCAGCATGGGGAGCTGCGAGCCACCCCTTGAGCAGGAGGCAGCAGGAGTGTGGTGGGGCTGGGGAAGCTGGGTCACACAGCCATTGGCACACGACGGGCAAGACAGGCATTTTGGCACCTTCCTCAGCAGAGGGGCTGTCTCATCTTTTGCTGAAAAGGAGCTGCTCCCTCCAACATAAATTCTGATTAAAGCTGAGCAGTGAGAGGTTAGAAAATCAGATCTTCATAATTGCTGCGTGTTCTCATATCCAGCCTTAAGCCCGTCCTGCTGTGGAAAGTCACCTTGGATGAACACCCACAGCAGGAAGGACAGGGCCTGAACATCCACCTTGATGTTTCCTTAGCTCAGCGAGTGCCCCAGATGTCCCAGGTAAACTCGAATTGGTTTGCCCAGAGGCAAAAGGAATCAATTAAAAACCAGCACCCCCCTCTGCAGGAAGGAGTGCCTAGGGGAGCTTCATCTACCCTGTGCAGTGACTCCAAAGGGCTCCCAGCCTGGCCCCACAGGTGATGGCCCTGGCAAGATGCCATAGAATTGGGGTATTTTAGGAACTCTGCCGATTGACTGAAGGTTTCGGAAGCACCACGCACCAAATGCATCCCGCTCCCTCCTCTACCCCCCAGAGAAAAGCCAGCTCCCCCACCCTGCCCCAGGGAGCTGAATCATGGCAGGACCAGGGATGGCCAGGCACATCGCCACTTTTTCCTATGCGCTGCTATTCTTGGCAGCGGGAGAGGTCACCGAGACAGCTGCCCTGGCCATGTTGCGCAAGCCTGGGCATCGCCGAGCTATTCCTAACGCTACAAAAACCTCTGCTGAGCACATCCCAAACCCGTGACCTTGCCTGCACAGGCCAACACCGAGCACCGGTTCATCCAAAGGCGGCCTCATCCCTCCTCGCCCAAAACCAGGCAAACCACAGGTGTTCTCTCTCCACTGAGCACACACCACACAACAACCAGTTATTATATCATGCTTTTAATACAAACTTAAAAAAATCTGGAACAATAGAAACTGTACAGATTTGATCAACCTTTTTGTGGTTTTTTTTTGTTTGTTTTTAACTAAATCTCTAGACACACCAATGTCCCGTTCCAAAATATTGCACAACATTCTGAATACAAAACTCTGATTGTATTCCTCCTTCGCTAAAGAAAGAAAGAAAAGAAAAAAAAAAAGAAAGCAACCCTCTGGCTCCCCCTCTCAGTAGCCCCCTTCTCCAAAAGAAACCCAAGCAGAGCACACACAGAAACCCTCCACTTGGAGACATACAGACTTCTGTCCTCTTTCACTCCTCTCCCACAAGGCAACTGACGATTCACTCCTTGGAGAGGGGTGGGAGGAAAAGGAGGGAGGCTGAGTGGGGAGAAAGGACTCTTCACCACTTCTTTTTTTTTTTAAAGTTTTTTTCCTGAAAAAATATTTTTTCTCTCCTCTTTTTAAGAAAAAATCTTGAAAAGAAAAAAATTACAGTTTTTTTACGTTAGAAATATACATATATTATATATACCTCTTACATTTTACAAATGTAGCAAATTATTCAATACAAACGAACATCAACAAAAAGAACACAAACCCATAAAAAATAAAAGTTAAAAAAAAAAAATCTTCTCTCTTCTCTCCCTAAGAAACCAGGTAAATTAGTGCAGGTTTTTAAAAAATAAAATTGAAGCTGAACGCCTACATCCAAGACTAGAAAAGACCTGAAAAGGCCGTTAGTTTCCATTGCTGCCTGACGCTGGAGGAACATTACTGAAGCACGCTTTTTTCCTTTTAAGATACAAAGAGGTTGGTCCCTCCTCTTTTCCTCCTTCCACTCACACCACTATTTTTAAAACAGGTATTATATGTGTGGCAGGGCAAAGCGGCATCAAAGCTTCACACACATAAGCAGGTGGCCAGGGGGTGTCCCCACCTCTCTTCTCCCTCCTTGTGCTGGAGGACAGCACACTGTCCCACAGTAGCGGCTCACAGGAGGCTTTGCCAGATGTGGGGACAGCGGGGGGCAACTGGACCAGGTCCTGCCATCAGGGGCTGAGCACCCCTCAGAGCCCAGTGCAGCGAGCAGGGTGCACCCAGCAGCACCGTGCCAGGGAGAAGGACTGGGTAGCAGTGGAAATGTCCATAAGTGAAGGGTTCAAAACACATAAAAGGGAAACCCAACAGCTGGGCCATTCCTCAGCAACTCCTCCTAGTCTGGAAACCTGCTGAGTTGAGGCTGCGGGCACTGGCTCTGGGGAAGCTGGTTGGGCTTCGCTCTCCTTGCCCACCTGCTGTGTTGGTCACAGCTCAAGGGCAAGCAGCTTGTTTGGGAATCCGTGCTAGGCACAAGGTCAGGACCATGCGCCCCATCACCTGTCGAAGGGAAGGGTGCGCTGGAAACTCTCCTTGAAGAGCTCCGGGCAGTGGCAGTCTCCCTGGGACAGCCCATTACCTTCTGCAAAGGCTCATTGGCAACACAACTACAAAAAGGCTGGAGTGCCTCCATCTCAGCTCGAGGGAAGGGAGCGGGAAAAGCATGAGGCTAAGCTCATCTCACCTGAAACAGGGATTTCATGAAAGAGCACATTGGTTCCACAAGTGCAAGAGGAGTGGGTTTCAGAATGTGCTCCAGAAACATCGTTAAAAGAAAATCAAAGCCCAAGTCTGGGAGGCAGCAAAAAGCTTATTTTTCTTTTAAACTGAGAACTTCAAAGACTGGAGTTTCATCATCTTCATCTCTCTCCTCTGCACACTTCCACGCTCACACAACAGGCTCCAAGGAGACCTCCCTTCCCATCTAGAGCCTCCACCCTTCCTGGGCATGAAGCAGCCCTCCTTTGGCTTCCTGTGAAGGTGGCTTTCAGAGTCCTTGACACAGAAGCAACCGATCTGAGAAGCCACTACTGCCTAACTGCAGCACATCATCCTGGAGAAAGCTGCAGGGGCATTCCCAGATCCCACCCTGCTGTGAGGAGGCACCCTACATTCACATGCTGCGATGGCTGCTCGCCCTTGGAGCACCCATCCCAGCTCTGCTCTGAGCTTGCCTCTGTCCATGCTGATGTGATCTAGCTGGAATGAGGAATTTATGCTAGGTGCTTCTTTTTCTCACCAGATCAGCCACCTCCTCAAGCTCCTCCAGAAGGACAGGTGAAGGGATTTAGTCTGGTGCCTGCCTGGCTGAAAATACAAACCCTTTATGCTACCACTCAAGACAGCAGCTTCAACAACATCACCCTTTCTGTTCCTCAAGAGTTGTGCTGCCTCACTAACTAAAAAGGAAGAAATTCCCTCTCAGAGCCAAGAAGATGAATTCACAGCAGAGAATGAGAACTCTGACCTCAGAGGCCACTCCAAGTGGATGCTGGCCCCTGCTGCTGGGGAGAACGTCTGGGAAGTGGGGGGCAGGATCCAAGTGGGGTCTGGCTGGTTCAGTGCCACCTCCCCCAAGCCAGAAGGACAGCTGGGTGGTGTTTCTACACCACGGGGCTGTCACCCAGACTGACCAGGCAGCCCTGAGAGAGCACAGAAAAGCCCCCTCGCTCAGGGCGCAGAAGGGGACAATAACCACAGCCACTCGGCTCAAGGCACCGTACCCCTGTAGCTGCGGCTGGAAGCGCACATGGGGAAGGGAGCAGGGAGAAGCCATTTCACAGTAATGTTCTGCTCTGCCTGCGATGTGCTGGGAGATGGTCAAGAAGAGTTAGTGCTTCTCAGCACACAGACAGAACAGCTGACGCCAGCTCGGGCTGGAGCCACAACAGCGCAACGGTCTGTGCCCGCGGGCACAGCGAGTAGATGCTCTCCGTCTACATGCAGAGCCGTAACAGAAGAAGCAAGCTCACCCACCCGTTCTGGCTGGCACGCAACAAGAGTGCATGTCTCCACCAACACTGACTCATCCTCTCCCCGTCCCTCCTTCCAGCATGGTGGTATGAAGATGACATCCCACACCCAGGTGGAAGGACCCTGTGTCCAGCGTGGGGCAGGGAGTGGTGCAGGGGATCAGAAGCACTGTGGCTTACAGTTGCACCAGATCCTGGGCTGGGGTAGGGGAAGGGGGAACACAAACCAAAAAAATCCCAAAACTCATTTTAAGGAGTAAAAAAGTGAGTAGGAAAAAAGCACAGGGACTGAGTTAAAAAACAATTCAGTGCTTCAGGAGCGTTGCCAGCACAGCGCAACAACACTGAGCTCTCTTTTCCCAAGAACCTATATTTATAAGATTTTAATATTTTTTGTATATTTCTATTTTTCTTTTCTCTCCCTCTTTTTGTTTGCTTTGTTCTTGTTTCCCCCGTCCCTCCCTCCCCCAAAATACTCTCCTTCCTTTGTGTTCAGTTGGCCAGGACGACAGGCTGGAACGACTGGCTGGGATACTGCATGGCATTCAGGTTGTAGCTGAGTCCTTCCACAAAGGGAGACTTCTCAAAAAGGAGGCTATTGGTGCTGCCACCGAAGACCTGAGCCATATCAAAGGTACCACCTGTGCTGGTGTTGAACTGCGATGCTGGCGGGATGCTGCTGCCCTGGCTCTCACTGGCAACGCCATCGAAGAAGAGGCTGCTGGCTCCTGGTGACCCGCCGCTGTAAACGAACTCCTTGGCATTGGGGGAAAGCTGTGACTGCGGGGCTTGGCTCCCAGCGCTCCCGACGAAGTTCAGAGAGTGCATAGACAGGGAGAGGCCCTTGTGCTTCAGCAGGTTGGTGGTGGGAGACCTGACCATTCTTGGCTGCTGCACAGCCCCTGCTCCGCCGCCCCCTCCTCCGGCTCCTCCGCCCTTCTTCATCTTGGTAGAGCCAAACTTGGTGGCAGCAAAGGTGGCAGTGGTGAAAGTGATGGGCTGCGCAGAGCGAGGGATGAAGGTGGGGCTTGGTGACTGGCCGAATGAGGGGGATGGAGAGTTGGACAGCGAGTTGTCCTGGCTGCCGATGGGAACAAATACCTGGGCATCGGGGTTGAAGCTGCTCTTGATTTCTTTATCCAGCTCTGCGGCGCTGCAGCCCTCGCTGTCATCCAGGTAGAGGACCTTAACAGTGCCCTTCTCGCCAATCTGGTAGGAAACCTCAAAAGGATCAATCCAGACACTCAGCTCTTCTGGCACGTTGGCACGCACATCCTCCACAGCCAGCCCACTCCGCTTGGCCGCCAGCTCCACCACCGGATCCACCGTCTCCCCTATGTGAACACAGCGATAGCCAGATCCCTTCAGAGGCTTCTCTGGGTACCAGTGGCCCTCATATTTCTTCTTCAGCAGGCGTTCTAGCTCCTCACCAAACAGGTCTGCCCGCCTCCGAGGAAGCTTGTTGTACAGGTATGAGATGATGAAGTTAAGAGCAACTTTGATCTCCAGATGCATACTCTCTTCGCAGCAAGCAAGTCAGGACAGTGTATTAAAAGTGACAAAGTGACAGGAACATAGACAAGATTTGGCTCCGAATAGACCTAAGGAAAGAGAGAAAAGACTGGATGAAGATCAGAGAACACAACAGCTCCCCACCTGTTGAGATAAACAACTGTGGACCTTTTCCATAAACAAAAGCAGAATGAGCACTTTGCACAAAAACTAACATGAAGTAAAGCTCTCTAGGAGAGCCACCACAGATCTCCTGGTCCTCCAAACAGAGGGATGCTTGTAGGGAGGAGTCTCCCTGCTGCTCTTTCAAAAGAAATAAGGGTATAGCTACTACGTGCACACAGTAGTGCATACACGGCACTCCCTCACTGCCAAGCACTGCTGCTGAAACCCAGCAGGCAACTGTCTGCTCTGGCAGAGCTATTTCAACACATCTAAGGTGCCTCTGTGCCCTGGCACTCAGCTGGTTCCAGCATGGCTCACCTGCACCAGCCTCTCCAGTACACAAGCACGGCACCTGAACAGCCTCGTGACTCACTCAGCATCCTGTGCAGAGACTTGCTTGTGCTCAGGACAGCAGGGCCAGCCTCTCCTCCGGGAGGCCGGGTGGCTGTGCCGGGTGCCACGTCCTGCTGGCACAAGCACAGAAGGGACGAGAAGGAGCGAGGGAGGGTGCTGAGGCACCAGCTGCCGGCCCGTGTTTACTATCTCTTTGACTGGCAGGCACATATCTTATTAAGTGTACCCAGATAAGACTCTGTCTAGCTACAAGCCTAAAATCTCAGTTTAATTCATCTGGGGGGGGGGAAGAGTGGGACAGGAAACGTGTGTGGGGTCACAAAATACATGCATGCCAACAGCCTGTCTAATACAGTTCACATCGCTTATCCCTGCACAGCGGGAAGATGAGCAGCTCTGCCAGGATCAGGTACCTACTTAATAAAAACTGAAATTGCTTGCCAAAGATTGAAATAATCCTCCCTCTCTCCCTCCCTTGTGAGGAAGTCTCTGAAATGGAGAGAACCTAGAAAAGGACAATGCAAAACCACAACACTCAACTCTCCCATTATACACAGATTTGCAAACAATGTGTTTGTGTGAGTATTAAAAAAACCCCAGGTAGGTCAGCATTACGTTCTGTCACTCATCCAAAGAAGATGAATCCCACAGATATTTTAAGAGGAAGCACACTTCCAGTAGCCTCCACACCTCTCTAGAGGGAAGAAGAATATCCAGTTTTTAATTGGCAGCTTAGTCAGAGGCCACTCTGTCTTCAGCTGCCCTCACCTTGCTCAAACAGACACATTGCATTCAACTGTCTTCCTAAAATGGGCTTTGAGTATGCTCTCACGCATCTCTAAAGCCAGTGTTTACAACATGTGCTAATTATTTGGGGGTAGGGATGGAGTACAAACATACGTTGTCAGCATTGCCCTGAAAAACTGGGAATCCCAGCAGCACAGCCAGGTATCCACCCTGGCCTAGGTCAGAAGAAAGGAAAAAGAGATCTGACCAGACTTGTTCGCTTGGTCTAGTTTAGCGGACAGAAGGGTTAAATAAATTTTAAAGAAATCCTCAAGTATTTTGAGGCTTTATTGCAAAACAAAGGGTATGAATTCTATACTTTTCCTTTACTAGTCTGAGTTCACAGAGGCTTGACTTTAGGATGATGGTAACCAGAAACAGATCCCACACTTCAAGTCCCCCAACAAGAAGAACAGTTCTGGAAGGAATACCCTCTGGGTTTGACTCAGCAACAAGAAAAAACACAAATGAAGGAGTGGGAAAGAAGTCTCACCTTTAAAACCTGCTTTAAGGAATTACTGTAACATAACAAACTGTGGTAGGTCACTAAGACCTGATCAAATAAAAGCAGATGAGCAAAGAAATAAGCAGTTTTTTGGAAAACAGTGAGGAGAAGCCATTTTCAGAAGGCAAGAGTCTCAGCACAGAGATGGAGCCTTTCCTACAAAAACAGCATAAAGCTGAAAGAGCACACCTAAACCCTAAAAAGAGCTTAGGCAGCCCATACTACCTCAAGGGGGGATTACATGGAGCCCTTTCAAGTCTTTGGCTCTGACATTCAAAAGAAAGTACAGCTTGAGATCTCCACCAAATTAAGCAGGGAGAGAACAGCCAGTTTGTAAATCTTTTAATCTCATGATAAATTCTAATCCAGATCCAAGGTCTATTAGGAAATCAGAAATTACAGACTAGGAAAACAGCAATAGCCAAAATTTGTTACCACCCTGTTTGCAACACAAATGTTTCAGTATATATTGATGAGCCTGATCCTCATCATGCTTCTGCAAAAAGCAGTGAGGAGGTACAATTACAAATCATCACTTCCTTTTTTCTTTTCTTTGCGAAATACTCCCCCTTCTTAAAAGGGGAATACTCTGTACCTTGACTATTAAGAAAAGGATAAGTTACTTAGCCTTGTAACACCAAGAGCTGCTGAGATAGTGGCATTACGACTGATACCTGCTGAGGGCACAAAAAGTCACTGGCTCTTCAGGTTGTTGACAGGGTAAGATGTGCTCCAGTAGGATTCCCTCAATCTCTTTCTACTGCACTGAAATATGATAAAATAATTTTTTTAAAGAAAACAACCGACAACAAAAAATAGCTGAAGCAGCATGGCTCTGTGATAAGGAACTACTAAATGTCAATTGTCAGAGGTATTCGGAGCAGTCTTCCATAAAGACCAGGATTTTAAAACTAAAGGCTCACTGTACGCGGGCAGAACACCGAGGTGCCGGCAGGGAACAAAGAGCTGTTCCTCTGCTCTGCGGAGGGAACGCAGGAGCCCCTTCAGACCCCCCCAGTTTATCTGCGTGCCGAAGAAGAGCGGCCAAGCCATCACTTGCATCAGGGGAGAGCTAGCACGGGAACGACGCCCTCTCCTTCTAGCTACGCCAACACGGCGGGTGACCTTGCGGGTATCCCCCCGAGCTCCCGACGGAGCTCCGGCCCCGGGAACGGGCTGGCCGCCGCCTCGGGACTCGAGCAGATGTCCCGGCGGGCCTGAGGCCCCACGGCCGGACACGCCCGTCTGGAATGAGGGCCCCCTGCCAGCACCCCCGCCGCCAGACACGCCGCCCCGCGGGGACGAGCCCAGCCACCCCCTCCATCCCCGGTACCGCGGCCACCCCCGGTGCCCCGGCCGGCCCCGGCTCGCCGGGAGCTGTAGTTCCTCACCGCCCCTCCCCGCCCCGCGACCTACTTCTCCCGGACTGCGGCTCCCGGCGCGCCCCGCGCCCGGCCCGGCGCGTCCCTCCGCGGGGCAGGGCACAAAATTTTCCAGGGCACATGCGCGCTGGGTGCCGCCCGCCCTTCCCGGCGCTGCCCACGGCCGGGAACACGCCCCGCGGCCCGGGACCGACGGGCAACCGCCCCCTTCTCCCCTTCCCTTCCCCTCCCTCCCTCTCGGCAGGGACGGACGGCCGGGCGCGTCCCCACCCCGCAGCTGCGACCCCCCTCCACGGCTGCGGGACGGAGCCTGGGAGGCCACAAGCCGTATGTCCTTCGTTCCCCCCCTCCACCCGTTGCCTGTCCCCGTCCCCCCGGCGGGGCACGCGGGGTCGCAAACACGGTCCCCAACAGAACGTTCGGACGGAAGGGGACATGTCCCCAAGGGCAAGCTCCTGGCCCCGCACACACGGTGGGGCACCGTGGGTCGCGGTGTCCCGGGGGGATGGGGATGGGGGGGCGGCCCAGCCCAGCGCCGGCAGCGTCTTTGTTGTCGCCGGGCTTCTGCCGCTGGAGCTCGCGGGAGCTGCATTCGCCGTGCGAGAAGGGGGACACCCCGGAGACGCCTCCGGCCCCAGCCTGCCCTCTTCGGGGCCGCTAGGGCTGAGCCCCATCCCCCCCACCTCAAACTGGGGTGAAAGGAACAAAATGGTCAACTGGGGCACTTCCAAGCGTCCCCCACCCAATGACTTTCATCCTCACCGCCCTCCCTTGAAGCCCCATTAATCCCCCCGGGGGCCGCAGCCGCACGGTGACTCCACGGACGGACAAATCGCCTGCCCCGGGCGGGGAGATGGGGGGCGATCAGCCCCCCCTCAGGCCGAGCCCTCAGAAGGGACGCCGGCTGGGGAGCCCCGGCCCGAGAAGAGGTGTGGGGGAGGGACGCGCCCCCGGCCCCACTTACTTCGTCTTCGGCTCCAGGGCCGGCGACTGCTGGCGGCTGTCGCGGGGGCCGTGGGCGCTGCCGTCGGGTCTCTGCTCTGCCCCGTCCTGTCCGTCCCCTCCCTGCCTTGTCCCCGACGGCGCGGGGCGGGCCCGGTGCTGCGGTGGCGGTGGTGGCGGTGCGCTGTCCCCGGAGCCGCCCGCGCCCTGGCCCCGAGTGAGCCAACTCACGGCAAACTTTCACCCTTAGCAACCCCTCGGCGCACGGATCCGCTCCCGCCCCGTGTGATGCGGCCGCGGGGGGCGGGCCGGGACTACTTCCCCCTCCCGCTGCCTCCCGCAGCGCCCCGGGACGGGCGGGGGGAGCGGGCCCGCCTGTGCTGCCCCCGGCACCGGGGCTGTCCCGGCTCCGAGCGCGGGCGAAGGAAGGAAGGGGACGGAAGGTAGCTTAGCGGGGATTGACCTGAGGATTTCCCCACGCGGCTTAGCCCGAGGCGGGGCGGGGAGGGGGGGGGGGGCTCGGCTGGGCCATCGAACGGAGCGGAGAGTGACAGAACCGACCGGCGTGTTCTCCGCGCACCACGAGCGCTGTCAGGCCCTGGCTCTGTGGCAGGGCCAGCCCCGGGGCTCCCCAGGTGACAATTCCCCGCACATCCCCCGTCCACATCTGCAAACCACCCCGTGGTGGAGCCCCAGCCCCGCTATAGCGGGAGAGCTCGGGGAGAGATAACCCCGGCTCCCTCCGTCGCTGCAAATCCCTCGGGACCCCCGGACCCTGACACGGGCAGAAAGTCTGGGGGGCTGCGGACCCATCTCTACCCGGGACAACGGGACAGGGCCAAGCCCGTTGTGCCGGTGCTGTCACCCCGGGGCGGGCAGGAGCTGCACGGCCACCTCCGCGGCCCCGCCCCCCGGCCCCGCGCTCCCCGCCCCCCCCCCCCGGCACACGGACTACTTTGTCAGCGCACGCCCGTGTGCCTCCGCCCCCAGCGGAGGAGGACCGGCCCGGCCGCGGCGGCGAAGGGAGATCCGCAAGGTGCGCGAGCGCCGGCCGTGCTAAAAATAACTGCGGCGTGTTAGCAACAGCGTCCCCATTGGCTGGCCGGGCCCGGCGGCGCCTCCGGATTGGAGCGCTGCCTCAGCCAGTGAGCCCGGGGAGGTGTGCGTGGAGGGCGGTGCCGGCGCGGCGCGGGGGCCGCCGGGAGATGTAGTGGCCGGGGCGGTCGCGGCCCGTCCCGGCTGTCCCCAAACCGTACGGAGGGGCGTTCGCAGGCTCGGGGTTACGTGGTGCCCCGGGGGAGGATGGCCGTGGCGATGGACAGCCCTGGGGCCAGGGGCCAGTGGCGGGCATCTGCACCCTCAAAGGCTGAGCCACAGCTGCCCGCTGGCATGCTGAAGGCACTCGCTCCCACGCACAGCTCTGCACCCTGTATTTTAAATCAGACCCATTACTGGTTCCAGAAAAATGAAGAAAATGCCTAAGGGCATCCCCAGACCGTGTATTTTACAGGCCAAGGTCATACCACCTTGCACACACACCACTTGAAAAGGATTCTGGTTGTCCACACGCAAGGCAGCATTTGATCAGAGTAAACCTCCAAACTAGTGGAAGGGACACCAAGAACAGCATTTCCAGGCTCTCCCAGTGCTGACACAAGCAGAGAGGGAGGGAGAACCGGTCTTGGTGACCTAAGCATTACCACAGTCCCTGTTGCAACAGGGGTTGCTGGCCTGACAACCATCTCCTAAGTGCAAAAATGCAAAGTATTTCTCTTGTCCCCTTACCACAATGGGCCTCAGCATCCTTCTCTGTTGGTTAGTCCTCACTCACTCGGGACCCTATTACCTTTGCTACAAAAGAGTACGTCTTTCGAGGCCAGCCAATTCCATGCATTAAGAAATCTGTTAAAGGTCCTTCCCAGCCACAGCACTACAGCAGACAACTTTGCTCATTTTCCCACTGATTAAAGGAAAAAAACCAGCATTTTTTCAGGTGGTTTTGTTTTGTTTTGTTTTTTTCTGCAGGGGAAGGGAGAAGGGGAAGATTTATGAGAGCTATTATGAGCAGCCTTATTTTTCATCACTCTTACTTTAAGGGGAATTTAGTTACAAAAGAACACATCTCTTTCTTTCTATTATTCCCTTGCTTTGCTGGAAACAAAATCATGCTGTCAGCCAGAGACCAGGAAATCAAAATGACTGAGCTATTTTTAGCATCATTAAGCCAAAAAAAAAAGGCAATTACATTTCTAAAATTCTTTTACTGTTTTAATAAGGTGTTACTAAGAGGGTGTCACACATTAGGGCTCTTTAAAATACCTGCGCCTTGACCATGCTCCTTTAATTATGGCGTTGCCCTGGTACGTATGCAGGCAGAGGAATTCTGTCATGGTATCTGCTCCTGCATTCCCAGCCATTTGGCTATTACGTCAAAGCAAAGCTACGGCATCACGTGCGCACGAGGAGGGGAGGAATTGCCAAGCCTCCGGCCAGAGCCCGTTTGGCCGGGTTATTTAATGCCAAGGAAGGGCAGTCAGGTTATAATTGGGCATAATTAATACTGCCATACCCTGAATCCTCTGCACATTCAATTCACATGACAACCTCAAGGAAATGAAAAACCCTTTCCTGCTGTTGGAAAAGGCAAACCTCTCCAGCTAATGCCCATTATGAGAAAATAACAGCTCCTGTGCAGAGAAGGTTTCAGAAGCGAGATTTTGTCCACAGCTCCTGCATGGAAAGCTCACAGGCAGACTTCAGGCCTTCACCTGCCTTTTTTTTTTTGTTTGGTTTTTGGTGTTTTTAAAGAAAAGTAATGCTTGGGGCTCAAGGGCTTTGTGAAGACAAGGTCTAGGTGATTCAAAGGACTGGAAGTGTGTTACGGAGCTATTTGCTGAGCTCAGCGGTAGCTGTGGCTGGCAGTTCGTCTGAAGGGGTGTGTAACAGGGAACACCTACATTTCAGAACACACTTGTTAGTACTGGCAACAGAGGCCAATTACTTAATAGGCCAAGAGGTCCCATGTTCTCTCCTTCAGTGTAAATATTTGAAATGAAGGGATTTTGTTTACTTATTACACAACATCCTTTGATTGAAAAAGAAAAAAAATAACCCTACCTAGAAAAGTAACAGCAAGAAGATACACTTAGCTCCATTAGGATTTGCAGGCAGCAGCACCACAGGAGTTCAGCTGCTACATTGACAAAGTGGTCCCGGTTCCTCCCACCATTCCCTGTGGTTGCCATGCAAATGCTTCGCAGCTGGCAGCCAGGGAGCCCCTGAATCTGGCAGCTTAACACTCCAAGGTCTGATGAAGCCCTCCCAGAGCTTGGCCTGCACACAGCAGGATGTGTCTTGTCTCATACCCTCCCTGAGGGAAAGCTCACCCTTTTAGCACGTGCTCTGGTCTCCAGTATTGCAAGGCAATCTCCTTCTCCTGGACAAGTACTTTAAAATCTATTTAGGTAAAAAAATACCGCACTTTTCTAGGTGCCCTGCCTGGGTATCATTTACTGGTGAACATAAACTATTACCAAGCAAGCAAGGCTGTGTTTTTCAGGGCTACCAGAATGTATCCATTACCCTTGTCTGAATTAGCAGCTTCAGGGCAATGTCCCATCCATGCTCTGAAAGTACCAGAAAGGCAGCGGCGCTGAACTGATCTGAGCACCAGCAGCACTTGGCATTCTCCCCAGAGCTGTCTGAGCAAACAAGGCAAAGGGGAAAAAGCCTGTCCCTCCCTCTCTCCACCTGCCCAGTGACTCAGAACAACTAGAAATGGCAGCTTAACTCTCAGAACGGAGACCGATATATCCAGCAGTCAGCGTAAGGGCATCGGGAGTGCCAAGAAAGTAAGTATGCTTAGCTGTTTTGGGGAATGGGGGAAGGGATGGGGAAACTCGTATCTCTATAGCAACCCCTGCCTGGCTGATCCTGCTAAATGATTAGGAACAAGGGCTGCTCTGAAATTAGCTAAGGGTCCCTGCATTAGGGGACAAAAAAATAATTCCTAACTTCATTTCTCTCTACCTTCACTGAAAAACTTTTGTCATCTGAAACTTCCAGGAAAGAAAAAAAATACATACAAACTCACGTTCCTAGTGTGATAATCTGGGTGGCCTGACTGAGGGCAAGTGATAAATTCTGGTTGAAGTGATAAAGTTCCAGGTACAAAAAATCTGCATGTCATGCCCTGCTTTTAAAGAAATACAGAATTTAACATGGCTGCTAATGGCTCTGACATGGACTTCCCTGTCAGGAGCAAGAGGTAGTTGCTTATTCAGGTAGAACTACTTTGAGAGAGTGGGATTGCTGTAATCAAAGAGCCAGATTGCTCTGAATCTCTTGGTAAATGTCATCCACATCAGTAAGAAATTAACAAGCAGCTGTGTAGGGGAACCATGGTGCAGGGAAGAAGACACACAGGTACTCTCAGGACTGCAAAACGCTTGGAAGAGAAACTTGACAGAATTAATAGCTGGGGCAGGAGAGGGAGGAGCAGCTGAGATAGCTGCAGGGGCAGTCATAGCTAAAGCTGGCTGCAGCAGGGAAAAATGACTTTAAAGGGAAGGATGATCAAAACTTATCTGCATGTTTTCACTCTTACATGAAACACCTATATAGTTAGAGCAGGTAATAGAGGCATTTAAGTCAGAGAGGAGTTAAAGGAATTGGTACTGGCCTCAGGGGAACAGCTGAAATCCTGGAAGAGGCACAGAACAAGCTCTGTACCCCAAGATCAGGCAAAGACAACCCTGTCACTGTAGCTCACACTCTGCTCAGACTAGGAGGACTTTAAAGGCTACAGGGCACCCAGAGCTATGACCCCAATTTAACCATCTGAGGAGCGTACGCACCCGTAGGGAGCTCAGTTCCGCTTCTGCACAAAGGCGCCCATTTCCAGATCTCTGCTGAGCCAACAGACTGCTTTTAGCCTGTACTGGTATTCGACAAACAAGCGGCCTCTGGTTTCCAGCACGCACACGGCCAATAGCCCAGAACACAATAGTTGGTTTCCCATTACAGCAGGGAAGGCTTTAACTTATTCACAAGAACAGGATAGCGAGTCAAATAGCTTAGTAGGTTTTAGAAAGGGATTGGATGTTTGCATGGTGAAACAACATCCACAGCCGTATTAGCTAGGATAAGGGTTACAAGCTCAGCGATCCTCATGCTATGGGACAAAATGATCAGCGGCCAGGATCACAGGCAGACAAAAGCGATAGCCGTTCCCTGAAGCTCCTTGCAGCAAGGTCACGTGGCCATAAGCAGACACTGTTAGAAACCAGATAACCCATTGTGCAGGACTAGCTGGGCTAATCCTGCTTGTCCCCAGAAAGCTCCAGAGAGGCTAGGCACAGAATGAACCAGAGAGAAATCCTTGTTGTACAAAAAATAAAAACCCAAACGATAAGCTTTATTGGTATGCATCCTACAGAAATGGTTACAAGAAGGGGCCTTGGATTAATCTGACAAAAAGACCATGGAACAGCTGTGCTCTCCCTAGGAAGGCACCAGCCACAAGCAGGTTCCTTACAAAACAGGGCAGCATGGAAATATACTGGAGGAATGGAGGAGGGGAGCAGACACATGGGACTGGTGCTCTGTTCTTCAACACTGATGCATGGGGCAATTTCAAATAGCCCAGTTAGAACAACCACAAGATCTTTCTCCACATCTGAAACAACACTTGCTTTTTACCGAGCTGGTCTCCATGTGTAAGTGCTTGCCCACTAGGCTTTGTATAGAGAGTTGAGGCAACTATTTGCAGAGCTCCTGCAAAGGCAAGAGGCAGTAATCCTCATCTGCTCTCGCTGATCGTTGGTTCTGATCAGGTTTCAGTCGCCATTCAGTCTGTTACTTCTCCAGCCCCAAGTATATTACTGAATCTGTACTGCTTTAGAAAAACATAATCAACCGGTTTCCAATAATAGTAAAGTCCAGAGATGTTCCAAGACCCTCTTGCCAACCTGGCAGGAGGTATAGCCATGTACAGATAGGATCACCTCTTCTTGAAGCCATACTTTTTCCTTTCATAGAAAAGATCTGTCTTGGAACTGCCCAGGTTGACGATCTTAGGGCAACCATCTCTCTGTATGAAGAGAAGATGTAGGTTAGGTGATGGGTGAATACAGAACAATGTCATCACTTGCACAGTTCTAGTAGGGTCTCGGTTCCCACGCTCCTCGCCCTGCCCACAACACATATTTCAAACACCTGTGCAGACAAACTGCCCTCCAGTGCTGGTTACCAGTAAGACAGTGGAACAGAGAAGAGTATGGATGCCTTTTCAGGATTACTCTAGGACATTCTCTTCCTCAGGGCTGAGATGGAAAACAGCTCATATAACATCAGCAGTTTAATGAAAAGGATGCTCAGTGCCTCAAGACTGAATTCTTTCTAAATTAGGATACACAGGATTTATAGGTCCCAGAGGAATAACCTTTCCCCTCCTTAGTCAAAAAGAATCTTGCTGCTTTAGATGTCACCAAGCCATTCTTGTGTATAGGAGCTCCTCTCAGCTATGACAGCAGAACTGAATCTCAGATTTCCTGGATCAATTACTGCAGAGGCTGTATGGTCATCTTGGGAGAGGACAGCTGCCCACAGCAGCTATACAGATAAGTTTTTGTACCTGAATTCCAGGAGATTGTGAGAAAAAAAGCCACAAGAAAAGCCAGGAGACTGGGGGAGACCCACCTCAGAGGTGTGGTTGAAAAACAAATCAGAGATGCGCCTCTGGGTGTACTAGGGAACATTTGTACATGGGCGACCTGAGCCCAGCATCTGCACAATTCTTAAAAGCAAAATGTTGTGGATGGATACAGCAGCTGTGAGGGGCCCAGCAGGCAGAGGAACACATATCTTTGGCTGATGTGTAAGCCTGAGTGCATTAGATTTAGAAAGCCTCTGGGCAGATGTCAGATGCTGTGGAATCTGCAGCCACGCTGTCCAGCTCCTGTGCTGGAGATATAATCTGCTGGGGAGGCTCTGCATGGTAGAAATAACAGGAGAGGTGGGGAATAGAAATCACCCTTCCCCCATACACCTGCCACAACCCATTTCGAGTTACTGTCTCCTTATTTGATTTTGAACCTCAAGAGTAGGACTCTTCCAAGCCTTGTCTCCCACGATCCAGGGAGTCTGTGACAATCTTGACAGCATTATTGCAGGGCTCTGTTCATTCTTCCACCTCCTCCTAAGGAGGCAGCACATGAGCACGCTCCTGTCACCAAGAAAAGATTACTTTTTGCAACTCACAGGTGACAAGGTGGGATTCTGGCCCTTACCGCAGACCAAAGCGGCTCTTCACTCCTCCCTCCACCAGAACCAATGAATTGAGAGTAACCAGGCCCTCTGCCTAATGCCCAGTAGCATTCCTTTTCCTCCCTTCATTTTAGTATTTGCTTTCTTGCTTCATTATTTTTGTCAATCTTTCTCTGAGATTGATGGAAGTGCTGTGGCTGAAACTCTGGACTGTAAAAGCTTCAGGTAGAGAGCTCTTTCCCTGTTTTTTGATTATTCACATCAGCACCAGATACCATAATTGTGGCAGGCAGCAGCACACTTAATTTTTCCCCTTCCGGGCACCCTACACTCATTCCAGCACTTTTCAATCCCGAAACTCAATCATGTCAAGTCTGCTGTTTCAGATCTGCAGCAATACCTAACAACTGAGTTTGCTGCTACAGATCAGCTGTCTTTGCTCACAGCAACCTTCACTCAGGTGTCAAAATACCCCAGACCTGTAATTCTCCTCTAGCTCTGTTTTCTACAGTCCTCCCTTACAGAGCAGCTGGCTATTTCACACTTGAGCTGGACATGATAAGCTAGAGGTGAGCTTAGGTTATGAAAAACACCTGTTGGAAATCCACATGAATTGATAAAAATAAAACCAAGCCTGTTTTACTCATGACTTATGAAGCCAGGTGTCTGTGTTCCAAAGGCAAGTGAAGAAAACTACTGGTTCTCACTGCATTTGTAAAGTAGGAGGCAGCACCATCATCACAGCACTTATATCCATATTGAGGTATGGAAAAAGATTATGGTCCTATTAGATCTAATGTCTAAACTCAAATGAAGACCTGCCCCTGCCCTGGATTTAGCTGAAGGCCTCTAGAGAATACATAGGCACTGCAGAGAATTAAACCAGCAACTCAGTCAGCTGAGGACACTCCTGTAAATCAATCTGAACCATTCTCTCAGCACATCTGTCATTAGGGTGTGTAGGAAATGACATTTGCAAAGCACCGAACCCAAAACAACCTTTAACAGACACTTTAACAGCTATCAGGTCCATATTTTGGGAATTTTGGGACTGCAAACGTCATGTTCTTGCTCTTCCCTAAGATCTTTCTAACACTTCATTGCAGCTCTTCATGTCCTGCACCCCTTGTGTTGGATTATTAACAAAAGCCTTAGAAGAGGTAAACAGCTGCCTCATTTCACATGTGCAGTGCCTATCTTTCAGCACAAGATTATAAAAAGATTATAGCAATGACTACAGACAAAAGGGACAATTACATCAAAAAGCGTTAGCAGAGAGATGTCTACAGTATAGACCATTTAAAAAAAGAATAAGAAAATATAAATTGTATCCCATGGAAATTATAGAAGAGCCATTAAACTTGTAAAACACAATTACTAGTGCAGTCGCTGGACACTTAAGACTAACTTCATGTTGCTATCCAAAGGAAAACAAAGGTTTTGATTCCATATGTGCCCTTGGTCAGTGGCTGATAATGGACTTGTAGTGAGAAGCTGCTTTTGCCGCTGCCTGTGCAGTGTCTGGAATATTTCTGACCCTAGTGAAACCTAGGCTGGAGATGTAGCAGCAAGATAACAACCTGAAGTGGTAACAAGCAGTGTGTGGAGGAAACAACTGTGAGTGTGCAAAATAATCAGAGATCCTTAGGCACAAAGAGAGTTATGATACCTCAAAATGCTACAATATCTCAAAATGCTTTGCAAACATGGGGAACTATCAACAGGGGAAGAAAGGTACGAGGTACTGCAAACCGGTGCCAAGCATCCCATGTCCCAACACTAATTTCAGCAGCTCCAAGCCCCTTAAAGGTAAGCATGGCTACTAAGTAAAATTGGGATGACGACATACATCTTTTTCCTGGATGGTGCACTCCTTGCAGTAGTAGGCGTCGGACACTCCCGGGCCCCCGCAGATCACGCAGCGCCCTTGGTACGAGCCGTAGTTACACTCGTCACAGATGCGCACCAGGGTGCACGGCCGCACGTAGGAGTCACAGATCACACACTTGCCATCACCTGCGAGCACAGCAGAGCCTTTGGTTACAGAATGTCCTTTTCTCCACCCCCACATCGAAGAGAAAATGCTTCCTAGTGAAAGAACTTGCCTGTACACTCAAAGACAATACACCTGAACTGCAGAAATTTATCATACACAGGGCACAATCTTGTATTTGCACTAAGACCTGAGAGGAACAGGGGGCAGTAGCCTGCAACATTTGAGGCTTTTAAAATTTATTCATACATTCACAATCAGAGAAGAAACCCAAAGTTACTTCTCTGTGATTAGCCAACACTTGCTTTGATCGTGCTACTACTTTTCCTGAATTTTTCACTTGCAAAGAAAATACTGGACTGGCAGGACTAGCGTCCTTACAGACACAGAAGCAGCAGTGTACGCTACTCCCACGGTGCCACATCAACAAAAGCATGGAGTTACTGTCCTCAAAGAGATAAGAGACTGTACTCATGGTCCCTTTAATCCTTCATCCGTGAGAAGGCCAAAGAAAGGGCAAACTGGCATAAACAGCCATTTCACAGGGTTGCTCTTGCTCTCTCACAAGGAACTGGGTGAAATTCAAGCAGTCATATCATACAGGCAAGGAGCCATCACATGCCAGTGCCAGTTTCTGCTGTGCTGGGCCTTATCCAAAACATTGACCTACGGATGAAAGGCTTCATATCCTATTACCAGTTCCCAAGGTATCTAATCCTGACTCCTGCAAACAGCTCACCTAACCTGCTCTTAAATCTCCAGCATGACAGCCCTCAGCTATTACCAATGGAAATCTGTTTCACTGCCAGGTGCTCTTGAAAATGATCTTTTGCTTCAGATCGTCCTTCTCCCACTTTACTTATTTTCATACTATTTTTGAGTCACAAACTACTGACCTTATTTCTTTTGTTCCCCCACAAGGATCTAATGACAGATCTTTCTTCCCTTTTACAGCTGAGCACCGGCATTTGATTCCATGGGGTTTTTTTTCCTGCTCTAACTTTAGAGGTTCTCCCTCCATTTTTTCTTCTACAGACAGAAAGAAGAACCTTTCTCGAGGTATGACAAAGCCATTTGTTCTCCCTGCTTTGAAATGATCAGGCTGATATCTTTGTATTATAGATACACAAGGACCCATTCAAGCAGTCACCACAGCCTCAGTCACTGGAAATGCTGGCAGTACATACCCTAGAACTGCATTTGTGTTTTGAACTCATAACTTTTTAAGTATTCCTTGAGTTTCACTTGCAACATGCAGGCAATTCTTCCCACCTCAAAGAATGACATCAAGTTCGTGGTTAAAGCAGAAACAAAATCCAGTCTCTGAATCCAAACTGCATATTCTAACCACAGCACCATGCTCTCAATTATATGTTGAAGCTATACTTACATTTTTCACAAAGTCTTCCAATTGCTGTTAAAAAAAAAAACAACCAACGTTATTTGAGGCAGAAGCAGGAGAAAAATCTAAGTAACTACAAAGCTTGAATGTCAAAGTGTTATCTTCTGCAGTGATCAGGTAAACCATAGTAACAGCCTGAGCATAAATACAAACATATTTAAAATAAGCAATATATATCCTCCTGGAGACATTTACCAAGGTCAAGGTTTTGATGCACTGTGAATGCACAATGACACCCATTGGCAATAAGAAAACCTACATTCAGCATTCCATTTCAAACATAGCCAATGTGCCTGACTGAAGGAAATCCTGTACAGGAGTCTCAGCATAGCTTTTACACTGGTTTAAACGTGAGAAAAAAAAATATAAAATCAAGTGTTTATTTAAGGCAGCCAAAATAGCCTTCTTCACTTCAGGACACGAAAGTAGTTAAATGTATCTTAGAAGTCTTGTCACTTGTCTAGGAAACTCACAACAATGGTGTTAGAAACTTGGATAAATGCCATAAATATCAAGTTCCAAAGACCAGATGTCCAGAATCACAAAGAGTAAACAGTGATTCAGTTGAGGTCTGAGAGACAAGGGATTTGTCAGCAGATTAATTTTCAACACAGACAGATTAGGTTAGAAGGACTAAGTGTTCTAAAAGGAGGTTTCCTCTGGACAGTGCAGCCGAATATTTTGTTTTTACAGATCTCGCAGAAAAGCTGCTTCTTCAAAGTGCTTTTCCAAGGAGCGACAAAACCCTGCAAGGGATGCCTCAACTTCTAATTGCGTATGAGAGCTCTTGAAGGCTCAACTGAGCAAATTCTGACCGAGAAGCGACAAGGGTAAATCTCCTTCCTTCAGGCGTAACCTGGAAGATAACTTATCTCGCAGCCAGAAGGATGCTCCCAAATGCTGCAGGACCCACAGCGCAACGAAAGGAAAACACGGGAGGGAAGGAGCCCCCTCTCCCCTCCCCCACCGAACAGGCCGCGCGCGCACCCAACGGACGCTGAAGGGCCCCACACGCGCGAGAGGCGGGAAAAGGGGCGAGGGGACCCCGTCCATCCCGCGCCCGTCCCGCAGGACCCACCGACGCCCGCCTGCTTGCGGCAGAAGATGAGGTCCGGGTGGTGCTTGGCCATGGCGAGGCGACACCCGCCCGACGCTGCTGCTGCTCCTGCGGCCCCGCCGAGCGCTCACCGCCGCGCCGCCCCCGGGTCCTGGCCGGGGTGAGCCCTGCCTCTGACAAAGCGCCGCCGCCGAGCGGAAAAACGCCGGGGATTGACGAGATAAATCCTCCCTTAGGGGAGCCGCTCCGCCGCCCGACTCCCCCCGCCCGGGGGAGCCTCGCATTGCGGCCCAGGACCCCCTCCTTGTGGCTGGTGTGACCCTGCCAGGACCCGTGCGGCCCCGCCCCGAGCGCGCGCCGGAGCCGTGAAAGGGGCCGCGTGACGGCATCGCGGCGCGACTCCATCTTTGTCAGTGAACAAAATGGCGCCGTACTGCGTGCTGGCGGCTCGGCTCAGGGTGAGCGGCGGCGCCGGGCGGGAAGGGCACCGGGCGGGGCGGGCGGCGGGCGCCGCGGCGGGGGCAAGGGCAGTGCCCCCCGGGCGACCCGGAGGGCGGCCGTCCGCAGCCTCCGGGCTGGGCCGGGCCGTCCCCGCCTCCGCGTGTAGGTCAGCGTGTCCCCGGCGCGGCCCCGCGCCCCGTTTCCATGGCGATGGCTGGGAGGCCGCGGCTGCGGTGGCGGCGGCGCGGCCGCTGCCCGAGCCCCGGGGCAGGGCGTCTCCCGCCGCAGGGCCCGGCCGGCCGTCAAGGTGCGCGCAAGGTGACCGGCGCGGCGGGGCCGCGGCCG
>JAWMRA010000041.1:47946474-48001749 GCA_035584735.1 Pseudotriccus pelzelni | reverse complement strand
CGCGGCCGCTGCCCGAGCCCCGGGACAGGGCGTCTCCCGCCGCTGGGCCCGGCCGGCCGTCAAGGTGAGCGCAAGGTGACCGGAGCGGCGGGGACGCGGCCTTGGCGCCGCCGCCTCCTCCTCGCCCTCACAGGTCCCGCGGCGTTGGGCCGCGGTCAGAGCCCCGGGCCCCGCCGGGCGGGGAGCCCGAGGGCGCGGGGCCGAGCGGTGAAATAAAAGGCCTTTCCCCGGGGCGTGCATTTTTCTTTCCTCATCCTTAATTGCTTCCCCTTATCAGTGTGGGGCAGCACAAGGTGACTCCTTGCCATGCGAGTGAACTATCTTTTGGCTACTTTGCTTCAAAAATCCTGTTTTTAATGTGAACAGCGGCCTCTGAGTGACAAAGATACCAGGGACCTAGGAAGGCTGGAAAGACAGATGGGACAGGCACATAAACTGCCCTTTTTTTCAGGACAGTAATAATATGTCTCATAGTCTTGTCTGTCATGACCTCTAAAGCTCACATTTGCCTGTAATATGAGCTTGCCACAGAGGTTCCTTTCCTTGAGAGATTGCTGTGTTTAATATGTAGTCAGTAATAAAGTTTTCATAATCTTTTAAAGCCTGGAAGGCAAATATCAGGTGCAGTATTTTTTTTAAAGGCTGCTAACAGGGGTATGGTTGCTCCCCTTAGTATAAAGCATGTGATAAGGGCAGGCAGTGTGACTTCTCAGTTTGCCACTTGTGACCTTGGTCAGTGTGTTCCCTTTTCTTAGGGAGCCAAAGTTTGGCTTTTAGTATTCTGAAAGGACTTTATGAATCTTAATTCTTTTACTTCCTTACTTAGAAGTAGGTGTTTTAGAAAAGTATAGGTGTTTGTTTTGTTTTTTTTTTAATTTAAACAAAAGTCACAGATTAGCACCATTTCAAATATAGCTTGGTATAGTTGTTCTTAGCTGTTAAATAACTTTTAGTTTGTACTTTGAACAGAAATGACTACTCATAAAATAAAGGCAAATATTTTATTAGGATAATGAATTGGTTCTCATTTTATGGTGTGACACTGCATGAGAACAAGCAGTGATTTGCTAAAAATAATATGGTATAATGTAAAACAAAGGCTGTGCTGGCACAGTCAGTATGAGGAATTTAGTATTCTGGAAGGTTGTCTTCTCTTACCAGGCTCAGGGTGCATGTTTTGTTCCCCTCCCCGTGAAGGATTAAATCTATGATGGTAATCAAACATGCCTCTAGGTAACCTCTTCAGGAGGCAAACTTTTTTTTGCCTCTGTGTAGCTGCCTAGAGGTTAATGAATGTGAACATCATATTGTCAGTCACTGTGATAATGCTACCACTGACCATGACATATGTTACTAACATTGGTTCTACCCACCTCCTGTCCTGGAACTGTTTCGGAACTGGAACTGCATAGAAAGCTTCCCTCTGAGGGAAATAAATTGGAATTAGCCCAATTTGGATTGAATGTTCTATTTAAAGTATAGTTCTAATAGCCTGAAAGGGTCAAGATCTTTCTCCTGCCTATCTGAGGTAATGCTTTTAGTAGCATTCCATTTTTGAAGCCGCATCGGCTGAGAGTTGACTTAAAGAGAGGAGTGTAAAACTCTAAATTGCCTGAAATATCAGCGGTTTATTGGAGGCAAAGTAGGTAAGTACTGAAATTCTGTATGGGCAGCTTTGTGTATGCTGGCAAAAATCAGTGTTGGCCTGAGCTAAACTGGTCTTCAGAACCATAATTGTGGTTGCTCTTTGGAGGTGGGTCTAGAAAATTAGACTGCATTTACAATTTGATTATACCGCTCTGCTTTTCGTTTTAGGCTGAATCGTGGTGAATGTTGGAAACTTGGCCAGAGTTCGTAGATCAGGGAGGATGAGAAAAGATGGTATTTTGTGTTTCAGCTGGAATTTCTAGGAGTGATTTCCCAGATAGAAGCGTAGGTAATGTGGTTGCTACTCTTTTGAACGTGAGCTTTTGCTTACTGGACTTGTCTACCTTATCGGCTGCCAAAATGCAAGTTAGTTCCTGAATTCAGACTCCTCTTGCATCTGGACCATTCACTGTATTGAGTTAAATGCAAGATGGCTAGGTTGAAATCAGTAAAGAGAAGTGTTGGCTTCCTGACAGAGACTTCAAAAGTAATGACCCATTTAATAGGCTGGTTTTCTTGTGTCTTTTAAGGAAAATTTTCACCTGGTAAAATACCGGTAGACTTAGGAGCCCTGTAATGATTACTGCCATTTCTTTTACTGAAATTTGAACATGGACATTCATGCTGGGATAATGGATTCAATGCCAGATGAGAGGAGATCACTTGGCAGCTGTTTGGCCAGCCTGGAAATTCCTGGATAAAAGGGAAAATGTATAGATTGCTGGCTGCCTACTTCTCTTGGCTGCAAGGTGCTTCTCACTACTCTGTAAAAAAAAAAAAAACCAAACAAAAAACGCCATGGAAGCCCCCCAGTGCACTACTACATTCCCTCTCACTCAGGGAAGAGTGATGGGGAATGAAGCTGGGAACTGTTAGGCTTGTGACTTTTCCCTTATCTTGCAGTTCTGCCAAGATTAAGTTCTGCCAAGTTCTGTTTTTGAGGATGCAATGGATAAAAAGCCAGGCGAGAACAGACAAGTGTGATACGTGATACATTGTGGATTCTTTATGAGGAGAGATCAGATTTTTGAACCAGGCAGGGTATGTTGTTACTTGGTGGTGGTGGTGGAGCCTCAGGCTTGCTGGGCGCCAATATGAGAACAACCATATTGAATCAAATTAACTCCCAGCAGAGCAGAGATATGGGATTAGATTTACATCCCAGTAAAATGAAGATAGCACTTTTTTAATAGGTGCCTTTTAAAAGTCTTGTGTAGACAAAAGTGATTCTTTAGTCTCCTGAAACTGATTGGCCTAGGTGATGATTTTCCCCAAGTCTTACTGGCCATTATAGAAACACACCTTCGGTTTTCCAGACTCCTCTTGCCAATTTCCATGTCCAGACAGAATGCTTCACTTTAGACACGTTCCCTTCCTGATTCTGGTAGCCCGCAGTTGTGGTCAAGCAGAAGTCAACTACTTTGTAGTGCTAATTCTGTGAGTACCAGCTGAGTATTTATTTAGTATTTGAATAAATACTACATTTCATCGTGCTGTTTTGTGAAGTAAAAAGATACATAGACATGTATGTTCAACTGAAAGGATTCTACCTCAGTTTTGTTTGAAAACTTTCTTTGTACCTCTTTTTGGAAACCTTGCTTCAGATTTTTATTATAATCAGCTTTGGTCCCAGGCAAGCCTAAGATGCTACGAAGCCGCTGCCATTACTTTAACTTGCAAATCTGTTCTTCTGTGTGATGAAGTAAGAAGAAATTGCTGCATTAAACCAAAATACATTTCCTGGTCTGGGCAAGAAATTATTTTTCCATGAACAGTGATTGAATCCCGCAGTGTTTTTTCCAGCCACTTCAGCAGTTGGAGACGTTCATGAGACAGTGGATATCTTGTGAGGTAAAGACATTTCCACAGCATTAATTGTGCCAAGTAAATGCTTAAGTTAGGGGGAAAAAAAGGCAGAACAAAGCAAACATGAAAGTTACGTGGCTACCAGATAAAGTTCAGCTTTACCTAGTAGGTATGTTAAACAATGAAAAACTGGGTGATGTTTGATTTGATTTGGGTGTTGGGTTTTTTTTTTCCCCCTGGTGGAAGAACAAAATGTCTTAAGTCTGACACCTGTGACAAGTTCTGGAAGCTCTAAGCTTAAAGTGCAGTACAGTGAAATTTGACGCCTGGGTTTCCCTTGCGCTCCTGGAGGAGCAGTGCCCTCTTTGTACCACCAGGTTCACATTCTTCAGATATTCTTTCGTGAAAGTGGTGTGCAGCCGCTGTAGGTCTGTACCGCTCCTACCATAAGCTCTGTGTGTAATGGCTTAGGATCATTTGGTAAAAATGCAAACCGCACCCTTACTGCTGGTGTGATCTCACCTAGCTTTCCTGAACTTCTTATTGTGAAAGATGCTAACAAATGTCATCAAAAGGACAATAAAACAAGAGCCTTGGCTAAAAATTGGTGATGTCTTATTGATCGTGATTATTTTGGGCAATGTTCCCAATGCTGGTAACAAGAAAATTGGAAAAAATGTTGACACGGAAACATTAAAATGCTTGAACAGATCTAAAGAATTGACTGGTATTTTTGACAACACAAAACCAGTGGTAGGTATGATGATTGTGTTCTGCACAAAGAATATTTGCTGATTTACAGTCATGCACACAAAAGGGGTGTTTAGGGCAATACCACTGTGTTTATTAACCTGCACTTATCAAAACCTTGTAATCCTGGAGTACAGGATGAATAGAAAAAATGGGATTTAGATTAGAGTTTAATTCTGGAGGAGGAAGAACTCTGAATTCTTATCTGCAGTCTGTTTCCAGACTTCTAATGCTGATGACTGAGACTCTCAAAGGATGTAAGAAATGCATGTGCCAAATCCTTGGAAGTTTTTCTGAAGGCTGTCCTCTGACTCAGTTTTCAAAGCTGCGTGAGAGCTTTTAGCCCTGGGCACTGACCTGACTCTTTCAGGTCAGGTGCCTCAGCATAGCCTGCCCTTCTCCTGTGTTCCAGGAAACTGTCTCACTGTGGAGGCTGCCAAGTGAAATTAGGGCTTTTTTTTCATAGCGTTTTCTGCTTATGTGTTCAGCTCACAGTATAGTTCACCTGTTGTGCAGTTAACTCACCTGTAGGGTAAGTGCAGGGCTTTTCTCTGAGGAAAGGTGAAGGTGCCATTGTGAGAGTGAGGTAAATAGCACCTGGATCTGTGCAACTGGGTTAGTGAAGCTGATGTGGGTTTTTTCCTCATCTTGCCTCTCTCCTGCCCTGTGTTACATTGTAGACCAGGCTTGTATGTCCAAGTCTCTCTAGCTAGGGTTGAAACACAGCTCACCTTATGTGGAAGTACAGTAAGCTTTATAACAGTATGCAAGGACCCTGCCTAGGAAACTTAGTATGTGATGGTGGAACAGAGGGGTGTCTACTCAGACCCATGCTGTGTCATCTGCCAGTCCCTGAATGTCAGCGTAATGCCAGTGAGCAAATACAAACCTAGGGCTAGCTTGCTTTGGAAATAGTGTTGGTTCCTCTCTACCGTGGCTCTAATATGTTAGGAGCATAACAAACTGGTGTTTAAGAATTGTTTCAACGTTGCCTGAAAGCAGATTTCTCTCTTGAAAGCATAAAGCATCTGGTGTCTTAAATAGAAATGTAAAATAATTTAGTAAATGCTACCTCTTCTGGGTAGCCTGGTGTTCCACTGTTTAACATAATACACAGTATTGTATGATCAAATGTTCATCAAGTGCCTTTAAAAACCTTTCCAATTTTTCTGTTCCTCAGCCTGCAAAATCCCGGTAACAAAAACTGAAAAACATTTGGTTTATTGATACGGTACAGGAATTCTGTAAGGTTCCAGTATTAATATTCTCCTTTTCTTTCAGCATGCCTTGAATAATGGGATACGACGCTACCATGTTTCTCCTGCCCTGTGCCAGCGGGCCAAGGTGGCCATGAGCCACTTTGAACCTAATGAATACATAAATTATGAGAAGCTGGAGAAGAACATCAACATTGTCCGTAAGAGGTAAGAGTGGAGAAGGGAAGAAGGGAGGGGTCAGCATGTTGAATTTAGCTCTGCAGTGACAGGAGAGGAGGAAAAAAGTCATGGGGCCGTGGCATAGGGAGTGTTTACTAGGGAGAGCCACTTTGAGCAGTGGCAGTTAAAAATGTAGCGAAGCATGGATTGTAATGTCACCACGTAGTGGTGGGGCACTGTGGGAAGGGTTGAAGGTTATGATGAAGCATTGCAACATGCAGAGAACCAGGCCAGTGCAGAGGAGGTTCTAGAAAGGACTTTGTCCTCTTTGTTTAATGCCCTCGTTGAGGAGTCTTCACATTGGCCCTTGTCCCTTCCTAGGGCAGCAGCGTGTGGGCAGTGGTCATTATAGGATAATGCTTCTATGTGCTGTGAATGTCCTTAACAGTGAATGTTCTCCTGTGTTCCGCTGTTAGGCATGGAAAGGAGGGCTAGGAATTTGTAGCATATGTAAATGTAGTGACCTTAATCTGCTGATAGAGGCTTGTGTGCCTGCTAAGTTGTCATTCCTGCTCCACTTACCATGGCAGTGGTTTGTATGATGCGTCCTTCGGTCTTTGCATCCTTTGTTAAATGCGGTAGTTCTCATTTCAAATTGTTGTCTCGACTTAGCTACTTCCCAGAAGATCCTACCCCTGACATAAATAGATTCCTCAACTGATACAGCTGCAGGATGAAAGGTCTGAGGTCATAAAATTCCACTTAGTTGTAGTTGCTTGCTGTGGGATCTGGTATTTGTGAATTGAGTCTGACCTGTGTCTCACTTCCACATTTGCTGTCCTGAAGTATAACTCAAGAAATGAGCAAAGTCAGTGCTTCCTTTACAGTATAGGAATATTAGAGAAGAAAGCATAAAATTACATAAATTCATACACTTTTGAACTTTCTGAACTGAACCATTTAGCCGTGTGCCAGTTGATATTTTAGTGCTGTAAGAAGAACATGCATGTTTCTCTATGTTAATAGGTCTTAACAGTCTGAGCAATATAAGGAAGTGTTCTGTTACATGCTTAAAAGGGCAAATGTTGAAGTACACAAGATACAGATACTAAAATTATTCTCCCCAGGCTTGACCGCCCCCTGACCTTGTCTGAGAAGATTGTATATGGACACCTGGATGACCCAGCAAAACAGGAGATTGAGCGGGGCAAGACCTATCTGCGCTTACGGCCAGACCGCGTGGCCATGCAGGATGCCACAGCTCAGATGGCAATGCTACAGTTCATCAGCAGTGGGCTGCCAAAAGTGGCTGTGCCTTCCACAATCCACTGTGATCACCTCATCGAAGCCCAGTCAGGTGGTGAAAAGGATCTTCGAAGAGCTAAGGTCACTATTGCAGAAACTTAACTTCTGTCTGCTTGAAAACCTCCTTCCAGTCAAAGGAAGAGCTTATTTTAATTTTTTTCCCAGAAGAACAGCTATGAGTCAGATATGGCAACAGACTGCCTGTGGTGGTCAGCTCTGTAGATAGATGAGATGCACAAAATAAACAGAATAAGTGGATCTTTGGGAGTTTCTCGGCTGAGATTCATCCATTACATGGTTTAAAGGACCACGAATGTAAGAAAAGCTAGTTTTGAGCTCTTAAGGATGGAAGCCCAGATCATGTGTGTGTTCTGGAGAGAGAAGATATTTTGGCTAAAGGGAGAGAAAAGATCTATTTCAATGGGAAAAAGAGGAAGACAGATTACTTTGTGTTGCAGTGTGGCAGTGTGAAAAACTTACTGAACATGTGTCTGCATTGCACTGGTGTATCCTGTGAGGGGGAGGCAAGTAGTTACTTTCCCAAAGCATTTGCTAGTGATTCTCTGAAGAGCAATAACTGAAGCAGTGCGGCTTTCAGGGCTCGTATGTGTAAAAGCACTGAGGATGTTGGTTTTTATTTGGGAATTTCAAAGTCTTCTTTGTCCAAGTGCTGATTCACTGCCTTTTTAAAATTTCTCGCTCACTGTTTTACTGCTTATTCGTCCCGTAAGGGATTTCTGTAATATATAGACACATTCATTTCTGTCCCACATACCACAATGCATCTGCCAGGGAAATCTTATCAGAGTCAGGAGGAATTGCACCTTGAATATTGATACCAGAATTTACACACAGTGAACAGGGGTCAGCTGTATTTTAAGATTTTAGTCCATATCTATTCTCAGAAACTCATGGTGTTGAAGTAACTGCTTCTGGCTTTCTCCTTCAGGTCACAATAAGGCAACTTATACCACTCTGGAGTGAATTTGAGGAGTTCTTGCTCTGCTTGTCTTAGTCCTAAATTGTGCAATTAAGAATTTGAGACTTACTAAATCAGACAGTTTCTTTTCTCCCAGTCACATCCTGTTTTCCCCTTTCCTCTATTCCTGCATTTGTTCTCCACAGTTCAATTATATTCACTGCAGCCCTGAGCTGTGTCCCTCCTTTGCCATCCACTCTGAGCAGAGCAAGTAAAGGTCCTGCTGCCTTCTGACTGGGTTCTGCTGCTGCCAGTTGGCAGACAATGAATGCTGGCAGGCCAGAGAGTGGTTTGGATTTGCTCCTGGCACATCAACGTGCTTTACTGGGGGAGGGATGCACAAACAGAGTGAAGTGACCCGACTCTCAGTGGAAAACGAGGCTTACGGAACTGCTGCTGCCTCATGGGAAACTTCAGCAAATGTGTGCTGAGACAATTCTTCCATTATCTCGTTTCCCCTTTCCCTTTATTCTGAAGCTTAGCTGCATGAGAAAAGTCTTTAAGAAACTCCTAGTGCTTATCTTATCTGCTCTGCCACTCCACTGCCAAGAACTATCAGGACATAATAGTGTCATACTTCCTTGGCAACCATGGTTTTTCTCACAAGCAATTTTCACGGTGTGACCTCCACCAATAATGGTGATAGTGCAGCAAGAAAGGCAGCATTGTGTGTGTCTTAAACAGGAAACTTGGTAGAATGAGAAATGACACCAACTTCCCTGGTAGCGAGCAACTTCCAGTTCCATTTCTTAATCTGTAAAAATAAAGCCCAGAGGCTTACCTAAGAGGTTTGAAATGTCTCCAAAGCATCTGTAAAAGAAAAGGAACACCTGGTAGAGAAGGAAGGAGCAGCTAGAATAAGTGAGGGGGGCGAGTTAAAAAAAATCCCTGAGATAGAAAAAAATGAGTGGAGCATTTTTAAATGCCTTTTTGGCAGGGTATTCCTTATTGGCTGTTGCTGTTTGGAATTAGAAACTAAAAAAGATGCTTTTAGTGGAGCTACAGGTGGGATGGGATTAAATGGCCTGTTACAACTGTGCGTCAAACAGTCTTAGTTCCTTTTTCTTTTGAAAGTGGTGTGCACGTCCCTCCAGCTGCAGCAAAACTGTGAAGCAAATTAGAGACAGGCATGTGAGGGAAGGGAGTGTGTTTAAATGAGCTTCTGATATATGGAAGAACCAAATGTGTTACTGATGCTCTGTGTTTCCCTGTGTGCATAGGACATAAACCAGGAGGTGTACAACTTTCTAGCAACGGCTGGTGCCAAGTACGGAGTAGGATTCTGGAAACCTGGGTCGGGAATCATTCACCAGGTAAAGAGTGTGTGTGTTTGTAATCTTTGAACATGCAGTGGTTCTTTTACTTTATAGTGAAGAGAGAACTTAAGTGCAAACTCTTAAAGAATTTCACCAGCTGAGGGATACAACTTGCTTTCGTCAAGGCGGGCGAGGTTTCTTACTTGCTCTCTCTCAGTTATCTTGACAACAGTGGGTTTTTTTTAAAGGTTATTTTGGTCAAACTGTAACCTGATGTGTGATTAGGTAGTGCCAACAGCATGCCATGTGAATCACAGAAGCTTGAAATACCTTAACTGCTTGTGCGCTGGCTCCTCTTAGTACAATTGGAACAGTAAGGTGATGACATCAAGGTGGTTATATAGGGTTACTGTGAATTGCTTTTGGTGCTAAGGAGAGCAGCCTTGGTAACATACTTTTTTTAGGGTTATTATGTATGCATTTGCTTCCATAAAACCCAGGAGAGTATATGAGGACACCAAACAGAGCTGCATACTTTTAGGTACTCAAGAATGGCAACACATAACCAGTTGCTATTTGAATAAAACACAAAACAGTTTCCAAGTCTGAGATTCTCTTGTTATTTCACTTGGATCTAAAATGAGTATGACTGTCCTAAGGTAACTTACCACTTAATGAGGCTTTTTGTTTTTTTAAAACCAACACCTCTGTCAGGATTTCCCTAACTTGCTTGTGGTTGATTTGCTTTGTGGATCCAGTAGTCAGTTTTCATTGTTCCTCTTGAGTCTCAGGCAGTAAAAGTTAAAGAGCAGAATGAAGCAAAAGTGGAGAGGGGAATGGATGACTGGTAAGCATCCTGTCAGCAGGCAACTTGTGACAAGGGTCAAGAACTCTCTCCTGTGTTTTCTTAGCTACAAAATGAGTTACTAAGGTTACCGTAGCTTAATGTGATGCAACAGGTGAACTCTTCAAAAGGTTACGGGAACATCTCAGGTCATTTGTGCTGTGGAATCACTCATGACGTCTGTCACATGGCAACATAGCTCTGTGCTATGGCTACCAGCTTTCTTGTGGCTGACTTTCTCTGGCTGGAGAAAATTGGTCATGTCGTATAGCTTCAGAGTCCAACTCTGGCAAAGTGAGGCCTTGGAAGTGACCTTTCTCCCACAAATATATTAATGTGAGCTACAAACAAATAAAGCTGAAAGTTGTAAAAGCAAAGCTTTAGTCTTTTTAATGAGGGACCACCTTAGTTCTGTTCGAGTTGTTCTAGGATGCATGTGCAGTGAGTTCTGTGGTACCCATAGAGGGTGTCCTTAGTGTTGGTGTGGCACGTACACAGCGAGAAGTTCATTAGCTTGAGTTCTCCACTTTGTCGCTACCACAGAAAACTCTTCTTTTTTTTTTTAATTTTCATTAAATAACCATTTTGTGATTTTGTTGGTAATTGAAAAGTCTTGCACGGAATCACTAAATGCCATAAGGGAAGGGCAGCCTTTTGGTGAGGGATTCTTCTGTGTGATTTGGTTTTGCCTGGCGTCATGAACTGGAGGAGCCTATTGGTATTCTACTGCTATGAGAGCATAAAGATGACGGAAGGTCTTTATATATCTAATCCAGCATTGGATAAGTGAACTGACTTGCTCAGCAGTTCATTAAGGGTGTGGAGACTAGGGAACAGACTCTTGAGCCTTAACAAAGGCTAACTAAGGTGGCACCTTAGCAAAGCCTAAACTGGAGGGAAGGATTCTTCTAGTGAAAAAAATAGAGATTGTTTTCTAATTTTTTTATTATCCTCGGACAAGCAAGGATCCTGGGGCTGAGACTTGGTGCCTTGTGCTGTCATTACATTCTGCACAAGGAGCAGAAGAGAATTTCCAGTCCAAACCAAATTCAGTTACTTTCTTGCTACTGAAATCTGCAAATACAAACTGATCTAAACTCCTGTTCTTGTCTTCTTTCCGGCTGTCTTCCCCTTCCTTTCCCAACGAACAAGCAAGCAAACAATCCATTTTTATTTTCAGATCATTCTGGAGAACTACTCCTACCCTGGGGTTATGCTGATTGGCACAGATTCACACACCCCAAACGGAGGTGGCTTGGGAGGAGTCTGCATTGGTGTGGGTGGAGCTGATGCCGTGGATGTCATGGCAGGAATCCCTTGGGAGCTCAAATGCCCGAAGGTAGGAGCACAGAGAATACTAATCTGTAATGTGAAGGGTGAGATATGTGTAAGGAACATTGATTTTCAACCACTGTGTATATAAGGCACCATATGCCATGGCAATCTGAAAGCAATATACCCCACAGAGAACTATATACCGTAACCTTTCTGAAAGCAAGTGGCGTCAGTATTTTTTTTTCCTGCATTAATGTTGCTCAGGTTATTGGTGTAAAACTGACTGGCAAGCTCTCAGGTTGGACTTCTCCTAAAGATGTGATCCTGAAAGTGGCTGGCATCCTCACTGTCAAGGGTGGAACAGGCGCCATCATTGAATACCACGGGCCGGGTGTGGATTCAATCTCTTGCACAGGTAAGACAACACAAACATCTTACCTGAGAGGAGTGTTGTTGGAGCTGAGTGTTGAGTCTTGGGGGCTGGGAAGAGAATCAGGCAAGAAGGTCTAAATGTTCTCCCTTAGCCTGGCACGGTGATTCATACACTACAAACTGGGAGAGTTGGGTCAGCATGGTGTAAGAAAACAGCACTCCCTCTCAGTGAAAAAGTGACCTCTCTCCATTAAATCTTCTTGTGACTTTAAGAACATGGGATAGTTAATTGTGAAGAATTCGATAAGATGGTACATCAGGATAAGAGTAAGGGTGGAGATATTCCAGCATATACTTAAGAAGATGGAGATGTCAGAGATAACGGATGACATTTTCATTTCAGCCTAAAATATGCTGTGAATAGAAAAAAGAAACAGGTTAAAAGGGAGTACATGTGTGACAGCTGCTAAACAAAAAGCTTTTTAGAAAAGGGGTGTGGGCAGAGGATAGACCAGAAAGGAGCAGTTTATAACATGCAGTCATATACTAGCTAATTGTGGGTCTTGGGTGCTGAATTTGAACAGCAAAAATTGCAGTTCTCTGTTATGTGCTAGCTAGGACCAAATTACAAGAGATGTCCCTTCCTTTGGCTTGAAGCGCAGCCTTCAAGCTGGACTTCTCCTTTTAGTTTGCCTGACTTGGCTACAACTTGGAATATTTGGTTTTACAAACCGAGAGCAATTTGGGATTTTTCTTCTGTGAAATCAGAGGAACTTGATCTGTGGTATCTGTTCCTAGCTTGTTAATTGTAAAGCAGCAGCTTCTACAGCTTCATTGCTGTGTCCTTGAAAGGCATGGGTAATCCCAGTGCCATGAGCAAATATTTGGGATTATTTTACTGTGTTCTGGCACTGGAAGCATTTTATTCAACCCATTACATTTATCACAAATGTCTGGCTCCTCCAGTAAAGATAAATGAGATGGATGGTAGGGAGGGACAGGATGCCCACTGCGGGTAGCAGAGAGAGACACTGCTCACTGCTGTAAATGTATTTGGTGCTCAGTGCAGATGGGGTTTCCTGTCATCCCTTCCAGTATCTGCAAGAACGAATGTGACTTTCGGCTCCTTCCTTGCAGAAAAGTCTGGCTGCAGGCACTGTATCAGTCAGAATCATTAGGGGCTGAGCCAGCCATTACGTTGCCAGCATGTCCTCTCAGCTGTGGATTTAGGTTTCTGTGATCTCTCTTGGCTTTTCTATCTTTTCCATGTACTGACTTTTGGACAATGGGATGGCCTTGGACTCTCTTACTGACTCCCATGGTTGCTTCTCCCACTTCTTCTCTAGGAATGGCAACAATCTGTAACATGGGGGCTGAAATCGGAGCTACCACGTCGATCTTCCCGTATAATGAACGCATGAAGAAATACTTGGGCAAGACTGGGCGAGCTGGTAAGAGGGTTTGGGGGTTGAAGTGGGTAGAAGTACGGGTTCAAGTGAAGGTGTGTTCTGGGAGCAGTATCTTCCTACAGTGGTGTTTGACGTGGCTTTTGACCTCATGTAGGTTGCCTGCTACAAGTAGAGAGCCTGTAGATGAAGTGGCTGGGGAAGTATATGGTAGACCCCCTGTGTTTAGCTGTTCCGAACTTTTTCTTCTCTTTCATATTTGCTGCACTTTTCAGATGCCCCTTCTTTCTTATTCCAGATATAGCTGCACTGGCAGATGAATTCAAGCAACACTTGGTACCAGATTCTGGTTGTCAGTATGACCAGGTGATAGAAATCAACCTCAGTGAGGTAAGGCTTTCTTTCTTCTTGCCATCTTGGATGTTGTGACATGACTCTGTGTGAATGAGGACCAAGCTGGGAGTTGGATGCAATACCCCTGGCACTTTACTAGATCATGTAAAATACACTCAGGTCTACTTCACAGAGAGCGTGTGCTCCAGTGTTTATGTAGGAGAATCCTATTTAAACAGCTTCCAGATAGAGCTATGAAAGGAATTGATTTGCTGCTGTGTTTTGGGGTTATTCTTTGCTACTCTAATTTCTGACTTTGTCACTGTTTCTTAAAGCTGAAACCACATATCAATGGACCTTTCACTCCAGACCTGGCGCACCCTGTGTCAGATATTGGTTCTGTGGCAGAAAAGGAGGGCTGGCCTGTTGATATCAGAGTTGGTGGGTAGCATTTGCTCTTTCCTCTGCCTTCATACTTGTGGCATAGATGTTGCTGTCTTGGGACCCAGTCTTTTCATTGCTGCTCTATGTCCTTTGTCTTTGGTGCAGTGTTATCTCTTCATGGCCATATTTGCTGGAAAGAGTAGTGACTGCCTGGACCAGGTGTTTAGGATGAGATCAGGAATAGTAGGAGGGATTTTTTTCCATTTTCAAAACTTTTGAATGTTAGGGTTGACAGGAATGTTACCTGTTGAAGAGTACTTCTCTTAAAAGTCTGCAGCATGGATTTGTCTGTTGCAGAGATCTGTCAGGAGCATGATTGTCAGCAGTTGGCTGTTGAGCTCTCAGGACATAGTAAAGTTAGTACTCTCTGTCCTAAAGAGCAGGCTTGGAAATTCACTTGGAATACTCACTTTTGGGATGGTAACCTGTGGGTTGGCTTCTCAACTGTTGCCCACTGGGGGAATAAAAAGAATGGAAATACACTGTAAAGCCACATCCCAGATGGGAAATGTATTATTCAGTGGTGTTACAAATGGGATACAGTTACAGCAACTGTAACTGAAAGAGAATTTGTATTTTGCTGGTTAGCACCTGTCAGGATTGTACAGTATGTCCGCATGTGGTCTTCATACTGTAACAAAGCATGCTTGCTTTTCATCATTTCCTCCATTTCTTGCCATCTTGCTTTGAAGTCTTTTCTGCCTTTGTGGAACAATACCTCTCTCTGGTAATTTGCATAACCAAAGTGCAAGTAAGTGACACTAAGATCTTGTAAAACAATAACCAGAATAGTGACAGGGTAATGTGTTTGACTGTGCATCTTCCAGAGCTGGACAGGGGATTGCTTGTGACCACAGTATATTGCTGGGTGGCTTAGCAGTGTTAGGACCTGAAACCCTTTCAGATTCCTTGTCAGCAGCAAAGGTGGTTGTTCCTTGTTTTTTCTGCTGAGAGACAGGTCAGGGAGAAACTTCCTAATACCAGGGCTACAGTAACCACCTCCCTGTTCTGTCAAACACCACAGGCTTGATCGGCAGCTGCACCAACTCCAGCTATGAGGACATGGGACGCTCCGCAGCCGTGGCAAAACAGGCACTGGCACATGGATTGAAGTGCAAATCAAAGTTCACAATCACACCAGGTTCAGAGCAGATCCGTGCCACCATTGAAAGAGATGGTTATGTGAGTATGGCTACTCTTTACACTTCCAAACAGTAAGGGTTAAATTCTTCAAGACAGTACTCAAGGGTCCTGAGGCGATAATGGAAACCTCTCAAACTTTGTCTTCACTTATTGCTGGAGGTACAATTACTCATGTAGTGACTAGCCTTGTGCTACTGTGCCTCTGGGTCCTACCGTCACCTTGGCGGTGTTTTGACCTGATATCTTTACGACCTGGGCATAACAGGATTGGAACTGAACAGAGCTAAGCCAGTTATCAGGAACTGGGGCCCTGACGAGATAACAGTATGCGCAGCAAGGGATGCCTCATGCTCCTGGGATTCTGTAGATGGCCATGGCTGACAAAGGCCTGCAATTCAGTTTTCTCACTTAAGAACAGTTTAGGAAGTGAGCAAGTTCTTTTGTTGGAGGATGATTCCCAGTTTAGACAAAACCTATGGCAAAACTCATATTTTGATTTAAAAGGAGTGTTTCTGTAGAGGAACCATTACCTACTTTTTTCCCTTTTCTGGCAGAAAATGATGTTTTAATTATTTTACTATTTAGTAAATGTTAGATGCTGTCACAGCGTGGGGACCAAATCTTTACATGTGGATACGTCCAATACTTAATGGCTCCTCCAACCAAGTCCACCATCATGCCTTTCTTTAACAGCTCCCCCCTTAATTGAGTCATTTGCGGGGTGGACTGAGCAGGCACACGGACCTGCCTGCACTGTGGCCATTTCTCTCCTTACATGGACAGAAAGTCTGTAGGATATTAATCAGACCAGACGCTGCCCTTCAGTTGAATATCTGCAAGTAGCTGGATTGCTCAAGTTGAAGCAGATGGAGAATGGGAACATCATGGCAAGTCATCCTGTGCTCTTCCCCAGTGTTAACTTACAGCCTTCCTGGCGTCAAACCCCATATATTTGTAAAAGTGACTCAAAACAAATGAGGAGGGGAATTTTTTCACGCTTGGTGCTTTCTGTTAGTGTCTGCTTCCCCTGAAAGAGCAACCCCAGAAACTTACTCCAAATTTTCTACCAGTAACAAAGTTGTTCTTTGCCCCCAGGCGAAAATCCTGCGAGAAGTTGGAGGGCTGGTTCTTGCCAACGCTTGTGGGCCATGCATTGGCCAGTGGGACAGGTAATGTGAAAGACAGACCTAGCTTTGTGTCTTTTAGCTCGTAAAGTGCTCTGTGAAGCCAAATGTGATTGTAAATACAGCACAGTGGGAATGAAATGTTTAAAAACCCACTGGCCACAGCTGTCTGATGTGCACTGGAGGAGGAGAAAAGAAAGACTGCAGATTTATACTGAACCTCTAAGTGAATGAAGCTGCAGAATGGACACACCTTCTGGAGGCTTTTTATAGCAGGCAAAAAATGGGAAGAGAGATGTTATCTGTGAGAGAGGGTGGACTGAAGGTTATATGGTCCTTTTAAAACAGGAAAAATGGATTGGTCCAACTTCAATCATTGGAGTAGCAGAAAGAAAAATTCCCAATAGAAGGGATGGGAGACACATTCTCATTTGGCTTTGTCACTGCTGATGGTGGGCTATCCAAAGGCAGTGTACTTAGTTGGTTGTTTAGACAGTTCAGCAGTGCTATGAAAACTACTCCAAGAATCAGTGACTTGGGTTTGCACTGTCCTTTGTTTTGAGTCGTTGCTTAAGGGAGAAAACACGTCCAGGCACCAGTTCATGTTTCTGAAAGGTAGTGCTGCCAAAACCAAGCTGGGGGATTTTAGCAGTGAGACATCTAGAAGCAGTATCCCATTCAGATCTGATGAACACGTTTGCTTCTTTCACAGGAAGGACATCAAGAAAGGAGAGAAAAACACAATAGTCACGTCCTACAACCGGAATTTCACAGGTCGCAATGATGCCAATCCAGAGACTCATGCATTTGTGACCTCTCCAGAGGTAAGAAACAACCAGAGGAGGGGCCATGGAATAGTTCAGGGTGCCTTAAGAATCAATTCTTGAGCCTACCGGAGAGGCCCAGTGTGCCTTGATTAGTAGTTTGGCTGCTGTCTTTGAGACTATTACACTTAGGACATTCAAATGAAGAGATAGGGGGTAGAATACATCTTTAAATTTGTCATTTTTTCTTTCAGATTGTCACAGCCCTGTCCATTGCTGGCACTCTAAAATTTAACCCTGAGACAGATTACCTGACAGGAGCAGATGGGAAGAAATTTAAACTACAGGCACCTGATGCAGATGAGCTGCCCAAGCTGGTAACTGCTGGGTCTGGAGGCGGAGGGAGGGAAGGCCTGACAATAGCAGTGTTTTATATGTACTGAGAGAACATTCAAGCACTGACCTTTTCCTTGACATGTGGTGTTACAGCTAGAATGGGGGCAGTTGCCTGTATTGGCTTGTACTTTTATGTGCTGTTGGGGGTGGCTGAGGCTGATGATTTTCCTTTCTTCTTTGGAAGGAGTTTGACCCGGGCCAGGACACCTATCAGTACCCTCCCAAGGATGGCAGTGGGCAGCACGTGGATGTGAGCCCCACCAGCCAGCGCCTCCAGCTTCTTGAGCCCTTTGATAAGTGGGATGGCAAGGATCTAGAAGACATGCTGATCCTCATCAAGGTCAGGAGCCAAGTGGGGGAACACCAGCTATGACAGGTCTGCTTGAACAGAGGTTTGCACAGAAGCTGCTAGAAGCTTTGGATGTGCCTTTGAGCTGTCTCTGATTCCCTCCCCTACAACCACATTGTCATGGAAAGTGAACTAAGGGTCCTTCCAGGTGTTTCCTTCTGATACTTCTTTCTGTTATAACTAAGAAACTCCTCTCCTTTGGGCCAGTGGTTAGCTAATACCGTGAAAAATGAAGCTTGTTATACCATGGAATACGATCCTGCCCATACCATGCAGTCTGCAGAATTTGTCCCAGTTATAACCTGCAACATAACAGTGGATGGGTTCTTTAATTAGCATCTTTAATAACTGGCTGTTCTGAGATGTATTTTGTCTGAAATGGGGTCATTGGGAACTTCTCATCCATCAGTATGCATGTTCTCCTCTCACGTTATAGAAAATACTTCATAAAAAAACATTGCAATTTGGTCTTTTCATGGAGACAGGGTTTCTCCTCTCTGCCTTAGGTGAGGTAAGAGGATGAAAACTTCAGTTAATACAGTTATGGGTTCTGAAATGCAATCCCTTAGGAACTGACCTTTGGGAACCCTGATGATTTGGCAGAGTTGCAGGTACTCCCAAAGGTCATATTGAGCTGTGCCTTAAGTTTTGGACAAGGCAAGCACTTTGAGACTTACCAATTGGAAGGCCATTATCTCTGGTTGGGAATTCTGTTCTTACAAGCTGAGAAGGCTTCTGTGCGGTTTGGAAACTTAGAGGATAACACTTGGCATCTTGCTGAAGTCCCCCAGCAGGGGAAGCTGAGCTGTAGCAGGAAGGGCTTAATTGCTTTTTGTACCTGAAAAACCTGCTGCTGAGTGAAGCGATGACATGGCAGGAGATGTCATGGCTAAGCTAATTTTTGTAATTTACCCTTTGGAATAGGGCTGTTCTTCCTACCCAACACAGGCAGAATGACCGCTGTTTTCTGCCTCAGAGTGCCTTGATTCTTTAACAGAGGTGCTTGTCTTGGGTTTGTGCCCTTAAAAAGAGAGGTGATGATCACAGAGTGGGTAAGGTTGGACGGGACCACAGTGCCTCATCTGTGTAACCTCCCTGCTCATGCAGGGCCATCCTAGAGCACATTGCACTGGATTGTGTCCAGACAGTTCTTGAATATCTCCTGTGAGAGAGACTCCACGACCTCTCTGGGCAACCTGTTCCAGTGCACAGTCACCTACACAGTAAAGTTCTTCGTCATGTACAGGTAGAACTTCCTGTGCATCAGTTTCTGCCCGTTGCCTCTTGTCCTATTGCTTGGCACCACTGAGAAGAGCCTGGATCCATCCTGGCACCCTCCCTTCAGATACTGATGGGCATTGATGAGGTCCCCTCTCAGTTGTCTCTTCTCAAGGCTGAACAAGAGATGCTCCAGTCCCTTAATCATCTTTGTAGCCTTCTGCTAGACCCACTCCAGGAGTTCCATGTCACTTGTACTGAGGAGCCCAGAACTGGATACAGCATTCCAGATATGGCCTCAGCAGGGCTGAGTAGAGGGAGACAGGATCACCTCCCTTGGCGTGCTGGCAGTGCTCTCCCTAGTGCACCCCAGGATACCACTGCCACAGGGGCACACTGCAGGCTCAGGGACAATCTTTTGTCCACCAGGATCCCCAGGTCCTTCTCTGCAGAGCTGCTTTCCAGCAAGTTGGCCCCCAGCCTGTGCTGGTGCATGGGATTATTCTTCCCCAGGTTCAGGATCCTGCACTTGCCTTTGAACTTCAGACAGCTCTTCTCTGCTCACTTCTCTGACCTGTTGAGGTCCTTCTGAAGAGTGGCACAGCCCTCTGGAGTATCAACCACTCCCCCAACTAATGCTTCGCAATTAAAAGTGTTGAGGAAGGGTCGAGTACACTGCTCCATCCTAAGACATTATTCCCTTCTACTACCCTTTAGGTAAAAGGGAAATGCACTACTGACCATATTTCTGCAGCCGGACCGTGGCTTAAATTCCGTGGCCACCTGGACAACATCTCCAACAACCTGCTCATCGGTGCCATCAACATTGAAAATGGCAAAGCCAACTCTGTGAGGAATGCATTAACGCAGGAGTTTGGCCCAGTCCCAGACACGGCCCGTTACTACAAGGTGAGATGTTCCCCTGACACATCTATTTTAAGAGGATGTTTACACTTTGGGCAGTGTGTGCCAAGAGTGAGGATCTCTCCCTCCTGCTCTCAAGTAACAGCAGCTGTGAATTCTTTAGCACTCAGGCTTTTTCTTGGTACTTACTCTGATGATTGCAGTTCCTGTAAGAGATTCAGTCCCTACCTGATGGGGGAAAGAGGGAGGAGGATCCCATGACTCCAAGGGGACCAGGAATCACAGACAAAAGAGGAAGAACTCCTTTAGGCACTGCACACCTCACAAGGCACGAGTGTCATTAGACTGTAACTAATCTTGCCACCTATGACTAGTCTAATGTTTAAACAAATCATAATCTTATCCCCTTTATTCTTTAACACTTGGCTTTGAATCTCAAAAAATGTCCTTTTACCCTCTGGACAACTTGGCAGTTGTCTCAGATTGGCTCTTCCCGTAGAGAGAAGTTAAAATTTTCCATATCCCTTCCAGAAGCAGAGCAGAGATCTTGGCTGGTGCGAACCTTGGTCTGGCACAGCATCGCGGAAGGAGAGGTGGCAGAAAAAGGAAAGAAAGGATTTGCTCCCAAGGAAGGGAGCAGTCCTTCCCAAGAAAGGATTTGGATCCTAAGGGCAATTCTCCTCACCCTTTGTCAGCAAAGGATGGCAGTGCCTAACTGCTGTGAAGCACTTAATTCCTTTATTTCTCTCCTTTCTTAGAATTGAAGGGAGTCTTCTGGGAGAAGGTGTCATAGCACAGCAGTGTCAGTGTAACACTGAAATTAGATATGTGGGTGGATATTTATTGTTAATTCCTCACTTGAGTGGCAGCAAAAATGTAAATCTGTCTTTTGTCACAGAAAATGGGTGTCAAATGGGCAGTTATTGGGGATGAAAACTATGGTGAAGGATCAAGCCGGGAGCACGCAGCATTGGAGCCACGTCACTTGGGAGGCAGGGTCATCATCACCAAGAGCTTTGCCAGGATCCACGGTGAGTCACGCTTCCCCTGTGGTGTGTGTAAACAGGATGTGTTTGGTTTGAGTGGAAGCAGTGTTTACCTTGCCCTAGGGTTCAACACCTACAGGCATGAACCTTACCTGCTGGCAGATGGCAGGGTCCCTCCTGTCAGGAGTCCTGTTACATATCTAGTTAGATACGCCACAAACAGCGGATATGCTGATCTTGCTACAAAGATAATTGTTGCTGGAATGCTACTCTGAGAAGCACTGGGCAGCCAGAAGGTAATCCTGCTTCCCTGCAGTGGGGTGTGACAAGAGCGGTTGGCGGTTTGTTCTCTGCAGAAACCAATCTGAAGAAGCAAGGTCTACTGCCTCTCACTTTTGCTGATCCAGCGGACTACAACAAGATCCATCCTGTGGACAAGCTAAGCATTGTGGGGCTGAAGGACTTTGCACCTGGAAAGGTAACAGTCCGTTGTCTTGTCATGCACTTGGGGGCAGGGATGTGCCCCTGATGGGAGCAGTGGTGAGCTGTGTGCTTGTGAGGCAGCACTGGCACTGGTGGGCAGCGCAGCCTCCCAGCCAGGCAAGGCACAGTGGCCTGGGGGGGCTACAGGGCAGGTCAGAATCAGACTGTGTTGTTCTGAATAGTGACGAGATACCCTTGTATGATACTCTGAATTCCTGGACTTGTTGACATAAGCATGAGTGTTCCCTACAAGGAACTGCAACCTCACTTTTTATGTTAAGACCTACCCTGAGCTACAGTTTTCCCTTTTCAGCCCTTTAAAACATGGGGGGATTTTCCTGTGAGAAACTTCAATAGCTTGCACCCTTGAAAGAGGGGGGGGGGAAATAAAAACTGTCTTCTTCCTTTAGCCTCTGAAATGCATCATCAAACATCCCAATGGGAGCCAAGAAACAATCATGCTGAACCACACCTTCAATGAGTCGCAGATCGAGTGGTTTCAAGCTGGCAGTGCCCTGAACAGAATGAAGGAGCTGCAGCAGAAATCAAGCTAAGTGCGCACAATGCCCCAGTGCACTGGACTCGATTCAGCTTTGGCATTTTCATGAAAGTGCAATTCCATGCCTACTGTTGGAATAAATGTCTGATCAAATGTAACCATAGCTTCCTTTTTGTTATGGTACTTCCTCTTCACTGACACTATGAAAAGGGAGTGCAGCTAGGCTTACTTTTGTCTTTTAAATTTCCCCGCTCCCTTTTTCTATTTTGGCTCAGTTTCAGTTGTCCCACAGTTATTTATATTTGGAAATAACCAGCTAAGGGGTGGGTTTGTCTGCTCAGTTGGTTGTTTTCTGCCCATTCACTTTACTGATGGCTAAAGACTTAAAATGAAAATAAAGAATGTGACCATCTCTTCTGCCATGTGTTATTGTATTCATCATCCTGATCCCTGTCACTGTTGCTGGGGAGGTGGGAAAGAACTTCTTGTAAATTGCTGCTATATGGAGCAAAAAAACCCCACAACAAACAGTAACTCCACGTGGTAAAAAAAAAAGAGCCCTCACAGCTCTCCTGCACTGTTTAGCCTTTGACGTTAACCTACTGCAGGCTCCACTCGTGACCATCACCACTTTCCCCACTGCATTCCTGTCCATTGCAAATCACTGCCACTACTGCAGCAATGACAAACTTACAAGAGCTCCTGATGTATCTGCCCTCCCAGCACTGGGCACTAAATTAGTTTCCTCAAGCACAACTTGGAACAAGAGACGGATGTTGAGGAGTTCTCTTCATGAGAACTGCACGCAAAGCCATGTAGCTCCCACCTCACTACGCTGCTGGGAGCTCTGACCCTGTGAAACGGGAGCTGAGTTAACAGCTACTTGGAGGTACTGGGGCTGTTTTCTTCCCCTGCTCTGGCACTACCGCAGAACAGCCCCTGTGGAAGCTCCTTACTTGTTTCACCCAAATTTCCACCTACACAAACAGCTGGGGCTTTTCTGCAAAGTTTGTTTCCACCACAGCTAGATGGCTGCATGTCAGCACTGCTGCTCTGTAGGTGGTATTCGGTGAGCTTACTGTCTGCGCAGATGGACCTCAGTTACTATGTGAACCTAAAGAATTCTAGGCTCCCTTTTAATTAGGGCAATGCACCAGGAATAACAGTTCAGAATTAAGGGGTTCTAACGACGCTGCAGGGAGGGCGCTGGTGACTCAGGCTTTGTTTTTGCAGTTGGAGGTTAAGCAGACCCACTATCCCAGGGAATTACAGCCCCTTCCTGCCAAACGTGGCTGGCTTTGTAATTATGTGCAACATCACTCTCTTGGCAATAGGCCCTGCATAGATTTTACTCACTGTTTTGTTCCCCCCTCTCCTTGTACTGCTGTCAGGGAGGGTGATGGCAATTGTTTGTCATTGGCTGCTAGCACAGAGCAAAGCGTTGGTCTCAACACTGTCTGCCTTGAAATCCAAGTAGCTAAACTGCAGGAGGCAACTGTTTTCTTCCTGCTAGGCAGGAAGCTAATAGTTTCCCCACAAATTGTACAGGAAGGCAGGCTGTGTGGTTTTTACTATTTATTCCACTTACATTATTAAGACACCCCCACAAACGAGAGTTTGGAGCAGCTTGCTCAAAGCAGCCTTGGTCCATTTAGTTCATAATTACATATTTCAGTCAAACTGCAAAGTTTAGCTCATTCTACATAAATACAGCCCACCCAGTAAAGTAATTCCATTCAGCACAATAAGCAACCTTGTAGCTTTCCACAGTGGTCATCTTCACCAAGCCTGAGTTACTTTTGGGTAAATGACTGGCATTCCCATTCTTTTTAGCTGACTTCATCCATGGGTGAAGTTCCCATTCTTAGCAGAGCATTGCCACCACCTCTCCTGCTCTCCCAGCAGCAGCATTTTCCAGGTTTCGGGAGTACCACACTGCTACTGACTGGTCTTTTGCTGTCTCAATTTCCTGTCAAAAGAAGGGCAGGTTTCTACCCTCTGAGATCAAGCTCTCAGCCCAAGGAGGCTGTACTTTTTGACAAGCTTTCTCTTCTGCTTTCACTCACCAAAGTCAACTCCCTCCTTAATTCAGTCAAGTAAAGACCTCCCCAGTTTTCCTCCAGGGCAGGAGACCAAAGCTCCAGCTGAGTTTGTTGCTGCTGTGCTCAAGGCTTTTTGTGCCTGTAAATTCCCTTCTGCGGATCAGTGAAGACATGTCTAGAAAGCGACTGTCTCTCTCTGGCAGGTTGGAAGCTGAAGGGGAAACAGAGAATGGCAGGTCTAATTTCTCATTCAGCTTCAGAGGAGCAGTGAACACCAGCAGGATCCCGTTATACCCCAAACATCCAGTGGAAAGACCTTCTGTGCAGCAGGCTCTGATGGCAGCTAACTGTTCGTCCACCACGACAGGAGGCCCAGGCCGGGCTCGCTGATTGATCCCTGTTCACAGAGAGAAGATGAGAGGGTGCAATTGTAAACTGCATATAAAATAGAGGAAAACGCCTAAAAATGTAACATCTCTCCCCTCTGAGTTACAGAACAGAGCTGTCATTGCTTCAGATCTACCTTTCTCATGCATTGTACTCAAGTGGGTCTTATGCCAGAACACTGCAAGGAAAGACTTCAGCTGCTGCATAAACCTTGATGTGTTGCTCCAAGCTCTGTACTCCTCATACGCTCACTCCTACTTAAAAATCCTGCATCTGCAGTCTGCTTTAGATCAGCCTCCCAGGGGAAAATCCACCAACAACCACGAAGTGTTCCAATGAAAACACTCAGAGCAACCACAAGAACAATCTTATTTCTCCCTTTTTCCACTCCTTTCATTTTGTGACTGCTTCACGGTCAGCTTAAAGCAATCAGTTCCTTGGGAAAGGGATGCTATTTTAGACACGGAACAAACCACAGTGCTCAAAAGGCTCTATGAATCAATGCACATAGTTACCACAAGAGTGTACGGTGCCTCTTTCTTCTGGACTTCTTCTGTGGCAGTTGAAGTGGAAGCCTCTGCAGAGCTTGGACCTGTCGGTGATGTATCGACAAACGTTTCATCCACGACTCGGAAGCGGATCTCCTCCCCAATGTCCATATAAAGGTCATGGGCCCCTTCTTCTGTCTCGTATTCCCAGACCCACACCTGCTCTGCTTCATCACTGGCCACGCCAAGGATTAAGGATGGAAACAATCAGTATTCTGCTTGACAGATCACTGTCGGACAGTTCTGAGAACAGACTCGATTCAAAGCCTTTTCACAGTTATTTATCAAACCACCATGTGCTGTCCTGGGTCATTGTCTCCACAGTCCAGGACCCATCTTCCTTCTGATTTTTCAGCTTCAAGGTGCACACTGCTGGGGTTTCCACGCCCCAGAAAAAAACAACAGAAAAGACTCCCAAACAAGCAAACCCCCTCAAACCCAAGACGACCTCGCCTGTCACACTGAAATACATCAGACACACATGTATGTAGACATCACATGGTGTGGTAAAACCTGCATTCTATCTTCAGCACCAGCCAAGACTGGAGGCAGGGATTACAACTCGGCTGTTCAGGGGACACTGCCGTTCATTTCTATCAGCAGGCACAATGATCCTGCAAAACCTAATGAGCGTGAGGGCCTGTCTAGCTGTGATAACAGTCTGCGGGACTTGCCCGACACAAGGGCTTAGCTTCTGCCGCTGAGCACCTTCATTGTTGCAGTGGTGAATGCCTGTTGGGCCAGCACTGCACAATCTTTTGAAATGAAGTAGTAAAGTTATCAAAGGTGATCAAAGGATACAACTTAGCTGGCTGCTGCAGGGATTCTGGTGGGATGACAATATCATCAAAGAATCCAATAGAAACTGTGGAGAAAAGAATTTGATTAAGACTGAAACAATTCTTTGCAAATGATGTTCCAAAGTGATTCCTAAAATGCGTTTCTAGACTCATTCCCTTCCTCTCTCAGGAAGAACATTGGGATTATGCAGGAATTATTCTTTGAGCCATAACACTCAATGTCCGTTGGCAGCAAAGAGAAACCACCCGGCTGAAAGTGCATACAGCAACAGAGGGCACAGTCTTCGTGCCCGCTGGGAAAGGAAAAGGTTGTTTGGAGCAGGAATGGAAATGAAAGCGTTCCAAGAAATGAGTCAGATGCTATAGAGGTCTGTGACAGAAAAGAGCTCAGAAATCACAGATGTAACACGTTAAATAAAGACCAATATAAACTTAGAACAGTCCCCACCTCCCCTTCAGATTTCGTGATGTTGAATTTTAGCAGAGAATGGACCATGCTCAAATTCAGCAACAAATGCAGCCAAGGTAATCTCATTGCCCTAATTTAACAACTGAGCAGAGGAGCTTGTTTGCATGGAAGACGTCTTCAAGAAAGGAAAGCAACTCATCAATTATGTATTCCATGACTCTGGCAGCACTTTGTGCTCACAAATAAATTTCCCTGCCATGTTTTCAGGTATAGGAAATGATGGCGAATTTGCACAGAACTATAGGAAAAATGCATCAAACCAGCACAAGCCGATACTTCCACTTTGAAAAACACAAGTTCTGTTAACTGAAGCGAGAAAAGTAATCCAGTCTATGCTCCAGATGGGCTTGCCTGTTCTTCCCGGGCACGCACGTGACTGACAAAAGGAAAGGGGAGTGCAGACAAAAGCATCAAGGGCAGGGAAAGCTGCCAGGCTCGGACTACCACCCACCCTCAGCTCAGAACAGCGTGAGAGGCCAGCGATAGCCTTTACCCGGCCTACAGGCAGCATCATTCCACCCGCAGTCAGTGTTTTGGCAGACCCAGGAGCCCTGCAGCTCACACGTCCCGAAGGTCAGAAGTTGTGGCTTACCGTGGACGCCGTCCTGGCTGCAGCTTTTAATCTGTCCAATCAGGATCTCATCCAGGAAGGGATGGAAGACCACATAGCGGAAATGCACTTAGGAGAAAACACATGAGTACTGTTATTTCCATGTGAGTGAATTACACTCCTTCCACAGGACCGCAGCCATTAAAACAAAATCCCACATCCTATGTGCCCCCTAAGACACTTAGCCAGTTTCTTTTACGATTTCTTTACAGGCACAGATTAGACAGAAAAATGGGAGTAAGAGTTCTGATTCCTAACTGGTTTGTACGAGTTCTGACAGCAGCTGACCAGCAGTGTCCTGTTCCCAGCTCTTCAGTCTTGCAAGAGTCAAAGTTCACAGAACAAAAGTGTAAGCTGAAAAGCATGGAGCGCGTCCTCTGCTTACGTTATGACGGGAGCATTCCTGCACAATGCTTCAAGGGCAAAAGTATCACTTGAAATTATACTTTCTTGCAATACTTCTGCCTTTTATCTTCGTCAGCAATGCTGTATTTTCTTTAAATATAATATTTTAAATCAAATATTATCAGAGTAAATGAGATTCTCTGACATAACTGGATTTTTCATCCAGGTTAGATAAAATGTTTCTAACTAAGCACTTGGCATTTATAATTACAGGAATGCTATACTAAGACAATCTCATCCAAACAGTGCTTATGAGAAATTCAACATCATTTTATCTGTTCATGCTCGGTGCTCCTCTTTTACATAAAATCAGGCAGTGCATTAAAGTTATTACTTTATATATACTTTATATATTACTTTATATATAATACAGCAGAATTTATCAAAGTGCTACCCCACATTCTGAAAGCAGACCTTTTTTTCCCCAAACTCAGAATATATTCTCTTCTTTCAGTTCAAGGAGTAATTCAAATTTAAGAAGCTGAATGGAGATCAAACCAATCAGTAAAGCCTGCCATCCTCTTTCAGTATTAGAGAAGGTTTTATTTGCTGGAAGTGAGTTGGACTGGAGTTAAAATTTAGACAAGGGGAGCCACATACAGTCAGTCCAGTTCCCTTCCAACAGGAAACATTTCATGTGCTCAACCTACGCTTCTACACTGTAAACTCAAAATAGAAAAATGCATCTCTTACCAGTTAAGAAAAACCACCTAATTCAAATTAAAAAAAAAAAATATTTGCTTTTATGCATTTACTTCCAGATTTTACTCAGATTTACCAAGAGTCAAAGTAAAGAAATTAGTAACTTCTTATTAAAAAAAACCAAAACAACCCACACTAGAAATGTATGCTGAACCAGAACTGTCTAAGTTTCAACAAAAATGTCATAGAACTTCCAGCTAGGACATGAGCATCAAATGCTGTGCAATTATTATATGTAGAAACAGATTTCAACATTCTAGCTAGGGAAAATAAGCTTCAAAAAGAAAAAAATACTAGAGGAACGGAAAACAACTATTGCAACTTATTTTCTACGCGCAGATTTCAAATAATTTTCAATTAGATTAGCCCCTTCCTTACCCCACACCTATGGCTCTAATTGTAGAACAGAGATGGACTGCGGGAGAAGACAAGCAGGAGTGGCTATTTAAAGCTTTATTTGTACCCAAAAACTGCAAAGAAAAGAAGAGACTTTCACCACGTTCGTCTTGCCCTCCTAACAGGAACGGAGTTAAGGCTGTGAACACAAGGTTGTTACTTTCCCTTACAGCTGAACTCAGCCTACATTTCCAGATCATTACTTAACCTTCTGCAACACTATACAGCTGAGGACAAGCACATACCTTTGGTATGTGACGCCCCATCCCCAGGAAATATGTATGAATCTTCCAGCTTTGTGATATCGTACAGACAGATGCAGAGCCCGACATTGTACACGACCTGCTCAAAGAAAAAAAACAATCTGAAAGCAGTGAATCAACCCACCAGGTTAGATCGAGCAAACTATCGAGTTCATATACGTTATGGACGCATCTTCAAAAGGTAGCAACAGAAGGGTGGCGAGATGGGAAGGTGGCTGTTTTGGTGCACTGCCTTCAACAGCCCCAGCACAGCAGGGGGACCCCAATTCAAGTGTTACGGGAGCACGAGCTTTCACTGGCACTGGAAAGAGCACTGCTACAAACAGAGACCCTTGGCGAAACTGTCAGTGGTGAGAGAACTTGATCTGCCAAGACAGTAAACAGCTCCCTACAGACATCGTTCACCATCCCCACAGCTTGTCCAAAGGCTTAACATACTTTTTGTTGGAGTTACAGTCAAAAGCCTCTAGGCTTGACTTTGTCTTTAATTATATTAGCTATGGGTAGACACAAGGCAAATTCTTGGTTTATCTGCTACTTCTGAGACAGCTTCACTCCTACAAAATTTGAGGCACCTACCAGCCATCAGTGGATGAGGGAAGATTTTTGCTTTTCATAATCTGTCCATATCACCTGCTATTCACAACCCCCTATCCCTTCAGGTTGCTCTTCTGAGCTCCCTTCATTGAGTTTTGTCGCTGCTTTGTGTTGAAAGCCGTGTGCTAATTAGAGTCCCAGGGCTGCACAGGCAAACTGTGACCTCCTGGTCTACCACAGAACACTTGTTATATTCTGAAGATCAGCTTCTTACTGCCACACCGTATTTCATTTATTAACCACAGACCAAATCAGCTACTATTTATATAGTCCTTTTTTTATTATTATTTTTTTTTAATTAATTCCTTGCTGGCTGGATTAGTTTGCATCTGGTTTTCAGGCTGCATTTCAGATTGCTCCGCTATACACAACCCAGCAGTTGCTCTCACTTCTCTTCCATGCTTCTCTGCCCCATCTGGCATCTCAGTACCTTCCCGCCACAGCATCAGCCACTAGAAAAACGTCCCCTTTGAGATGACACGTGGCTGCCTCTTTGTTTACAGTCGCTGGGCACGGCCTTCCCATCTGAACTACTCTGGCGCCTCACCCACCGTCTCACTGGGCACGAGTGAAAGGAAGAAACGCTCGGGGACGTTACAGTGCCTCCATCAACCAGTACGTGACCCACGCTTTACCTTATTGGCCAATTTCTTGTTTAGCTCTTCAGCAATGGATTCGTTCAGTTTCCTTTCAAACTGCCAGGGAGGAATTCTGACAGTGTCAGTCATCTCCACCAAGACAAACATGGTGGCGGAGGAGGGGGCGAGGAGACACCGACAGGCTCGGGGACGGGAGCGCTGCGAGGAGAAGCGAGGCGGGCCCGGCGGGGCGGTATCCCGGCTGTGCGGGCGGGAAGGGGCCGGGAAGGGGCCGGGACAGGCGGGATGGGATCGCCCCGCAACCGCCGCCCGCACGCGGAGCCCGCCGCGCGCCACCCCAGCGCGCCACTTCCGGCGCCGCCTCAGCCAATGGCGCTCGGCGGGCGGGCCCTGAGGGAGGCGGGGGAGGGGGGCGCGGCGGCCATTTTGTCCCTCCTCGGGCGGGGCGGGGCCCTGGCCCGGTATGGCCGGAGCGGCGCCCAGGGCTCAGTGCGGTGACCCCCGTGAGGGGCGTGATTTTGGTCAGTATAACCATGGAAATGCCCTCAGCAACCGGGCGCCCTGTGCGCGGTTGCTCTGTGTCCCCCACGCCAAGACCCGGGCAGGGGCTCCCGTGCCGCGGCTGAAGCAATGCACAACCGCGGTTACTGTGATTTATTATTTGCATAAGCTTCAATCACGACAGGGTCTCGGAGATCAAAGTCTGTGCCTCTCTGAAAGCTGTGTGCCCACCTCTCCAGCAAACCCGGGTGAGTTTAGAGCACCCTTTGCAGCTGGAAGTTCCTCACAGCGCCGACTGTCCAGTGTCTTAGGTCAAAGTTATTGTCAGGGACAAACTGTCATCACACAGAGCTGCAATAATTTCAGAGTGTTAATTGCCAAAAAAGAAACCAACCCCCGTGGTACGATTTTTTTTTCAGGCCTTGGTGCGTTCTGCGGTGAGGGAAGCAGCGTGAGGGATGGCAGAAAACAAGGGGGGGTGCTAACGTCTGAGATTTGTCGGGGGAAATGAAAGGAGGTTGTTTGAAGTGTGTTTAAAAAAAGATCTGCCAGGAAAACCAAACATCCCTGGCTGACAGTCAAAACTGCACTGTCAGCATAATGGCTTTGATGCGGAGGCTAAGTGTGTCATCCCCCACACCTCCCAGCAGCGCGTGGTGGGACAGTAACGTGGCCTTTAGATAAGAAATCATTAAATCTTGAGCTCTCTTGCAACGGGAGGGGGAAAACGAGGTTGGAAATACCATGGTTAGGACTCATTAACAAGATACCTGTCTTGGCCAAGGCGTTTTTGATCTCTTCACAATTACTCCTGTTTCACCGGGATCTTTGGGTTGTGGGAGGTTTTTTGTTTAAATAAACATGGCTGGTCTGCTCTGCACACATTTGATGTGTTTGTATTAAATGGGGGGCCCAGGGATAAGATTTACCCTGTCACCTGAGAAAAGCAGCGTTTTTCTTGGAGCAGCACCTACTGCTTCGGCAATATGCTCTGCTGCCAGCACAGCAGACACCGCTCTATCAGAACACCTCAACCCAAATCCCCAGTGTTTCTTGCTCTTCTTGTCCTACTTCAGGGAACCTTACAAAGGCTCCTTTCTCCTACACTACAGTCACTGCTGCGCTAATCTGGGCACAGCACAGTTCTGCTGGCACACGTGCTGCATCCCTTGCTGTTCTGTCCTGGCCTCGTGCGGGTTCGGCAGTGCGAGGTTTGACCTCTAGCTGGACTGCGGGTTTTGCAGGTGTCTGTAGCTACTTTTTCAGAAGAGAGAACAGTTCCTGACCCTGTCCTTTTTCTGATGGCAGGGGAAGAAATAGCCTTGGTATCACACAAGGAGGCAGAACTTAGACACTGTTGATTTTGGCACAGTGATCACTCTGGATGATTTTTTATATAAGAACTGTAAGGTTAAATAGGGACATGGGTTCAGAGGAAGAGTAGACTGGAATACCTGGGAGAACATGAGAGATGGAGAGAAGTGGATTTGGATAGAGTTATATTATGCTTCTATTCTAGCCCATCCTTGAGCTAACATTTTTCATGCTTCCAGTAGCTGTGCCCCATCAGGGGCTTTTGGGTGCCCAATATGAAGCAGATACATCTCCCTTCAGACTGATCCACGGTCCCCAAAAACCAGCTGTGTGAGCAGCAGGTCTGCAAGGCTGGTTTTTTTTGTATTGGTTTGGGTCTTACAGGTTATGTCTGGTATCTTGTAAAGTGCAGGAACCAAGTAAGACCTGTAGAATCTCTCTCTCCTGTATGAGCTCTGTGATTGCCAGCAAGGGCTGAACGCTGCAGGCGTCCCAGTAAGGATGACAGGATTCCTCTTCTCTATGCAGCTGTGTATTTTGGTGACACTTGCAGGTACTTTGCTATTACTCTGGGGAAACTGAATTGAGAAAAGGCTACCTATGGCAGTGTCGGATGAGCTTCAGTAAATCAGGTACAGCCACCGCCAGAGCTGAGTCTGGCTGTCAGTTTCTCAGCCTCCACCAGTAACATCCCAGGTTGTGGGAAACGATTTCCGATCTCATCCTCTGCAGGTAACTCCCCTCAATCCCAAGGGGCATATGCCTGGGCCATTGTACACGTCACAGCTGTTGCTCTGGTGCCATCTGGATTTTCTCCCTGGAGGAATTCTGTATTTCACAAGTACTGTCTCCAATGTAAAAATATAAACAAAAGCCAAACTATGCCCCACATGGGTGTTGGCTCAACTCAGCTCTTGGTAGTGCTCAGAGTTACACTATCTTTAATGCTGCTGCTAAAGTGTCTTGCTGTTGGAGATGGTGCGAACAGCCTCGTTTTGCTGAATCATTTCTTTTCGTCACAGGAATACTGACATAGTGAATATCCTCAAATCTGCAGTGCCCGTACACACCTTTTCACACGTAACCATAAAGCCTCCAGAGTATCCCTCAGCAGTATTGGGGCTTTTACAATATTTGGGAGCATGGTTCTCCGTTGCTGGTTAGGGGTTTTGTTTGCGGTTTGGTTTTTATGTTTGCTTGGTGGTGTTTTTGAAGCTTCAGCCCCTGGAGTCCAGGGCTTGCACAAGAGTTTTTCTGTCCCTCAGAGAAAATTCCAGACATTTCTCATTCTCTTGATTGTACAGGAAAACTGGAAAATAGTATTTGAAGCTACTTGAAGGATTGGAACCTGTGAGGAAAATGAAAGGAACCCCCAAATCACTTTGTTTAAGATCTCCTCTGTCCCTGCATCCCCATGGCTCTTGGGGAAAATTGGCTCAGGGATGCTAGGGGAGGTGAGTGGTAATTTGCATCTAGACAGTTCTGGCCCTCCTTTGATTGACTCCAAAGGAATTATGTATCTTCTCACATACAAAGTCCTCCACGCTTCTGCCTTTTCTTCCATCTCTGCAGGCGTCTCTGGCACCCCCACTCCCACTCTCTGTTTGATCAAAGCTTCTCCTCTTCTCCTTTTATCATTTTTGCCTTCTTTAGACTCTCTGCATCCTCTGCTGCAGCGCATGCCCAGAGCCATCTGCCAGCCAAACATACTTTTGAGTTCCCTGTGCCTTTTCCATCAAGAGCCTTTATATGGGAGAGCCAGGCTCTGATGCTCATCTCCTCTGTTCAGTTCACATTGTTTAACACATGCAACTGGGCACACAGGTAAACCTGGCATATCACAAGGCAAATGGGGAAGTACAGGTATTTCTGATATTCGATGTACGAATGTTAAATGAATGCCTGGGGAAGAAGAGGGCATCCCCATACCACACATCCCCAGCACTGGCCTCCAGCTATTTCCAGCTCAGGACCGTCGTGGTTTGGATGTGTAGAGCTGTCCCACAAGGGAGGAGAGGCCATCTCAGAAGGAACTCAGAGTAGAGTCTGAGAGCTGGCTGGGGTCTCCTCCCCTTCTTTTGCAAGGTTTTGAAGGGTAGACTGGGGAGATGAGCCTTGTGGTGTCTGTAGGGTGGGAATAGGGCTCCTGTTTTGTCATGGAAAACTACTTGAAAAGCCACAAGCAGAGCGTGATAGGCAATGCCAGAACCCACCTGCACTTGGGGATTCAGTGCTTCTTAGTGGCCTTGCCATGGGCTGGTCTCTTCTGTCTATGGAGCCTTCTTCTGCACTGTAGTTCACTGACAGGAGAAAGACAAGTGCTTTGTGATCCAAACCTTCTGCCGAAGTCCCTGGGGCAGCCATGGATCAAGACTGAGTACCAGGATGGATAAATGGATGGATGGATGGATGGATGGATGGATGGATGGATGGATGGATGGATGGATACAGCCAGGTGGAGCAGTCATGTCTCTGTCTCCTGACTCTGTGCTGTGCCCTGTGGCTTCCCACCCAACTTGTACACCACCCTGCAGCCCCCACGGTCATTGGTGGAACAGATCCAGTTGGCATCATAGTGTTCAGCTACTTAAAATGTACCAAGGAAAGAGTTAAAGAAAACAAAATCAACACACAACCACCCCATGTCACAAGATGGCTGTAACAGCTCCCAGCAGCCCTGACACTGCACCATGGTTGGTTGAGGTGGCTGTAAATTTTATTCCAGGATCACAGGGACCTGCATGATAAGGTCCTGGTGTGATCCACCCTTCTACTCTAAAATGGGGCTGCTACCACCTAAATTCCCCACAAAGTATGCCTACCCAGCCTGTTCTTACAAACGTCCAGTGGAGAGGAGACTCTGGTGCTTCCCCAGGCAATCTACTTGAGTAATTAACTGTCTGTTCTGTTAGAAAGCGTTTCATAATGTCTAACATCAATCTTCCTCCTTGCAATTTAAACCCCATTACTCCTCGCCCTATTTCCCAGTGGAATCAGCAAACGATTGATTCCTGTCCTTGTTGCATCACCCTGTGCCCCTATGAGAGAAAGTCTTGTCCAGTTTATGACATTGCCTCTGCCCGCAGAGATGGCTCTCCTGAGCACGGTCACATGGACACGGGGGAAAACAGAAAGCAAGGATCTTTTGGGGCTGGGGATTGGCACAGCACACTAATAGAAATGAGACCCCTAAGGAGCACCTGGGCTTGTGACAGCTGGCTATGAGCCCAGAGCAGGGGAGCGGGGCAGTAGGATGGATTTGCAGCATGTGCCGCCCTGTGCTCTCCTGCTGCACCGGGGTGTCTGTGGCATGGGTGCTTGGGGGCTGCAGGGGGGAGAGCGGCTGGGGCAGGCGGGGAGAGCGGCTGCAGCCGCACCAGTGAGACTTGAGGTGACGGGGGAGACGTTTAACCCACTGCGAGGGACCCCTCCCCGTCCAGACTCGGCCTCCTGTCCTCATCCCTGCCTCGGGTGCCTTCCCACGCCCCCCACACCCCATCCTCTGTCCCTGCAGCCTGTGGGGTTGCCCCCATTGCGTCCGGCCGTGCCACCGATGTGCGTCACCTCGCGCAACCGGAGCGACGCGGCCGCCCGGGGGCCGACCCTCGTCACCTCCGGCCCCCCATACACACTTTCTCCTTTAAGGCTAGCTCCGAAATGACCACGCTGATCCCTCCCACCTGCCCGCTCCCCCTGGCCCGGCCCTGACGTCAGGGGAAGGCGTGCGGATGCGTGTGTGTTCGAAGCGCACATCATACACACATCAGATAGCGCAGATCCATCAGCAGGCAGCCGGAGGAAGCCCCCCGGAGCCGGGCTGCGGGCGACACCGCTGCTCCTCGCAAGGTAGCGGGAGAGTGTCCGGCCCCGCCGAGCACCGATGCTCTGCAGAGCGCAGCTCCAAGGAGCCCGTCGCCGCTAAGGAGGTGAGTAAGGGGAGGCACAATGGCCATCCAGCGTGCCCGCGCTATTGTAGCTGGAGGTTAAACTTCACGCACCACCTTTTTCTTTCGAACCTGCTTTTTTCTTTTGACGGTGGAGAGGTGCGAGGGTGAAGCGTGACTTCCCTGCGGTTTGGTTATTCCCTACCAGCCTCAGGAACAATAACTCCCCTGGGGGTGGCGGCGGCAATGTTGCACGTCTGCTTTGGCTGGGGGGCAAATAATCCGGGGCTTTGCCACGGAGGTCTGAGCTCAGCTGGGACCCAGCTCTCTGATTGCCGAGTGAGGGGAAGGCAATTTGTGAAAAATCCGTCTTATTAAAGCAGGCTAATAATGATGTGGGCTTGCATTGGTGTTTCTTTGGGACTGGCTGCGCTATTCCTGCTGATGGCAAGTTAGATCCACAAAGGAGGAAGGAAGGACACAGACGAAGATGTTTGTACCACGTCTTTGAACACTCTGCTTAATTAAAAAAATAAAAACCTACACAAGAAAACGAGATCTCACAAACTCGGTATTTGAGAGTGATGATTTTGCATATATGCTTAAAAGGTAAATCAAGCCTCCATGATGGTTTCTCCCTTTGCTTCTCCTCTGCATCTGTCAGCCTGCTTGCTCTCCCCCATGGCCTCCCTGAGAACTGGGCAGCCCAGCACTGACTAAGGGAGCTTTTTATAATCAATCCATAAAGGTGACATTCATATTTTAGCGCTAAGCAGGCTATATCGTAGGCGAGACTATCTCAGCAAAGATCTCTGGAGTTGGGAGTGTGATTGGCTTAGCTGGGGAGGGGATGCTGTCAATGTGCATTCCCCAAAAACCGCCTAAGTTTTATTTTTCCTATAGTATTTTGTCTCAGCAAAGGGGCTTGTAACACGCAGGGTAGACGAGAAAATTGCTTCGCTTGGTATTTAACCCTTAACAGCATGATCTGGTAACCAAAAAACGGGAGTGGGGGGGAGCGGAGAGGCTTTCATTAGCATCGGACAGAGACAGCATTTATAAAAACCTGCCAGACGCCGAGGCTGTGAGCCTTCTCCAAGGAAGGGAGGATGGAGAACCATACCCCAGCGAGTGCTGTGGTGGCTCTCTTCGTGGTAACCCCTGCCTGGAGCCATCCTGGTTCCCCAGCTGGTTCCTGACCTTCATGGCAGCCCCCCAGGATCTCTACTGGCCACCGTGTTGTCGTTGGGTCCCTCGGCAGGTGAATATGCCAAGCAGCTGAAAAATGGGATTTTTGTGTTTGCATCAAGCCCTGGGGACGCACTCGTGCATCTGGAGGGGTGTAGCTTGTCTCTGTTTCAGCCTGTGTCTAGACAAGCTGGGTCTGGGGGGGCATGAGCCTCCCCGAGGATGGCAGCGGGCCAGAGCATTGCTTTTCCCTGCTTTGTGGGGTGAGAAGATGGCTACTGGCAGCTGGCTGTGGAGATGGGGTGTCTCTTTGACATTCAGAGACCTTTTATTCTACTGAGGTGGATTGAGAGGGGTGGTAAACCTGACTCCTAAACTGGGGCCAGTGGCAGTTGCAAGGGATGGAGAAAACATGATGGCGAGCAGCATGGCACAGCCCGTGCAGGAGATCGCTGGAAAAGGCGGCTGAGGGAAAGTAACCTTCAGCTCCTTGGCTGGGGTGGGGGGAGCGGTGGCACTCGGGAGTGTTGTGGCAGACAGCGTGTGAGCTGGGGATGTACAAAGGGAAGCGGCGGCGTGAAAGGGAACAGCCCATAAAGGCGACGGCAGGCCAGCTGAAGGGTCACGTCCACAGCCGGAGCGTGACGGCCGCCAGCAGAGCGGCCACCCATCCGCCCATCCATCCTGGGCATCCCGGGGGTTCCAGCGAATGGCAAGGAGCACAAAGAAGCGCCGCACGGGAGGGCCGACTCACCGAGGGCGATTAAGCTAATTAAATATGTATTCTCCCGCCTGGGCGAGGGGCGTGCGAGGGGTTTTTCTTCGCTGCTGCTAATGAACGGGGAGTAGCGGACAGAGCCTGGTGCCTCTTCAAAAGGCTCTTTCCCCCCTTCTATGGAACCTTGAAAGGCTGTTTAGTTAAACAAGGTCACAGCCAGCACCCAAGTCAATGTCTTTGGCTTTAAAGAAGGGGAGAGAGACAGTGATTTTATTTGATAAACTGCAGACCTTTCAGTCACTGCTGATGAATGGGGTACTTGGATCTCGAGATAAAAGCTGATGTGTCTACTGCCTGTCTGCCTTAATTGGCCTGGGTTTCCTGCCTTAGCCTGCGAGCGAGCGCTCCTGACTGTCAGCTCCGCCAGCTCAGGAGGCTGGCCTCCGAAAAATATAAAAGCAGAGCTGGCTGCTCCTGCCAAAGGAGACCCTGACACCAGAGGGCTCTGGGGTTTGCCTCTGAGATGGTTTCTTTGGGGAGGGGGGAAGGCAGACAGGGTAGTAGGTGTTTCTTATGAAGAGCATCCTTCCAGGGAGCCCTGGGCTCGGTGCCACTCACACACCTCTTTGCCTTGAAGCACGGTCACCTCGGGAGACTCTTGGAGCAAAGCCACCAAGGGGAGACAGGGAGGAGCAAGGTGGAGGTCCAGCAGTGATGGTGGAGAGGGGTTATACTGGAAAGGCTTCCCATGCCCCACGGCAGAGCCGGGCTGCTGCAGCCTCTCCCCTTGCTTCTTCAAAGTGACCCGGATTTCATCCCTGCACTGTATATGTGCGTGGGGTGTTGTGAACCAGGCCAGGAGATTCCTGGGGTGGAGAGAGATGCTCTCGTCCCCAACAGGGGTTACCGTGACCACGGGAGATGGAGGAGACAGTGAAAATGCCTCCTGTGCCCAGGTGCCTGCTCCTTGTCACCTGCTGGAGCTGTGCTGTGGAGAAAGGGTTGGGAAGGTGATGGTGGGGTGGAGCACAGGAAGGGAAGGAGAGAACAGGAAGGTTTTCCCTGACCTCTGGCTGGACGGGGAGGGGAGGAGATACTGGCAAGGATATGCTTGTGTCCCCTGTCTTCTCTCAGCCAGCTTTTGCCCTGAGTTTAATTTCTCGCTCTGTTTGTTTGTTGTGGGGATTTAAGTGAGGTGGGAGGTAGGATAGTGCTCTGGAGCCTCCCATAGTGCCAAAGTTCCCAATCAGCCTCAGCTTCACCAGCGCCAGCAAAGCCAGGCGTTCAGCTGCTGGGCACCAAGGCTGACCCACAGAATTGGAATGCTTGTTCCAGATGCTGAAGAGGGGGATAGCATGCATGCTGGCTGCGGGAGACAGCTTTGGCATGGCTGCAGGACAGGGGTCCTTGCTCCAGCCCCTACTCCAAACAGAAATTAGAGCAGGCAGCTCAGGGACGTGTCCACGGGATGCATGATGGGGATCCCACAGCCTTGCTGTGCCCTGTCCGTGTGCTTATCCCAGCAAGATGCCATCCCACATCAGGGCTCCCTCCCACATCCCCATGGGCCAGCCAGAGCACCCCCCGAGTGCCTGTGAGTGATCGTGTCGAGCTTGTTCTCTCACATGGAGCAAGCTCAGCTCCTGGGGGCAAACAGGAGCCCATAAGGGCACCCTCTTGCTTCTGTCCTTGGCCCTTGGGATCAGATTGTCTGCCTCTTAAGTGATGCCCAGCTTGCTACTGTTCTCGACCACTCCTTGTCCCCCAGACCAGGGAGCCTTCCAGGGTACCTGAGCCTGGGCTGGTCCCACAAGTGAACCTGAAGCAAACCCACTCTTGGCTGCCATTTCACCAGCCCACACCATTTTGTCCCTGCGAGGCTCCTGCTCCTGCACACCCCTTCCCCTTTGCCTCTTACTTTTGCCTCTGGGAAACTTCCATTTTTCCAGCCCCTTATGGATGCCAACCAACTCCCTCAGCATACTAATAGTTTGCTCCAAGCATCATTATTCAGGTTAAATACCCTCCATTGTCCCTAATCTGGTGGGGGAATGGAAAGGCCTTGTCAGTGAAAGCGTGCACAGAGGAGGTGTGCCATGGCGAGGCCATTTTCTTAGTGGCGGCTTTATGATGCGGCAGAGAACTGAGGGCCACTTCCCCCAAATCATCCCACTCCTATAGCCCTGTCACCTCCTGGGAACGTGACGGATCCTGCTTTTTGCTGGCCTAAAGCGGCCAGACTGCTTGCTAGCACAGGCAGGGAGGTCGGATGGGGACACAGATGGGGGCACAGATGGGACCTGTGAAGCCGCTTGATGTCCGGAGTGGCTTTGGGGTGTCTCACTTGGGTGCTCCCTGAGCCTCTCCAAGAATGGGGGAAGGAGAGGTGAGCCTGAGCCTGGGAACAAGAGTTGCTGAGGCAGAGTATAAGGGAAAGGCATGCTGAACCTGGGCATGGGGACAGGAGATGCTGAGCCTGTTGGGCCAGGAGCCAAGGAGCCCCTGTGTGGGGTAGGATGTGGAGCAGAAGACAAGCACGTGTGCTCCAGTTGCTTCATGGCAGAAGAGAGCCAGCAGCATAGGAAAGGTTTGGTGTGGGGGTGGGTGGAGAGCCAGTGAGAGATGTTTTGGAAGGGTTTGTGGCTGTGACTGGAAGTCGTCTTGGAGGGCAGAGGAACATGCTGGCTTCTGCCTTGGGGTAGGACTCTAGTGTGGCCTGTGCCACCTGGATCTGAGGGTGAAGATCTGCAAGGCTGAGAGGGGACAGCTGTTAGAACACTGGCTGAGTCCCAGATGGGCAGCATCCCATGGCAACATCCAAGCTGGACTGGTAGCAGTGGGGGCCCAGTGGCAGGCAGACCCCCTGGCAGGGGAAGCAAGCAGAGGTGGGTGAGGGGAGCAGGAATTGCCTGATCCCTCCTTGAAACTTCAGCTGCTCTAGAAATCTTTTTCCATGTCCTTGGTGCCTGCTAATTTCAGAGTGGAGGTGACCCCCTTTTGCACATCCCCCCAGGGCCTTCATGTCTCAGAGGGCCACAGTGAGTCAGGAAACAAATTAAGTATTCTCTGGGTTTCCTAGTGTGTGCAGGTGGCATCCCAAAAGGTGCTGCATGCCACAGTGGGGTGGGAAAGGGCTGAAGTCGGTGGTGGGGAAGGGAATGGTAAGTCTAGAGGATGTCAGGCTCCTCAGCTCTGAGTAATGGGAAAACCCCCAAGGCTGAGGAGTGACGGAGATGGGTGAGTCCCCTCAACCAGATCACCCAAAGAGAGGTGCCCCCAGGCAGCCGCTGGTGCAGGGCACCCCAGGACAGAGGCACCAGCGTCAGATGCAGCAACTGGTTGGAAATCATTGGAGCAAAGGCTTTCTGAGCAAGTGGCTGCAGTGCTGATCATGCACCAGAGCATCTCGCTGGGAGGCTTAAAAGTGCACAACCCCTCCAATTTCATGCTGGAGTGCTTCAGCAAGGACAACAGTGCCCACAATTGCTCTGGCAGGACACCTCTGCGGGGTTTCTTCCCCTTAGGGCATTAACTCCTTGCAAGCTGCATGATGCCAGCCAAAAACTGGAGCCTAATGATGGCAGCAACAGGAGGTTGTGCTTGTGTTGTGGCTCAGCTGAGGTGCTGAAGGGGTGTGAGGGCTGCTGGCAGCCCCCCCACAGCCTCCTGGTGTCCCTTCCTGTACAAATGTGCTGCTGGCTGAGGCTGGAGTTTGATCCTAAATCCTATAGGGCAGAGGCAACCTCCTCTGCTGGGGAGACCTCAGACCCCTGACCTTGACCTACCTGTTGTCTCAGCCTTTCTCCTTCACCCTTTTATCAGAAATCTCAGGCTGGGACAAGTTCTCAGAGTCTGGGACTGGAGACCCAGGCATGCTGGCACTGCATGGGCACCCTTCCCAAAATGGTCCCTGCTAGTGGCAGCTCATATTCCACTACTTCTTTTCCCAGGGTGTGCTTTTAGTGCCTTCATCTCAAATATGTGGGATTATCCTGGCAAATGAGCCACAAAACAGGCTCTTCCCTTGCGACTGTTTTGCTGGAACATTCCAGGCTTCCAGGGGCAGTTCCTAGTGGTGGGAGTTGGTGTCCAGTACAGGAGGCTGGCAGCATGCTGCCCTGCCTGCTCCCACAGATGGCTGGGAGCAGAGGGGCAATTCCTGACACCAAATTGTCCCTGCCAAAAGCCCCACAGAAGCACCTGTAACCCCCACCTCCTTTTGCTCCCCAGGTCACCAGCAGCAGACCCGCACTCCCGGGTGTCCTTTCTCCTGCTGCCCCGCCCACCTGCCCCCAAAACGGAGGAGCCCGCTGGTCCCACCATGTCCTCGGACCCCAGCGCCCCGCCAGCGGTGCCACCGCTGCACTCCCCCAAGTCACCGGTGTGGCCCACCTTCCCCTTCCAGCGGGAGGGCAGCCGCATCTGGGAGCGAGGCAACCTCCTGCTGCGGGACCTGCCGAGCCCCCTCCCCACCAAGAGGACCAGGACCTACTCGGCGTAAGTACCTGGCATGCGGGTTTGGGACCATCCAGTTGAGCTGAGCCGGGGCTGTGGTCACCAGCAGTACCCGCAGAGCCCTTTTTACACCGGTGCACTTTGCCGACGCAGTGCCCGACATCGCTGCGCACACCTGCCGAGGGTGCTGCGGGTGGGTGCCCTGCGCTCTCCAGGGGCCATCATGTGTCCGTAGCAAACCTCTCCCTGTGCTGCCCCCCCCCCCCGGGTGAGTGCCACCAGTGAAAAATCTCCTTCCCTCTTCTCCTGCAGGACGGCGCGTGCCTCCGCCGGTCCCATCTTCAAAGGCGTCTGCAAGCAGTTCTCTCGCTCCCAGGGCCACGGGTTTATCACCCCCGAGAATGGCACAGAGGACATTTTCGTGCACGTGTCTGAGTAAGTCCCGGGGTTGCGAGGTGCCAGAACACGCCCGGGGGAGCTGTGCCAGCATGGGGCTGGAGACTTGTGGGCTTGATGAGGGGTATCGGACAGGAAGAGCCCCATTCCCACCATTCGGTGGGAATGGGGCTCTTCCTGTCCTCTACCCCTCATCACCCACGGGTTTTCTTTTCCCAGGCACAGCTGGTGGGTCAGATGCCTTCCTTAGTTCTGGGTGGTCTGGGGCAGGGTTCCGTCTCTTGGCTGCAGCCCCACCATCTCTCCTTTTGTCTCCCACAGCATCGAGGGGGAGTACGTCCCGGTGGAGGGGGATGAGGTGACGTACAAGGTCTGCCCTATCCCTCCCAAGAACCAGAAGTTCCAGGCGGTGGAGGTGGTCCTCACTAACCTGGCGCCGCACACGAAGCACGAGACATGGTCTGGCCAGATCATCGGCTCCTAGGCGCCCAGGGGGCCGCCGGCCACTCAGCCCCACGGAGCAAGCCTGCCCGGCCGCTCGCAGGGGGCGTGGGGGGAGCCGAGGCGGTGGTGGGGCCGGGGCTGCCCCCCAAATGTGCAGGCGTTTGCGTTCAGTGTCTTTTATAAGGTTACGGTTTCCTTTCTCTGTGTGTGTTTGTAAGTGTCTGTCGAGGGGGGACAGGGGAAGCAGAGCCCTCCCTGGCCGCCCCCAGCTCTGGGGGCAGCACCGAGCCCCATGTCCCCTATTCCTTGCCCCCCGAGGCCATGGGGAACAGAGCCCCCCAGCCCTCCAGCTGCCCTGGGCTGAAGCAGGTGCTGAGAGCAGAAAGGGGCACAGGGAGGCTCATCCTCCTGAATCCCGCTCTGGCAAGATGGGCATCCCACTTGGTCCACAGTGGGACATGCCCTGGGGCAGGGGCAAAACAGGGCAGCGTGGGACGACGTATCACTGTGCGGGATCTGGGTGGCTGAGACCCGTCCCCATCGCTGGCAGCTCACAGCACTCACCTGAGCCACGTCCCTCCGTCACAAGATCTCAGGTCAGCGAGGTACCACGAGGAGGTGAGTGACTTACAGGAAGCAAAGATTTAGTTTTCCAAGACTAACAGCTGCTGGCAGGGCACTGGGGGCACTTGGTGCTGTGCCTGGGGGGCTGCACCTGGGCATGGGGCTGGGGGGCACTTGGCACCTCTGTGCTCCCCACCGCTGCTGGGCCGGTAGCGCACTTTTCTTGGCTCGGTGCTGACATGGTGTTGGGGAGATGGCCACTTTCTCCTCCTCCCCTTGCCCCTCCAGCCCCCTGGGGACCCCTCTTCCCATGCGTGCGCGCGCGTGTGTGTGTGTGTGTGCATGTCTGTAGCTTGCTGGGGTGGTGAGGGGCTGAGGGGTCTGAGTAGCCCCAGCTGTGGGGCGAGCGCAGCCGCCTCCTCCCCAGCCCCTCGGCATAGGCAGGGTCTCGTATACAAAGCACAAACTTAGTTTTTGGTCTTCTCCGCCATACCCTGGCCAGGTGGGCTCCCACAGCTCCAGGGAGGGACAGGGACAGTGTGCACCGGGCTGGTCCTGAGCCCCAGGGGAGCAGCACCTGCGCTGATGCTCTGGGAATTATCAGCATCTTAAAGGATTTATTTCAAAGCAGGGTTGGGAACAGTGGGGTGCCAGCAGCCCCTCTGGGCAGGGCAGGAAGTGATAGCCAGCTCCTGGGGCACCTGCTCAGCAGGAGGTGCTGGCTGGTCCTCAGCATGGACCAGCACGGGGGTGTTTGCCACCTTTCCTGCCACTGCTGTTTTTGAGAGGGGTAGGTGGGGAGAAGAGTGGGGCAGGGCTGTTGCCATGCACGATAGCTGAGCCTTGTGGATTCAGGAAGACCACCACATGCTGCCCCAGGCCAGGCTGGTGTGGGGACTGCCCTGGGACCCTCTGGCCCATCTCACTGCCAACTCAAAGCCTGGCTCTTCCAGGGGCTGTGGCAACCCTGGCTCAGGCTCCAGGCATACCCAGGACATGCAGTCAGCTTGGCCAAGGCAAACTAATTTTTTCTTTCTCTTTTTTTTTTTTTTGAAATAAACTAAAACCCTAGACTTCTTGTTGTTGGTTTTACAACTCCAGTGTGGTTCCTGCCTGTCTGACCATGTGTCAACCTTTGTAACATTGGCAATAAACCATTAAAAGTGACTTTCCCATGAGCCCTGCCCATCCTCGCTTTTTGTCCTCTGTGTGCGTGCGTCATAATGGGGATGCTGGTGATTATGTCAGGTAAAGGACCTGACATCAGGGATTAATCCAGATGTCAGAACAGATTCACCCACCCCCACACAGTATGTCCCAGGTGGCTGGGAGGGCTCCAGCCTTTGCTCACGGGGAGCACTCTGTGAGCCTGGGACGAGAGGCTGCTGCCCACCATGAGGGATGACCAGGACCGAGGCTGGTCCCTCGCTGCTGTGGGCATTTTGAAGTGTGGCTGCCTGTCATTTGGCTGCCTTTCACCCCCACACAGCCCAGCACAAAGCACATGCTGCCTCCAACTGCTGCGTGTTGTGGCTTTAATAGGATTGATTTTAATTTCTTAAATATATGTATCTATGTATTTAAATATATTTCTTATTTAACAGTTGGTATCAGCCAGCCAGGAGCCCCCCATCTTGCACGGATATGGAGACACACAGCAAGACAGCCCCGGGCGTGGGGCCTGCCACACCTGCTCACTCTCATGAACAGGGAGAAACTCCCACTTACTCTGTGGGCACCCACCGTGACAGGAGCATTAAAGGGGTCTCAGGGACAGGCATGAGCTGCCCCCTAGGCGTAGGGCTCCCGTCCCCATATCACCTCTGCCTGCAAAAACACAGCACAGGCAGCCAAGGCTCTCAGTGGCCCTGCTTGAGCAGGGGTGTGGAACCAGGAATCTCCAGAAGTCCCTTCAACCTCAACCATTCTGTGGCTCTGAGACCCTGGGGCTGCCCCAGCTACTTCTGATGCTGCCGTCCTCCTCATCCCTCTTGGCCTCTTGGGTCTCCAGGTGGGAGATGTTCTCAACTAGCCCAAGCTTGGTGTAAGAGGGAGGAATGGGGAAGGTTCCTGGACTTGATCCCACCCATGTGCAAGTGAGCTCCTGAGCTGAGAAAGTGATGGCTGGTGCCTCAAAGGTCATCTCTGTCTCTGCTCTGCTCAACCTGCAACTCCTCCTATCCTGAGTAAGGGAAATAGTCCCACCACGAGAGAGCCTGCCTTTCCCTTTATTTCAGCCCCCACGGCCACCATGGTGCCCCACGCTGTCAGGGCTAGGCCCTGCTCTTCACTAACCACTAAACTCACTAGAGGTCCAGCTGGCTTTGAGTAGACTTACAGAAAAAATAAACTCCCCAACACTCACACATAACCTGATCCACAGTGAAACACGGAAGGAGGAACCACAAAACACACGATTCCTCCGTGAAGGTTGCAGTGGAGGGCCAAAACCTGTGACCTGTGAAATGGGTACCCCGCATTCAGGCTTCTCCAACAGGTCCTCTTCTCCCACACAAAAATCTTCTCTGGGTAGAAGGAGGAATTTGTGCATTTGTTGGGGATTTCCAGATGCCAGGCAGACAGCTGCACTCATGCAAACGCGATGCATCAGAGATCTGATGTGTTGTCGTTAAGATGTGCGATCAAGTGGAGGAGACAGCACCCCACCAGCACTGGTCATACAGTATCCTTGCTCCTGTGGCCAGGCAGCCACTTGGGACTCTGCCCATGGCAATGGGGGAGCCCTGCCCTGGGTCTGAAAGCACCAGTGTATCTCACCTGAGGAAGATGGTGGTGCCTTGCTTAGGTGGCAGTAGGCAGCTGCGAAACTTCTCTCTGCAGTCCAGCTGCTATAGTGGGAGATGAAGAGCAACGGTGAGGAGAGCAGGAAGAGGAGAAAAAGGGGAGAAAAGACAGGACTAAGAGACGGGGCAGTGCCATACCGCCAGGGATGGGGTGAGAAAGGCTCCTGGGGAGCAATGGCGGGGGGTTTGCAGGAGCCTCCAGCGCTCTCCAGGTCCACAGACGCCAGACTGCGTGCCCGGAAGAGCTACAAGCAGGACATCTCCCTGGAGGGGATGGATCCCAGAGCTCCTTTTGAGCACTAAATTGTGACTAGTGTTACCAGTGTGGCCACACATGCCAGCGTAACTGCTGGGAATAAAAGGAGGGAGAAGGTCAAAGAAGAGATGTGGGTTTGCAACCCACAAAGATCCGGGCAGAGGAACAGGACAGGCAGTGGCTGCACTAGACACCTGTCTCCCTAAAGATGACCATGTAAACTCAGCGTGTGGGATGAGACAGGGTGGAAAAGCAAGCTTGGAGGGCGCTGCTTGGGGGGTACCTCCATTGGCACTATGAACCACGTCTGGCCTGTGTTGGCCCTCTCTGAAAATATCCCTGGCAACAGGATGGAAAGCTGAGCACTGGGAAGCAAGGGGACTTGGTCTGTTATGAAGGTAAGGTTTTACACAGACACATCTCTCTAATGAGGACAGACTGCAGGAGCTGGGCCTGTTTAGTCTAGAGAAGACTGAGAGGGGATCTCATGAATGCATTTAAATACCTCAAAGGCAGGTGCCAAGAGGATGGTGCCAGACTCTTATCAGTGGTGCCCAGCGACAGGACAATGAGCAATGGCCATAAACTAAACCACAAGAAGTTTCACCTCAACGTGAGGAAGAACATCTTTACGTAGAGGGTGGCAGACAGCGGAACAGGCTGCCCACCTTGGACACGTTCCTGTGTGACCTGCTCTAGGTGATCCTGCCTTGGCAGGGGAGTTGGACTAGATGATTTCCAGAGGTTCCTTCCAACCCTAACAATTCTGTGATTCTGTGATCTGTGACACCTAATGGACATGGGATTGGGAAGCCTTCTGCCCCAAACTGCTCCACAGCATGCTCTGCACACACCAGGTGCCAGCATCCTCCAGCCATGCCAGGCAAGGTCGGACTTGAACATATAGTATAATAATATAGAAAATAAACCCTAGGGAGGGGGTTGTAAACTAAAGAGATGAACTGGTTTCTTCATGCACCCAAGCAAAGCTCAGAGCAGCAGCCCAGTCATTTCAAAGCTATCGTTCCCAGGTTATCTGTAGGGAGGGACTGGCACAGCGTGGCACTGAGGGCAAGGACATGATGACCTCTCCGTTAGAATGCACAATGGTGCAACAAGCTGGGATGGCAACTATTCCTTCCTACCAAACAGCCTTCAAACAGCCTTCCTGGCTTCTTGCCTTGGAGCAGCTCCCGTGACTGTCTGCAGCCTCAGCAGCCTCAGCAGCCCTGGCCTCCCTGGCCTCCCCGGCCAAGGTGCAAGGCAGAGAGAAAGGTGAGAAGCATATTCCCTCATGCAGAACTGTTAAGAGAAACAGAGTGGAAAAGGAGAGGAGAGGGAGCACGGGGTGGACACACACGCACTCTCGACTGGCCCTTTCAAATGCTTTCCAACCACAAAAGCATCTGCATCACCTCCCACCGCAGCTGAACTGTCAAGAGAGAAGTTTTTCCGAAGGCGAGGAGGGTCTGGTGCCACGACCCCCAGCCACAGATGGGGAGTGCCAAAGGGCTGCTCAGCTAAGGCTCCTCCTGCCACCCACCTGCACTCGTGTTACATCCTCACCAGCTCTGTGAAGTGTTTTTTTGGTCTACCCTGAGCAGATTCCTCAAATCAAGGTGCTTTTCCTGGTGGGGGGAGAGGGTGGGACTGGGGCAGGGCTGCAAGGACCTGGCAGTCAGCACTCGTTGGCTCTTTCTGGAAAGAAGATTTCGCGGCATCGCTGCACCGTGTCTTGGGGGGACTGGACACTGTGTCCCACAGTGCGGGGATCATCATAGATTTCATAATCATTCCCTCCCTGCAGGGGAATAGAAAACAGGGACAGCATTAGCAGGGTCTTGCCAGAACCACCTCACCCGTGAATCCGCATTTTGCCCTGTCCCGTGGGGAGCTGGGGTGGGAGCCAGCAGCTGGGCAGGCAGGCGTGGGAAGGGGCAGTCAGGGCTTTGCTGGCCCCAGGGGCTGGAAATTCTGCTCCCTCCCTCTTGCCTCCCCTCTTCAGTGCCAGGCAGGAGCATAGATAGGATGGGGAAGGTCCCAGACCAGCAAAGCTTTTCCAGGAGCCTGGGGTTAACCCCTGCCCTGCCTGTGGAGGGGTTAATAGAAGGTTACCCCTGTGGAGGGGTGGGCACATTTGGGGAGCAGAGGTTGCCAGAATCTGGAGACCTGAGTGGATGATTAATCTAGTCTCCAGCAGCAAGGAAGCATCATCCTCCACTGCTCTAAGACGAAGGTGAAGCTATTTCTGCTGTTGAGAAATCCTCTCCTGAGTGCTAGGGTCTTGTGTTTGGGGTCATTCAGGCTGCAGGAATGGCTGCCACCCTACCGAGGATGCTGGGGTAAGGAAAGCAAGGCTGAGGTGGAGCTGCTTCCCAGCACCGTGAATCTGAGGTGATTTTCCCATGATCCAGTAGGCCTGCTGCCATCACAGAGACCATCACACACCCACACCACAGGACAGCATCTTCCTCCCTCACACTAAAGGTCTGTACTGGTGCTGATGGGACCCAAGCCATGGAACCCTTGATAGAGCAGCTCCACGCAGGAGAGAAACCGGCCATGTGTGGGGCGAGTGGGGAATACTCACTGGGGTCGTCTCATTCCCAAAGAAGTGGATGGTGTCAAATCTCTCGTCATCGAGCACATTGAGGCAGTAACGCTTGTCCCAGCCCTCTGGGAACACGTCAAAGCTGATCATGCCACCTGCCAGCAGAAGGGAGGGCATCGGGAAATGTCACTGGGAGCTGGCAGGGTGTCCCACCCTGGGACAGGCAGAAGGATGGGAGGGAGATGGATGTCTGTGCAGACCCACCACTCCAAACAACAGCCATGAACACCACCAGCTCTGCCTGGGTGTTCCCCTTGGCATGTGGCTAGGATAGTGGCAGAGGCTGTTCCTATGACAACAGGCTGGAGCGACATCAGTATGGCTGGGGTGACATTAGCAGAGCTTCCCCGCAGGCAAGCAGGGGTCTGCGGGTTCCTCCCAAGAGAGGCATCTGTTGGGGGAGACCTGGGGTCGTGCCTTGTGGATAGCACCAGCACGTTCTGTGTCCCAACTGGGGACAATGACCTTGGAGACTGGCACCAGGCTCTCTCCTAGGCTCCTGCCTGGACATCACTGGCCCTTCCAAAACCACTGTTCCGATGCCCCTTAACCGTGCAGGGACTGGGAGCTCCCACACACTGTCTCTGCACACTGACAAGGACCTTGCCACAGAGGTACCACGAACCCACCGACATAATCGGGGCGCAACCCTGGCCCATCACCTCCTGACACAAGAGCTAAGTGAGGGTTGCCAGCATCTGGAGAGGCACCGAGTCAGATGTGGCAAACACAGTGGTCAGGGAGTTTTCCCAGAGATTCTGCATATGGACATGGGCACCCACAGCCACCGAGGGTTAACAAACTTCCCAGCCCTTGCTCTTAGACCAGACAGAGTTTACCCCAGCACTGGGCTGCCTTTTTGGGGTGCTTGGAGGCAGCACCTTCTCCATCCTCTCAAGGTGCCCCACTGCATGCACAGGCTTGTCCCAGCACCAAGACAGGTGACACGTTCCTCCTAAAATAAAGCCTGTGACTTAGGGCATATATATGTTTAGGTCTCACTCAGAGCCAGAGAAACGGGGATTTGAGCTGGTATGTACATCCTCCTGCTAGTCCAGGTCTCTGCTCATCTTCTCCAGAAAATCTATTGGAGTATCCATCAGAAACCCTGGTGCTTCATACTCTCCTCCATAAATGATAATCCTACCTCTCTAAGGAAGGTGGTGAGTAGACAGGCACCAATCCCCAGGGTTGCTCAACCATGCAAGTCCTGATGCTATGGTCCTCCCCTCCCTGGCTGTTTTGAGTGTCCCTATTGGTTTGTGTATCCCAAACCAAGCCTCCTTGGAGCCTGAGGAGCTTGAGCTTGAGCCTGCTTGGAGCAGAGGAACCAGACAGGATGCCCTGCACAGAGCACTGGGATATAAATGGGAGCAAGTGCCCTATGAGCTCAGGGATATGAGCTCACACATATCTACCTGCCCTGCAGGGGGTCTTCTTCCAGCATCATCCCCACCACTTACACACCCTCATTTTTCTCCCCCGTCCTGGCCAGACCCTCAGGATTGCTCAAGCCCCTCCTCTGGTTCCTCACCTTCAGTAAGCTGGCTGTAAGAGCCACACTAAGAAGTGGCCCTGCAAAAGCCCATGGCATGGAGCTGCAAACTCCTTAACCCTTGTCAGCTCTTTTTCCAGGAAAAAAGATGTTTCCCTTGCAGTCCACCCTCCCAAGAAAACCCTGGAGTCCAGAGACACATAAGGCTCCTGTCTCATTCCTAGAGAGGAGTGCATGTGCTGGAGTTCTGCTGGCTGCCCTCCTGCTGATGCTTCAGCCAGAACAGACCCTTTGGGCAGCAGTGGGCTCCATGAACTGAAATTAAGGCAGGGATAATGTCATGGAAACCTGCCTGTCCAGCCCATTCCCAGGGAGGGAAATCTGCAGCACAGTTTATTCTCTGCTGTGGCCCTGTCATGGATGCGAATGTGATGCCCCTGTGGCAGCTCTCCAGGACTAAAAGCTCCTTCTGCTCTTCCCAAGGTTTCCAGGCCCTCAGAGGGAACAGTTGGGATTCCTGCTCCCCTTTCCAAAATTTCAGGGAAAAAATGATAAAGACAGAGCCAAGGAAGCCCTCCCAGCTCACCTCGGGAGAAACGCAGGCCCTTGCCAGCAAACTCCCTCTGCAAGGCTGCCACAAACTTCTCCCGGATCCGCTCTTTCTGTGGAGGATAAGGAGGAAAGAGAAGGAAAGAGGGTTTGAAAAATTGGGTGCTGACAGTCTCTCGGAATTCACTGTCACCTGTCTGCAGGGCAACTCTGCCACATTGCTCTGCTGCGTTCCTACCTGTCCTAGGCCATTTAGCCAACTCCCCCCAGTCCTGTCCAGTGTCCAAGTGAAAGGCCATCAGCTCAGTCCATGGGGAAGAGCAGATCCCAGCCCTTCCTTGGCAATGAAATGCAATTGTTTCAGTTTCCTAGAAGGCCAGTTCATAACCCAAAGTCTCCAGTTTTGATTAAGAAGTTTTCCAAGGACCAACTGATCTCTCAATGCCAAGAAAGCTCCCCCAGGCAGAAACCAGTATGAGCATGGGCCAAATGCTCCAGAGACCTACCCAGCAGATCTGCTGTGGCTCTTTGAGTCTGGAAAGCCCACTAGTTCCAGCTCTGTTGCAGCTGGGAGAGTGGGAGAGAGGATAGGTGCTGGGCCATCTTTGGGTACTGTAAATGAGGAAACATGCTGTTAAATAACTGCCTTATTCCCTGTGGGTCTTCACAGCACAGGGAATCCTGCTGGCCACCCCTTCACACTGGTGGTCCCCAGCGACACCCAGTTCTTCCATTCATCTATGTCTCCCCTTGGGTTTTCTGATTCCCAGTCCTGTCTCCACCTTGCTGCATATGCCCAGCTTGAAGCAGGGCTCCCTTCTCCTTGGGAAGGGGGGAAGGATACAAGACCTGAGGTCTGTGGTTGTGCAAAACCACCAAAGGGCAGGGTGAGCCCAAGTCTGGCCCGTGTACCTTGTCCAGCTCAGAGAACTCAATTCGCTCTTCTGGGGTGCAGCTTCGTCCAATGGGGGAGATGTTCAGCATCCCATTGCGAAACTCAATGAAGGTTCCTCTGTGGGTGGGCAGAGGGAGAAGGTTACTGGGGCAAGGAGAGGAAAACAACCTTCACAGGGGAATGGCTGTTTAGAGAGGCTCTGCAAGGACGTGCAGAAGGAGAGCAGCCACAGGTGCTTCACGCCAGGCAGGGAGCAGACAACAACAACTGCTTAAGATCCCTCTGGGGTGCATAGTTCTATAAAGAGAGACTGTTAAGAGAAGAGGAATAAACAGTTCCTGTGTGCCCTGGGGACAGGCTGGGCGCAAGGAGCTTAGGTAACATTTTCTAATGGTTGTGATAAGTGCAAGGACAGCTATTGCCTGGCCTGGACCAACTGCCTGGTGAGACCGTGGCATCTCCACCCCATGAGACTTTTAAGAAATATTGTGTGGGCTTTGAAGCTGGCAGTACCTCGGGGCAGTGCAATAGCACAGGTCAGTGTAACTCACTGCTGATGTCCAGCAACAGGCTGAGGAGCAATCAGGCAATTTGTGTCCTCGTGGGACACAAATCAGGGCCTTCGTATCTCCCATTTGACCCCTGAACCTTTGACTGCAGCTCTTATCTAAGCTTGCACAGACAGCATCCAGTTCCTGCGTGCCACCCTTGCTGCTGAGATCACTGCTAGGCTGCTTCCTCGGTGAGCTGGTTGAAAGTACTGAGCTGGCAGAAAACTGCTACCTTCTTTTCTCTCTGCTATAAACCCAGCTAGCTCTGTTTGCTTGTCAAGGGGCCAGACAGGTGCCAGCACTGGCGGGGCAGAAACGACAGGGGATGTCATCACTGCTGATGTGAAAATAGATTGAAGGTCTTGTGGAAACAAAGCTGGAGCAGAGAGATCCCCTTTCCTGTCCAGCTGAGGATTCCAGATCACATTTAACCCTCTGATGTCCCTACCAGCCCTGCCTACTGTTTCTCTGTGATAAAGTTGAGTCTGGAGGAAAAACTCTCCCGCTCCTGTCTCCTTACACAGTGAGGAACTCCAAGGGGAACAGGCACATAGGCAGCCACGCCTGCAGCCTGGGAGCAGCATCTCTGCAGCATCCAGGGTTTGGTGGCTCACGCCCCAAGTCAAGACTCAGGAGATCTGGGTTAAAGTCCTTGCTTTGCTAGAAATCCTATAAGCCTAAATCCACAGAGCTACTTGGGAGCTGAAACTTCGCCAGGCTGTTGGGTAACTAGACAGCAGTGAGGCAACCAAATAGCCTTGAGGGTTCTGGGTCCCAGCCCGTGCTTTCAGGGGCCTGTTCAGCCAGCAGTCTTGTTGCAAGGAGCCACCCTAGCCCCTTGCACCGGTCCTTGTATTGCCAGACAGGGACTCATATCAAGCAAATAATCTGGATCACAGTGTAGCAACTTTTACCAGCTTAATCTCGACCCAACAGCTCACCTGCTCAGGTTCACTGAACAAACACATGGGGAGATCAGGAAAAAACCATCCAGGGTGAGGGGAAGACAGAGCTGCTGCTTTCAACAGCACTGGGTGGCTCCCGCATTTGTAAAACTGTGGTCTGAGGTGGGGTTTGACCCTGCACGCAGGCTGGCTTGACTGCAGGCTGCCTCTGAAAGAGGTCCTCCTGCTCTGCCCTTCCACCTTCATGCCATCTGTTCCCCCTCTCTCCTTTCTGTACTAACAGGGTGAGCTGATCCAATGGAGAACTACCCTTTTCTGTCCTGGTAGTCATCTGGTCTTCCTTCGGAGGAGGTGTACCAACTCAGCTCCCCCTCTGGCTGCTGGATATCAAGGGGAAGACCAGACAGAAACACACGGCTGGGAGCGGGGCAGGGCCAGCCAGTGACACTGGGTTAGAAACAGTGAAACCGTGTGCTCGGGCACTGGACTTTCCATCTTAAGATCCATTGTTTGCCTGTTTGGAAACTCATATGACCAATAGTGCCTGATGCCCCGACCAGTAACAAGCTGGCACCATTGTCCTAAACTGGATACACGCAGTGGCTGTACCTTGCTTCCCCAGGAAGAAAATCTGAGGGGCCAAAGAACAGGCATTATGCTAAAACATAATGCAGACTCTTCAGAACAAAGACCCTCCTCCATTATTTGCCCAGGCTGCCCAGCTTAGTGGGACACTGATCCTACACAGTGCCTCTAGATGCTAAGATAAAACCTGAAGCCAGACAAGCTCTGTAGGCTCAGCTGTTTTTAGGAGAGCTCTGGAGCCCAGGGCTCCCTAGAAATTAGTGTTATGACTACCATTTGCAAGCGCTTGGGCCGTTACCGTTTCTTGGGCAGCTTCAGCAGTGCCATGTAGTTGAGACAAAAGTTGATCAGATCCTGCAGCAGCTCTTCCCCCAGGTGGTCCTGAATGGCCTGCATGAAGAGAAGGGGAAGTGAAGAAGATGCCTGGCTCCCTAGGAAGCCCACCTAGAAGAGTGGGACATTCAGATCTGGCAACTGGGGAGAAGAGGTTGGGTGGGGCAGGTGCTGGTCCCCACGGAGAGCAGGGCACAGGGCAGGAAAGCCATGGCTGCAAAGGGAGCTGGACCTACCTGCTTGGAGACCAGCTGCCCATTCTTGTATTGCACTGTGCCATTCTCTGCGAAGACGTAGTCAAACTTTTCAATGACTGAGGGGGGAGGAAGCAAAAGAGGAAACATGAGTATTGCCTGGGAAAAGCAGTGAAAATGACTGGGCTCGGGGCTGAGCGAGCCATCCTCCTGCTTCCTTAGTACCACACTTTCCACAGCGCCTGTGCTCTGCAAAGGGCCACTGACCATCCTGCTCTCCTTGCTTTCCACAAGGTGGATGAGGAGATTATCTTCTGCTCACGGATGGGGAGCTGACGCACGCAGGGGGAAACAACCTGACCGAGGTCACGGACTGAATCAGTTGCAGGACGAAGATAAGGGCTCCAAAATGTCAGGCTTTCAAATACATGCGCGTTACTCTGCGCTCTCCTCTGCCCTCCCCATTGCCAGGCTGCCGGGGTGATGTGGTTACTGGTTATCTAACTCCAGCCCCTCCTGCAACCCAGGCACGCAGCGCTGGCGACTCAGCAATCAGCCTCAGCCGGGAATTTCTCGGCCTCCCTCTGCTCACGAAGCGGGAGGCAGAGCTTGGAGCCCAGTGGCGCTTATTATCCACGCCGGAGAATGAAAACAGGGTGGAGGAAGCAGGGGCTTCCCTCTTGCCCTCCCACTCCCTACTCTACCCCTTGTCCCCATTGGAACCTGACGGAGACCCCACATGGAGCAGGAGGGAGGCAAAAATTGCGGGGGGGTGCTGCCCGCTGTACGTGGGGGCGCAGCTGTCAGAGCCCTGATGAGGCTCGTACAAAACTGACGTTGGAGTGAGCAGCGTGGATCGGAGCATCCCTGCCGGCTCTCCACAGAGGGAGGGGGAGCCAAGCAGCAGCTCCGCCTGGGCGCCGCCAGCCTCCCCAGGGGCAGCCTTGTTATTGGATTTAGGGCACAGGTGACCCCCGGGAGACCTCGTCGGCCGCGTCTCACCTTCGTCCCCGTCCCCCAGCTGCTCGGCTATCTTGGCATAGTCGGAGCCTCCCACCACGCCGATGTGCACCCTCTCCCGCAGCTCCCGCAGGAACGCGTCCACCTCCGGCTCGATTTTCTGGAGGGGAAGCAGCGGGTGAGGCCGGAGCCGGCGGGACGAGCTCCGCTCCGCTGACCTCGCCCCCGCAAAAAAA
>JAWMRA010000041.1:47909434-47946398 GCA_035584735.1 Pseudotriccus pelzelni | reverse complement strand
CCGCCCTCCCCGCGCCCACGGGCGGGACGCGCCGCCGCTGCCTCGGCCCCGCTCCCGGGCTCCATCGCCTCGGCCCCGCTCCCGTGCTCCATCGCCTCGGCCCCGCTCCCGTGCTCCATCGCCTCGGCCCCGGAGCCTGAACGTGCCGCGCGTGAACGGCGTCCCCGCTTCAGCTCTCCCCTTAAACCCTTCCCTTTCCCTAAGGAGGCACCTGGGAGTTTGGAGGAGGGAGGGTGTGCGGGGTGCGCGTTTTCACATTTGCTGCAGTGCCCCCCCGGAACTGAGGGACTGTGGGTCTGGATTGAGCTGCCTGGTAAACTCAGCTCCTCTGGGGGTTTCCGTGTCTTAGCGAAGGGCACTTTGCACACACTCACCCACTCGGTCCCTCTGCCTCATCTTGCTTTTCCAATAGGATTAGCTATTCATAGCTAATACTTTCACTGCAGAAGTAAAAATACCCTCTGCACAAAGCTAGTAACTCTTGCTTTGACCTGCTCGCAAGTCATTCAGGATTTAATTAGACCATCTGGTCAGATCATATTCACATGGCTCTGTATTATGCTGGCCTGATAAGTGACATTGAAACCCCCCTCCCCGGTGCCATCTCCTACAATAATTCCTGAATTATTTTCTGAAATCAAAACAAACCTATGTGAAACATTCAATGCTTTCTGCTCAACAGTTAGCTTGCATTGCCTTCCCCAATGGTGCTCAGTGCTGAATTAGGTTGGAACTGAGAGGAGGCCTTTTTTTACTCTTTTTTCCTCAGTATTATTTGTTCCAAGACATTGTGCAATCCCTTTTCCCAGTTCTCCACCAGATTCCTCTCAAAATGAAGCACCCAGGTGGCTTCCCAGATTCTGGTTTTTTGTTTCTGGTTTATGATTTTCCTGCTCCCACTCAGTGAAAGGGGGGTTGTACAGAAACAATGTTATAATTTTGATTTACCAAAACATCCTGAGCCACTTTCTGGGGGAGACATTCATTGTCCACTGGTTAATGCCACCGGGACAGCTGTTTCCACACTGTTTCTGTGAGTCGCCTCCACAATGCAGTGAGTCAGGCAGTCTTGGACGGGTACTACCAGTGTTATTTGCCCCAGCATTGATTTTCTTGCAGAACCACAGCCACTGGGGCCTTCCGGATTAGACCCAGTTATGGGCTCCCACCTCTGGAAAGCAGGACTCTTTACTCAGATGCATCGAAGCTCCCAGAATGCACCCAGCTGCTTTGGATGCAATTGAGCACTGAATTTTTAGTTCAGTTTAGGGTTATGTTCATTTATAGGACTTGTCTAGGTGTGGTTACATATATCATCAGTCAACGTGTGGATGCTTACTCCACAATATGAATACTTCAAAGTGTGCCTACCATGGGATGCTGACAAGTGAGCAGAGGTGCCTTCATGTGTTTGGAGTACTCGAGTACCAGAAGCCAAAGAACTGCTCTCCCACATAAGCGGAGCCGCGAGCTAATGCTCGGGGCTCTCAAAAGACAGCTGTGGGGTCAGATACACAGCGAACTCCCAGGGTTTCAGGAATGCAAGCCTTTATTTTCCATAAGTCAGGGCATGGTATAAGGATGAGACTTCCCAGTCTGGATGAAATAAGCATGGATTTAGGGAAACCTGCCAGCTCACGCCTATTGCAGCCCTGGGATTGTAGTGTCCTTGCTATCAGGTTCTTGCTGTAGTCCAAGCTGCCCCATTGTCTTGTCTCCTGGCTGCTCCTATTTGCAGCTTTTGTGTCTGGGAGAGACCTCTCTCCATGCCTGTTGCACCGACATTACTATGGACATCCCAGCCACTGTCCCCAGGCTCAGGTGCATCCCTGTGCTGCGAGGCAGCAGTGCCACCTCTGGGCACTTTCCTGAACTGGGAAGCCTGCTAGAATTCAGTCAGCATTCATATTTTCACACTCCTGCAGTGCCATCAGGTTTTTGCTACCAGCACAGCTTTCCAAAACTTGAACTACCTGCTGTGCTTTCTCCAGCTTATTTGCCACACTGCTTTAGAAACTCTCTTTGAATCCAAACACCTCTCCCAGCGCCTCCATGGCCATTTGATATCACGTGGTGAGCACTTGGGACATCCTGGTTTCCCTGAGAGCATAAGCCTGCCTTTTGGGTGAAGTGCACAGCTCTGTCCAGCTGTGCTTGTTCCTTCATCCAGGTTAGCTCTGAGAACAAGGACACTGTGGCTGTTCTGGTTATTTAATACTTTGCACTTCAACCACCTTTGATACGTTCGCTTGACTGCCGCTTAGATAGGCAGCAGCTGTCATCAGGAATAAAATCTCTGCTGCTAGCAGCAAAGGCACGTATTTTGTTAGAAATTTAGAAGGTAAGCTGCTATGAGCACTGTCTTACACTCTGTCTAGGGCTGCTAGTGAAGTCAAGGTTTTCCTTTAAACTAAAAAAATTAAAAAATTAAAAAATTAAAAATTTAATTTAATTTTCAAATACCCAATTGCAGGTATTTTGTGTGGGCACAGTACTAGTACTTGATAGCAAACCAGTACCACATCTGAGTGACACAGCCCAAAATAACCACAATCATTGCATCTTTGTTACAACCTCCTTCTGTTACAAGACCTCTTCTGTATTATGCTGATACAGAGTGTCACAGAAACAGTGAACTGTGTCATTTATGGTATGCATGCCATCAATAAGCATGCAGAAGGCCTAACCAAGCAGAATTAACGCCTTCCCCAGAGCCAGGTATTTTGGGCAATGCTACATAATCCTCACCAATATCTCCTCTGCAGCTCCAGAGGAACCCAGGCATGAAGTCTACTTCTTAGTCTACTGCTTTTTAGCTTTTTTTTTTTTTTTTCATTTTGAAGTAGCAGCATCAAGATCAGAGCCTTTTCCAAATTTAAACTCCGCTGGGCCTCTTCTTCAGCAGCAGACATTAGACATTTCACTCTCGCACACTTAAATGAGCAAGGGCTGTACAAAACCTGTGCTGGAGAGAACATCACCTTTGAGTGCATCCAAGCTGTGCCAAGCCTCGGGAGTATGATTTTAGATACCACGGTACTTACAGAAGAAAAATTTTTCCAAACTTAAATAAGAGTATTGCCTGTGGCCAGTTCAGAAAAGAGCAGTAGCCTCTACTACTTCCAGTAGCAGTACTTGGCACAAACTGCTTGAACAATTTCTCATCCTGCACTTCCCAGCTGGGATGAGAGTAAAGATGATGGCTTCTGGTCAGCTGCATTCGCTGGGCAGCTTGTGGGCATGTGCATTCAAACAGGAAAATTTACTGTATTTCTTTTTATTGTAATAGAAAAAAAAAACCACAAATAAATCAAAACATCACTTTCTGCCTAAAGACATTATTAACATTTTTAAAATGGCACGGGGGAACCCCAGCAATACAAGACAGAATAGTAAGTGTGGGCAAAAGAGTTCTGTTCCCATTCAGGGGTTCAGTTTCCCTGCCCCTTTGTCAATCAGCTGGCTGAAGTTCGTCACCAATATACACTTACATACACTTCTCAGTCTAGTTTATATTCGGCTGGGTGGAACATTGAGGGCACAGTCCTGCAATTTATACACAACCATCTTTGGAGAAAATGGGTTTCCTAAGAGTCCTACAGGGGTCTTATTACTCAGTAAGACCAAGCAAACAGGATTCCCTCCTACAGCTCTTTTGCCACGAAAGACAAGTGTAGGTCCCGAGCCCAGGAGGCTCCCTCAGGAGCTCCCTGGCTATTGCAAACAGTATATGGCTGAGTGAAATTTTACGCAGGGACCTCAAAGTAGGAGCATTATCTCTGCAAAGGGGCTGCTCAGGAGGGGAAAAGGCAGATTGCAAAATGCACAGGGTGAATGTCTTCCTTTTCTTTTCTGCCCCCTGAGGGGATGTAAAAAGTCCTGAAGTAGGCAGCCAAGCAGAAACGAGGTTCAGGACATCTGAAGTGGCAGACACACAGGGCATATCCTCATTGTGCAAGAGCGTGGGGCAGAAACCATGGCACCAGTGCTTCCACAGGCAGCTGCACCTGAAGTGACAGTTTGCTGAAAGACAAGCAAGCACAGCTGTGCTGCTTGCAGGTACCAAACTAGCACACCCAGATGCTGGGCTGCGCTGTATCAGCTTGAGTATACCTGCTCAACTAAGGAAGTTCCAAGATCTCTAACACCATCTACCATGTTTTGTGGCACAGTCGTGTGCATTAAGATGAAAGGCTGGTTACTCTTCACAGAATAGGTATGAAAAAAGACTGGAGAGGATACACATACTAAACAGGAAAACTAAGCTATTGCCTAGCAGAAAACAAATACCAATCCTTCCTCCAGCAGCATCAAAAGGCATTCATAAATAACTTTTTATAGGATGCTTTCTGCAAACAGGACACTTTGAGGGGGAAAGATTGAAAGCTTTTGTATAAAGCAATCTGTACTAACTGCTACCATTGTATCCAAGTCCAGTCCATGAAATGAAATGCTTAAGGAGAAGTCGATGGCACAAGCAGAGAATGGCAAGGAAAAGAAGCATCTGGGCTGCAGAGGCCACTGCTGTGCACTGAAAGAAGGTGCACACAAAAAACTGCAGAATAGACTGACATTACCCTATTTCCATGTGTGCAGTGGCTCCACAAGTTGCAGGGCAACAGAGTATTTGACAGTGATGAAACTGCAGTTTTCCTCTATTCCAACCCCTCAGAAATACAAACCATTATAGTCCAAACAGAGAAATAGTGTAACAAACTTATCAAACTGCATTATTCTGGGAGAAAGAACCCAGCAGAGGAAAGACACCTCCTTTAGGTAAGCAGAAAGTTTCCAGTGCAGGAAGTTTGAGATGCAGGACTGAACTTGCAGCAACACTTTTCACAACAAAGCACTGGACAAAGGGCTGTACATTTGCACAGATGCTTTTTCAGCAGCATCTGGGACGTGCAATCCCCATTTACGGAGCATCAGCAATGTTCGTCCGATGTCTTTCTTGTATTCCTTCCTAAATGTAACTGCTACAAAATTGTTCAGGAAAATAGTGTAAATACATGCATGAAAAGAAAACAGTGTGCCTATTCTTTCATTCCCCTGTTCTTCTCCCACTGCAAATAATTGCAAAGCTATAAAAATCTTAAACTAGTAGATGCAGTACTGATACAATCTAAGGTCAATCTAAGGACAGGACTGCTTCTGCATGTTTCCCAAAAAACTCAGTTGCTCCATGGAGAACTTAATTTTACTTTTCTTCATTTTCCTTACGTTTGGGGAGACCTAGCACTTATTTCTCTTAAGCAGAGCCCTCTCTGACGTTGCTGACTGCTTTGGAAAGGGCAGCAATATCAACGAAAGCTGGAACTCCTACTGCTTCTGCAACTCGATACTGAAGGCAAAATTGGTCCAACTTATACTATCATGCAGTTGCCATGCTATTCCTGTCTTACTGTACTGTAAGTCTGGTTTAGTAAGGAGAAAAACCCAAGAAAACACAGTTCTTATGCAAAGGTAAATAGTTAACAAGGTTCTGTCTATCTGTTGATAAGCTTACATGCGAGAAAAGGAAACGTTTCACTTCACTTTACTTTCACCTGAAATTTGTTTCTACCACTTCCGCTCATGAGATTCTGTTCTTTCAGGTGGTTCTTTCCCATAACTCTTGGATCTGGCACTACAAGCTTCTTGGTAACCCTCAGTTCCAGCCTCCCTCCCACCACAGCAAGTTCCACTGAGTTCCAACTTTTGAGTGTGACACTGACACATGGTTCAGCCTCATCACCTTTCCCACACAGCTGTGCCACTGCAAATATTCTAGTCAGATGAGTTCAGCTTTTCCCTTGAGCAAATAACAATGTCAGTGAAATACGCAGAAGACTAATCCCGGGACACCTTCACTTCCTAGGCTACCAATACTTCCTTTGCCTTTTTTGCTACAGACTTCAGCCAATAGCCCCATAATACAGGCAGTGAAAGGAGAAAGAAATGCAAGTCTGCAAGGGATGGTTAGGCCATCCCCTTATTTACTTTAAATTGTGTGATGAGCCCTTGAATGCTCACAGAATGAATTCCCACTTACCAGCACAGGAGTTACGTAGAAAGTCTCAGCCTACTTGACAAGACAGCCTTTATAAATTAGTAAAATGCTATTAGAAATTATGGCAATCTTTTTGGTAGCATTGTCTTACATGCACCCTGATAAATCCTCTCCCTAGGAAATTTTAAAACTTGTCTTGTAACTTCTTCAGAGTTAATTCTGATGGGAAATTATAAAATAGAAATCTGGTAGATTCATGTTTAAAAAGGAAGAGGCCTGGTGAGGCTGGGCACACTCGGTCACTCCTGTTAGCTCTGTCCATTATGTCTGCTGAAGGTATTTCCTCCGGGTGGCTGGATCTGGATGGAGTCCAGGAGGGGCCTTAAAGCTTGTCCAAAAGGTCTGAGAAGGTAAAGAAATAAGCATCTCAAACAGTTTACTTGATTAACAACTGTTCCCCCTTACTACTGAAGCTCACTCACTTCCTAGAGAGTGCAATCAAACCACCATTGTAGAAGCAAACCTGAAGAACTTCCACTACAAACTTAAGCAAACTAATTTAACGTAATAAAGACAGTTTACTGTTCAATAACTAAGGAACTTAAAATTTATTTAATATAAGCTACTTCTGAGTCCTAACATGCCTAGACTGCTAATGTGGTAATACTGTGTCTGAAACTAGCTTTCAGTAATTCATTCTGCCTAAGTGTGCAAACAAAATCCCTGTTATGCAACCGCAGTGTTCCATTAAGTACATCAATATTGAGATCTGCCAGAAGAATAGCCTCTAGCTCCCTTAAAGACAATGGATCAACACTCATAGAATAATTCCTGTTGCAATCTCTAGCACCTGGTTATCTTTCCATATGACTCACTCTGTTACAGATTTTGAGAAATCTGATACATTAAGAGCCCAGGGCAGCAGACAAGTCTCCCAAATAACGCGCTATACCATTGTTATGAAAAATTAAGATCTACATGATGGAGCTCAAACCATCCCACTGGGATCCTCACTAGCTGAGAGTTTATAAAAAAGAAGTCAATCTGAATTATCAGGCAGGAATTATATTTATTCTTTTTCATAGCCTCTTTTTCCACCCAGTCCTAGCTTTAAAACTGCAGCATTAATTTAAATATTACATCTCCCCTGTCTCGTCACAAGCAAAGCTGACACCTCCACTGCAATTATCGTGCTTAGAGAAGTGACCTTTAACAGATACTGCTTTCCTAAAAGGAAAAAACCAAACTTGCATTGTTTTCTGAAACTTTCTGGTTACATGTAAGAGACCATCATAAAATAACTAGTTTAAGTAAAGGCAAAAGAACAACCTTCTTCTGTCTTTGTAACACCAGTGCCAGTCAGCACTTGTGATATGGTGTTGTAAGTGTTCAAGTAAATAGCATCTTCTCCTTAATCCTAGCCTGGTTCTTAGGCAGAGCCAGCAGAAAACTGGTACTGCTCACTCTGTCATACGTTTAAGCATTAGCATGATGCAGCTACAGAGAGGAGGGACATCCATACTCACGTGGAAAGAACTTCAGATGGAAGGTCAGTGATGTAGGAAGGGATTTTTCTTCCTGTCAGAAACTGTGCCACTTCATTACTGAAGGTGTTGCAGTTGTGTTCAAAGAGGTTGTAAGACTCTCCTCTGTGCCACAGAAAAGAAATTGAACCATAAAGACAGACTCAGCAGTAAATCTTACAAGCTGAAAAACTTAGACCCCTAATGAAGAACATCTCTTTACATTAGCACCCCGCTCCCCAAAGAATTCCAAGCCAAACAGGTAAAATATAGACATCAACTCACTCTCAAATTCAACTGAATCAGGGTGGAAAATGACATCTCTCTGCATCACTGACTTTGTAACAATGGGTTTTGGGAGGATAAGTGAGGTCAGGTTTCGTCACTTAAAACCACGGAAGAAATAAGTAATGAGAAATTACAGGAATTACTGACATTGAAAGATAGCCAGAACACTAAATGCTACAGTTTTCTATTCTTGTGAGAAGTAGACTCACTCAAGATCCTGCTTTTACTCATGTGAAAGTTGGCAGCTTTACTACAGCACTTCACCTATGACTCATGGGGCAAAGCGCTATTTACTGAGAGATTTCATTTTCCCTGGTGGTTCTCTCAAAGGCATTTCAGGCATTATTCGATTTTACAAAAAATGGTGTGAAACACTTCCCACAGAAATGCTTTCCCAGCCTAGCTCAAGGCTGGCACACTAGAGGGTTGCCTAGCTGGTAGCTCCTCACGTATTGGTACATCAGTTCCAGTCTCATATTTGAAGAGTGACAAATAATACACTTAGCAGACAAAAGCTTTGTGAGCTGGACTGGTTTCACAGTACCTTCCTCCATTCTGCACTTTTTTGTTACACAGATTTTCTAGTACAAGCTGTTACTTACCGGAACATAGATTCCCCCAGAGAGGAAAGATACTCCAGAAAAATTTCTTCAGTGACTTCAGTGTTCCCCAGGTCAACAACTGTGTCTGGGGGGCCAAGAAGTGTCCCTCCCTGTAAAAATTAACAGCCAAAAGACAATGCCAAATGATCAGACTGAATTCTTTTGGAAGACTCTACTGAATAGAGCTATTGTGACTTGTCCAGGCACAAAAGGAGGGCCTTCTGGTGTGTTTGCAGAGCAAGAAGACCTGCTGGCCTCCCCTCTGAAGAGATGAGAAGAACATGCAACATTCATTTCAGCTGTTACATTTGGCTCTTTAGGCTGAAAGCTCTAAGCTGTAGCAAAAGTCCGCTTTAGACCAACAGCCCATCCATTTTACCTCTCCCAGAACAGAGAGGGCTGAGAAAGCATCGTGTTTTGGTTTTGCTTTGGTTTTATTTAGTATTAAAAAGTCTGCATATAAAACTTAACAATACAGAATTGGACAAAGTGTCACTCTGGCAATGCAGCTGCAGGAGGTGCTCTGGATAGATAGATTCTCCCAGAAGAAGCAATCCCCAACCCGTATTTATTTGGGCTTAAACCCACTGCTCATGCTCCCTTTTCCTCAGGTGCCCTAGAAAACCACAGCAAGCAGCTGGCTTTATCCTCTGTCTTAATTTAGAAGCCTCTTGCTGCTTTTCTAAAAGACAGTAACGCGAGCAATTCTGACCAGGTAATCCTATAAAAAATTATCAGAAAATTTAACTTACAGGTGCACAGCTGGAGATTCCTCCGCTGCCATAGAAGAATTCATCCTTATGGACTATTATGGAGGTGTGCCTGCCACAGAGAACAAAAAACAGGTGAAACAAAGGAAAAAAGGAAGTAGCCTAGCACAGAAATCACCGGTACATTTATCAGCTCAAGGACATCATGAAGGGGATAACTGAAAGAAAAGGTCAGTGTGTTTCTGTGAGTTCAGGAACAAGATCTGCTGGGACATGAATGGATATGGAAGCAACTATTATCAAGCCTACTGTAACTCTGTAAGCAGTTGGGAAAGAACAGGCTTAGTTAGGAGTCCAGGCATGAGCCTCCCTCAGCTGAGGGTGAAGTCACAGAGAGCGAGAGAGAGAGAGCTACTGTGCTACCACACTGACAGAAGTGTATGTTGGAAAGACTTTGGCTGAGAAGCTGGTCAGCCAACCACTGGAGATGAATCAATAGAGGCAAAAATGGATGGACAAGGGTTTGGCGTTTTTCTTGCCTTTAAAACAAACCCAAACCCCTCCTGAGATGACATGCAAATTCTTGACAGGAATTATAGCAAGCTGGATCTGTTTTGTAACCAAAAGTAGACAATGCTCTTATATGCCAGAAGGCCTGATTCCGTAATACCTTCTTCCCACCTACTCTTACTCTCATGTTTGGTCATGCCTGGAATTACATGACAAAGTACTTGGGACAAAGACAACATCCTATCCTTGAAAAAGTATACAGGTGCACTAACAACACCTTTTTCCATGAGCTTTGAATGGAGAGGTTTAACTCGCACCTGATTGTACATCATCTTATCATCAATCCGTACTCAGGAACAAAAAGTGCCTTGGTCTCTCTTCCACAATAAAATGTTCTTAAGATCCGAAGCATATATAACCTCATATTGAAAATGCTTCCTACACCACAGTGTTTTACACACATTATGCAATTTAAATCCAGTCACTTACCAGATGCCATCCAGCTGTTTCCCTGTATGCAGAGAAAAGAAGAGTTATTAGCAATGTATTTTCCACATTTCAGCCTACTTTCTGTCAATCAGTTAAGAACCATGCTTAATATTTCACCGTGACAGCAACACCAAAGATTTAATCGGAGGGATGTTTCTAAAAAAAACATAATGCCTTTCAAAATAACTATTCCATCCACATTACCGTTGTACCTTTTCCCTCCTGGCATGCAGAGGTGGCAATGCCATCCTATCCTGCTAGTGCTTACCTTCCTTGGGTGTTTTTCTACAGACCAAGAAAAGAAACCTTTTCCTAAAATAGAGTCTTTAGTCAGGACCAGAAGAGCTGAATTTGATGCTGATTTCAGAACTGCAGACAGTTGGCCAGCAGAGTGCATTCAGCTCTCTTTTCCAGTAACTGATGAGAGATCTGACTTGAACATATGATCAGTAATGATAACTTCTATAATCTATTCCATAATTTCCTCCTTTCCCTCCCTCCTCCTGCCCTCAAAAATTAGCAGTTTAAGTGGGAACTGGGTAAAAAAGTACAGGGTTGAAATTTATACAAGTTATAAAACTCCATGTTTTGTAGAACACAGAAGCAAAGACTTGCTTCAGGCACCACTAAACTAATTGTGTCTGAGAGAAAAAGTCCCTTCCAAAATGTGTTTCCAGTTCCCTAGGATTGGGCGACCTAAACCTCTCTACGCTCAAGATTAAACCTCTTTCCAAAAGGTCACCAGCTGTTACTGCTCTAGGGTCAATAATTTATCATAACCTAAAAGCTTGGTCCCTGGTACTGTGCCCCTTTGAGAGCTTGTAGACAGCCACTTCATGCTGTGACACGTCACAGATGCTACAACTTTTGTCAGCAAGGTGCACAACACCCAGAAAAGTGGATTTAGAATGTAACAACTGTGTGCATACAAACGTTCTTAAACCCAAGAAGCAGACTGAGTGCTCCTCTGCCACAGGAAAAACAATCACTAACATGTTTTTTTCCGCTCAAGTCTGAAGCAAAATAGGTACCTGCTTCAGATGAGGGTCATGTAAGAGCAGAGGCAGGGAAAAGGCTGTTGTGACAATAGAGACATCAGTTGAAGCGAGTGCACGTAGTTTTGGAGTAGGTGGACTGATCTGTCACTCCCATGGATCACAGCCAGGCAGCAAGCATATTCCCTGTCAACTCATCACCAGAAATGTAGGCATGGAGTAGGATGAAGGCCAAAAGAGAGGAGCAATGATGAGAGAAGCAGAGCAGTGTGTTGCAGTATCTTAGGAGTACTTGCTGGCCCTTTAGCATGTCCCATCATTGTGCTCCTCGATCCTTTGGCCCTTGTTCCACACTTTCCCCATCAGGTTTCACCTTGCGCTCTAGAGCTGCCAGAACCCAGTGACACTGCAGCAATACAAGGCAGGGTTTAACTTTAGCAGCACCTGCCCTAACTTTAGCAACTGGCCTATGATAGGCTCTACTGCTTGGTTTTGCATAGATCTCTCCTCAGAAAGATCTGGTTTTGCATTGTTTTCTGCATCTGTAAACAAATTATTATACATTTGCTCACAATAAATGACTTTTCCGCTAGAAACTTGAACTTTATCCTTCAGAGCAGAGAAACAAACTGTTTCAAAGGCAGCACATACTAGAGTTGTGCCTGCTCTTTTGCATGCTAAATTGGAAGAGAACATCTTAATATTTACTTTCACACACATGTGCAGCAAACAGTGACAAAAGGCTTTCCACAGAGCTGCTGCTCTGTAGCTAGATTCTGAATGCAGGTGAAAGAGTTAGTTCAGATCTGACAATGTCACAGGTGCTGCCAGGACCTGCTCGTGCAATTGCAATACCAACTTGAAAAGATAATTGCAGCAAAGGGTACATGTTGGGCTGCTCTAGTGAAATTGCAGACAGCAGCTCAAGGGGGGTGCCTCTGTCCCCCTGTTTGACACTTGTGAAATCACATCGAGAGTGCTGTGTCCACTTTTGGATCCCAACAGTATAAAAGACACTGACATACTGGGCTGGAACACCTACTGTACTGAAGAGGAGCAGAGAAAACTGGTCTGCTCATCCTCATGAAGAGAAGGCAGAGTCCTTATTCCTTTCTACAAGTACCTAATGGGTATGGATGAAAGAGACCCTTTTTCTACTCAGAGATGCACAGTGAAAGACAACAGATGCCAGCTGGAAAATGGGAAATTCCCAATTCAGTAAAAAGCAGGGAAAAAATTATCATGAAGGTAACAAACGCAGGGACAGGGGTCCAGAAAGCATATGGGATTTCAATCCTTGAAGATACTCAGAACTCAGCTGCTCAGGGCCCTGAACAATCTGCTCTTGTCAGCTCTACCTTGCGCACAACCTCCAGAGGTCCCTTTTCACCGAAGCAATTCTCTGATTGTATGGAAAAAACCCTCAAACAGAATTTAATTGCATTGGACTACAATCCAATCCTTACTGCTACATGTGAAATCTGTAGCAGTCCATAGGCAGCAACTGCCAGGGCAATAACAGAACAGTTTTGGCAAGTCAAGCTGCCTGTCTTCACAAGGCAGGTCTGTCTGAGGCAGCTCAGCTAGGTCAGTTTGTGCCAAGCACTGGTTTGAAGATCTTAATGATGCTGCAGACGTGCTATGTCTGCTTGGCTCCCGTAAGTCATTAACCAAGCTGGCACTGTGGAAAACACATGACAGATCTGCAGCACTGATGACAATAAGGCATCCGTGGTAGCTCTCCCATCTGCTGCAGACAAAATAAAATCCCTTTCTGCCATGGGCAGGCTGTGCTTGGTCAGAGGCCACGCAAGTGTCTCCAGTGATAACACTGTTGGAGAATCCCGTGCCTAAGAAACCTGCCATTATAGGCCACATATGCATCAACATCTGAGATCAAGAACTTTTGTTATGCTGCTGCAGTATCCCAGGCTTCAGAGGTTGTCATCTCAACTCCAAACTGACCCACAGAAGAATAAGTCAATGGCTACCAGCTTCTGAAGTACTTGGGCAGCTCCCTTTCCCACTGTTCAGCAAGAATCTCAATGTTGTTTGTCTGTTGCATCATATGAGGTTATGTACAAACCTTCATGGACACAGTCATCTTCTTCCTGAAGTTTTGCCCCTGATGGGCATCCTCCGCTATGACTCTTCCTGCCCTTCTCCCCGACTCAGACACTGCACGGAACAGGTGACAGCTCACCACCACTGCCCCTCCTGAAAAGCTCAGGCAAAGCGATCAGGGCAGCCCGCACTAAGGAATTATGTCTTGCCTTCTGCTGGACGTTGCCCACTATATACAAAACCTGCTGCCCGCTGCCTCTGAAGGCTTCATACACACAACAGCCCCAACAGTGTGACTAAGCAAGGATACAGTACTGATGCAAATGCTAAGGCACAGGTTGTATCCAGGCCTTGCAGTGACACTTTCCAATAAAGTTCAAGCTTGCCACGAACCTCCCCAAAGAATCCTAGAGTGCAATAGGGCTTACATCTCGTTGTCAGTTGAGTGGTCTAGAAGAAGGGACTGCAACTACTATCTGGGATACTGGGAGACATTACCACATTTCATGCTCTTCCACTCCTTGCCACAACACTCCAAACTCCTGTTGTGCACTGCAGTGTGGGCAGAACTATATGTTGGTACTGCCACCAAAACCAACACATTTACTCACAATCTGAGGCTGTCTACAACTATATAGAAAAAACTGATTCTCCAGTAATTTCCACTGCAGCTGCAAAAGCCTTTGCAGCCTTAAACTGCAGGTGTTACCCTTCACTCAATGCCAACAGTAAAGCTAATCCAAAGAATGCACGTGCTCCTAACAGGAGTGCCCTGATGAGATGATACTCTTCTGGGCACCTACAATATCTGAAAGGAAAGTGTCAAGAGGATGGATCCAGGCTCTTCTTGGTGGTGCCAAGCAATAGGACAAGAAGCAACAGGCAGAAACCTGAAATGCAGAGGAAGTTCCACCTGAATTAGAGGAAAGGTGACTGCACTGGAGCAAGTTGTCCAGAAAGGATGTGGAGTCTCTCTCACTGGAGATATTCAAGAACTGCCTGGACACAATCCTGTGTCATGTGCTCTAGGATAGCCCCGCTTGAGCAGGGAGGTTGGACCACGTGACCCACTGTGGTCCCGTCCAATCTGACCCATCTTGTAATTCTGTTCATCCAGATAAAATAGGGAAACAGCAAGATGTTCAAGAGTCTAAATATTTCAAGGGACAGAGGGCTGTTGAACAGGAAAGGTTGTTGCAAATTTAGATGTACACACTTAATCGCACAACACTTAGTGCACAAGGTCTAGTTATCAGGTAATCAGCTCTCCCACAGAATTGCCCGTGTGCAAGCTCAGCCTAAGGTAAATGTGAAGCAAATCAGCTTAGTCTGATCCGCCTTCATTCCAAGGTAATGCAAGTCAAGCTACCTTGTTGTTGCCATAGACCACAAACATGGACATGAAAAGTTACTGTGTTATACGCGTGAGAGTTATGGGTGATAGCTTGCAAGTCTTTGGAAACTTGATAATTAAATCTTTTGGGTGTTTTTTTTTTTTAATTTGTGGGGATTTTTTGTTTTGTTTGGGTATGTTTTGTTTATTTACTTTTTTTTTAAACTTACTGATGTGCTTCATGGCTCTTTCCTGAAAATACTCATTAGAATCTGGGAGGGGATGCCAATTCAGCTTAGGTGTGTGCTTAAGCATCTCAGAGACTCAGCTTGTTTCAATAAGGCAGAGTATCATCTGGCAAGATAACATGATTTTATATTTGTTATTTTTTTTCTTTATAACATTCATAGATCAAATATTTTCATGGTGCTTACATGAACTGGAAACCTATGAGAAAAATATAACATTCAAATGCATTAAACAATTCCAGGACCCTCAGCTTAGTCAGAGGAACGTGGAGAATAAAATATCTAGATTTGTTTGTTGTACAACTGATTCAGGAGACTGTAATTGTTTGGATACAGGGGTATTTTGAAAGAAGCAAGCGAGCCCATATTATTTTAGAATACAATCAAACAGGATTACTTCCATGCTTGAATTTATCTGGAAGGCGAAGCACAAGGGAGATTAGATGCTCACCAATCTATTTTACCATTACAGTAATTTGTTAATCTTGAGGGCCAAATAATTCCTGCGCATTTTAAATACCAAATGAAAGTGGCATTTGTATATTAATCCAAATTATTAGACTGAAGGGCAAAAGAGTTTCAAGACATGAAGGAAGGAATTGTATATGCAGATAAGCATCTAGTTTAACCCATTCAGAGTTCAGGCAATCCAAACCTCAGTGCAAGAATAAAGCCTTTTGAGCTGTAAAGTCAAGAAATAATAGGAAGCTCAGTATTTTTATCTATGCTCTGCAATGGATATGCAAACCCAATAAGACCATAAAAGACCCTAAAAAATGTAGCAAACTGGTCTCCTGTGGAATCGAAAGCAATAGAGTTCAGTCAACCAGCATGGGTATTTCTAGCAGTGCACAGCTTTCCATATTATTGTAATTTTCTTAGACAATCCATTAAGATTCCTGTCTTTTTTTGAATTGAAAATTACCCTAATTAGTGAAGCACTTTCTCCTGTGTGTTACCCAGGGTGCTCAACCAAAGCAAAAAAAAAAAAACCACCAAAACCTAATGGAGAGGGAGGAGCCTGTTCCAGTTCCCTTCTCCTTGAGATGCCTAGAGAGACCAAGAAATAGGCTAGGCTGGGGGAGGGTAATGCACTTGATTTTCATGAAATCCCTAGCAAATGCTTGAAGCAAAGCTGATAGAATCTCACGCTGAAGCAATTCAAAATTGATCAGAACAGATGGAAGAGAGGCAGAGAAATGTGCTGGGCCTGGAAAAAAGGAACAAAGGAGAAGGCACCTCCTTTCAGCAGTTACCTTTTGCTCCGATTCTCTCTGGGCTGTTAAGTCCCTACAGCTGAATGTACCACTTAAAGATTTCAACCAATTCATACTCCCAGTCAACTCCACATTAATTTACACATGGTGAGCCAAAGCTACTGCGGTTAACAAAACTCCAGCTCATTCTGTGAGTCACATGACCAATATCCTCATTGACAGGACAGGAGGACTTTGAAAGGTGCAAGACATTTTTCTTTAACCCCTTGATGCAACAGAATTTTAATCTTTCTTAAAGATTTCTCTGCCCTTGGACATCTACTTCAAAATCAGCACTGCAAGCTGAACTGTTTCCTTTTCCTCTTTTCCCTCCACAGTCAGGTAGATTATGTTTTCTGTCTTAAAAGCAGAAATCTTATTGCATTCAGGTTAACATTTCTTATTATTAGATCATATAGTTGGACAGACAAATTTAGTCACACACTGAACGTGGGGGAAAGAGCAGGAATAGTACCCGTAGAGAAGCTGCATGTAGAGCAACATAAAAATTAAAAGTGCTATTTCTGATACCAAAGGCAATATTTGGTCACGTATACTTCAGAATAGAAATATTCACTGAAAAATTACAAGAAACTTACAGAAAAGTAAGAAGAATAAAAGCAGTCTGGGTAGAAAAAGAGTAAACTTGCCAAGAAAAATGAAGATGTGTCCAAGGGACATGACTAATTCACTCCAAAGCCTGCTATGAACAGGGCTGAACAGCTCTGCCTTCCAGGCTCATCACTCAAAGGGAACAGAGAGAACTGACACTGAAAGAGTCAGTACAACATTCAGTAGTGAGAGCTGATCCTTGAATGCTGTGCTGACATAATCCACAATACCTCTGGATCCTATCAGCACAACTGAAGACACTGTGCAGTGATGCTCTTGCAGCGGTCAGTCCCGTAAGATGGGATTCATCCCCCTCTGGCAAGGGGACCTGAGTTGCTGGTTTTGAGCCTGCTAGAAATTGATTTTAGCACAATCAATTTCAGTATTTGTTTTCTCTCTCTAAAACACATGTATTTCAACACAGGCAATGTTACAGAATTATCACTCAGAAGAAAAGCATTGTTTCAAACTTGGCATCAATGGGAAGAGTACCATAAGTAAAGCATTTACCACTTAAGAAATGCCTTCCTTTTCAATTTCATTGACCTTCCCTGATGACCTCTAATTTAAGAACATCGCTGAGGAAAAAACAATGGAAAAATAGCTATTGACCATCTCAAAGTTGGTATACAGAGAAATAGCAACAATTTTTGTTGTTCTTCAAGAATAAAAAAGGTCTACACATGAGGCAAGAGGAGTATTCTCTCCATCACTTTGCTCTTCAGGAGGTTTCCAAAATCACCTGGAGATACAGAGCTGAGTGTAAATGCACAGAAGACACTTAACTTGAAGGAAGGCAGAAAGAAAGAAAGAAAGAAAGAAAGAAAGAAAGGGAGATTTGTTTTATGGAAAACCCCATCACTGGATCCACATAACCTCTAGTATTCTGCAGTCTGCATTGTCACTGTGACCATGCAGGCCTAGTTGGCCCCGTTCCACGAGCACGTCTGAACTCGGTTAGTTACCAGGCAGTACTAGCGAGCAGCACTTCCCCAGCTACCCAGAGAAGCATTCAGGGTTTTAACTCTCCCTTTTCAGTGCTCAGACTCCTAGAAATTTAGCACCAAACTGTATCACAAGTGCCAAGCTTTCAAGTTGTTGTTTGGGTAGCACAGAAAGCACCAAAAATGAAGTAATGGACTAAGTGTTTTTATGTGGAAGTTCAGAAAGGCACTAGAACTCAAAATTTACTTTGTGGGTAAGAAGAGAGCTAAAAAGCCTTTGCTTGATCTGTGTTAATACTGGCATGGAGATACATATAGTAACAACCTATTTCTGGTCTAATCTTTGCTTGGACTAGTTAAATTCTGCTCAATTCAAACACAGGTAAATCCTGCATGTATGTAATCTACACCTGAAGATTTCTAACTCTAAGCACAAGATAAAACATGCCAATTATAACCTAATAGGTGAAAAGTTACTTCCCTAAGGGCTACCATAGAAGCCACTCTGACCACACAAAAAGTTTTGAGGTTATCCAGTGCAGGAAACACACATCTCCCAAAGCTGCTGCTGCTGACTCTATCCCATCTCTATAATATTTTCTTCTCAACTTTGCAAGCCTATCGTTGACATGCATGAAACCTCATGCCAAGAGTTGTCCGGACTTTCATTTTAAGCTTGCAGGAAAGCACGGAATCTCTTCATAGGGCAGATGAGCAAAGTGCCAGCAAACTGTAAACCAAGATTACACAGAACCATCTGTTCAGACACTGAGCCTGTTGAGAAGTCTTATCCCACACAGACTGCTGGTCTGACATGGGCCAGAGTCTACACGTAACAGGTTTAATAAAACATTCTCTTGTTGCATTCCTAATTCACACTTCCAAAACCTCAAGCAAAACCTATGTTTGGTTCGTGTCCCAAGCCCAAAGCTCAGCTGGAAACGCACGCATTTTTGACAAGACATAGAGCAAACTCCTACAAACTTTCCGAAGGAGAGAGCGGACGGCTGCACATCGCCAGTCCAGCCCGGCCTCGCCACAACATGGAGCCGCTTGAACTCTGTAACCTTGTAAACAGCGGCCGCCTTTCCTCCACCAGCTCAGCCTTCCTGCCGAGGCGCCAAGGCAGCCGGGCTGTCGGCAGCTGAGCTGTCCCTCCCTTCAGGAGCTAAGGAACACTTTTAGTCCGCCTTCCGTAAATACCACTGGCGCAGCGGTAACGGGCAGATGCGGGAGGAGGGACCGGACCCAGCGCAGCTGGAACTGCCGCACCGGCCGAGCTGGTCCCGCTGACAGCGGGGACAGGGGCTGCAGCCAAACCCCGCCGAGCGCCCGCACCGGCCCCCGGGCCAGCCCCGCACATCCCGAGCGGTGCTGTGCCCGCCGGCCCCCGCGGCACCCGGTGCGCCCTCAGGGAGCCCATTCCCGGCGGGCCGCTCCCTCGGGAGCGCGATGCCGGGCGGGGATCGCCACCCCCGGGGCTGGAGGCGGCGGGTTCGGCGCCGTTAGCGGGCACGGCGAGGCCGGGCCGCAGCGGCCGGTGTAGGACGCGAGCGGCCGGGGGGCGGTGGTCGGGGCGGGGCGGTGCCGGTGCCCCGCCGTGATCTTACCCAGCATGAGGGGGCTGAGGCGCCGGGCCATGCCCTTGGACAGGTCGTACACATAGAGCTTCACGGGGTGCAGCGCCAGTGGCTCCTCCATGGGGGCGCGGGCGCGGCCGCCGGGCGGCAACCGGAGCCGCTGCAGGCAAGGTGGAACGGCCCTTCCCTCCGGGAAGCGGAGGGAGCGAGGGGAACAGGCGGCGCCGGTGCCGGTGCCGGTCGCGGGTGCGGCGGCACCAGCCGGGAGGTGACAGGCGGGGCGGAAGGGGCGACCCTGCCCGTGCGCATGCGCAGCCACCGCGCGCCGGCCGGGCCGCCCCGTCACTACGCGACTCTGCGGGGGGCGGAGCTCGGACGGGGGCGGGGCTGAACAAGACCTCCAGTCATTGGTTGAGGCTCGGGGCCGAGCGCAGCGTGGGCGGAGCTCCCTCCTTTGGCGTCCCCGCCGCAACCAATCCGAGCAGAGGGAGGAGGGGCTTCCTGATGGAGGGGCGGGGCGAGGCGGCTTTTCGCTCTCGCCATTGGTCAGGGTAGCCACGGTGGGCGGGGTCTCCTGATGAGTGGCGGGGCCGGCTGTCGCGGGCCCTGCGTCTGTCGCGACCCGCGGCCGACTGTGGGGCGGCGGTGCCGTGGGAGGCATGGCGGGGTGGGGGTCTTTCTATCGGGGTGAGGGGGCCGAGGAGGAGGAGGAGGAGGATCAGCAGCAGGAGGAGGGGGCTGAGGCAGGCGGTAAGGGACCCCCACCCGCTCACGGAGGGCAGCCCGGGGTCTGCCCTCGTGGGTCCGCGAGTGGAGGGGGTCGCTGCTAAAACTGTTTCCCCCCGTTCTGTAGCGGACCACAGGTTCGGGGGCCGGGACAGCCTCATCTTCCTGGTGGATGCCTCCAAGGCCATGTTTGAGTCCGACGGGGACGCGGAGACTCCCTTCGACATGACTATGCAGGTAAGGTTCGATAAACTGCTGCTTGGCAAAGACAAAACTTTCGCGCCCTTTACTGCAAGTGGCTTTTTTCATGTTTTGCCGTGTGTGCGTTTTTTTTAGTGCATCCGGAACGTGTATACCAGCAAAATTATCAGTAGTGACAGGGACCTGTTAAGTGTCGTGTTCTATGGTACAGAAAACAACAAGAACTCAGCAGATTTCAAGCACGTCTATGTTCTTCAGGAGCTGGACAATCCAGGTAACGTGATATGAAGGTCGTGTAAAGATGGTGTAAGGAAATCTGTGTAGTAGTAGCGTTGTCGGTAACTGATCTCTTTAAAATCAGAGTTATTGGAAAAATAAGTTCTTGTTACTGAAATTTGTTGGTGGCGGTGGGGTTAGATTTAGAAATTTATGGAAATCTTAGCAACTCTGTGAGGGTTTAGCTTTTTCTCTGGTAATTGGTTCAGATCCTTTTTCTGTGTCTTTTATTTTAACGTGGTGGTTCACTTGCTGTCTGCTAAACCTAGAAGGATCTCAAGAGAACTCATGAAAGCCCATCACGTGTCTACTGCACTTTAGAAAAGTGCATGTCCGTGCTAGGGCACATGGATTCCAGCTGATGATGAATATCACAGAATGGCTGAGATTGGGTGGAATTTCCAACCCTCCTGCTCAAGCAGGGTCAGCTAGAATAGGTGGTCCAACATGCTGGCCTGTTTGGGGTGTTCCATCTCTTGTTTTCATAAGTTCTGCAATTCTCAAATTTCACTCTTTCATTTTCTTAGAGTGACATGGCATGTGCTTGATAACAAGTGCCAATTGCTGAATTGGAAAAGACAGTAGGAGGAGTGCAAAGAATTGCGTGCTAGTGGTGACAGATTCTCTTGATGGTAGAGTCTTGTGGGGGGATTTTGTCTACAACTTTTAATAGCAGCCTTTATCTCTGAGAAAGTTTGATTTAATTTTCTTAATTAGGGGGTGCAGATTTAATGACACAGGGGCAGCAAACTGCCTTATGCTTCTTGTTCATCCTTTTTTTCTCCTCCTTCCTTGCTTGTTCTTTTCCCACTTTCAGAAGCAGTAGCCTCACCATGCTGATAAAAACAGCACAGGTGAAAGGTGGATGCTGTTAAAAAGGAAGAGAATTGTATATTTTCTGCCCCTGGGGAGCAGTGTGCTCCGGAGAAGGAAAAAATACTAGAATTAGTTATTATGGAGTACATGATTATGAACACGTATGCTAATAATTAAAGGGCAGCTGAGGAGATGAAAATAAAATAGTAAAGGGAGGGGAAGACATTTTCAGATGAGATTTCAAAAGTGCTATAGAGTTTAAGTGAACGACAGAGGAAGAAGCTCTGCAAAATGCAGTAGCTGCCCTTGTAGCGTAGCGGGCCGGAGTAATCCTCAGAGCTGTAACAAGGCCTAAATGTTGCTGTGCCCTCTGTGGTGATCCATGGGCTGTGCCTAGACCTGTGCGTGGATTCTCTCTGGCATGAGAGGCAAGGAAGGAGGAGAAGTGCTCCACCTTCCCAGCATGCTGTGGAGATGCCGGATGTATTTCAGGCGGTGCAGCAGTCTGCCATGCCTCCGCAGCTGGTGCCATTGCTGCCTTTCCTGCTGACCCCTTGTCCTTTCAGTGTGAAGTGTTTGCAATACTTTGATGCCTGTTTGTTTCCCTTCCCAAAAGGAAGAGTCCACAGTGGTATCAGGCCACTTTGTGTCGTTTGGTGCTTTAAATGGTAACCAGCTTGTGATACTGCAAATGTGAGGGAATGGTGAACAGTTTTTTCAGCCAGATGTTGCAAGGGCGCTGCCACAGAGGTGCTGGGGACAGTACTTGGACATCAGAAGTGAGGGACCCCAGGTGCATGTTTAGAAGAGCTCGTGACACGTCTTTCAGTATTTCTAATGCGTGTGAATGCTATTCCCTCCCTAGGTGCAAAGCGTGTTCTAGAGCTGGACCAATACAGGGGAGATGAAGGACGAGCACTTTTCCGCGAGAGCTTTGGCCACAATGCTGACTATTCCCTGGGGGAAGCGCTCTGGGCCTGCTCTAATCTCTTCAGTGATGTCCGAGTGAGGCTGAGCCACAAAAGGATCATGCTCTTCACCAACGAGGATGACCCTCATGCCAATGACAGTGCTAAGGCCAAGCTGGCCAGGACCAGAGCTGGTGATCTGAGAGACACAGGTTGTTATTTCCCCCTTTAATTTCAGGCAGTATAAACATGTTGTATCCTCGTAGCAGATGTTAACTGCATTGCATGTTTGTGATGGAAAAAGAATGTAAAATCATCAGAGCTGGGGAATCTTTCTGAAGCTTTCTAAAAATTAGGAAGTCCGTTATCTGCTATCCATTAACTAGCACTTATTTTCTGGGATCTCTTCTTCTGCTTTGATAGCATAAACTGGGACATGAGAGGACTGAGAGAAACAAACTTTTTGTTGTACCATTTTCCAGGAAGGGAATAATAACTCAAAGTTAACACAAAAGAAAAATTACTTTAATGGCTTTGTTTTGAATTAGCTGAAGGACATCAACCTGAGCTCAGAGATTAGACATCAATTGCCTCATTAGTTCAACTGTGTAGCTGAGATAACCAGTGTTTTTGGAGTTCAGCAGATGTCCTGGATCTAGTAGTTGTGAGGCTTCCTTAATCCTGAGGCCTTATAACTAAAGGAAAGGGGATTTTCTGTACTCATTACTTACTTCTATGCTTGAAGTAAGATTATGTTTTATAGGAGCTTGTCAGAGCTGTTTCAGACACAATACTGTCCAGATTCTTAATTAGGGAGGATTGATTTTCTATGCTGCATTATTTTCACTGAAATTAAAGAATGTCTTCTGCCTTTTTCCCTAGAAAATTTTGCATTATGCATATGGTGCAGATGACAATTTGGAGCTTATTCCTGCTTAAATTACTTGGATAGATAAGGAAATCTGAGAGTGCTGAGAAACACGATAATGCAAGAAAAAAGCAGTTTCTGATCCTCCTCTTATCTTTCACATTGTTTCTAGGTATCATCCTGGACTTGATGCATTTGAAGAAGACTGGAGGGTTCGATATCTCTTTGTTCTACAGGGATATTATAAATGTAGCAGAGGATGAGGACCTTGGGGTCCAGCCCAAGGAGTCAGAGAAACTGGAACATCTCATGAAGAAAGTACGAGCGAAGGAGACAAAGAAACGGGCTTTAGTCAGGTTTGTGCCTAGTTATGACACATCATTCACTGGAGGCATCTGATGTTATTTTTAGACTGCATCTCACCTTCCTGTTCTGGAATGATTGGTCGTTAATGGCATCAGTGCTTACATTCCTTACATCATTGCCAAATACTTACCTGAAAATCTGCAACATGGAAAACAGTTTATAGTGAAACCTGATTGAAATGAGGCTTTTCTTGCTAATGTTAACTTTAAAAAATTCATCTGAACGTGACTAGTAGGTACTTTGGCCTATTATTAAATAATTATATGTGGCCATTCTGTCTAGGCACTGTGGATTCATACAGCCTTGATATTTCTGACTTCCTACTGAAAGATTAGAGATACTTACAGAGGATTAAAGGGATCTTGACAAAGCAGACAGAAAATATTTTTGGAACCACATACTCCATAACACTTGTTTTTTTAATGAGTGATTTCATAGCAGAATGATGTGGAAGCACAGTAAGGGAATGAACTTCAAGGTGTAGTGTTTATTTTTTTTAATAAATATTTAAAAAGTCCCAAACTGAGTTGCTGCCATTGCCATTCTTTTCCTGCTGACAGCTTTATTTTGCTTTTCTGAGAATGTTCCCAAATTTTTCAAATAACTGGGGAGGAAGAATGTTGTACCGGTGATGCCTTTTGGAAGAGAGAAAGTAACATGCATAGTAATTCACTGTTCTGCTCTCAGGACTTGAACATGACCTGTAATTTTAAGCCTTTACTTTTTTCTCTGACTTCTGATTAATTTTTTTTTTGAACCATGGTATTGTTTGTCTTGATGGGATTCTTTTGGGGACTTCTGCGTTTTGCTGAACAGCTGTGAGAGTTCAGAGTTCATGTTACCTTAAGCACAAGTCAGAGAAAATAAGTTATCTGTGGAGGTGACTTTCTTTTGCAGTAGTGTTTCAAGTCTGTATCTGTTTTTTACAGGTTAAATCTGTATCTGAGCAATGATCTGGCAGTTTCTGTTGCTGTTTACAATCTTATTCAAAAAGCTTATAAGCCATATCCAGTGAAGCTTTATCGAGAAACTAACGAACCAGTTAAAACGAAAACGAGAACATTTAATGGAAAAACAGGCAGTTTGCTCCTGCCTAGTGACATAAAAAGGGCTCAGGTAACGAACTGATTATGTGCCTGTTCTTTCTTGTCTCTGTGATGTGTGTGGGAGATGCCTATTTTCTTGCTGCTTTTGTTTGTGCTCCGCTTTCAAGATGAGATGCAGAAATACTTGCATCTGTATGCCCCTGGGAGAGCCTGGTCACGTTGTGAGCTCTGCAGAGTAAGAGCGGGTTGTGTCTCTGGTCTGACTGTCAGTGGAAGGCATAGCTGCTGGTGGAAGTGCACTCAGGAACTCGGGTCATTTCTTTCTTGAGGCAGAACCAGGTTGTCAGAGCCTGACCTTATGTGACCCTGTGCGATCACTGCTCCTGTTATCTTTTGATTCATTAGGAACAGATTTTGTCTGTTTTGTTAAACATTCAAGTGTGAATCGCAGGGGGAGTCGGAGCAGTTTTCCAAACAAAAGGCATGTTACTTTTGGAGTTTTTTGTTACATTTTTCTTTACTTTGCCTTCCTGCTTGATAGTCTGGCTGATGGAAATCGAATGTCACATTCCATTCAGGCACAGCCTTATTTCAAAGCAGGTTATGCAGTTGCTAGGTGTACTGTCACAAGGGCATTTTTTGTGTCCTTCCTTGCCAAAGGCTCTTAAAGTTGTTGTCTTAAAACGAAATATTAAGTTTATTTATACCAGACGTTAGTTTCTTGAAATAAAGTACAGGAGATAAACAGAAAGCTTTGCATTAAGCCCTGATGTCCGATTTCAGCAGCTGGACTATAATACGGTTTTGACTTTGGAGGCTTGAGCAGTGCTTTAGAAGTGTTGTTTCTTAGTCACTGTTTCTGCCAGGAGTAGACAGCTGACATGCATCTGCTGAAGCAAGTTTAGAGTTGGGCAGGATGTCTGAAAAGGTCTGGTCTAACCCAGCCCACAGCAAGAGTCACAAAAGCAGGTCAGGTTGCTCAGGGTTTGTTTGGTATGGCTCTGAAGAACATCAAAGATGAGATGTGACAACCTCTGTGTACCAGGGCTTACCCATTGTCTTAGAAAAGTGCATTTTGCTAATGTTCGGATAGAATATCCCTTGGGATAATGGTCACAGTCTGGGACTTGCCATTTTGGCATGCACTAATGACAAGTTTACTCTGTCTTGTCCTATAATCCTCTTCCCAGTAGTGGAAGACAGCAATTGCATCCTCTTCCAACCCCGTCCCCTTCTCCCCCCATTTTCTTTATGCTGGCAGCACTATTATCTGCTCTTCCCTGGTGCAGACATACGGAAACCGACAGATTGTGATGGAGAAAGAGGAAACAGAAGAATTAAAACGGTTTGATTCCCCGGGTTTGTTTCTGATTGGCTTCAAACCACTTTCAGTGCTAAAACAACACCACCACATCAGGCCCTCTCAGTTCATTTATCCTGAGGAGTCCGTGGTGAGGGGTAAGTAAAGACGGTAAGAGAAGATTCACCACCTTTCATTAGGCTAATGAGCTGATTCATTGTGTGTTTGAGTGGGGATCATTGAGTGTAGAAGCTTTGTCTAATTAAAAAAGTTGCTATTGTTAAGAAGAACTGAATTGTTACCACCCTTGTCAGCTGCCGATATTTCTTGTTTCCTCCAGTAGCAGGAGAGCCAATTTGGCTTCATGTTTCATCCATCATGACAAGCAGCTAAAGATGCATTTCCAAAACACCTGGTTTTGTCATTCATGAAAGTGGAGGATCCTAGTACCTGAAAAGAAGGCAAAGACAGTTTATAAAAAACAAAAACAAATTAAAAACAAACCCCAAAACAGTGAAAATGATTGCTGTTTTTGAAGTCCATATCTGCTAGGACTGGAAACATGATACTTAGGAAGTATAGTTGAATTAACAGCACTTTAAACAGTAAAGAGATAAGGAGAGGATGTTTAGGACTGCTTGTTTTCCTCTTTTTATGTGTATACATAACTCTAGTTAACTAAAAATCCCAAGCTACAGTAGTGAAGAAAAGATCTTTAGCTCCTCAACCTACCAGTGGATAAAGAGGGCTGAGTTATAACCAGATGTTTTACAGTGTCTGACTAAAGAAGAACCTTTATGCTAGCTTCTCCAGCTTCACGGTTTCCTGACTCAGACACCTTACTTATGTGTCAGTCTTTTCCTGACCACCGTATCTGTTAAAATACAAAGCAAATGTGTGCCTCAGGAGGAGTACCGGTCTGAATTCTTAGTGTGTTACTTCTGAAAAAAGATCCTATTATGTGTTGCTACTCTGATGTCCCACCAAACAGAAGAAGACTTTGTAGATTCCTGTTTCCAAATTTCCCTGTATTTCATTGCTCAGATGGTGGTGATTTCGTTTCTTTCACCAGAGCTCTCTCTGCTCCATCAGGAGAGGCACACTGACATTGCCCGTTCTGAGGGTTCTCCCTTCCAAAATTTGATTTTGACTTCTGAAGTATTGCAAGCATTTCAAAGAACTCCCGGGTTTTGAAACTGTGTATTATCTAGGCTTATATTCCTGAACAAAGGAGCAACGTCTGTCAGTCTGACCAATCTGCTCTTTACTTTGCAGGGAGTACAACGCTATTTAATGCCTTACTGATGAAGTGCTTGGAGAGGGAGATGATGATGCTGTGCAGATACACTGTTCGCCGGAACACTCCTCCTCGCTTTGTGGCCCTGGTTCCCCAGGAGGAAGAGATGGATGAGCAGAAAGTGCAGATAGCCCCTCCAGGTATGGGAAGGGATGCCTCCTTTCCCTGCACGACTGGATGCAGTCAGCATAATAGCATCCTGTATTGAGTGAAAATAATCTTAGCACCACTCCCCTCAAAACTGGGGAAAGCGCTTTCCAACATCTGTTTTCTTCAGTTTTGTCATTGTAAGCATCTGATGTTGAATCTATTTTTAAAACCCCAGTTTCATCAGTGCTTGCTCAGGTATGACCTGGCTACAGTGTTTTCCCTGCCTCCTACCTCTTTTTAGCAGATTCAAGGAACTGACATAAAAATTAAAAGCCTTCTTTTCTGTTTGGTGACTAGGCAGAGTGTCTTTCCTTGAATTTTATTGTATCCTTGAATAGATTTTGAAGTATTAAATAAATAATCTCTCATACTGAGCCTCACACCTCATCAGCCAAGTGGGGAATGATTAGGGAGCAAAGGCAGACTCCTGCTCTTTTTTGTGTTTTCTCACCTCTTTAAGTGGAAAATCATCTTTTGGGAGAATGTAAAGTAGGGAAATAAATCTGCTTGCATACAAAGTGAAGCATTTCAGAATAACATGTGGACAATGCATACTTTTCAAACAAGTCTTTTTCAAGCTCATGTCTCGTAAGGTGGGCTAGTTTATCTACATAAAAAGCAACTCACCAGTATCCAGCTCTTAGCTACGCATTTAGTTTGGATCTCTTTCACGAAGCCATTAGTGTGATGTTGGTTATATACATTGAGGTTGGGATTGAGTGTCATGCTGTAGGTACTAGAAAGTATTATAGATTGCTCTTGTTTACGACCAAAACAGCTAGCTAGTTTGGAGTCATCAGACTTAGATAATAACCATTTCGGTCTTTCCCATGAATTATTGTTTTGAGGCTGGCCTTCTGTATAACTGTTCTCTTGCTCCTTCTCTTCTGTGTAGGTTTCCACATCATTTTTCTACCATACGCAGATGACAAACGGAATGTTGATTTTACAGAAAATGTGCCAGCCAGTCGAGAGCAGGTGGACAAAATGAAGGAAATAATTCAAAAACTCCGGTTCAAGTACAGGTACGTTGAGATAAATAAAGTGCAGGGGGTGGTATGGGGAAGAAAGCACAACTGTTGCTTGCTCTGTGGCACACGTTGTTCAGCTGTGGTGTCCATGAAATGAGATTTTGATGTGTTTCGAGAGAAATTGCTTCTCATTGCAGTAGTTTTGTCCAAACTTTATTCTTAATCATTCTAGATACCCGGGCACCATAACGCTTTATGTGGCATGTTCTGGAGTTCTTTATAGAATTGCTCTTGTTCTCTGGGCTGTTGTCATTTGTTGCAGAGGTATCACATTTTATTGTGGTTCTGCCACTCTATTGCAGATCAGACCTGGATCATTTAGATTAGAGCACTTTAGAAAGAATAGTTAGGCCTTTTTTTTGATCAGAGCTAGGATAAATGCTATGAAGTACTTTACGGGAGAGTTTTTCCTAGGTATGTGGGAACCACCATAACTGTTATTAAAGTAGAATGGCACTGTCTCCTTTTGCCTTACCCGCACTTCTAACTCTCACACAGCATTTTAGCGTGGTTGATTTGTGACAGGATAGAGATTCAGCAGGTAAATGGAAAAGAGGAAAAGCAGTTCTGATGCGATGGATTGTTCTGTGGGAAGAGGGCAGTTTTGTTTTGCAATAAGTCAGTGGTAGATCTTAAGTGTTTTGTCTGGCTGCTTGGCAACATGCATTGACATTTTGGGGGATTCTTGGCAGGACTGACAGCTTTGAGAACCCAGTTTTGCAGCAGCACTTCAGGAATCTGGAAGCTTTAGCGCTGGATATGATGGAGCCAGAACAAGCTGAGGATCTTACAAGTGAGAATTATTGGTGGATGCGAAGGGAGGTGGGAGACTCTTGACTTCGTTCTAAGTCAAATATGTGCTACTACAAACCCAAATGTCTTCTAAAAAACATTTTAGAGTGTGTGGTTCCATGATGTAGAATTCTGGATGTGTCCATTCTGAAATACTGAAACCTTACTTTCTAATGCTGTCACTTTTAAGGTAGGGAAAAAATTGCTCACTTTACCATCCAAAATGAAAATTGCATCACCTTTTTTCTGTGGTTACAAATGTTTTCTCTGAAATTCCTCTCTCCAAGATTCTCATAAATACTGTCTGATAAGTGGGCAGAATTAAGAGAATTACTCTGCTGGGGGCAATGCTGCCACCGTGTGGCTATGAGGGTTTATTATGTAAGAGTATCCTCTCCTGAAGGGGAATATTTTTTTAAATTATGTTGTTCTCCTGAAATGGTCTGACAAACAATCTAGGTCCCTCTGCTAGCTATCTTACAAATACATGAGAGAAACAAGCTGTTCTGCCTCAAACTACTCACAACCGTAGATAGTAACCTGTTGGATTTTAAAATTCTGAGACTAGACCTGGTAGCAGTGTAACCAGGGAGAAGACCTTCTATGGCACTTCTACCACGTAAGTTTTGTTCTGCATATATATATATATATATATCTTGCAGGGAAGCGTGTGAGTCCATTACATATGTATAATCACAGAACAGGTCAGGTTGGAAGGGACCACAGTGGGTCACCTGCTCCAGCCTCCCTACTCAAGCAGGCTCATCCTAGAGCACATGGCACTGAATCGTGTCCAGACAGTTCTTGAATTTCTCAAGTGAGGAGACTCCACACCCTCTCTGGACAACCTGTTCCAGTGCACAGTCATCTGCACAGTAAAGTTCTTCCCCATGTTCAGGCGGAACTTCCTGTGTATCAATTTCTGCCCCTTGCCTCTTGTCTCTTGTCTGAGAAGAGCCTGGATCCATCCTCTTGACACCCTCCCTCTCAGTCATCTCTTCTTGAAGCTGAACAGGCCCGACTCTCTCAGATTTTTCACATAAGAGAGATGCTCCAGTCCCTTCATCATCTTTGTTGCCCTCTGCTAGACCTGCTCCAGGAGCTCTGTGCCTCTCTTGCACTGGGGAGCCAAGAACTGGATGCAGCACTCCAGGTTTCCAAACTCTTCATAGTACCAAGAACTATAAATTTCTCACTTGGGAATATCGTAACACAGGTATTTGCATTTTGCATGCTTGCAAGACACTTGCAGACAAGTTATTGCAGAAGCACAACTATTTCTGGCTGTTTTAGACTTCCTTGGGTTTTGAGACACCGAATCTTTATCTTTTGCCAGTGCCAAAGTATGAACAGATGAACCACAGGCTGGGCAACCTGGTGGAGGAGTTTAAGCAGCTGGTTTATCCCCCTGACTACAATCCTGAAGGGAAGGCTGTAAAGCGAAAACAAGGTAAATAATGGTGGTGCAGACACAAAACATACTGTCTGTATGCTATTTAGAAGCTTCTGTGTTTTCAGTTTGTTTCACAGTTTAAAGAAGCTGCTTGTGTAAGAATTCTCTTTACTGATCTCCACAAGGAAGTGAATTTATATCCAGTGTTGATTCTTAGAGAGCAGAGGATGTTGTGGTATCCATTTGGAGAACTGCTGGAATGAGAAACTGCAGAGTGAAGTATAGGAAGTAATGTGGGTAAATGACTGCAAATTAAATTTAGTAACTTTGTGTTTTATGATAGAGTAGTAAAATCATTCATACTTTCAGTTTGTGTTGGTGGGGGAGCGGATTTTTATGCATGGGCAGTTCAGCAAGTCCAAGATGGGCATCTTTAGGGCTAAATGTGTAAGTAATGAAGTACATGTGTAGTTTGGGAGTCCATGAAATTCTGCATAAAGTGGGAGCGTCAGCTAGCTGAGTTCCCCGTGGAATCATTGCATTTCGCTGTTTCCATGAGAATCCCTTAAAAGTTTCATTTGAAGGGTGATGTTTCCAACAGAATACAAAGTTTCATGTACTTACTACATGACTTACCTAGTGACGCCTGTTCCTTAAAACAAAACCTGGAAACCTCTGTGTGTGTAGCTGTTAAAGTACCATGTGCTAACGGCCATTAACTGTGGTATGTATAAGAAATGTTGATGTCTTTCCATGAAGAAAGCTTTAAAAATCTTTGTGACCTAAAATTTATCTTTCTAGCTTCTGATAACCAAACGGAGAAGAGACCCAAGGTAGAAGTCTCAAAGGATGAGCTGCAGAGTCATGTGCAGAAGGGCACCCTAGGCAAGCTCACTGTATCTGTTCTGAAGGATGCATGCAGGCTTTTGGGGCTGAAGGGTGTAGGCAAGAAGCAGGAACTCATGGATGCTTTAACTGAATACTTTAAGGAGCATTAAGCAGGAGCAGAAGGCCCTGGTTGACTTCTGTCTGCTTGTAATGTTGGTTATCTTATGTGAATGCTGTGTCTGTTTAATCTTGCTATGAAAGAGAAGGCAACTAAATGTTGCTGTATTTAGCAGCGGAGAAACTTCTTTTTTTTACTCACAGTTCTGAAACATCTCTGCAAAGTTGGATTCTGTTGACAGTAGCCAAAGGCAGAATTAAATTCTCTGTGAACTCAGGTCACCCACTGTACATGAACAGAATTGTGCCTTCCTCGTTTCTTAATAAAAGTTATTTTGGACTTCTTACTTTGCAACACTGACTATACCATCTTTGAATGATAAAGATAGCAAAACTCACTTCAGTGTAAGAAAACAGAATGGCAAACAAATGGTCTTAATGGCATCACATGAATTCAAGCCAGCAGGTCGAGTCTGTGTGCCAACAGAGGGTATAAATGCGGTATATTACTCTTTTACGCTCCAAAACAGCTGGTCAGTATCAGTACTAGTAATCAAATTGGTGTTACAAAGATTACCAGCAGATCATAAAGGAAAAAAAGTCGTTACTGGGAAACAGTAGCCAATCCTTTGGGCAAAAAGCTAGCACTTCACCAAGCTGCACAGCCAGGTCTCCCATTTTTAAATGATAATAGCAGAAGCTGGTTTGACAAAGGAAAAAAAAATATGTTCCCTGGAAGGCTGCAAGCACTTATCCCAGTTGAATGACTGAGATGGCATAGAGCTTTTCCACTTATGTAGCATATGTGAGTCAGACTATTGTGCAGGCTTCTGTACTTGAATCCGTGCTTTAAAAATAGAAAAAATAGTTGTGGAGAGTAGCTGTTATGTACAGTATTTTTACTTTTTTAATCATACTTGCGGAGACAGCAACTGGGGTTATGTTTCTACCCCTGCCACATCCCATCTGTTTTGCAGTGCAAGATCACTAAAACCAATAAACTGTTGTTGCCCTTGCTCTGTGAAACTAATTATTTAGTGAAACTCTTAACTTTATACGAGATGCAAACCTAGGATACCTTAAGTATCCATTCTGGTCTGCGTAGTGTTTTTGGTGTTCAGAGATTCCTGCGTTTGGCACACAAACTGTCGGGCCACTTATTGAAGAGTTAAGTCATACATGAAGGTCATGCTGGTGCTGTAGGGTGGCACATGTCTTGGAGCCCGCTGTGATCCCCCCCTCCTGGCACTGTGACTGTCCTAGCTGTGCCAGCACACTGCTCACTCCTACCTCCACAGCTTGGAGAGAGAGCAGCTAGCCCCTGTTGAGCTCTGCAGTGCTGAAGCTACATAATCTGTTATACTTTCAGCCTGCATTATAGTAGTTATTTTTAATAGAGATTTGTCTAAGCAATCAACTTATTTTGCCCTTCGGCAAAAAAGTTACTGTAAATGCGTGTGTTTGCAAGGCTTGAATTGAACACAGAGAAATTGTGAGACTATTCTGTCTGTAATTCTGTGAATTAAATTCTGCAAATACCCTTATAAATTCCTCTTCTGGCTTGCTAACCCCAAGGCACAGCACGTCCCAGGCTTTGGATGATTGTGACACGTTTGTTCTAGGTTATTAGATCTTCTTCCTGGCCTTTTTTTTCTAATAGCAGGCTATCACATTAAGCAGAAGTTTAAAAGGGATGATGATGGAAGGCTTCAGAGCAGAAAAAGAAACAGTTTTGCTTGCTCAAGAATCCTTTATTTCTCCTCTTTTTGTGCTTTGTCTTACATCAGCTGTCTTGGTACAATAGGGCAAATTCTTGGCAAAGCTGTGGTTCTAAACACAATTAGCTCAAGAGTCAGCATCAGTAGAAGGGCACAGCAGCCTTTCTAAACTTCATACAATTGAAAGCACTCTAAAAATACTCTGCAAGGATTACTGTTATCAGCCATTTACAAAAACATACAGACATTTGTCTTCAGTATTTCATGAGCTGATCTCATCTGCTTGGGATGTACTTACTAAAGGTAAAAAGTTAGTGCCTCTGTGGAAACATTACTGGAAAATTTATTTTCCCCTTATGCTGTTGCACCTATTAGTGTTACCTATTGGTGTTTCCACACTACTTTGCTTTGGAATCCTGCAGTAGGAACCAGGTTTGATATGGCCCATTCCAACACAGGGCTTTAGACACTTCTGCTCAGAGCAGTAAGTGGGTTTATTATGCAATATGCATTTAACTAAACCTAGTTCAATAAAACCACCACTAATCCACACTGCTGGTGGTGCTCCATGCTTTTCCAGAATAAATGATCTAGCATTCTTGAGACACAGGTTGATTTATTTGAAAAATTACTTGCTGTTTGCTTCCTTGGCTATGACTTACAGGGTTCATCTTCAGTCAGGTGACGACAGTGCAGTAGCTAAAAAGCATGACATACTTTTTATAATTATCATCCAGATGTAGGGTACTCATCAGCCACAACAGGCTGCTCTCTACTGTGGGTTTTGTACTTAACTTCTCTAGGAAGCCCAAGCTCAATGATAACAGTCCATGCAAAGAAAAGTGATGGAGTATGGATTACTCCACTGCAATAGCCTTTAGGCAACCTCTGAGCAGTTTAGCTGTACAAGTAGAAACATTCCAGTTAGTTGCAAATGCTTCACCAAGGGAATGACAATTATATTTAGCTTTGTCAGCATTTTTATTTTTTTCTTAAAAAGTCAGTATTTAAAAATAATTGAGATAAGACATTTCCCCTTGTGTACTGCCATAAGATTTCTGCTCCCTGTACATCTCTTAGAGAAGTCTTGTGTCCGGTTCCAAGAACAAGGGCTGTGCTAAAAGTACCGATCTTGGCTGCATCTGCTGCTACACAGTAGCTGCTGCCCGCCTTACACACGGCCTACAATGCCCTGTCACTTAAGGTGGGGAACCCACAACCCTTTTCCTCAGCAGCCAAAACTGTTCGGAAACACAGTTACTCACACCTGTTAGAGGCTGAAGCTTAGCTGAAATACTTCAACGCAGAGAAAGCTGATGGGTGGGTTAAAGAAGCCCTGAGCAGGCAGACAGGGAAATAAGGGAGGGAGGGGGAGACTTTTTCTTTCTTTTAAACATAAAAGAGGAAATACAGTTGTACGATCACTTTTCAAGAAGTAATACAATGAGAACAAATGTGTTGGAGTGGAATAATAGAAAAGTAGGGAGACGAGGCAGAAACACTAAGAATTAAGCCATTATTAAACAAAAATGTGACATTTTGAAACGAAACACTGACATCAAAACTATCATCTGAACTGAAGCTAAACATTAATGTCCCCTAACTTCCACTTTCCCGTTCCACACGCATTTAAACTCATGGGCACTTAGACCAACAGTCTTTCTATGGCTTGCTGGACAGACTGGATCTGAGGCTTTAGCTGTGATCCCTCCTTGATGGTGATGGAGCAGGCGATGACAGGCCGGGAAACACCACACGCCCGGCCCAGGGCTTGCTTGGAGCGCACAAACACGTAAGGTACATTCTTGTCCTCACAGAGAAGAGGGAGGTGCAGGATGATCTCCAAGGGTTCTGCATCTGCTGCCATCACAATGAACTCCGCAATCCCTCTGTTCAGTGTTTTGGTGGCTGTAAAAGAAACTGAAGAGTCAGTCTAGGTCCTTCTGGAAAGCACTTTAAGAGACGCTGAAATTGGTATCAGTAGGAAGGAGAGCTCGTAGTAGCAAGGGGACAGCCAAAGGAAAGTGGCAGCTATAGGGCCAAGGAAGGGGTTATTCACAGGGCTGCACCCGGGGTGCTGTGCCCAGCACTGCCCTCAAGTGCAGTGGAGAGACTGACAAAGGAGCAAGGCCAGCCCAAGGCTGCTGATGGGTATAGGGCTGGAGCTCACCATGAGGGAGCTGAGTTGGTTTAGCTTGGAGAAGAGAGGGCTGAAATGAGAGCAGGGGCAGCATGGCTGCTGTCTTCCACTTCAGGAGGATTGCAGACAAGACGAAGCCACACTGTCCTTGTGAGTGCACAGGAAAAAGTACAAGTTGCCTTGTCAACAGTCAAATGACTGTTGCCTCAGTGAGATTCCAGGGGCATGGTGGAATTTTATATCCCATATGCCATGAGAGGTGTTTAAGCCATGGGACACGGGGCCTAAGAAACTACTGAGTTTCTATCCTTAGGAACTGTGGTTTTTTTTAAAAGTTTGCCCCAAGCAACTGTGAAGGGAGCCACTCTCTGAGCAGGTTGCACTAGAGGTACCCTTTAAACACAAATAGCTTTAGGCTTCTGAACTGGCTAGACATCTGGTAATCCTGGTGCCACACCACTGAAGTATGCATGATCACAGGACATGCACCCGGAACACAATTTTGGAATCTACCAGAACTGCATATAAATGTTGAAAAGATTACAACTTAATTCTGTCCCTGAATATTCCTTAAGTAAGCTTGAAGGAGGAGGAAGAAGACACACACTTGCAATAGCCAGATCAATACAGAATGAGTGGTTCACAGCTACAGAGGAAAGACAATCTCTAGTCACAGTATTTCGCAAAATCCTTGCAATGACTTCTAGCACACTTTGCAACACACAGGTCTCACCTTCATTGGCTCCCTTGCGTAGCTGCTTATAGTTGCAGGATTGCTGCACAAGATCCAGCAGTGTTTTGGTGAGCTGTGCATCAGCCAGTGGGTAAGCTTTGGGATTCACTTCTGCCTCACTCTAAAGAAAGGAAGAAATAATAAGTATTACAACAGGAGCAAAGGGAGCTTTGTTCTGAGCAACACTGCACAGACATCATATTCATCACATATATTGACGAGTAGAGTCAGTGACTGCTCTGCATATATAGCAGAAACCCCACTGCATTTTACTTCTACAAGAAGGATTCTTGTATCCAAGTAAAGGGGATAAGTAAGAAAGACATCCCTCACATCAGAGTAAAGAGCATCTCTACTCACACATTTACACCCTACAAACCAGCAAGAGTGAAATTACAAGGCAGTCTTTAGGCGTTTGCTACCGCAAAGACTAAACGAAGCGTTTCGGTGCATAAATTAACAAACCGACACAAATTTTAAAGAAATTCCCGGGAGAACACCTATCAGGTTTATTTCCGCAAATCAGAAGTAGCTTCTGAACGTGACCATCAGTGGTGGGACGGAACAGCAGCGAGGTCACAAGCGGTGTTCGGGGCCGGCGCTGGCAGAGCCGCGGCCCCCCCGACCCCCGGCAGGGCGCGGGGGTGACCCAAACGCCGAGTCCCCCGTCACCAGGTGCCCCCAGCCCCGCCAGCCCCGCGGGCTCCCGCACCCCGCCACCGGCCGCACCCCGCACGGCCTCCACGTGCTGCCCGCCGCGCGGCCGGGGAGGAGGCGACCCTCCGTCCCGGGCCCCCCGTGAGGGAGAGGGGGAGGACGAGAAGGAGGAGGAGAAGACGAGGAGAAGAGAAGGCGGAGGAAGAGGAGAAGGCGGAGGCCAGGCCCCGCCGCCACTCACCATGGCCGCGGCGCGGTCGCTGCCGTGTGCCCGTGCGCTGCGAGGGAAGAGGCGGGAGCGCTCCCGCCGCCGCCGCCGGAAGGGAGGCGGGCCCGGGGCGGGCCCGGCGCGGAGCCTCCACCCACCCCCGCGGGGCGGGGCGGGGCGGGGCAGCCGCGATGGCGGCCGGGGGCGCGGGGCCCTGCGGAGGGCACGGGGGCCGCTGGGCGCTGCC
>JAWMRA010000041.1:47865591-47909334 GCA_035584735.1 Pseudotriccus pelzelni | reverse complement strand
CGGAGGGCACGGGGGCCGCTGGGCGCTGCCGCTCCGCCCGCCGCTCTGCCTCGCCTGCGCCCTGGAGACCCTGGGCGACGGCAGCGCCTCGGTGGGCAGCGCCTGCCCCCGTCGCCCCGTCCCCTGCGCGGCCGAGCCGCGGAGCGCCCCCCTCAGCGGCCCCCGCCCCGCCGCCGCGGCTGCCGCTCTCCTGCGGCTGGGGCGCGGCCGGGGTGGCCCTGGGCCGGGCCTGTCACCTCAGCACCGCGCCCTGGTGGCCCTTTTCCCCCCCGGGGTGGTGGGAGCAGCGCGGGGCTCGGGCCCGAGGGCTGATGGGCTGCTGTCTTTGATCCGTAGCTGGTGCGCAAGAAGCATGTCCTGTCCCGTCTCCAGGATGCCCTGGCCTGGCAGGCGCTGCCGGTCGTCCAGCTGCTGGCCCCAGATGAGAGGGTCTGCATGCGTTTGATAGGAACTCTCTTTGGTAAGAGCTCTGCGGAGCCCTAGTGCAGCAGCAGGGAGGAGGCAGTTACCTTTTGTTAGAGGTGTGAAACTTCTCCACATTTGAAGCAAAAAAAAAAAAAAGGCAAAAGAATACTGAGGTGCCTACCTCTTCATCCTTATACCATTCTGTTAAGTGTGTCGTTACTCCCTGGGGAAAGCTGCCCATCACTGATTTGATGTAGATTAATTAATTTCTTCATTCCCCAAGGAGTAGGATTGGCATGTTCATAAAGTTCTTGCAGCTTCCCAAAGTATCTAGACATATCTGTAAAATTTCTTTCTGGAGAACAGGGTGCGCCTGGCATATGACTCTTCCCTGGATGCCCTCCATTCTGGTCTCATGCCTCCAGGTTTTCTCATCTTGCTGAACTGTGGAGTTCTTTGAAGATTCATATAGAAATGAAAGTGTGAGGTTACAAAGGTGCTGCAGGATTTAATATTGAATCTACAAAATGTAAATCTACATGGTGGGTTTTCACACCGTCGCTTTAAATCTGTGCAAATCCTGTAGCCGTATGACTGTAATACCTGCTTCTTTCTGGTGGGTCAGCCTTACAGCAGAATAGTGTCAGAAGGTGCCTTTCCAGTAACAGCCTCTGTGATCATGAACATCTCTTAGTGGTTTCTGTTTGCATAGCAGTGCTGTGGGAAACGTTTTGAAATGTCATCTAAAATCTCGCATGGAGAAGAAATAGCAGTCTAAATGAGGGAACAGTAAGGCGGGAAGAGAAAGATGGAGGGTATGAATATGAGTGCCTTCAAAGAGCAAATATACCAGATTCCTTTAATTCCACCGTCTCATTTGCATATCACAGATAATTCTTGTTCTTTGGGGGAAAGTGACTTACAAAACCCTTTCTGTGCCTCGACGCACAGAATAATTAAAACAGTGTTTTCCTGGTTGATTCCCCACAAATTGTGTTGTGCATGTTTTGGAAGCATCTTCATTAGAAACAGAACTTTTTGCAGGTTTAGTTCTTTCCATTGCACAAATTTTATTGAGTGCTGTCTGCACACATAATCCTCTAGAGTAGCGGAGAAAGTGGTGCTTATGGCCAGTTCAGCTCTGTGTTGTATGGCCCTAAAATGAAATACCCCAGAAGACAGGGGAACTGTGCTTACATTTCAATGCTCTTGTCTGCTTTTAAATGATTCTCTCTCTAAGAAATTTTATAATCGGGTGGTTTGAGGACAGCTTTGGGATTTTACTGTACTTGGTGTAACTCCTAGAGCAATTGGAATCCCAGTCTAAGCTTGAGGCTGCAAACAATGGCATGTACATTTTGCATAGTGCTTGGATGAACAAAGGATCATTTGGTGCAAGAGTGTAAGAGGGACCCCCCAGAAGTCTGAGCAGTGCTGTGGAGGAAGTATTAATACTGAATTTAGGAAAATACAACTTTTTTTGAGAGAGAGAATATTGGGATAAGCACAGGCAGAAGAAAGAGGGTTGAGAGAAGAGAGGTGTGGTATGAAGTGTTACATATGAGGAGGTGACAAATTTCATGAAGCTAATAATGCAACACTCATTAATGCTGTATGTAAATAATTTCTAGACTTACTAGGGATTGGGCAGATGGGGAAGGAAATAAGTTATTTATTCACCTGTCATAACATTGCTTTAGTTGGTCAAATTTCCAAGGGCTCATGGAGTCTTCAGAGGAGAGGTAGTTTGATTGTATATGTTGAAACAAGTGGTTTGGTCTGTTAGAAGAGGGGGTCTGAACCTGATGCTGTAGGTACCTGAAGTTGGAAGGAGCTGGGAGGCAGAGTTTCTTGTCTGCTGGGGTGAAACAGTAGTTTATTTTAATATATCCAATCTTTTGCTCTCATTGTACAAATAACTTGTGCCTTCAGGTTCAATTTAATGTTGGAATAGTTTCCATATATTTTAAACCTGGTGTTCAGATTTGGTTTCAGGTGTTTCAGTACTGTGGAAGGAGGGGACTGTTCAAAGTAGTTGGTGTAAGTGGAGGACAGAAAGGACAGAAACTCACAGCTGGGCTTTAACTTCTGTCATTTCGGAGTGTTGTTTCAGGTGTATAATACTGGATACACACAGTGAGATCTGGCGATGGCAGTAGTTACATATTCCCTGACATAGGTGGAGCCATTGACTTCAATTATAAAGCACATAAAAGATTTGCAAGAGAACCAAATGCCTCATGTCCCTGTGTCCTGCTTATGGAAGCACCTTTTGTGATACTCCCTGAGAGTTCCCCTGACGAAGTCAGGCTGGTCTCGTGAGAAGCAGGGAATACAAAACAGTTCTGAAAAAAATGTACAGCTGTTCTTTACAAGAAGGAATTACAGCACTGGTGATCACAAGCAGGAATGAGCTCCATGACCTATTGTGGTTTATCTTTTAGGCATGTTGCATACTGTGGAAGACAGTGGTGCCCTGGACCTGTTAGTAGAAGGTGAGAGACAGATGCCACATCTCAAGTACTGCCAGTTTCTGAACAGAGGATCTGTCTTGTCTGATAACTACAGTGGGATGCTCAGCTTCTACACAGCTTGAATGGGGAAGACCATCTATTGCCTATCGCTGCATCAGTAACAAGCAGTCTGTTCCTATTTGTGTAGGCAGAGGAGTGCATGCAGATTTAAATATTTAACATGTCTCTTACAGGTTCTGTGTGTGTGCCATGAGTTTAGTGTCAGATGGGTAACAGTGGTAAACAATGACCAAAGTCTCAAAACAAATGAAAATCCATGGGATCTACTGCTTGCTTCTCAGGACAAGAGGGTATTTGGGATTTAGCTGCACGGGCTGCAGATTCCTCTTTGGGAGCAGTGCCTCATTTGAAATCTGAAGGAAACATCTGCAGGCCTGACAAAGAAATCTCTGCAGTCCAGTTGACCTTGGGCATCTCTCCTGAGTCTGGTGATATTAGAAATGCAGTGATGCATTTCATGTCCAGCCATGAAAGGTGAAAGGAGGTGTGACAAGCTTTATCCAGAGGGGTTTTAGTTTTCAGACACTTGCTTAAAATTATGTTGAAAAGGTGAGAGGTCTGTCTGTCATGTTAGCAGTGTGTTAAGAGATGGATGTTCTCAGACAAAGGAATTTTAAATTAGTGTTACGTAACTCTTGAAAGCTTTTAGAGATTCTGAGAGTTTTGGGCAAGGAGTGGCCATTAAACCCTCTATGAATCACCTGTCTCAAGATATGCTTCTGCTGAGATGCACAGCTTATTAGCTGAAGCAGGTCTACTAGATAAACCTCCAGTATTGCCCTGGATATACCAAGGAATGGTGAACCCAGATGTCTCTGGTACTTTCTTTTATGATGCTTTCCTATACAAATCAAAAGTGTGTGTTTTCCAAATGAGTCATGCCATGACAGCAAGATACATCCAAGACAGCCTTACCAAGTCCTGTGGAAAAATGTTCTGCACAGTGTTTCAGTAATGGGGCTGTTGAAAAAAACTTTATCTGCTGAACATTCAGGTGCCCAGTTCTAGAAGTACTGGAAGAGAAACTTTGCTTCCTGAAACTAGTCTGCTGGTATATGTGCAGAGGCAGAGGCAGCCTGCCAGCATCAGTTCTGATATCTTCTCTGGAAAGATAAATTTTTTAAAGGCCAATTTCAATACTGTAAGAAGCCAGCTCTCTTGAATTACCAGAAGTTTTAATGCTTTTTTAAAGCTAGAGCTTTGTTTCCTTCCATGTTCCTTGCTGTCCTGATGCTCAGTTTGTCACTTGCGGTTCATTTCCATGCATGGTTTGTAGTGCAGCCAGAATGGGACTGCTGTAATGGTGCCGCAGAGAGCTTGAGCTGGGCTATCAGAAGTAATAGTGCTGAGAATGCCAATGATACCCTGTTCTCTCAGCATCTCTGCACTCATTTAATTTCTAAGCTCTTTGCTCACTGGTCTGCTAAAGCCCCGTGGAAGATGGATTGTGAGTGCTCTTGTGTGTGTATTACTGATCCTGTTTCTTCTGCCTAGTTCTGGTGCGGCTTGTGGTGGAGCTGAAGTCAGAACAGTACTTATGCTGCATTTTGAATGAAAGCCAAAAGGAGGTCAGTGAAGATGAATTTTCCTGCCCTTCCTCTCAGTCCTTCAGAGGTTGAGAAATGCGTGGTCCTGCAAGACTGCAGCTGCTGCACTGGGATGTAGCATCTGCTGCAGTGGGATCATAGAATCATAGAATGGTTTGGGTTGGAAGGGACTTTAAAGATCCAACCCCACTGCCATGGGCAGGGACATCTTCCACGACAGCAGGTTGCTCAAAGCCCCATCCAACCTGGCCTTGGATGTCCTAGTGCCAGCTCCCCTGCTGTGTTGTTGGCACTGTTGGTGTCTACCCCAGAGTTTTTTATTGTTCCCACGATGTGTTGCACCCATACGGCTTCATGATACATGTATGGAGCTGTGTGGCTTACTCAGGTTCTTCTTTTCCTGTCAGTTTCAGTTATATGAGGAGCCTGTGCCATGGGCTCTTGCTCTCTTCATTCCTAAGTTTAAGATGATCCCGTGGGGTACAAAAAATTGGGAAATAGCAAAAAATTCAGATGGTTTGTCTGGTCGTGTAAGAGGTAGAAGGGAGAGAGAGGAAGAGGAGCAAGAAGCAAGAGATTCCTTGAATTAATTTAAAGACATTTTGATGACTTAGTGCTGTGTTCAGGGTTTTCCGTGTGGTTTATCCTAAGTGGTTAAGAGGACCCATCTTAGGAAAAGATCCAATGCTGGAGGATTACGCATCACTGAGAGCTTGCTGGTTTAGGTGCATTTCTGCCTTTGGACTCTGTCCTCATCAGTGAAACATTTTCTTTCGCTGTCTCCTCTACAGCTATGCAAAGCAACTACCATGAGAAGCAGCCTGCCCACATTTGCTCTCTTGGGCAAGTTGGCAGATGCCATCCCAGGCTTTGCTGATCTACTGGTGGTAGAGCACAGTGAGTAATATGTCTTGTCCCTGAATGGTGGTTTTCACAGCCCTGATACGCACACGCATGCATGCACTCCCCATTCCCCTGGGTAAATTCATGAAGGTCACACAAGAAGCCTGTACAGAAGTCAAGAGTGGCATTCAGACCTCCTGGGTTGCAGGTCAGAACCTTTATAACAGGCTTGTCATCGTGCTCTTAGCCAGCCAGGCAAAAGCAGCCTCTCTGAACTGGGATTGTGGGTCTGCTTCACAGGCAACATACATTTAGGTTTTTTTTAGCTTCAGTCAGCCCCTGGTGGTCTGGTGAGCAAGCTTAGCTGTTTGTGGAGGTAGTTGAGATGATGAATCCTCATATGGTGAACAGTGAGCTCCACTAGCCGTTATTACTGCACTTCTGCTCTGAGGGTCAGAAGGTGCTGAGCACATCACCTGATTGTGGCATTCATACATCTGCATACACCAGTCTGTCCAGAGGGATTTTGCAAGTTGTCAAGGGAAATAGGTTGGTGCTTTTAAAATGCCAGTGAATGTTTGCTGTTTCTGTTCCTCATCCTAGGTAATTTAGTGGATCATCTGCTGATGGGCTTGATGTACCCAAATGAGGGTATAAAGGCTGCTGTCTGCTACTTGTACGGCAAGCTGTACTCCTCTCCTGTGGGCACAGAACGGCTCTCAGCACACTTCGAAGAAAGGCTGTGTAGTCTCTTCTTGAATACCCTGGGGTGTGCGCAGACAAAGGAGCTGCAGGTTAATTGTTTGGGTAAGGCATTGCTGAGAGAAACCTGCAAGGTGCAAGGGAAGGCTTAGAATGAGGAAGAAATCTTTGGCTGGTTTAGACGCTCTAATGTGGGGTTGTTCGCTAGAGGATCTTTTTGCTGCTTGTCCGAAGCAGTCTATGCTTTCTGTTATTCCATGGCAATCAAATGGACCAGAGCTGCTGCTGAGAACCCCCAGCCCCCTGTTGCCTCTTGAGCCCCACATTTGCCCAGCACTGACTAATCTTCAGAGTCTCTTCAGAGCTTGCGCTGTGGCCTGACCATCCCTCCAAGTGTTTGAATGCAAACGCTGTGTATGGGCAGGTGGGTTTTGTAGAACAGAGGGATGGAGCCTAACAAACAACAGTCTTTAGGTGTGGAGCATCATATTATGTAGGTTACAAAGATAATGTGGCACATTCTTGCAGTTATGCTTCCAACTACACATATGAGCTGTTGCTGGGGAGCACAATTTCAGCCTTTCTGACATTCCTTGTTTGTAAACCATCCAGGGAATTAATTTTTCTTGTAGGAGGCAAGCAGGAACTGGATTGCTCCTCAGATCATCTGTTCAGCTACCAGAAATGGATTCCTTTGAAAGTAGAATTCTGTAACTCAGATGATACCTCTTTGAATTTGTACTGACGCGTACTGATGATTTGCATCAATACCTGTAGCAGTGATCTATGCTGTTCTGAGGGTTTTTGTGTCTGTCTGTATATCCTTTAGCTAAATGCAGCTTTTTCAGTAAAAGCCTGTGAAAGTAGAAGGGGAAGATAAATGCCAGTTCTCTAGGAAGTGTTCCAGGGAAAATGTCGAGTCACTGGGGTCACTGACTGCTAGGGAATAATGCAGGTCAGGAGCTCTCCCAAGAAACAGTTTAAGGTGTGGGTACTAACAGAAGGTAATGCAGGTAGAGGGCTCTTGAGATCATGTACCCCTGTACATACATGTGTCTGCAAAGGAACAGAGAGCAGATCAGAGCCATGAAAAAGCATCAGCAACAAGGGGTTGCAAGAAATGTGGTTTGTGGCAGTATGTGGGGACACAGTGAGAACAAGCTCCCTAAACTGGAGGTGAGTGCCTTTGTTAGGAGTGCAGGAGAGGGGAGGAAGTTGGCAACAAGTCCTAGCCTGTAAATACTCCTGTGTTAATATAATCCTTGCTTTGCCCAGTATGGTGCTCACTCTTGCTCCCCCTTTTGCAGGTTTGCTAAAGGAGCTGCTGAAATCTGACCGTTTTGTATCTATTCTTATGCATAATTCAAAGACAGAGGAGGAGGCTGAGAACCCAGATTTTTTAGAAGGGGAAAATCCACTGCCACTTGTTCTCAAAAAGGTGATTCCTGAAGTAGTAGTAGATTACTGGTAGATGTAAATAACTTGATGCCCTGTATTGAATCTTTATCTAAGGCATTATATATATGTATAAGGCAGAGTATTCCGTTGACAACACTAGCAACAGAGGCTGCAGTGAGAAATGGGGACACCTCCACAGATCACCTCCTGTTCATTCCTGCATCCTGGAACGGGGAAATTTTACTCCTGGCCTCAGCTGATTTTACTCATTCACACTTGAGGTCTGATACAGCACTTGCAATGCCAGCATGACTAAGCATGGGAGCAGAGCTGTTCTTACTCATGATATCTTCTGTTGTGGTTCTCCTTTTGTACTTTTTTGTGTGTCTCTGTTTCAGTGTTTTATTTTGCCTTAGCAAGTTTAATCTGTGAAGTATATGCCAAAAGAAAGAATTTATGTTTAAAATTCTAAAATGTAGAGGAAACTTTTCCTACTCGTAGCTGCATAGTTGACTTCCTCTCTCCTTTTGACTTTCATTTCCCAACAGCTTTTGTTGACCAGAGATGAGATGTTGCAGGCAGCAAGTTCTCACTGTATGGCTGCAGTGCTGGTTCACTCTCCCAGCAGATACGCTCCTGCTTTTATCCATGCAGATGTTCCAGGTGAAGAGATGCAGTAGCATCTTATTGTTCATCTCCAAGTATCAAATCCCTCCCTGGCTGTTTGTTTTAGGAATCCGTCCGGCTCCATTATATCCACTGGTGGCACAATGTGTGTGGTGACCATTTTATACCAATAGAAATGGCTAATGTGATTTTCAGAGTAGAAAGGGAGAGTAAGTTTTCAACTGAAAGTATAGAAGCAGCTCTCAACAGGCAGAATGAAGTTTCTGCAGTGAGAATTTGGACAAATCCTTGAGGTCAAGGTGCTTCTTGCAGGACCTTAGATACAAGCCTAAACGGACTTCTGTTTTATCTCATTCCACTAGGTATTGTAAGTTTGCACAGAATTTGGTCAAGTATTTAGCTTAGATTGCAGCTATGGGAGATGGTTTATTATTTTTCTGTAATCCCAAAAGACAGAAATACTTTCATTATACAAATTCTTTGGGAGATGTAAAAATTCTGAGGAAAAAAAGATCATTGCCTCTGTGCTAAAGCTTGCTTAGTGGCTTTTCACTTGAACAAAAGGCTAGATCCACAATTCAGCTCCTTCCTGCCTGCTGAGTTTGTGCTAGAAAGGAGCCTGCCCATGGGTCTTTGCTCTCCAGTCACCTTATTTTGAAGACTAGCATAACCCTGAGCATCTACTCCATTCTCCGTTCCCGCCATTTCATAATACAGCCGTTCTCCCTGCGGCTGTTGCTATGCTGCCTCCTTTCCTCCTGCCTCTGCTCTGTTCCAGGAGCAGCTGTGCCATGCACACTGTGAGCAGCCTGCCTCTTACCAGGGTGACCTTATTTGTGCGTGCATGTGTTTACAGAGTTCCTGTTTGAATGCCTCTCATGCAAAAGTGAATTCCTCATCTGGTCAGTGTATTGCTGCCTGCTCCTCCTGACTGAAGAGCGCCTTTTCTTCTCCAAGTGTCACACCGTCTATGGTGAGTCATCAGCTTTCCTGACAGAGTGACTGCGGTAACGCTCGTGCCTCTAGCTGAATTTCAGCGCTCTACACACAGTCACAATTTCCAGTCAGGATGGATAAAGGACTGGAAATTAATATCTATCAGACATGTTTGTGATGTCCAGCATAGCTGGAATTTACAGTGCTATTGTCCTAATGAGTTCCTGATAAGCATTAATTTATTATAATAACGAGTTATCATGATTGACACTACCTAAGTAACCATTAGATGTTTCTGTGGACATGCCAAAAGTAGATTTAGGAAGAATGGTTAAATTCCTTCTGTTCTTATGGACTTGCCTCTGTCAGTGGAGATTAAGGCATATTGTCAGGGAGCCGAGTGAACATTCAAGAGTTTTGGACAGCTGGTTTTGTCAGTGAATAATAACTGTTCAAATCTTCCTTCTTTTTTAAAACTATTTTTTTTCCATCCTGGAATCTGGGATGTTAAAAGCCTCTTTGTGACTTCTCTTGAACACGTGTAGGCATTGAATCTCTGGTGCGGAGTCTCCAAGATGTCCTGCAGATAAACAATGTGGAGTTGCACAAACAAGGACTCCTGCTCTTCACTGAAATACTGAAACGGTAAGGGAGTACCCTGAGAGGCTTGCACAGGCAGAGTTTGGTACCCTAAAAGGGGGGCTGTGATGGTTTTGCTTTTAAAGGTTTTCTTCTGAAGCCAAATATCTACACACCTCTGGAGCCTTTGTGGGGATCCTTTGAAGGATGATGCCGAATAATTGCAACTCCCGTATTCTTGCAAAGAAGGGCCTGATGGTTGTTTCTGAACCTTCCAGCTTGTCCTCTTTGTGCCTGCATCCATCAGTATATCTGTGTCTTCCTGCTTCCTCACCAATCTGGGAGGTGAAATCTCTTTTCAGCTGTAGACAGAGCAGGAGGGAGGGTCAGGAAGGTCCAGGCATATGTGAGCAGGCCAGATCCTGTTAAGAGCACTTCTGTGACAAAACAAAGCATGCAAATTCCATGGCCTCTAGTCTTCTATCATCATCTGAGCTAAATTCAAACTGCAAAAACAAATTCTAGGCTGAATTATTAATGTCTTCTGTCACTTTTTTCCTCTTGTTTTCTGCTAAGAAATAATATACACTGGCTTGTTTTTCGTCTGTGCTTCCTGTTCTTGCCTCTATGATCTTGTTCCTGTCCTGTCATGCTAGTGACAGAGTCTTGTTTTTGCCACTTAGTTCCCCCAAGAGAGCCCTTGAGCTGAATTTTGGAAATGTCATAGTCAATTTTGTAGCAAGTGGCAGGGTAAAAAGGAGAAGAAAAAGCAGCAGTGCTAGAACAGTGTGATGATGCCAGTGTGGGATCTGTCAAAAAGAGAATCCAGGATGTGGGAAACACTAATTACAGCATTTATGCTTGTAAAACAAAGAGAACACTCTGTGCAGTTACTCTCATTTTCTCGCACACCCATTCTGTTTCTGAGCTGTGCCTTGGAAATGATGTTTTATTTAAAACTCTCTCATAGTAGGGAAAGGGATCTTATGCTGGAACCTCTCCTCTTGGTTTTTGCATGCAGCTGGATTCTCTTGTGTAAGTGAGCCCCACATTATCTGTGAGGTCCAAGCAGGACGTTCTGTTCCCCTTGGCGGTATGTCAGGAATGGTGGATAGCTCTCCCTGGCGTGCTTCTTGTCTCTCCTGTCATAACCAGAGTGGCAGGCACAGTGTGGGGCCCAAAGATGAGAGGTTGCAGGAAGCTGCAAGAGTGCTGTCCTTCACACTTTCCTCCCGGGCCCCGAAGACAGCACAGTGCACCATATTGAAGTGGGTTTGTGCATCTTGAATGAGTCAGCAGTACTCCTCCATCCTTTCCTCCCTGCATGAGTCAGTGAAGACTTTTTTCTTCCTGATGTGTTTTACTTCAGAAGGTCAGTGATTAAAGAAAGGAAATACAGAGGATTAATAGAATTACAGCATAAGTAGAAATAAGTTAGAAGTTCAGCGCATCACTTATGGCTTGGCTCTGGATGCTTGAGTTCCACAAGGCCTTTTCCTTGCCTTGTCCAACTCAGAGCTTTTTCTCACAGCAGAACATGAGGCTACCGCCAAGTTGGGTTTCCATCCCAGTGAGTGACTAAAAAGAATGTTTTTTCCTCTGTTTCCTTTTTGCCATGTAACTGGGCTACTAGTGTAATTTCTACCAAAGTTCACTTTCCCATTTGTGAGTGAGAGCATGTGTTCATGGCTTGCTTAAGTCAGGCATGACTGTGAAAAATGAGTAACGAGGAATACTGGAATACTTTTGGCTCCCAAGTCTGGCTCCTGTCATGCTGTGCTGCTTTTCTTTCTTCACTTCAGAGAGGCTCTCTGGCAGACTGTTAGTGCCTCTTGTCTGCATGTAGCTGCCTGTCTTCCCCCTGCCCTCCCAACCATACCTGACTTGCCAGGAGCCAAATGAGCACAGTCTGCCATTTACACACCTCTGTCCAGTAATGGGATTAATGGCCTGTCATCCCTCTGTGCTCTCGTGCTGAATGCTCAAGGTTGTTGGGCCACAAGATGATCAGATGACCAAAATGCTCACAATCAAGAATTGTCAAAACAATTGGAGTGTGTTTATTTTCCTGATTACTTTTCAAGTTCATGAAAGTTCCTGTCCTTCCGGCACCATCTGGCGTTTAGAAGTGCTACAGGACTGTGAGAGAAGCTATTCTCATGGCATCATCCCTGTTCTAGGATGGTGATAGTTGCTTGTTTACTCAAGAATATAAGTTGCCAGATGAACCCACAAATGCCAGAGCAGATGGCCTGAGCATAAAGTCCTATGCACAGAGATCACTGTATTGTTTTTCTTGTGCTTTTCGTGTCAGTGTTCACTGGAGTAGTCGCACAGTTATCCAGTCTGTGGTTTTTTTCATCACAGCAGGGCTTCAGACTGGCTTAAGTTCACTCTTTGTGGCAAACCCTCTACCTGCTCAAGTCTGAGAGTGCCTCCTTGAGAGCAGCTGGCTCTGAATAATGAAAGGCATGGCTGGAACCACACAGCCCAGCTGTCCATTTGGTGAAATGAGAAAAGGGCACCACAGTTACCTAAATCTGACAACATTCTCTTTGCTTACTCTGTTTTCCTCTTCGCAGGCAACCCATGGAAATCAAATTATTCACAAACCGAGGTGTATGTATAAAAGCCATTGATGTTTTGATGGAGACAGTGAACTGCCCAGTCCTGGAGGTGGCAGTGGAGGCTGTGAGAGCTGTGGCAGCATTCCTGAGGTAGGCAGGAAGGTATTTACAGGCTTTTCTTCAGATAGATATTTTGATACGATGTTGGGCTCTGCAGCTCCCCTGTGGCTGTGTGGGTGAGCGTGCTCTGCAGTGGGACTTGTGGCTGAGACAGGCGTGGGTACAGCAGAGCCAGCTTCCCACCCACCTCAGGAAGCTTCCAGGGCAGTGAAGCTGCAATAGGCAGCAATTCACTGCAGCAAGGACCTGTTGTCCCAAGCAGGCTTGTACAATGGCTACTGTGGCTTTGTCGCTCTGTGCCTTATCCAGATTGATAAGAACAAGCGTTAGACTCTGGACAGTCATATGCTTCCTGACTGTAGTGGGAGCAGACAGTGAGTACAGTGAGGGTGTGTTTGGGTGCACATGTGGATGAAGGCATTGTTCAGATATTGTGACCTTACGATGCTGTTCTGGAGAGGTATGGCGATGTCTTCTAACTGACATTAGAAGAGCAACTATTTCTGATGGTGTTGCCCTCCCAGCAGGGAAGTCCCCAGCAGGGGCTGTGCGTACTGTCTTTCTCTTGGCTTTTTCAGGAAGGACCATCTGAGCTCCCCTCCAGTCCCATATGAAGAGCTGCAGAAGCTGCTGGAGGCAGCGCTGAAGCGATGTGCTGACCTTTCCCCACCACAGAGCAGCAAGAGGCATGCAGTAAGTTGAAAGTTGCTGTTGCTTGTTGGTAGGACCAAGCAGGACAGGGTTGATCCTCCTAGCACACTATGTGGATGTTGAATATGTGTTCTATCCCCTTACCTGTTGGCTTCTCTGATACTTCTTTTGATCCTCTTGCCTCAAAACGGTAGCAAACTTTGTCTTTGAAGTAAATGAAGATGGATGCTGGTAAATGTTATCTCTCTGAATCAGTGAAGATTTGTGGGGCAGTGCTTGAGCACGCTGTTCTCCTTTTGTGTCTACTACTCTGAAGTCATTTGAACTTCCTCTTCAGGACTCTCCCTTGTAGGCTGCATTGGTCAATATATTTTTTTGGCAATGAACATGTCTTGTTCTGCATTCAGATCAAGAGTGTCATCATATGCACTGTGATCCCTCAGCAGGGGAAGTGTTAGCCACTCTTTGAACTGTAAATCCTTTCCTGTTCCTGGAATTTGTAGTTAGTGTGATGTGCTACTGGGACCTCTGCACTTCTGAGAGCCCCAATTACAGATGGCTGGTGACAGACACTAGCTATAGGCTTAGAGCCTTGTAGGTTTAGACCACATCTGTAGTGACGAGAACATCTTGTTGGAGTACCAGAGCTCCAAATTCTTGATTTAGACCCAAGTTCTGTGGTACCAAATATTTGCCTTCTCTGCCCGGAGAAGGCAGAAGTGTCTTCTGCCCCATAGGCAGATACTGGTCAGTTTGTTTGCCCACATGCAGAACTTGGTGTCCCTTTCAGAATTAGAAGCTTCACAAGAAGGAAATTAGGCAGACAGTGAGGATATCCATCCTGTCTTTAAAGGGAGAAAAGATACCTCTGCTAAGGTATCTCAGCATGAAATGGAGAAAGAGTTCTGAACTGCCAGGCACCAGTGTGTAGCTGTGCCCTCCTCTGGTAGCATTTGGAGAAGATCACCACAACAAGTTAAGGCTTAAAAGCAGATTTTGAGTACCAAGGTGTTTCCACTTTGGAGAAATGATTAACTCTGATGCTTCAGTTGGCTTCTGGCTAAACTCGGTAGGATGGTGTGGGAACAAGTGCTAGTTCATGGATCGTTGCTTAAAAATCTAAGCCAAAGGAGGGAACTTCTAAGATTTCAGTGCTAAGCAAGGAGAACTGTTCAGTGTTGTTCTGAATAGTATTTGGAAAAAAGAAAATTTAAAAGCATACTAAGTTTTCCTGTAAGGGCTTGAAGGTCCATTAGGTGAGATGTTTAAAACTCAGATGAAATCAAATCATGGCAATACAGGCTGTAAAGACAGGGCTGTGCAGAAATAGTAGCTCTGTAACTGTCTTCCCTAGGAAGAGCACACAAGCTCTCCAACTCTGCCCTCCCTGTGGAAAGCTCAAGAGTAAAAAAAAAAGTCGTGTGAAAGAAGCGAGTGAAGTGAAATCTGTTGTTCCTCCTGCTGCTTATGTCAAAGAAGAAAGCTGTTTTTTCTGAAAGTGAACATAAGATTTTAAAGACTTTTCTCCTTTAACAGGGTGATCGCCTATTCTCGGTGTCTCAGAGTCACCCAGCAAACAGAAATCTCAGCAGAGTCCCTCAGAGACAGTGTCAGTTCTTGCTCAACACCCTGGAAAGCTTCAGAAATGCTTGCAGGTGAGGACAAGTCAGGAAGGTGGGCAGGTGACTGGTGCGTGTCCACATCTGTCCATTCTTTTGCCCTTGCAAGTGAGTTCCTCCACCCAGCCCCACCAAGGAAACATCACAGCCATGTTAAATGCATGGTAATTGTCAGCGAAACGGCAGAGTGAGGGATATGTAGTAATAGTGAAAATTTTGTGACCCATGGATGTGTCTCCCATGAGATTTGCCTGGGACCTATCAGTTTATTTCATGTCTTTGGGCTTTGAGGGACTGCTTGAAAATTAGCCAAAACTACTGACAGTGTAAGAATTGTTGGAAGGTACGTGTGAAAACAGATTCCTGTGCCCTGGAGTATGTGGTCTCACTGCCAGAAGGGATTAACCATTTAACAGATGCTGGCCTTGGATTTGCTCATGGCTGTGACCTGTTACTGCAAATGGGTCTGTAGGCACCACCTTTTCCTGTTTTGCTGGACGAGAGCTATTTGTCACCCTTGGCTGCACAGCAGACAGCGGTAGATGGGCTTGTGTATGAATCAGGATCAGTTGTTATTTGTGGTCCAGCCAACTTAGTTTTCGTCTTGTATCACTTGTGTTTGGCTTGGCTGAGATAATTCAGTCAGAAGCAGGTACGCCTTTCTGCACTTACCCAGAGTCTTGCGGTGGTCTTAGAGGGCACTTGGATTCTGTCATGGATTTTAGATCAGCTGAATGGTCCCTTGGCTGATTTTCACAAGGTTTGCTGTATTGTGCACCTGGCTGAAAACCAGTCTTGCCACACTAAGGCTTCCCACAGCAGATGCTTTCTTCACAGAAACGAAGTCTTCCTTTCCCAGCTTGTACTGTTGTGCAACCTTGATGACTTTTAATAGCTTCACTCAAGAGGCAACTCTGTGTTATTGCCAGATCCCTATGTTTCCAGCCTACTGAGTGTTTGTGGGTCCTTGATGGTGAAAACTGTGATGGAAATTTAGTATTTCCTGACTTCCTTTACAGAGCGAGGAGAATTCCTCCCTCCTCTGTTATCCACTTTGTGTTTGTAGGTTAGCAGTGGAATTCCAGGATGACTTCATGGCACAGGAAAATGCTTTCACTGCCCCCAACTCTGAGAGCAAGGACACGCTGAGCAAGTTCTCTGAGTTCCTGTTGAGGATTTGTGACAGTCTCTGCATCCCCATGGTCATGGTAGGATTTCTTTTGAACTTGTTCTGTTCTGTGTGTACCTGGAAAGGTGCTTTCAAGCCCCAAGAATGGGTTGGACAAATGGTTTTTTGGGAAGAGAGGATGTAGAGTAAACCAAGAACAGCTGTGGCATTGCCCACCTCTCCAGAGCCAAATGTGGAATTATACGGTTCATGCAAAAAGGAAATGTATGGTCTCAGAGGGTGGAGAATTTCGTGAAGCTTCCATGTAGATGGCAGTATCTTTCTTCAGACCGTGCAATCCCCATAATCTACATACCATGCTATCCATGGCAGCTCTGGATGTTGCAGAAGATGGAGAGTGCCTGAACTGTTGTTTCCCATTCTGCCACTTCTCCAAAACTTGCCTGTGTCCCAGAGAGCAGCTGTGTTTTGCATCTGCAATTTCATTTTCAAGCTTCTTTCCGGAAGGTACTGATGAGGCTGCCCAGTCTGCACAGCAAGGGCAGTACTAAGCACTGTGCTTCAGTAAGGCCAGGAACATGATTTAGAAAATAGCAGTGGAGAGTAATGTGTGCTTTAGTGCTCCATACAGGCCTATCCCTAAGACACTTCAAGCAGAATTGTCAAAACAGTGGGCCTCTGGTTGGGATTCCTAATGTTTAGTAAATTTTGCTTTTGCTTTGCTACGCAGGTGTATGGATCCTTGCAGTTGTTGGGAACTTGGGGTTGTTTTGGTTGGTGTTTCCTTAAGCAACCTGTTGGTAGACAGCTGCAGTGGCATTGCTGTTCTCCTCCCTGATGTGAGGGTGCAGTGCATGTCTAGTTTGGCAAAGCTGGAATCAGTGAGCTGTTTCTTGCTCATTGAACTTGCCTAAAAATTAATGGACTGTGAGAAGATTGTCCAGTGACCTGCTACAAGAGCGAGTTGAGTTATTCTGTTCTACACACTTTAGAGGTGGACTTTGTAGAGAGCTCAAATGCCTGTGTTTGCCACGGTGCAGTGAAACACTGGAGCACAGGTGCTGAGTGTTACTGAAGTCAGCTGAACTGGAATATATGTCCCGTGTTGTATGCCATGCTGGAGATTTAGCCATCTCACCTGTAGGAGCAGTTACTGCCAGGGCAATGTGGGCAGTAGTGTTAGTCACTGTGGATTAAGGCCTAACTGGTTGCCAGCTGGAATCTGGAAGAAGCTTCTTGTCTGGTGTAATGTCTTGCAGTGTTAGCGCAGCTCATATCGTTGGCAGAGTATCAGTTGCATTCAGAGTGCTCTGTGAGCCTGTGTACTTGCTGCCAGACATTTCGGTAAAAGGACTGTTACTCCATTTGTTTGGATTTAGAAACCTAACTTTCTGGGCAGGCAGGAGGCCGGAAGGAAGCTGCTGCTTTCGGTGTTTATTGCATATCATGCACCTGATCTTTTCCTCTCTTCACAGAGCTACCTGCAAAGGGCTGCCAGTCTGTCGGTGGCGGAGGTTTTCATCTCAACACTTAATACCCTCTTTACAGTGGTGCCAAACATGCGGAATAAGTTCTCCAAAAAGCTGGGTATGGGGGTAGTGTGGGATCATGTTCTCTGTGCTCTCAACTTAACTGATGGAACTTGCTGCTACTGCATATTACTGGGGCAACGAGCTTAACAAGACTTTATGTGGAGGATTATATTACATGTTTATGTGAATAAGAATAGAGTGCGCAGTCATGTTCAGCAGGATGAAAATGTTATTTAGTCTAGCAATGATGATGGGACAGGTTTTATTTTGGATAAGTGTGTTGTGTCAGCTTTACCCTTCCCTCTGGAATATTCAGAATTGGCTGTTCCTGTAGACAGGGGTTATGTTGGAATTGTTGGTGGGATTTTACTATGTAGGAATCCTATTTACTCTGTGTATTCCTTATTCTTCACACATCAGAGAGCTGTTGTAGACGATTCCTCTGTTCTAAATATGTGAAGTTGGCAAATCTTCACTTCTCCTCCTGAGAAAACAAATGAATCTCAGATACTTCCCTCCAACCCAAACTCGGAGTAGTTTGCTTTCTAAGAGAAAGCCTAACATATGTATTCTTACTGAGATGGCCTGCCCTATTTACCAGGCTTGTATGGAGATGTGTGGGGATGGTTATGGGACCTACCTACTCTTTTCCCTTATCCTACATGTTCTGTGCACCTTTGACATTTCTGTCTCATTTTCTGTCTAGCATCCTCCTCCTTCATCCGACTGACACTGGAGCTGAAGGCCAGATTTTGCTCTGTACAAAGGTACTGTGTGTATTGTGAGTGAGTCAAAAATTTCCAGATGGGAAAGTAGATCGTGCCTTATCTAATGCACCTGAATAGGCAAGACAGGAGGCTGAAAGACTCAAGAGTGGCTTTATCTTACTGCAAAATGTAAATGGCAACTGACAATGGAAAACCTGGATGTGGGAGAAGGGAGAAGCAGTTGGGTAGGGGGCGGATGGATTTACACAGCGTTGTGAGAATTCTGTGCTCTGTCGTGAGTTGCACAGCCAGAGATAAAGCAGCCTGACTTTGGAGTAGTCAGATCAGTGGGTGTTTTGAAAAGTATCAGAAGCACCAGTTCCATCTGAGCTCTGGCTTCCTAGGCACATACTACCACTATTGGTGTGTTCCTCGTGGTGTGATAATGTGTAAGAAATGTGAGGGAGCAGGAAGACTTCAGTAGCAGGCATTGCAAAGCATCTCCTGTAGTGGAGGCTGTGATTTCTAAGTTGAGGAGTACTTGGGAAGACACTCTGTAGGTCTGCAGAGATGTTTTACCTTCTCTTTCCTGTGACTGTATTGCATTAAAAAAGTAAGCAAAACACACAGCACTCCTAGTCCAGGTTACTACTGTGGAACTTAAAGTGGGGACGTTTGTGCCTGTGAATGGTGTGTGGTGGAAGTGATCTAGGCCTCTGAATACAGTAGAGGGGGGTGCCAAGAATGGTGTGTGACAGGTGTTGTTTGGTTATGTCCTGTTCTGCAAGGAAATCTTTGGAGTGAGAGAAATACCTGGAAATAGAGCTGTTCTCACCCTTTTAGTTAGTATTTTATCATTCTTCAGTGTTCTGCCCTGGAAACACCATTGCTACAAAATCTAACGGGTATTTGCCAGTGGAATCGTGTATTGGGAGCTACCCTTAAACACCTCCCATTCTCTGTATGGGGTCCTGCCCTTACAGGACTCCCTGTGTATACCAGGTGTGGTGATTGTGAGAGCACCCCACTGCATTCACATTGGCCCAAGATCCGTGAACACCTTCACTGATGTCACTGCACACACATGCCAATCAGTGACCTGACTGCCCTTTGGGAACTCATCATTTTCCTGCAAGCCTAGGCTGCCTCCTTGAGCCTTCTTGTGATGGGGCAGGTGCTTGTATGTGATCATTCAGTAAAATGAGGTCTGGCAGACAGTGTGTGATATTAGAAGTAGGAACAGGATGGTTCTAGCCTCCTTCTCTGTATCTTTCTGCTCTTCTTCACAGTAATCCTGTCCTGAATCAGACCTGTTCCAGCTTCCTCTGCAACTTGTGCCTGAACCTTTACTCTGCCACAGAGAAGAGGAGAACGTCTCAGGAGGGCAAGTCTAGGGGAAGAGTAAAATTAGTTTAAGGCCTTGCCACCTTCTATTTAGGCAACGGGTACAAAAAATTTCAGAAAAGGTCAAGGGAAGAGGGAAGGGAGAACACACATTGCTCAATTTAGAGAATTTTTTCCCCAGCTTGTTTTTAAGCTAGTGCAGCAAGGAGGTAACAGTCAGAATGCCTTTTGAAGAGTTTGGAACCCTGCCTGAAAGAATGCGTTTCATCTGTCTATGGTTTTGTTTACACGGTGACATTTATTAGGACAACTGTGCATGGCTTAATTGAAACGAAATTACTTGCCACATAGTCACCCATATCTGCAGATTAAGGTAATTTTTTCCCTCTGTTGTACTCTATAAAGCTTTCCTGTCTACACTGCAACTTTCCATAATAGTCCCAAATGAATGAGGTGAAAGTTTCCATATCACAAAAGCAACTTTTCCCACTGGCAGTGGTTGGTCACCATACAGGCAGCATCAGCAAGGAACTGTGAACCTCAAACAGAAGTGTCTTTTCATCCTTAAATTTTCCATTTCCTCCATTAAATCAGGTCTCATACCACTGTTGATGCCAAATCGTAGAGGTGTGCTTACTGTATGCACACTGGAGTAGTAGGTTGTTCCACTCTTCTTTGTCATAGACATTCCTCATCACTGCCTGCCTGCTCATACTAGTTTGATTTCTAGAGCAAGAGATGTCTGAGCTCCTGCAGAAGGGTCTGCCTCAGTTAAACTACGCCATTGCTGAAAGCCTTCTCCTCCTGTCTGAAACCCCTGAGCCTTTCTCTTTGGATCAGTCTCTTTGCAGCCACCAACACTGCTTCATACTACTCTTATACTTTGCCTACACCCTTGGGGACAGGTGAGCCAAGAGTATACAAGGCAAGTGGTTTTATGGCCATTACATACCATGTATTGGGGGGCAAAGCATATCTGATGTTGTTGTTTCCACTCCAATCTCCTTGAATGCAGGTTTGTTCCAGATGCAGAATTATTTCTAGCCGTAAGAAATTTCCTCCTCTCGGCACAGGACCGTGGAGACTGTCCTCCTCCACACATACTCAGAGCTGCACTTTACCTTCTTGCTGCCTGTCACGATAAAAGCAAAGCCCTGGACTTGGTAAAAGAAGATTTCATTCCTGCCTCTTGGAGCCTTTTTGAAACTAGGTTTCTCCCCACTCCGATCAACCCTCTTGCAGAAAGTATTTTGGCATAGGTGGTGAGTGGTGAATGAGTGAAGAGCGTGCAGTGCATCTACACTCTGGAAAGTTAACCATGAAAACCCACAGGGGAATATAGATTTGATGGAATAAACTTGTGTATGTGTGGGAAGTGTAAATGCGTTGGATAGGCTGTGAATTCACATACAGAATATAATAAACTTCATAGCTTCGATCTCCCGAACACATCTCCAGCCTCTGCAGCAGGCTTTCCAGTGTTCCCATATGACTCTTTGCTGCTGCACAGCTTTGAGCTCTGTATAAAGCCTACAAGTTTCTTAGCCTTTGTGATGCAAATGGGCTTCACAAAATTATGTTTAACTGATATATTTGATTGTCTGCTTAAAAGTCCATGTGACTGTTTCTCGCAGTAAATTCTCATAATTTCAGCTGTTTGATATTCAGTATCTAGTGATTATTTTGTTCTCTCTCCCTCTCCCCCTTTCCCTCTCACACACTTACCAGAGGTCGTTGTGTACCATAAGAAGGATCCTGGATAATCTTCCGGATCTGAGCTTGGTCTATGTCCATTGCCCTTTCCTGCTGAAATTCTTCCTGCACTACCCTGAACTTATGGGGAGATTTGGACACCAAGTCCTCCAACTCTGGTTTTCCTGGGGAGACTGCAAGCAAACTGAGGCTGAAGAACTTGATTTTGACACGTCTGATCAGCTGAACAGTGCTAGCCCATTACTTCCCATTCTGAAGAGCAATTCCAGCATTTTGCTTATTTTACTGGTATGTGACTTTCACAAGGACAGGCTGCTATCCTGACCGTGTTTTATGGGGGTTTTTGTTCTTAAAGCTCTCAGTGATATAATATAGCCAAAGATTTTGATAGAAGAAGCCATGTGTGTGTATACACAGACTTCCACCTGCCAGGGAAGCCTGATAAGGCAAATGGGACTGTGTGTGTGTTATCTTGTTCTGTGTCATCCATCCGCTGTGATAGGAAGGGGATCTTCTAGGAGTTGTCTGGAGAGGGATCTGAAGGGTGCTGCTGAGGTATGCCATGAAAAACCTTGTTCCTTTCTCTGTCCAGTTACACAGCTGGGGGCCCCAGATTCTTCTGTTCCAGCCTTTCAAGAAGCTGTTTTGCTAGTTTGGGAGCACTGCTTTGTTACTGATAGATGAGAACGGTATGAGGAATAAGAACTTTGAAAAAGCGGTGTGCAGAGAGAAGGTCTTGAGAGCACAGCTTTCTGTTTGGGGTTTAATTTTGTTTTCTTTTAACCAGAGAGTCTTGTCAGAGATTTTTGCAGTACTCTTTGAGTTTTTAGGACTGCAACTTGAGCTCCCGAATAGGAAGGAAGATGTTAACACAGTGGTGCATTTACCAGGACCAGGAAAGCTGTGGCCATTGGTTCATCCCATTCTGTGCTCAGTGTGTTTATCTGGGGGCGAATATGGTTGTGATGACACACGGTCCCACTTGTCTTCTCTGTGCTTCAGATCTGAGGTACTCTCTCAGAGAATGGAGACACTGGATTACATTCCTGAGTGTCACATAAAGCACATCTATGTCAGCAGAGCCGATTGTGCAGACAGCTCCCTGCCCTTTATTCCTAAAGGTCTCTGATACAGGCAGGATTTAGGCTCAGAACTAAAAAGCTTTTTCTGTCACAGGCAGCCTGTTCTTACTTTAACTGCTTTCCTTGTGTATGGAGTCCCACAGCCATTTCCTCTCCATCATCCCAGTCTGGATGTATTACTACTGTGTGATAGGGGAAGGCAGCTGGGAAAGGCAGCAGACTGTCCAGTCAGGCTGCAGGCTCGGTTGCAGAGAGCAGTTTCCTCTTTACCTCTTCAGCTGTACCATTTGCAATGCAGTAGCCAGGACTACTGCAGGAAGAGAGGAAAGGTAGTGCTGACATAGTGCATGTTGAGACAATCATATTATGTAAGTGCTACCAGGCATTTTCTGCCTGATATTTATGGAACTGCCTCTGTACACACTATGCAAGTGAATTTAATGTTACATACCTTAACATCAAGAGTATGCCCAAATTAAGGCTACTGGCTCTGAGATTCTGTTCAGAGACTGCAGACAGAGCTCTATAGTCAAAAAGCAGACTTGTGGGATAAGTGCTGTGTACATGACTCTTCCCTTTCCTGTGATTGAGTGATTGCTTGCCTGGTTTATGTAGGTTTCACACAGTTTAGCAGTTATCTTACTACTGCACATACAAAGCTGCCAGCCTTTTGAAAGTTAGTAACTATGGACTGACTCATAAGTTTGATTTTAAATAAGCACCTTTAATATGCAACCTGGTTTTTCAAAACAACAAGATGAGGAGAAGTGCCAGAGGCTCTGTTCTGTTGTTTAGGATCTCACTGTCTAAAACCTTCACCTTAAATGCATATTACCCCTGTAATTACATGGGATGTTACTCAGAAGTGCCTAACAGATGTGAGTCCTTCTCATGTTCAACCCTTCTCACATTCAGTTTTCTATTTAATCAGGACATACTTAATCTTTGGTACTTTATTAGATTGTTTTCCAAGGTATTGGATTAGCATAATGGTATTAAATAGCAGTGACTTTTGCCTAATCAGAGCAGAAAGGTAACTGGTGTATTTCTTTCCTCGTAGGATCTGGTCTACTCAAGCTCTGTGAAAGTGGCCTGGAAGGTGTTGATGACTCTAAGAACCTTCCTGGAAAGAAATGAGGATGTCCTTGTTTGTGACCTCCTCCGGAGCCGATTCCTACAGATTCTGCAGCAGCTGTTGGTAGAGAGCAGCTCAGCCACCCTACAAGGTGATCCCACCTCTGTGACTTGGTCTTGCTGTAAGATCAACTAGAAGAGTAGATGGCTGAAGGGACACAGTCTGGGATAAAGGGATTTTGAAGTAGCTGAGGTAGCTTCAGTACTTACTTGCATGAGGCAATTTACAAACAGAACTGTACTGATTTACTTTCCTCTTTCAGAGATTAGTTTTGAAGTGAGAGTCTTTTTTTCTGATTTATGTTGTTCTGGCTTCAAACTGTGATTGTTAAACCAAGGCAGGGTTCTCACATACTGCCATCAGTGTTCAGATGGAGAGCTGTGCTGGTAAATCTTCCAGCTTGAATAGGGGCTCAGCTGGTGACTGAAAGGCATTTTCCTTTTTGCCTCTTCACTGTGCAAAACAGCTTGGTGTACCTGAGTGTACACAGTTCCCAGGACAGAAAGACCAGGAGCAGGGGTTGTTTGACTCTTTCATGATACTGATCCCCAAACAGGGACTGTGGTATTACCAAATCTCATAATTCTGTTAAACATCTCAAGGAGAGCAAGGCTGTGAGGGGGAAATCCCTGTTTTCCTTACTAGCTTTGGCTGTGGCATTGGAATTGTTATCCTACCATGAAAGGTGCTGTGCAAAGCACCCTGTGAGCTTGAACTGAAAGAGAGAGCAGTGCTAGGATGTCCTTGATCTCTTAAGTTAGGACCCAGCACAGCTTTTTCTTGTTCCTGAGAGGCCCACCAACACTTTTAATCGCCCTGCTCTGTTTCAGGTGTTTTGCTGTGCAGCATTTGGGATGGAGACAATAAGAAGGGGAGTGTTTTTGCTTTACCTCAAGCCAAGTCAGTACACTGGAGAAGAGGGAGGGATTGAAAGCTTAAGGCGACAAGATTAGGGATAACGAAGGCAATGTTAGCATCTACTAGATCTGATTGTGCTTAAAATTGTGCACATTTGGACTTGTGGTGTCCCTCTGTTGCTGATCTAGGGATGCCGGGGGCTGTAGGGAGGAAGATTGTCCATTTCCTATTGCGGGAGTCAGACCTAATTCTCCAAGCTACTGGTGATAGAGATAGGACACTGGGCTAGAAAAGCTTCTGCAAGCTTTGAGGCCTCTTGCTGCCGCTAATGTCCCCAGCTTCTCTTCATACTGCATTTTAAGCTTGTTAACTGAGTTCCTGGCAGGTCCATCCAGGAAGTCAAACACCAGATATACTCTTGGAGACAGACTTCCTTGTCTCCCAGCACACAGGCACCTCTCTGTGAGGTCTGGGGTAGTTAAGTCCAGGGGATCTGCACCCTATTCAAACAGTAGCCTGCCCTCAGACAAGAAGGTGGCCCAACAGTGTGACTCCATCAAGAATATGTAAACATCAAAGACACCCATAAATGTTTCCTCCTCAAAACTGAAAACTCCCAAGCTTTTGTGAAAGCATTTTCTGGAGGTGATAGTTGTTTGCTGTAGGTATGGCTGTATACAATATAAAATCTTTATCCCTTTACAGCACTGCAAAAGAGTGAATAATAGGGAGGAAGTTGCCCTGGGGAGTTGGTGGTCCAAGCAGTCCCATTCTCACATACAGACCTGCCATGTGGGGCTCTCACTTTTATTGTCTCTGCTCTGCCCTGTGGAATGGGATGGACAGCTTTTTCTGGTCTCATAAGATGGAGAAGAACAAATGCTGCACAGCTGGGCTGCTTTTAAAGCATGGGCTGCGAGTGGTGGTTAGGTAGATGGGAGCTAATGACTTCTAGTGTATTAGTGGTATCAGTTTGAAAGTGTGAGGACCACGCTCTCTACATGGGTCACAGCGGGTGTATATGATCCCAGCCTCCTTTTACCCCTTCTTTTCTAGTTGTTCCTGGAATGATCCAGGTGTAACTCAGGCCAACTCACAGTGGCAGAAAGGGGGCCTGATCCAGAGGGGACCGTAGAGATGAGAATGAAGTTGAGGCTGTGTGTGTGTGTGTAAAAGGGGAATACTTCCTCCCCAACCCATCCTCAGTCCTGAGCCGTAAAATTAACAACGTCTGGCACACTTTAAGGTACAGCAGTTTAGAGTTACCTGAAAACCTAAGCTGTGTGTGCCCTTTTTAGCTAACAGTAACCTGCCTGTTTTGCTGAGCCTCCTTTTCCTGGTGCAACTGCGGAGCAAGGGCATGAGGGAGCTGGATAGCACAGACTTCAAGCTGCTTCACCAGGGTGAGTATACACCCATCTTCTCCCAGTGAAGTGTTTACTAACTGTGCCGTAAGATGATCAGGGGCTGGCTCTTTGTCCTTTGTGAGATGTACGTTGCACTATGGTTATGGCTGCTTTGAAATACTTTCATAGCCAGAGCACTGTAAAGAGCCCTGCTTACTAGTTCAGTCAACAAAACCCAGGTTCTCTTCTTCTTGCTTTTATAATGCATTTGTTGTCTGAAACCTCACAAGGTGGCCAAAGTGTTTCCCTGACCGTGATATGATTTCAGGGTCAGTGACTGTTGTTGACTTGGCTCATGACAGTATGGCTGATGTGCTTCCTGAATCATCCTTCCCTGTCCACACTTGTTATAACACTCTTGTTGGGTTCAGGTCACAGTCATGTCCTGTTAATCGGCTATCAGGAAATAGCAGTTTAGTGAAACTGGGCTTTCCTTGGAGTGTGAATCAAGAGTATATAGTTCCCTACCAACTGCAGAGCTTGCCCACTTCACCCCAAAGACACAGAAGAGCAGGCTGTGTTTGTTTACCATAATGTGACCTGCTGTCTTGTCTGGAGATCCTTACTTGGTGACTTCTTACTTGGCTATTGGAGGTTCATGCAGGCTATGAAAAAAAAAAGATACTAAGAAGAAATTTAGCTGATATATCCTCTTATCTCTTCCCTACTCTGACAAACTGATCTCTCCAGAAGACATTAAAGTACTGTCCCCTTCAATTTTAAATGTTTCATATCTTGGGGCTGCCTGTGTTGCCCTTGTAAGGAAGCAGTGTTTCTCAGATGTTCATTAGCCAAGGGAACTGAGGGGTGTGGAAGAACCATGTCCTCTTTATACCAGCATTTTTAGCTGCTGTGATTTCAGAGCAGAGCTCAGATGCTGTCAGTAGTCACAAGCTCCTTTTGCTCTTGCTTTCTGCTTTGTATTTTGTAGCACAGCTCTCTCCCTACCCCATCCACCCCATATATTCCCTCCTTGGCTCACCAGGCTATGTTTTTCAGGGGTGAGTGTGCAAGACACTATCCTCTAATGAGGCCTACATGAAGCCAGCTCATAGATGGAAGAGGTCTTGATGTGTACTTTTTAAGAATTGCTTACTCAGACTGTATGCTTTTCAAAAGATCTCCTATGACAGTTTTGATGAGCGCTGTAGTCCTGCATTTCCCTCCCTAACTTTTACTAAACATTGTTCCTAAGTGTTTGGTGTTTACAACAAATGTGACACTTTACTCCTAATGTAAGCAGAGTTGGTGAGAGTGGAGGAGCACAGCTCTACATGCCATTCCCCAGTCTGGTCACCATAAGAGACAGTCACACAGCTGTTTATGCTTGTTTTAGTACTAGGATCAAACTCACACTGGAAACAGATAACTTGAAGTCCATTGCTCTTGGATTCATTACTGCCTAATGAGATTTATGCCCTTTAATATACCTTTTTCTGTTCCCCTCCCTCTGTTATCATCTTCCACTGCACAGTCCAGTCTAAAGCAAACACTGTAGGGCAGTCGTCTGTTGCTTTCTCTGTACCATGCTCTTGTTTTATTTTCACTTCTCATCTGAATTCTCTCCCCACTATCTGACTTCTTCTTGCTGTAAGGTGCTTTGTTAAGTTGGTGTCCTTGTTATTCACGTTCTTTTGTTTACAGTCAGTAATCTCTGTGGGAAATGCAGGCCAAGGGACACTGGCCTCCTGCAGCCATCCTTGAACTTTCTGTACTGGAGCCTTCATCAGACAACACCTTGTAGTCAACAGAGAGGTGAGGCAAGATTGTACTGATTACTAAATTAATCTCAGTGAGGTTGTAACTTGGCCATTGGAAGCTCTATTCTAACTGTCTAAGCAGGTAAGGTGGATGTTTCTCCATCCAGATGCAGCATTATAACTAACAAAGACCATTTTGTATTTGGGATGTGTTTTTTTAGGTTGAGGGTTTTGGTTTGGTTTTGCTGCCTTCTGATGATTTAGGAATTGGCTGCTGAAAGACAGAAGCACTGTATTTTTCTTGTTCAAAAAACACAGCAGCAGGGCATTCGTGCCTCGTTTGAAATATCCTGGTATTGTCATAGTTCAAAAAATTACACAATAATAGAGACCAGCTCTAACCAGCCTTCCTGCTGTGTTAGCTGAAGGCTGATCATTTTATTAGCTGGCCAAGCAGTTGCTGGTGCTGTGGGAGATGAATACCAGCATAGCTGGACAGCCGTACTCTGATGAGCTGTGGCAGCTGGGACTGCCTCACTGCAGCACGGGTGTGCTCTGCACTTCTCTTCTGCTTGTCAAGCTGGTTTAACCTGTGCCATCCCGTCACCTTCTCGGATTATGTTTCTCCCATGCAGCAGTGGCCGTGCTACTCTCCAATGTGTCCTTGCTAGAACTCCTGCAGAAGGTTTTGGAACGCACCTGGTTGCGGTCCCCTCCCTCTGGACCTGCTTACCTGTCATCTGAAGATGCCTTGCTGTGCTCTGGATGGCTGTTGGTTGCGTCCCTTTTGCTTTATCAGCATCGCTACAATACTGAGGTTAGAACTACTCTAGTGTTCAGAGTCAGCACATGGCTAAACCTTAAAAATAAATATGTGTGTGTGTATATATATATATATATATATATATATATAATATATTGAGAGAGATAATATCTTCATTAGCACAGGAAAGTCATTTGCTTTGGCCTGGAATCTCATTGCCTTGATTCCTCTTTTGTTATTGTCCACAAGTAATTTCCTGCTGCACTTCTCCAGCAGGACTGGAAGCTAGCATGTTGCCAGAGGTTGAGATGGAATCATGTAAGAGTTAAAGAGCACAAATCCTGGGGGTGAAAGTGCATACCGAGCCCTCTTGACCCAAATCACTTTCCTCTTTGGGACAGAGCAAAATGTGCTTTAAGGGCTTTCTCAAGAAAAGACTGGGGGTGGAAGACACAGCTCCCATGTTGTAAACTGCTTTTTTGATACTAAAATGATCAGTAGTGAAACAGTCACAATCCAAATCTATTACTGGTAAGTAAGTATTCAATATTAGCAAGATCTTATGAATGTGGGCAGCTGTCATTGTATCTGATGCTTTGCAGTCGGACAAGAGAGCTAAGCTGGAGTTGTCAGCTAATAATGGAATTACAACTTTGAGGGAAGCACTTTTGAATTCCAGCACAAGAGAAAGTGTTTCCTTTTGAAGTAATTGCCCAAGCCTCTCTTGCTACTGGCTTGAGCAGAAGCCTGAGGATAAACACGGTTCATGGATGGCAGGCTGTTAAAAGCTTTGGCCTGTCAGTTCTCAGATGAGTAACCACTGCCCCTATGTTGCAGTAGCTACTCCTAGCTCTCCTGTTGAAGGAATGAACCCAGTGATCCTTATGCCTGCCATCCCATCCCAGCTCTCTGCTAGCAAGGAACAAAGAGTTTCAACCCTTTGGGGGCTCTCTCTGAGACTTCATGGCATTGCTGCTGGATGGCTGGATGGCATATTGCAGACTGCCCTCTCAAGCCGACCTTTCCTGTTTCCCCTAGTTCCCATGTCCCTAACCTGCTCTACCCCCTTCACCCATGCCATGGTTCCTATCCCTGGGCACTCTGCAGGCTTCCCAGCTCCAGCAGGCAGGGACAGCTTCTTGCCACTGATGACTTTTGTCTGCAGACTTGTCAGTCTTGTTGACTGGACGTGTTTGATGATGGCTGTCCTGCTACTGCATGTGCTCAGCAATCTGACAGCCACGTGCCAGAAGGCTTGCAAGGACTAGTGAGACAGACAAGTAAGTTACACTGTGGTTTGGAAGCTGTGCAGGGCTGGCAACTGGTGGTGAGTGAAACTTGAGGGCCCAGCGATGTAACTGTCCCTTCTGGGTCAGTCTCCTGAAATTCTGTTGCTGTTCCCTTGTTTCTCAATGGTCATCATGGGGTAGCATCTAATGACTCGAAATATGCAAGGGATATTTTTATCTGGTCCAAACCAGCAACCTTTTTGTTCTCTTCTATTTAATTCTCCTCTAGGTTCACCAAACACTCTCTCTAGACCTAAAAGAAGTCCTCAGTGCAGTCACCTTTAGGAATAAGAAGCCAATCCTGCTGTTAGGTATTTTGCATCTGTTACAGGGATTTGGCTGGAAGCAGCCACTAGTACCATGCTACAAGCAACAGGGGAGAACTGGTGACTATGGAATGGGATAGTGGAGGTGCTGGGGGGAATCTGGAATCTTTGGTCCGTTTGGTATAACTGGTCCATAAGTACGTAACTGGTGTTGAGAAAGAGCGAAAGGGAACAGTCCGGAGTTCTGCTGTGTTTGAGCAAATCTTCCTTGGAGGTTGGTAGTGACATCTGGAACTGAGTGTGAACTGTGATAGTGTCTCAAGGGAGGAGATGAACATGGGAACTCATGTTGCCCTTCCTGTCTGCAGCTGTTAGCAGCTGCCAGACAACTCTGGTGGGCTCTTAAGCTCAAATTTTCTCTCCTCACCCTCTCCCCTGCAATTGCACAGGCACCAACACACAGGGCAGGGCAGAGGAAAACACTGACACGCACTAATAAGCGTCTCCCTGTCTAGTGAGCATCATGCAGTTCCTGAGAGCTGCTCTGCGACAGAACTTCTCCTCCTCTCTGCTGTCGATCGTTGACCAAAACACAGCCCAAGGTGCTACTCAACCACAGCCATCATCATTGCAGGATGCTGCCTTGCACCCCCTTACCACACAGCAGGTCTTCTCGCTTGTTGTCAGTCTGCAGAACCTTTTGGTGCATGTCCAGTTGCAGGTATGTAAAATATGACTTTTGGAACAACACTAGTGTTGGGCTTCAAGCAGGAACATTAACCCGAGGAGAAACTGCCCTATTGCAGAATCAAAGGGGCTGCCTGTTTTTTTTTCCCTTCTGCCTGCATTTTCCACCCCTTGCAGACATGTGATGAGGAGGAGGGAAAATGCTCTTGCTGCAGCGTAATGCAGTGAGATAGAAGGTAAATCAAGCTATGCGGTGCTCCCTGCTGCTGAACTGGGTAGCTGAAATTCTGTGTACTAATGACGGCCTCTGTTTTATCATCTCCAGCTCTGCAGGGATGCCACATTCATAGGAACAGACATGGGAGAAGTGTAAGAAATCCCAGTCCCTCCACTACGCACCAAAAGCAAGGTGCTTTTGGTGGGTAGTAAGTGCATCAGCATACATTTAACTTGCTCAAGCGATGCGGTGCTCCTGGGGTAATACATCAGTTTACATTTAACTTTCTTAAGCGATGTTGGGCTCCTATCTTTATTTTTTGGAGGCTGTTACTTAATATTTTTTTAGTTTCAGAATAAGTAGGTATGCCTTTGTCTGGCTCCTTGATGTGACAGATAATTTGCAGCACGTTGCATCCCGTGAAGGAGATGAAAGGTGTTATTTTCCTGTGCTGAATAATCTTCAGATCCTGCCACTTTATGAATTTTCCTCTTGCAATAACTGTTGACTGTTTTTTTTTCTTTCCTTCTTTTTTTAATTTTTCTTGGTATTCCAGAAAGACTTGCTTCTCTCTCAGGCTGTGGTTGCCTGCCTGGAAACCTTAGTGGAATACCTATATGTGAAGAACCAGGATGTTGGTAAAGTCTTCCTGCTCTTTCTTTTTCTGGTTTCCCTCCTGCAGTGATTTTGAGCTCTTTGATCTCTATCCAGTAGCACTCTGGAGCAGATGCTTAATGAGTTTATGCCCAATATGAAAAATTATTTGTATGCCTAAAGTTAATCATGTGCTTTGTGGGGTGAAATCACAGTGCCTGGCTCCCCTGCAGGCATGGGCCCTCACTTTGGCTTTGGACACTGAGATGCTTTCCAGAAGGTAAAAAGTCATCCTCCACCCCCATAAGGGTAAAAGGTTTGGGAATGGGAGGAGTATAGGAATAGTCTTTGACTTTCAGGCCAATTGTATCCAACCTTTAGACCATAAATATAGTGGAGGAGAATCTGAATGTGATGTGTCGTACAAGAATAATGTTGGTCACAGTTTGGCCCAGGGGGAAGGGAGAACAGTATACTAGGCAGCCTTAGGGAATAGAAGACAGAAATTCTAGATTTCCAGGGGTGAATCCTGACCTTGGTTTCCAGAGTCCATGTCAGAGCTGATGTGATAGACCCTTCTGCTTGTCAGCCTCAAGCCACAAAGTCCAGGTGCTCGCTCTGTTCTTAAACCAGGAAGTTCTCTGCTCACTTCAGTCATTTAAACACAGAGAGAAGGGAATGGAGTGAATGAGCAGTAGACAAAAGAGACACTGGTGGGAAAGATGAAGCAGCTGGATGAAGATGTAATACTGCAGATGAATGACAGCCAGTAGCCAAAGGGAGAGTATTAAAAGGCTGGGTTAAAAAAAAAAAAGAAAAAAGTGGCATGTTAGGGGGAGGCTCTGCTGATTTGGGATTAAGTTAATGAAATGCTGCTTCAGCAACATTGAACCTGTCACTTTGGCTGCTGTGGTGCTGAAGTTCACAACAGCAATATCAGGAGTCTCCTTATTCCAAGCCAATTGAGGGTCATAGCTGTGTTTGGCTGAAAGGTGCAAGAACACTGGAAAGAGTGTGTCCTAGACTCTGCCTCTAGGAATTGATTCATCTGAGACTTTTTAAAACCCTCTCTCAGTCCAGAGATTTTTCCAGAAGTGCAGAGCACGCTCAGTGCTGGTACTCTCTCATTTCTAAAAATTACCCCCCCAAATATTTTACATTATTTTTAGTGTTGTTTTCCTATAGAAAAGGTTCTTGTAGCGTCAATAGGGAGGTTATGTGACTGCCAGTGGAAAAGAGACCTTTCTAACACTCTGGTGAGTTGCCATGGTATAACAAGTTATATCAGCTGACCTGTTGTAGTTGTTAATCCCATACTTGTAACCTGCAATAGATACAAGGTAATAAAATTTTAATTTTAGCATTCAGTGAGAGAATTCATGCCACCACAGACTTATGAGCCTTACCTCATACATGTTTATCATGTATGTTCTTTAGTAAACTGACTGTTTGCATTGCTGCCATCAGCCTGGCTGGTCCCCACAGTATGCTGTCTGGTGCAGATCCAAGCTCAGTTTGTGCAGCTTCTGTTATAGGGCTTTCTTCATTCCCCAAAGGGTACTCTGCAGCTAAATAAAAACTGAGGTCAGGAGAGTTGTCCTCATATTGAAACCAGAGGCTATTATTTTTAAAACCCCAGGCTAAAGATATTCCCTTACTATTTTATGACATGCACCCCAGGAGAAGGTTTCTCTTCCTGTACCAGCACAAAGATGGACAAAATCTATTTTCTGCTTTGAAAAGCTATTAAGCTTTTATCCTCTTGACTAAAGTTGCCCTAAGAGTGACAGATTAAAAAGCAAGTAAGAACATAGCAAACTATCCCCTTAGTGTTTCACAGCATGGGGTCTAGAAGAGAAAACTTGGGGGCAGTATTGAAGACTGTCCTTAGCTGGGTTCAGCCTGTCACTTGGGCAGTTTTACAGCTGTCTTTCATTGGCTTCTCCTTCTCTCCCAGCTCTACATGTTGCTTCACAACCGTGGCACCGATTCCTGCTCTTCACACTACTCAATGGGGGCCAGAAGTCCTTTCTGCAGCCAGAAGTTCTCAGGCTGATGACTTTGGTGAGCAGGAAAAGGGCAGACTGTTCTCCATTTTCCCCAGTATGTTGGTACAATGCATGTGGGTCAGTTATTGGAACTTAACCTGCTACACACACCCGATCTCAGATACGGCTGTGGCTTTGTCTGGCACTATATTCGTGACCTACATTAATAATGATACTTTCAAGTGAACTTCCCTTCCACACCCTGCAGAAACTGACTGCTGTTAGCAAGTACGTCCTGTTCTTCTGGTGTTTGTAGCATTTATTTGTAACATCTAGGACCCCTGGGGGGAGAGAGGAAACCTGCAGAGAACATACAACTGCTGTTACCAGTCAGGGAGCAAGCTAGACTGCTTGGCATCACAGCTTGTTTCCCCATCTTCAACCTTACAGACATGACTTTTCAGGGCAGGGAGTTAGCACAATATACTACCTTGCTCTATGTGGGGCCTGTGGGCTAGAGGGGGAATGTAGTCCTACCCAGCAGAAATACTGAAGATAAAGCCCTCTTGGCAGTGGATGAGAGGAAGGGGCTATTAATGTGAACCTTCCCCCTCCAAATACAAGATGGGTCTGGGAGTATTTGCTGGTTTATTTCAGTTTTCAAAGGTTACCTGATTTATTTTAGTTCCTTCCCAACCTAAACCAAACTAAGTCTGGCTATAAATCAGAGCACTGTCAACACGGATGCTTGCACTGGTTCTGTTAGAGGTGGTAGAAAAATCAGGCCTGTGGTTAGGGTGCTGCAGCATCCCATTACACAGAAGAGGTCTTTGCAGGCGATGAGTCACTGTTGCAGTCTGTGGGTCTTTCACTATTGAATGCCTCTATTTTTTCCTTTGTTCAAGTTTGTGAGATATCAGAGCAGCAATATTATTTCTCAAAAAGAAATTAACCAGATTCTTCAGGAGGCAGCAGAAGCCAACTTAGCAGAGCTGCCTGAGGCCACATCTTATGCTCTTCACCTCTTCCTTTGTCAGGTAAGAAAGCAGTGACTGCCTAGGAAAATTGGAAGGGAATCCCTGGGTGTTTGCTTTAGCCTTTGATGAGGAGCCATAAACTTCCTTTTGAGGAGGCTGTAGTAAGATGAAGAGGAATCCTGCAGCTGCTACCTCGGCCTACTGCCCTGAGGGGTGTACAGTGGAATCAGAAAGGGAGTGATGCCAGCCGCTGCCTAAACTGTGTCATCAGATTGGGCAGCCCCTTGATTACCCCCCAGATCAAAATTTGAAGATTTCATTGCTCTATGTGGAGATGAGGGAGGGAGTATGAAGGAACAAACCCAACAGTTTTCTGGAACAGTTGGTCTAGAAATCATTCTTTCTTTTGGCTGCTCAGATTCAGAGCAGTCATTACCAGGTGGAGCCAGTGCAGTCAGGGACCATTCAGACTTTGCTGGATCGCCTCCTGGGACAGAGGACCACATGTGTAAAACGTCAGGACATTGTGTATCCTTTGCTGGGCAAATGTCTTTGATAGGTGATGGAGTGGTAGGTGTAACAAAGGTTGGAAGGGATACTTTAATCTGCTGTTCCTTCTCTTGTTGCAGCTGAAGGCAAACAAAATTGAAAACTCTAGTGGTTGCTACACTTGACTAACTTTGGGATCAAACACTTCATCATCTCCTAATCTGAGAAGATGTTTGGGAAATGCGGAGACATTTGGGATAAAAGATGGGTCTCTCTGCGGGGCTTGCATTAATCTATAAAGCAGAGGTAGTCTGATGAAAGGGGAGCAGGTTGGGGAGTCTGACTTCAAAGCAGTAAAGATCTCTGTATTGATTTCCCTGGAGTATGAGCAATGAGTTAACTTCTGTCTGCATGCGGCTGGTATGCCCATGAAGTAGTGAAAACCCGAAGATGACTCAGGCACTTTGAAAGTGCAGGGGACATTTAGGAACCAGTGAGTGGAGTTACCAGATTTTATTCTGCTTGGCCCTAGAGTTGCCCGCTGAGAACTGAATCCTCCTCTTCTCTGGGGATGGAGTCAGGGGCCACTCCCAGATTCCCTGTGCAGAAAGCAGGGGCCTGGTGCAATATTTGGTTATTTCTCAAACTTTTTTTTGCCTTCCTGTTTTCATCACACTGCATTGCCTTGCTCAGACGTATAGCAATGACGGAAGTGGCAGTGATTTCCTGTCAGTAAGGGGTCTTCCTCCACTGTGGAACACTATCATCAGTCACGTGCAGGATGTGCAGTGGGTGAGGTATTTGTTCCATGAGGAATAGCTTGTCTTTGTGCTTACCCCCCGTGTGATATTGCTGCTCTGTTGTGGGACGAGTTGTCCTGGTGGAAACCATCCAGATAGTCATGAACAGGAAAGACAAGATCCTCTGGTCAAAATCAAACTTTGACATCAGTTTTGTTGAGAAAGAATTTTTCTTCAGGTTTACCTACACTGATGTTTCTCACATATATTGGGAGTGGAGTTCCATGGCTTGGGGAGGGTTGGTTTAGTAATGAAAACCTCCTATCAGTGGTATGTCAATTATGGGAATTCTCATAGCATGCTGGAGTTCAGCCATGCCTTTCCTTTGGTTTCCACTCATGGTACCAATGACAGATGTCTGGGAAGCGTGGCAGTGTCCCTCTCACACATTGGCGACTGAAATGAGAAGATGTGGTGTGCAGAGCAGAGGAAAAAGGCAAGAATGGAGCAGAAGACCCCATCCTGCCATTTATTCCCAGTGAATAGTAGAGAGAGAAGACGGACGAAGGAAGCAATTTGTTGCTCATTTTGAGAAAAAGGTTTGCTGAAACTCGTTTATAAAGTTCTGTTGCTGAAACGGCTCAGTTTCCTTTTCTGTGCGGGGTGAGGCTTGGTTGATGCCCTTCAGCTATCAAACTACAGACCTGCCTGGGGAAGCGATGGTGTACAGGGATGCCATGGAAGAGGTGCTCTGCTCACCTGTCTTGGCTCATGGCTCTGCGGGATGGCCCTTTAGCTCTGGTCTGGCAGGGGCGGTGGGGGCTCAGCGAGGACCCCGGGGGAAGAGGAGATGCCGCGTGTGCCATGGGGCTGAGTAGACTTCTTCCAGCTCACGAGTGAACCCTTCGACTACAGCTCCAGCCCCCACTGTCCTGTTGCCTCCACACCCTCTTAAGTGTCCCGCTCCCGTCGGGGCTCTAATTTAACGGGGTTGCTTCCCTCGCGGAGCCGGGAGAAACGCACCCACAGCGAGAGCGGCCCCGAGGGACAACCCTCCCAGCGCCGGAGCCCCAAGCCCGGGCAGCCCCGCGATGTGGGGCCGGTGGCGGGGCGGGGCGGGGGCTCAGGAAGTGACACGGCGGGGCGGAGCGGGGAAGCGGCGGCAGCGGCAGCGGCACCGGCATGGCAGCGCGGCGGGCGTGAGCGCCGGCCTCGGCTCCCGGACCCCGGACCTCGGACCCCGGCCCGCAGGTGAGGGGCAGCCTGCGGGGGCGGCGGGGAGCGTTCCCAGCCCCGGGAGTCACGGCGGGGCCGGAGGGCGCTGCCCGGCCGTGGCAGGGCAGGAGGGGAGGGCGAGAGCAGCCCAGGCACCGCTCCGGGGACACGGCGGGGCGGGGGCGGCCGGGAGCGGTCCCCTGGGCAGCCGGGGTGGCCGGTGAGCGACGCGGGCAGTGCGGCCCCGGGGCGCTTCGCCGGACCCTGGGTTAAAGGGCTGTGCCCGACGGGCTCTGCGTGCCATTGCCGCCCTGGCCCCGCGCTGGAGCGGCGGGAGAAGCGGACCTCCGCAGCCCCGGGGAGCTGCCGTCCCGCCCCGAGGGTTCGCATCCCCCCTGTGCCGCCTGCCGCGTCCGCTTGACACGGCTCCGGCTGGGTCACTCGCAGCGCGGCCGGGGTACTCTCGGCTAATCCCGTTTCAACTCCACTGTCCCTGTGTGATTGCCGCTAGTTTCAGCGGTGCTTGCGGGAGAATCCCCATTTCCCTATGCCCGCGGCCGCCCGAGACCCTCGGGGTGCTGCAGACCCCCTCCGGCAGGACGGGAGGCACGGGGGTGGGCTGGGATGGACCCGTTCCTGATGAAAATCACAGCACCTCGCTGTCTTCTGCCGGGGATGACAAACTCTGTGGTGCGTGAGCTCTGGGCTTGGTGGCTGGGGGACTTCGGAGACAAGCAGGTGTAAATGGCCGGTGTTTCAACTGAAGCAGCTGGTCCTGTAAGCCCCATGGGGAACTGTCCAAGCAGAAGTCTCAGCAGCAGTGTTTCACTTCCGAAGCTTTTCATTCAGCTGTGACAAGAGATTAATCCTCGTATTGCTGGAGAAGTGGCTCGGGAATGGATTTGTGGGGCGGGGAGTTTTCATTCCTTGTTTTGCCACAGTGTGCTCCTGGCACAGGCAGGCTGATGATGCTTTTCCCCCTGCAATTCAGTGCCCTGTGGAGGAGAGGTGGGGGGTACTGAAAAAGTCCCTCTTGAGAACCAAAGCGTGGCAGCGTGGCTCTGCCTTGCAAGCTCATTAAATGAATAAATCTCAGGGATGCTTGGTTCAGATGGGGCTCTTGCAGGAAAATTTATAAAGTCATTAAAAAAATTTTAATTGAAAGTACTAACCATCTATAACGCGGCATCTGTTGTCATGTCTTTGGAAAAGCACATCTAAATTAAGAGGATGGGAGACAGTGAGACAGACTGGTGGGCTCTCTGCTGAAACAGCCAGCTGGCCAGGGCTGTGAGGGAATATTGGTGGAAACTCCTTCCCATCTGTAGCATCAGGCCAGGCCTTGGCTCCCTGGACTGCTCTGGGAGCATGAGGCAGAGCTGTCTTTGGCAGGAATCCGTTCAGGGAGGAGTAGAGAGGGAAGAGAGGAGCAGCTCTGTGGTGTTTCTGTCTCATCCCTCAGCAGGTGTGAAGACAGAGAGTTTGTGGGGAAAGCGTGGAGGAACATCTACAAGTAGCTTTGGCATCTCTCTCTGCACTTACACAGTCTGGCCTGGAGAGGAGGGAACGTCCTCTGCTGTTAAAATGCTTTGAAATGGGCAGGGCAGTGAAGGGAAATAAATTTGAGGTGGTCCCACATGGCGTCAGCAGCCTCACGTTCCCTTTGGGAGAGGGAAACAATCTGGGTCCTGCTTCATTTTTGCTGGGGTGTTTCAGCCCTGATGGACAATGGCAGTAAGTAGCTTCGATGTGAGAATAAGTGCCAGCGGGGAAGGAGTCAGACCAAAAGGTGGTGGGCTTCTGGTATGCCGTGGTTCTCCAGTCCTCTGCTTCCAACTTTGTCCCATGGCGCAGTCGTTAGGGCTGGTGCAGGAAGATTTGTAAAGTCATTGAGAACATTTTAATTGAAAACACTGACCATCTATAGTGCAGCATCTGCTGTCATATCTCTGGAAAAGCCCATCACTGTTCTGAGACTTGGAAGCAGCCAGGCAGGCTGATGGACCTTCTGCTGCAGCAACCAGCTGTTTGGCAACTGCTTTGGCCGAGAGCTGCACTTTGCTCTGCTGCTGCCTTGAACAGGGCTTCTTGCAGCTGAGCTTCTTCCCCCTTGGAGCGGCCATGGAACATCCTCTGGCCACCTGGCTCCCATGTTGGAAGCTGAGGACGTGGTAGCCCCTGCCCTGACCAGGCATGCTGGGACAGCATGGCAGAACTGTTGTGGACAGCATTTCTACTGTTTTCCTTCCAGCCTGGTCTGGAGGCCACTGGCTGCCTCCAACATCTCTCTCCAATTCTCCATGACCATGGCAAATAGCCAGCCTGGTCCTTATGGTCGCATGTCCGATCCAAGCGGCAAACAGTAACCCGTGTCCCAGGGCAGTCACACTTTGAGTTTTTGAGTTGCTGCACTTCCTCCTCCCTGAGAGCCTGGGAGGGAGTAAGCAGCTGTGGAGGGCTCTACAGAGAGGAGACCCACACCACCTTGGTGAGCCAGGCCTTGGGTCCTTGGATCATGCTTTTTGTCAGGGTGAAGCAGTCTTTTGGGAGCCAACCAGGCCAGTGGGTTCAGCAGAACATCTGTTTGCCTGGGCTGAAGAATTTTTCCTTACACCCTTGGCTTGTCAGTGTGCTTTGTGGAGTTCAGGATGGCTGGAATATGGCTTAATCCTAGCACCACAGTGGGCAGAGGGGACAGACTCAGACGTGGTGTAGGGGGCTTGAGCTGCCATTCTGACTCTGCACTGTGTCTGAAACATGGGGTGTGTTGCTGAGCCCACACCACGGCCAGCTGTGTCTTCCTCAGTAAAGCTGGTTGCATTTACTCTGATCTGTTCCCTTCTAGGGGTGCCTTTTACAAAGCACAACAGCAAAATAGGTTTATCATGTTTGCCCTATGCTGTTCCCCTTCCCCCACCGTGGTTGTGAAGGTGCTTGGCTTGGCCTTCGCAGGAGGTGCATGGCAGGAGCTGCTGCTGATCTTTGCAAGGCTAGGAAAGCTGCTGGTGCTGCTTGCTTCGCCGCTCTCACAGATCCGGGGTTGAACAAATTGTATTAGTTTTGAAAAAGAAAAACAATAAGAAAAAAAAAGCAAGAAAGGATTTGTTTCTGTTCCACTGTTAGGGCATTGCAGGGAGAAGTTTGGCCAGGCAGGCAAGCGTGGGCTCAGGAGGTCAGTGGGTCAGAGGCTGAGGGCAGCTCTAGTGGCTTTACACACCTGCCTTTACCTCAGGAACAGGGGGCTGTGTAGGCAGTGCCTCTGAAGGAGCTGCTGCCCCTGTAATTGCCAGTGGCCACTGCTCGACTCCATGGAAACCTTGTCCCTGCAGACAGGCCACCACTCGAGTTCTGCTGCCTGGAGGCTGAGCCTCATTCTCAAGGACCATCTCCCCCAGCCTCTCCTCTGCATGTTGGCTGTGGATGAGGGACCCTTGTAGTCAGGAGCAGCTCTTCCCAACAGCATCTCTGCAGAGCCTCAGACACCACTGCCTGGGGAGGGACTTGTTTGGGGCAAGAGGGAAGTTACCACCAGGTCACCGAACTGTTGCTTTTTGGCGTGGGACCCGCAGCTGGCACCAGGCTGGTAGTGAGGGAAAGGGTCCAGGTACCAGCACCCCAAGGGGTGAAGGGAGATGGCTGAGCATGTCACATCTGGAACTTGAAGGAGATGGACTTCAGCCCCTTGGCAATCCTTCTCACCCTCCAGCCCTGCTATTTCAGTTGCTGGGCTGCTCTAACTCACAAACCCAGCAAAAAGCTAGCTGTTATTTTTGGAAGAACAGGCAGGACTTAATTTTTCCTCTGTGTCAGTGCTCAGTCAGATCCCTGGGGGCCCAGCCAACAACGGAGGCAGGTAAAGAGGCGGAGGAAAAAGACCTCACAGGGGAGAGCAGGCTGGCTGCAGCATCGCCCCGTGGCTCTGCTCTGGCAACTGTCTCCCTCAAACCCTCATGGGGACAAGGGAGAGGCGGGCAAGGACCCTGTTGCCAAGTGCAGTGTGCTGTTGGTCCCAAGTGGTTTGTGTGACTTCATTTTAGTAAGTCTCCTCACTGGTTATTGGTTTTGTTGGTCTGTTTTTTTCCAGGTTGCAGTGGCCAACATGGATTTTTTCTTCATCTGCCCTTTTCTGCTGGTGCTGCTGCCGTCCCAAGGCAGCTTTGCAGACCTGGAAAAACAGAGGGTAGACTCTGGCTTGGAAATCTGTATCCTCTGCAGCCTGCCCCTCGTGACTCACATACACGCTCATGCCTGCTGAGGCTGGAGGGAGCTCATGTGCAGGGAAAGGGTCAGAGACCTCAGAAAAGGCACGGGGAAGTGGAAAAGAGAGAATCCTGAAGCACTGGGAAATTGCTGCTTTGCTCTTCTGTAGAAGGGTTTTAAGCCAAACTCCTGGGTTTGCTAGCCAAGTGCCTGGCTTGGTGCAGGAGCAGAAATGCTGGTGGTGCCTGGTGTTCTCCTGCTTTTCCTTTCTGCTCCATCATGCTAGGCACTGAGCATGTTTCCCAGTCTGCTCTTGAAAGTGTCATGGCCAGCTGGGTGGCAGAGTGTGCCTGGGGTCTCAGTGCTTTGGGATCACCAACTGGGGTAGTGGAAGAGGACTTTTGGGCTTGTGGCACTCGGACTCCTCTGTGCCACAGACATTTATTGCCCATGAGAAGGTGGGCTAATGCAAGCCCTTCTTAGCATGCAGCAGCATCCCCTGGTGAACAGGCAAAGTATGGAAAGATATTTAGTATGTAGTGACACATATGAGGAAAGTGGGAGTTCATGTTCCTCCTCCAGCCCATCAGCCAGAGCGTGGACTGGCAAGTAGAAAGCTCTTGCTCTCAGCATCGTAAAGGGCCCTGCTGGGGTGTCTGGGAATCTGTGTTTCGTCCTGGCTCAGATGCTGCCCCCCAGCCCTCAGGCACCCCGTGGAGAACTGGGGGGGGCTGGGATGGTGCAGAGGGAGCATGGTGGCAGAGTGCCAGCAGTGCCCTTGACAGTGTTGCAGATAAGAAGCTGTTTGAGGTTAAGCGCAAGGACCAGATGAACGCGCTGAAGAATCTGATTGAGCTCAATGACGTCAACCAGCAGTACAAGATCATTGACATCATGCTCAAGGGACTCTTCAAAGTGAGCCACAGCACAGGCCGTGCTTGCTGGGGCTGGGAAGGGTGGGCCGCAGTGGGGAGGGCTGGAGGTCCTCTGTGGGGTCAGAGAGAAGAATTGTGTGGCAGGTGAGCTTTAGGACCTGAAGGGAGGATGCTATGGGGCTTCAAAGTGGGGCAGCTGGGGCAGCACCTCCAGGGTACAGGGAATAGCTGGCAGGACAGGGCGGTAACTGAGGGTTCTGGCAGGTGCTGGAAGACTCTCGTGCTGTGCTCATTGCTGCTGACGTGCCTCCCGACGGGCCTTTCCCTCAGGATGAGAAGATAAAAGATGGTAGGTCCTCTCTGGTCTTTACGCCCCTTCTTTTTTGAGTGCTCTGGTGCACCACAGACACTCCTCCTGGAACTGGCACCAAGGTAGGTACAAAACCCCTGTGTACCCAGACCATCCCTGGGCTAGACCCTGTCTGTCAGAGACCTTATTGCTGCCTCTGACCAGTTCATACTGGGAAACCTATCCATTTTCACTCAGCCTCCCCACCTCCTGGTGGGGACGTAAGTGCCAGTGGGATGGGGCATGTATGACGATGGGGTTGGTGGCTATCCCCACAGCATACTCCCACGTAGTGGAGAATACTGCCTTCTTCGGGGATGTCGTCCTGCGCTTCCCCAAGATTGTGCACCACTATTTCGACCGCAACTCCAACTGGAACAGCCTCATCCGCTGGGGCATCGGCTTCTGCAACCTGACGGGTGTGTTCGAGCAGGGACCCCACTCCCAGGTCCTGCGGCTGGTATGGCTCCTGGTCCCCCTTGCCGTGTCCTCGCTCTGCTGCTTAGGCTGGGGGGTGAGGTTTTTGGGGTAAAAGGAGGGCAGGAGGAGTGTATTCCATGTCTGAGGGCTGTCGTTGGGCTGAGTGAGGGGGGAAGAGCATAGAACATAGATGGGGCCGGTGGGCAGGAGGGCACCCTGGTCAGAGTAAGGGGAGAGTGTGAGTGGGAGGCACCGGTCCCTGACGTGGTCTCCGCTTTGCTCTGCAGATGGCTCAGGAGCTGGGAATCAGTGAGAAATCGCCCGATTACCGCAACCCCTTTAAAACGGACCACTCAGAGGTAAGACAGCAATGCTGCCAGCTCACCTCGTGGGCTTCCCCATCCCCATTGGAGCTCCAGGCAGCTGGCTGGGGAATGCAACAGGTGTCTTGTGGGGGAATAGCCCAAACCCCCTGTCACTGAGGAAGCATGGCTGGAACACACTGAATTCACTGGCCGGGCTGCGGTTGACTTTAGGCACCTGGTACCCTCTCCTCTCTCCTGTGGCCACCTGCCCCACGATCCAGATCCTATTTGCCTCATGCCACAGCCGTCCTCAAGCCCCCCGGCACCATGAGGCTTGTGCATTGGCTTTGGCGGGGGGTTGTGCCTCAGGGAGGCTTTGGGGGCTCCCCCATCCTGACCCCTTGCTGTCAATCCACAGTTTTTCCCCAGTGCCGACACCTTTCAGAAGGCGCTGAGGGACGAGGAGAAGAGGAGGAAGAAGGAGGAGAAGCGGAAGGAGATCCGCAAGGGCCCACGCATCTCCCGCTCACAGTCGGAGCTGTAGCGTGCGGGGGCTTGCACCTTGCAGTGGGGGCGACACCACTGGGACACAGAGTGGCTTGCTCCCTCTCGGCAGCCTTGGGCCAGTTCCTGGCAGTCCCCTTTCCGTTTGTGCCGTGGGTTTTGTTTTGTTGCCTTTCCCTTTTGTTCTGTGGAGATTGGGTGGCAGTGCTGGTGGGTTGCCCCAGTGGGGCTGGAGTGGGGTATCCCTTCCCCACAGCTAAAGCACAGACTAAAGGGAAAGCAGTGGGGCCATCCCCTGGGCTGGTCCGAGTGCTGCTGCCTGTGGGGAAGTAGGGTGTGGGTGACATGCTGTGCCTGAGCCCCATGAGGAGCCCGGGGATCCCTCCCCTCCACAGCGCACTCCACGCTGAATGTGCCTCCTCCAACATGGGTGGGCTGGGGAGTGCATCACACCAAACAGCCTCATGAGCAATGCTGCTTCTCTCAGTTTTGGTTTTCGTTTTGTTGAACTGGTGATCTCACTGGCACCCCCCACCCGGCTCTACCTGGTCTCTGCACAGCTGCTACCTCTGCCAGATCAGCTGTCCCCTCTTCCCGGTGGCTCTCTTACCGAGCAACATGCATTTCATTGTTCAGATGTAGTTTAAAAGGCCGACAGCATCTGTTCCTGGCCTGATGGCATCCTGTTCTCCTGTGCAGCCACCGCTGGGCGTTCCAGCAGGGAGGCAAAC
>JAWMRA010000041.1:47820435-47865312 GCA_035584735.1 Pseudotriccus pelzelni | reverse complement strand
AGGAATTTCAGTACTTGGCCTCTTTGCAGCCAATGGGTGGCTGTAGCGCAGGCTGTGCTGATGGTGAAGGTACTGGGGAACCAGCCCCCAGCCTGTGACCCTATGCTACACCCCATGCCCTGCCCCTGCCATCCTCTTCTGAGGGGCTCGTCCTCTCTGAGTCAGACTCCAAAGCCTCTTTGGCAGGGGGACAGCCAGATAAGGGCATGTGGGGATAGCGGGGCCGAAGCAGGGAGCGAAGCCGGCTGGGACCCGGCACAACCACCCTGCTGCTTCCCACCATCGCTGATGACCTCGCACCAGAGGAGGTTCTTACAGAGGGACCATTCCCAAGAAGCGAGTGCTCCGTGCCGGGCCGGAAGCATCGCAGCCTTTGGGGAAGGGGAAATTTTTAACAGCAGAGCCAAGTCTCTCCAGTGCGGGGCGTGGCAACGGCCGTCTGTGGTTTTTTTTTTAATAAAACTGACTTGACTTTATTTTATTTTTTACTGTTAAGTAAAAAAAAGCCTGGCTTTTGCTCCCGTTGCTGGGGGAGCGGGCGGTGCCGCCGCTCCCCGCGCCGCCCCCTCATGAATATTGTTGCGGGGGGCGGGGCGGGGCCATGCTAATGGCAGCTGCTGATCGCTGACGCGCCATCACACCACGCGCCGCCGCGCGCGCCGATTGGCCGGCCCCGGCCTGGGCTCACCGACAACAAACCGCGGGGGGCGCGCGCGCCCCCGGGGCCGCGGGGGCGGGGCCGCCGGGGCGGCCCAAGATGGCGCGGGGTCGGCGGCGCCCGCCGGCAGCGACAGCGGAGTCCGCCTGAGAGCCCGGGGCGGCGGCGGCGGAGGCGGCGGACCCTGCGCCATGGAGGGCGGCGAGCTGGCCGCCGAGGGCATGGAGACCCTGACCGAGCTGGGCGACGAGCTCACCCTGGGCGACATCGACGGTGGGCGCCGCGGGAAGGGGCGGGGGTGGTGGGTGGGGGGGAGGCGCCCGTGGGCTCCCCACGCGTGGTGGGGGGAGCGCTCGCGTCTCCCCCCGGGCCCGGGGCTGCCGGTGCCGCCCGGGGGGCAGGACGCGTGGGTGGCGTGGTTCTTGGATCGTGCTGCGTGGGCTGGCCGTCCCCCCCCTACCCCGAGCACGGAGTGGGAGCGCAGGGTGGCCGCCGTGGCTTGGCCCCTCTGCGTGGGCTGCGCTTCCCACGCCGGACGGGCTTCCCGTGCGAGCGGGGATCCCCCGTCCCGCGTGGGCACAGGCGGGGGGTGCGGGGCGCGTCCCGCCGGGCAGCGCTCTCCTGGCGAGCGGCCACGCGTGTGTCCCCGCGTGGCGCGGGCAGCCCACGGCCGGCCCTGCCTGGGGAGCGCTTCTGGGAGACTTCCGTGGGGCCGATCCGCGCTTGAAGCAGGCGAGACAGATGTGGTAGCCCCAAGGAGCCGGTGTGGACGTGGGGATCCTCCCACCCGTGGCCGGCCCGGGAAAAGGTCGGAGAAAGTACTTGTCATGTCCCTCTGCTCCTGCCGCAGACCCGCGGGGCAAACGGCGCAACCCCCGTTCCACTCGTGTTTCCTCGCGGCTCTCTCAAAGTAGCTGCTAAACTATGGCCGGAGCTGTGCCGCGACCAGTGTCTGTGGGAGGCTGAGCCTCCGAGCCCTCCGGCACCGAAACAGCTCTAACTGCTTAAAATTCCCTTATTTCACTGTCTTCCTAAAACTTCCCCACGTCGCTGACACGGCGCAGACCCGTGAGAAAGTCTCCGTTTTCCACCGAAGTGCGGCCAAACGAAGCGCCTGAGTGTGACGCTATTTTATATGTATTTTTGGTGACACCAGTCAGCTCCTGAAAACCTGTTTAAAGTGTCATTTCTTGGTGCGGTCTCTGCTGTAGGCTGGAGGCAGGGTCCTGGCTCAGTTCACTGCTCCGCTGGGCTGTAATAGCAATCAGAGCTCAGCTTTGGGGGCGGGAGTGTCCAAAGCATCCTTGTGTAGCCGCGGGGAGATAAAATGATACCAGTGCTTTTAGATTTCTAATTGACATCGATTTGCAGTGTAGCTCGGGGCAAAATTTATACCCTTTTTTTCCTTTGTCGTATATAAAAGAAGAATATACCTTATAAAAGTGCAAGGGGCTTAGTTATTGGTCGTAAAGTTTGATGGTGCTCATTGAAGGTGGTGTTTGCTCTTGTTTAGGCACCATGTAGTGAGTTCTCAGGTTGCACGCAGAAGCAGAGGCGAATTGATGAACCCAGAGATGGCTCTGAACTGAGGTGTGCCCGCGGAGGTGTGATTCAGAGCGATGAGTAACTTAGGAAAACGAGCTTCACTTCCCTCCCCAGCTCCAGGGGTGGATTTTCCTGGGGGAAGGTGGGGGCGGAAGGTATATGACAATCTTGCTTTTTTTTGTACTCCAGCATGGATTTGTCTCAGAGTTTGAAAACTTTGCAAGGATTTTCATTTGGTTTTTAAGTTGTGATTGGTGTACCTCTTCCAGTCAGGCTGAGGGACCCCTCACTTCCAGTTGTGTGGATTTTGATTTTCTGTGGTAGATGCGCCAACTGCTCTGGGATCTATCCCCACACACTGGGGTCATGGCAAGGGTGGTCAGGGGGTCCCAGTGCTGAGCCTGAAGGCTCTGCCTCCTACCCCAGCACAAACTCCTCCACCAGCCACAGGCACCTTCCCGTTGGCAGGACACTGCTGGATAACACTGGAGCATGAGGTTTGGGTTGGTCTTGGGTGTGAAGCATGTCAGGGTTCAGGGCAGAGGGGTTATTTCTGTTGAGGTTGGAATCTCTGCTGCTTTCCATTTGCCAAAGCAGAGCATCTCCAGGAGCGTGAGGAAGAGCAGCTTGTGTGCTGGAGAGCTGAGCCACTGTCCAGAAGAGGCAGCTAAAGCCCAGCCCTTGCCTTTCTGCCAGGTATTCAGTCCCTGGGATAATGAAAGCAACAGAAGCCCTTGGTGGGCTTGATTTCGTAATGCCCTGTTGACACTTTTTAGCCTTGGGCTGGGCCAGGATAGTTTCTGCAGTAAGGTATCACACTGCTTTGGGGGCCAAGACCTCTCCAGCACAGAGGGTGCTGGTGCTCTGGTGACATTGAGTTTATCACTGATGCTTGGTCCTTCAGAAGCACCTGAGGTTTCTCATAGTGAGTGTAGACACTAAAGATGTTTTAAAAGGCAGACGTTTGGATTTTGGATGTTGGCTGTTTTTCCTGCTTTATATTTTTTGTGTGTTGTTACTAGAAAAGTTCTTGGGGCCTTTAAAAGGGGTGGGTTTGATTCCCCTCATAGCCTTAATTCTTTAAAATTAATCTTTAGACTTTTTGTATTTATTCCAATTTAAGTCTGTAATAAAGATGTAGTTTAACTTCGGAGAGCAGAAATAGTTTTCCTAATAATATATTAAATCTACTGCATTGAACACAACGTTCTTTAAAACTCAGTGGTTGAAATTTGGTTCTTATGCTGGAATTTACTAAAATCTCATCCGATTTATGTTTATCCCCCCGTTGCAGTAGGGCTGTCTGATAGTCAAATAGCAGTACCATCAGATGAAGAGTTTGAGAAGTAGTTTTTTATCATGTTGACGTTTATTTGGGATAGTCTTAGCTGCCATCGGTTGGAGGGTGAAGAGCTGTTTAATATCAGTCTAGATGCTACGCGCAAGTGTTAATCTTGAAACAGCCCTCCTTGCTCTGGTAATGTTTTATTAAAGCCAACTGAGGGAATGCATGAAAAAAAAATAAAAATCTTTCATTCATGTAGTGAAAAGTAGAGATAAGGGTTTGGTTCCAGCTGGTCCCTGAGGATGGCTGCTGCCTCATGCCGGGGGAACTGTGCCTCCCCACTTAAGTGTCAGGTCATGAATAGGTCAGGAGGACACATCGGCTCGCAGGCTCCTCCATCCAACAGACTTGAGTTCTTAAGAGGAGTGGTCATGGTCGGTGCTTAGATGTGTGTCAGGGCATGGAGGGATTGCTATTGGAAGGAAAGAGTAAGAGTATCATAGAAATATGTCGAAACCTGTGTTGAGGGAGCAAGAAGCTTGAAGGAGGATCCATCCCTTTGCTCTGTTTCAGCCAAAGGAGTGACAGACAAATTAATTGGATAATGTGTGGGTGGCATTTTGGAGAGGCAAATTAATAGCCATCTTATTGCTGGGACAGGCTCCGTAGGAATTTCTTGTGAAAACTTTACTGCTTCAAACCCGCTTCATAAACCACAGCAGCAACGTCCTTTGGGTTTGTGGATGAGAAGGGTCCTGGTGTAAGGAGCCCTTTATCACATTTTTTCCTATAAATCAGAAATCTATTTTTTGGTTCCTAAACCCTTATTTATTATTTTCTTATAAACTCTCTCTTAGGTTTGTGGGTTCCCTCCCTTTTTTCTTACTTCCAGAAAAAAATAAATAGGACTTTCAGAAAACTGTGGAAAAGCCAGTGCAGCATGGGCAGATGCTGGGGTGGGGTAGGATGTCTGACTCCTCATGCCACTGCCTGCAAACAGATCAGGGAAAGCATTCAGGTAGCTTAAGGTGCATAATTGGATTAAAGTGGATTAGATGTGTGGAAGAGGAAGCTCTGCTTATGAACAATGAGCTCTTAGTTGTGAAATTTTCTCCTCTGTGGGGAAGAGCCATAGCATTACAGTAGGAGCCTCTTGATGTGGGCTGATAAAATCCTGGAGAAGGTGGGATGGAGAGAACCTGCTGTGCAGTGATTGCAGGCAGAAAACCAGGAGGAAAAAGTCATTCTGGTATTTTAAACATATCCACGGATTTCTGCTACAGTTTTATAAAGTGTTGTTTCCTTTAGTGTTTTTTCTCCAGTTCTGTGTATCCTTGCAACTAAAAGAAAGTTAAGATGAATTCTTATCCTAGTTCTCCGTTTTGCAGTTTCTTAGTGGGGCAGGAGGGATGAAAGCTGCTTAAAAAGTTGTGTGGGAGAATGGTTAGTGGTAGAATTGTTCAGGTTCTTAGTTTCTTCCTGCTGCAGTGTTTAGACTGAAGGAGTGATGGAACAAGAGCAGTATTTTGCTATATATTGCAGATATCTTTAAGTTCTAGCCTGTGCTTGCATCTTATTTTCTGGGAAAGTGGTGTAGGAGAGTGCTACTTCTCCCGCTGAACAGCAGCAGCAGTGGTGTGCTGCTGGCCACCTCTTGGTCTCTGTCTGGAGGTGTTAGGTTAGTGTGACGTGTTCTCTGAAAGTTTTGAAAGACCCAGAGCTCCCTTCTATGGACACACCCCTTCATTCCAGTCCTGACGTAATGGCAGGTGTCAAAGTACGTGGGCAATAAAATAGCACTGAACAAATTTTCTTCCGTTTTACAGAGATGCTGCAGTTTGTCAGTAACCAAGCAGGAGACTTCCCAGATCTGTTTTCGGATCCCTTGTGCAGCACCTTCCAGGGCGGCGGCAGCAGCAGCAGCAGCGGCAGCAGCAGTGGGGCCCTGGAGCCGCAGTTGCAGCGGTCATACAGCCAGGTGCAGCTCCAAACCTTTCCACAGCCACCCGCGTCCCCCCAGCTCCAGAGCCTGCCAGTCAAAGCAGCGCAGACGACACCTCCAGCGCCTTCACGCTCAGCCCCTCTCCTTCAGCCCCGGCCCTCGCTCCAGCCTCAGCTCCAGCAGCAGGCCGTCATGATTACGCCAACGTTCAGCTCTGCTCCCCAGACCAGGATTATCCAGCAGCCGGTCATCTACCAGAACGCGGCCACGAGTTTCCAAGGTAGCACTTGCGGTGCTCAGGCTACAGGTGTTCCTGGTGCACTCAGGATTTTGGGATGCTCAGGCTATGGGTGTACCTGGTGCATTTGCAATAAATGGCATTGGTGTTCAAACTCCAAACACATCCTAAGCCGTGACAAGCCTGACGATCCTTTTCTTGTGATGCTGCCTGTGAGGTGTCCCTTCTCCTGCCTCTGTGGTTTTGGAGTTGGGGAGCATGAAAAATTGTCATAAATGAGATCTTAAGTGTTTTTGTGTGGCCTCTTGCCATAGCTGTCATCTTGCTGTTCTCCTCTGTTGTGGCCTTCTCCCCTGTCACTCTTGGGAGGCTTGAGAAAAGCCTTAAAACATAGTTGTTGGCAACCCTGTCCTCCCACTGATGGGTGCACTGGGCAGATCCAGTCTGTCCCACATGGCAATTTGGAATGAAGGCACATTTTATATACCAAACTCTTGAGTGCAGTACCTGCATTGAGCAGAGACACCTGTAGGGATATTTACTGATGACTGGATCTTCATTTGTGAATGCCAGTTGATTTGATCCTCTTTAGTAAGTGTTGATTCTTTACATGACAAATAGGATCCTTTGGTCCCCCAAGATCAGGGAGTGAGAAAGTGCAGGTTGGATGTACAGCACAATGCAACTGTGCTATCAGACCAGAGGGCTTTGGCTTTATTTTCTCATAGCTGATCCTCTGTACCTCCTGGAAAACTGCTATTCTAGGTGCAGTGTCCTCTTGCAGGAGGCACCAAAGGAGCTTCCCAGCATGTGGAATGTGTTTGGTGAATGCTGCCTACTAAGAAGCTCTGGGAAGAGGAGGAGTGACGCTAGAAGCATTTGCAGGCTCCAAAAGGGAGACTTATCTCTGGACTGTTTTTTCTGTTTTTCAGTTCTCCAGCCTCAAGTCCAGAGCCTGGTGACATCCTCCCAGGTTCAGCCAGTTACCATCCAGCAGCAAGTGCAGACCGTGCAGGCCCAGCGAGTGCTGACACAGGCTGCCAACGGCACCATCCAGACATTAGCGCCAGCCACGGTCCAGACGGTTGCTGCTCCACAGGTCCAGCAAGTTCCGGTAAGTAAAAGTGTGGAATGATACAGGGATCCAGCAGCAGAAGAAGAAAGTCCTTTTGCGGGTCTGGTTTCCTGGCTTGCCAGGGAGAGGAGATGAAACTCGTAGTGCTGGCAGTCCTGTCTAGGATTGCCTTTGCACAGTCATTTTTAAATGTGAGAAGTACTTCTGGCCAGCCTGTGTCCCAGAAGCATTTTACTTCATGCAGGTCATGCGTGAGAGTCCCTGTTGCAAGCTGTGATGTGACTTCAAGTAGTGGGCGGTGTTCAGAAACTGTTTCCACTGAAACACTGGCTTAACTAAATGTGATCTGAAGTAATTTTTGGAACTCGATACCGCCAAACCAGATTGGAAACCTTACTTGAACAAGCTTTCTCTGACTTGTGCCTACTTCTTTGCAAGTCCATCACCTCTACCACGTGTATAAGGAATGCTCAATACTGGAATGCGTTCTTCCAATTCTTCTGTCACCTTTTTTATCTTTTTACTGCTACAGTGTTACATGATTTTGTATTAAAACATACACAAGATTTTTTGACCTAGCGCATCTTTGTATTAAAAATGTTTGTCTAAAGGACTTGGTATGACAAAGTTGCTCTGGTTCAGTTGTACCGTGCCATCTGTTGCGTTCTCTGAGAATTAGCAAGGTATTTGGAAGAAATAAGAGCAAGCTGTGTTGTGGCATAATAACTTACAGTTGATTTTGATCTGCTTGGTGTTTATGGTACAGATTCTTTTGGTGAAATTGTAGGAGGGAAGCTACTATGGGTATTTCCCAAAGCAGACTGTCCTAGCTGTGTTAGACTCTGAGTACTCAGCCAGTTATTATAGGGAACTAATTATAGGTGTAATCGGAGAGGGGAAGGCAGCTTCTCCATCAGCTCTTTTGTGTTTTTACATGCTTGTTTACTTCTGGTGACTGATTTGCAAACTGGTGTCCTGGTGGTTCCTCTGCTCCCCTCCCTCCAGTGCTGTCCAGACTGTCTCATGGTCAGAGTTTGCAATAGGACTGACCAAAAGCATTCAGGTGATGCGGAGCACAAAAAAAGAAATACTCACCCTTGCTCTTTTGCCATTCACTGAGTTGTAACTGTAACTCTGCCAGCGCTTTACCTCTGGCTACTGAGATCAGCAGGGAAGTGCATGCTCTCCCCTTCACCTGTAACCCTTTTCAACCTAGGTTCTGGTCCAACCTCAGATCATAAAAACGGATTCCCTTGTCCTGACAACCCTGAAAGCAGATGGTAATCCTGTTATGGCTGCAGTACAGAACCCAGCGCTGACAGCACTCACTGCTCCCATTCAGACCACAGCTCTGCAGGTACTGTATGGATGTTCTTCCCTCCCTCTCCTCACTGATGCCCTTTCCCATTAAGTAAGAGATCTGAGCTTTAGCATTCTGCAGTAGTGCAGACAGAAGGGGCTTTGAGGACTGTTCTAGACACATCCAGAGCAAGTAATACCCTGTTTCTGCCAAGGCTAAATACACAGATTATGCTGCTTGGCAGCCTCCCACGGCCAGTAAGCAAAGACCAAGGGCACATTTCTGTTTACCTTTTTCTGGTATTACAAGGAGAGGAATATGACCTAAAAACTCTGTCTGGTTTTTGACTTGAAACTGAAAGCTAACTTGCTCAGAGTACCTGTGGAACTTTCTTTTGCCTGTCAGTAGTGTCTAATAGTAGTATATTGAATGTGACAACTAATTAAGCTACTTTTCAGAGGGCGTTTGCGGTGAGGCTCCGTTATAATCATTGGAGATGGCAACTGTGCTTCATGGCCTCTGTGCCTCATGGCCTCCACTTTGAGAAACTTGTACCCCCAAAGAAGCATTTATTGCAGTCTTGTACATTTTGAACAGATATGCCTGTACAAATATTTACTGGGGGAGATAAACTTGGACTTAGATTTTGACTTCTTTTGCAATAGCATGGTAGGCTTCTTACATACTTGTTAGCAGCTAGGCTAAAACCTTCAGTTAACCTGCTTGCTTTTAGATGATGTTTTCATACAAAGGTGAGGCTTATGTGGTTCTGTCTACCTGAGACATGTTTGAACGCATTGAAATTTGGTGGAAATTAGCCAAGGAAAGGTTTAAGACTTAAATTCACTTATTTGTTAAGTTCCTACTTGAAGTTATTTTTCTGATATCCCAGTTAGAAGACTATTTCAGAGTTGAGACTGTTCCTGAAGTTTCTTATGGCTAGTTATTATTACATTTGTCTTTTGACAGAAAAAACTCTTCTCCATAGCCACTTCCTTGATCCTTGGTGTACTTCGGAGGGTACATGCACCTTTCTCAATCTTGCTCTGCTGGATTAAGTAGTCTAAACTTTCTTTTACTCCAGCTGTCCTAGAAGCCCCCTCTGTGCATTCTGGTGGGATTCATCATACTTCATCTCTGAGTACACACTGCTTTAGTTTGGTGTAGATAGTCTGTAGATGGGTGTCCAGGTCTGAGCTTTTCATGCTGCTATATATCACTCATTGTCTTAGTTCCTCATCTTAAGACATTTTTATAGCTTATGAATTTTTTTTTCATTTAATCAAATTCAGATCAACTGCATTGCTCAAGCCAAGTTTGTTTTTTTCATAATAGTCCTTTCTAGCATTGTCATTACTATTTGGAAGTAGTGTAGCCTATTGCTGTTTTATTGACTTAATTTGTCCACAGAAAAAGGTGGATTTGGACACTTTAGAGTGTAAGGATTGTAGGAACAGAGAGGAGTCTCGGTCCATCTCTCTATTTAAGTGGATGAACAGAGCATAGTATTGGCAGAAATGTTGATATTCTTGGAGAAAAAAAGATGTTCTTATTCCACAGTGACTAGTGTGGGAGCCAGAGTGGCAGATTTTTCCTGTGTTACTGTGCCAGTGCTCGTGCCAGCTAAGAAAGACAGAAGGAAATTGGCATCTCACATCTTTTCCGAGCTGTACAAACTTTTCCTGATTCTTCTTTTGTTTACTCCTTTTACTTTTGCCGTCATAAACCTTATCTAAATTGGCTGATTGCTCTTGACACTTGTTACACGTGGTCTTTGTAGACCCTCGTTGGGAGCAATGGGACCATTTTGACCACAATGCCGGTGATGGTGGGACAAGAAAAGGTGCCTATCAAACAAGTTCCCGGGGGTGTCAAGCAACCTGAACCACCTAAAGAAGGAGAGAGGAGAACAACTCACAACATCATTGAAAAGCGTTACCGGTCATCCATAAATGACAAAATCATTGAGCTGAAGGACCTTGTCATGGGCACAGATGCCAAGGTAAAGATGGGGGATAAGAGCAAATTTGATATAATAAATACTTTGTCTTCAAAGGTGCTTGTTGCTCTACCAAATGAAGCATTTGGGTACATGCAGCTGTAAGTAGTGTGCACACTTGTATTGGGATAACACCGGTGAGAAACACTTGTGTGATGGAAAGCGTGATAATTGTATTCAGGAAGGGTCACCTGTAAAATACTAATTTTACTATGCTAGTGGTACTGTTTCTTGAAAATAAGCTATACCTTGTGCGTTTGTTCTTGTGTTAGGTCTGACTTAAAATAGATAGAATATCCAAATGGATGTTTTGATAACTCTGCCAAACCAGATCTTGCTTAATGGAAGTTTCCTTTTCCATGTGATTGCAGTAGGGACGAGGGTTTACAGAGCTTTCCAATTAGTTTCCTTTAGATATTAAGCAGTAAAAACTCCTGCTTGCTCAATTATTGTAAGCTCTCTTACCCCACATATTCAGGGTTGTCCTGTTTCCTTTACCTTATGCTGGCGAGGCAGGCAATGGTATTCTTGATACTCCTGTGATCTCTGTACAAGTAAGTGCACTAGTTGAAGTCATCTCCTATTGTCAAGTGGAATTAGAAGCTTAATGGTTTTAAAAACATAGGTAATGTGCAATGGCTTCATAGTACTTTCCGCTTGTGTTTACAAGATAAACTTGTCCACTGCTGCTGGAAGCAAGCGTTTTCATGGGGATAGCCAAGGCAGTGAGGCAAGGAGGGAACTATTCTCAGAATTAGGCAGTGAACAATGGTCAACAGGCAGCAGCTTGTTCTATCCCAGAAGACAGCCACTTGTTTACAAAGCATGATACTTTCAAAGAATTGTTTCTGGCTGAAACATAGATGTGAACTCTTATAATTTGGATGTTAATCTGTTTCCATTGTACTTTGAGAGATTTTTGAGAGACCTCAGTTCATGTGTATGTTTGGTACTGTACCCACAGAGCATGCCCTGCTATTAGTTCCTTTGCAGCTGCTGAGAGGTCCTTTACTCCCTTTTCTGTCACCACACGATACAAAGGGTTGTGGTATCCCTAGAAGCAGGAGTGACCCTTTGGTTCTCTTTATATAAACTGCTTTTTGTATGTCTTAATTCCTTGCAGATGCACAAGTCTGGAGTCCTGAGAAAAGCCATTGACTACATTAAATACCTACAGCAGGCCAACCATAAGCTGCGGCAGGAGAACATGGTTCTGAAGTTGGCTAACCAAAAAAACAGTAAGTTGTGGAGGCTGTGCAGCAGGGGAGAGGCAGTCAGCATGAATGTAGAATGTATCTTGCAGTCTCCTGTTCTTGACAGAGGTTGCATTGATAGTGGCCAGTGTTACTCCAGGTGACAGAGCCAGTCTGAGAGACACTGACAGAATTCAGGATGGAAAAACACATAATGCACTTTGATTCTTGCAGAGCTCTTGAAGGGCATTGACCTAAGCAGTCTAGTTGAGAACGATGCAGATCTGAAGATAGATGACTTCAACCAGAATTTGCTGCTGATGTCTCCTCCAGCCTCTGATTCGGGATCCCAGGCTGGCTTCTCTCCCTATTCCATTGATTCAGAGCCAGGAAGCCCTCTCCTTGATTATGCAAAGGTATTTATGACTTCAGTTGTCAAATTTAAGGCCTCTACTTCAGGGGTACATAAGGGCCAGAATTTAAAAACTCCTTATTCTCAAGAGTGGAACCAGCAGACATCTGGCAAGCAGATCTGTAGGGCTCAGAGATCATTTGTAAGGATGAGGAAGGTGCATCTGTGTGTTTTGTCTTCTCTTAAATGATTGCAACTACTTCCTGAACTGTTTTACCTGAGCCTTACCTTAGCTACAAGAAGAACTGTACTTATCCTTCAGCCCCTGTACAGTCTTTGTGGACTTACAATGCTTGTTCATGACCCAAGTTGCCCATGGCTTTCCAGGATATGAATGTCCAGTGAGTAAAGCAGGAGAAGTTGGAAATGGATGATGACATCAGCTGTGGTTAATGAGACCATAAGTAATCACAGTAACAGAAAGCTGTTAGCTGTCTTTGGCTTACAAGTTTGTTTTGTGGATATCACAGAAGAAGTGGGTCTTCTGGGAGATCCTCAAAAAAGTAAGGGCAGCAAAGGTTAATCTTAGCCTAAATCAAAGATCCAGTTAATAACTGAAATGACTGGTAGCAGGAGGAAGTTGAAGGCATTAAAATATTTCAGCCTTATCTTACTAAGCTATGAAAAGCTTTACTGGAGTTCTTGCTGATCTTGAGCTCAAAAGCAAATTTTAAATCGCGTTCTGTTTCTCCTGCTTCCCTACCCCTCCCTTGGCATACGTGCTTCTTGTGGTACAAAATGGCAAGCAGTTTGTTTTCTCCTCTTTTTTATTCCATTCCTATTCATTTAAAGGTTAAAGATGAGCCTGACTCTCCTCCTGTGGCGCTTGGTATGGTGGATCGCTCTCGAATACTCCTCTGTGCTCTCACATTCCTTTGCCTTTCCTTCAATCCGCTGACATCCCTCCTGGACATCCGAGGAACCCCGGAGTCTGACAGCTTGGTGCGCCACAGCTCTGGCAGAAACGTGCTGACCATTGAGTCAGGTAACGAACTGGAATAGTTTGGACCACAGAAAGTGTCCAGCCTTATGTGGTCTCCCTGAAGGTCACCACTGGCTGTGACCGCTGCAGGTCACGAGGTGGACGGTTGCTGTGGTTCAGTAGGATGGTTTTATGTATTCAGGGAATTGTACAACCTTTGTTTGATGTGTGGGGAGAGTAGTAAACTGCTGGGCTGGGTGTGGGAGGAGAGCCAGCTTGGATCTGGTTCCAGTTCACATCCGCATCCAGGGTTCTTCTTGCATAAAGCCAGCCACGGCTTAGTGCGGTGAGGTTGAGGTAGCACCTGTTTGTACCCAGGAGCCTGGGCTTTCAGGGTAGACCCTTTAAAGTAGTTCAGGATAAGGGGCATCCTCCTGTCCTCACTGATCTTTGAGGCATGTTCACTTTATATTTTTTTTTAAGGTAACTGAGTTTGTAACTTTAAATAAAGAAGTGTTATTACACTGTTGCTATGGGCTCTTGCAACTGGCAACCTACTCCACAAAATTCATAGGGGAGGGCAGGGGGTGCTGTAAGTGTGGGGTCATTTTCCTGGCTGGTAAATGTGCTTCCTCAGTGTTGCTTTGTAAATTTTACTGAGATCAAAAAATGACACTGAAGTATTGAGTACCTGTGGGTGTATCTTACAGAAAAATCAGAAGAAAAGATAGTCTGGGAAAACTAAGTGCTGATTCAGTTTTTTATACATCAGTCTTCTAAAAATAACCATTTAGTTGGAAATGTTTTGGCTTGGAGTTTGGATGAGGAGCTGTTGATGCAGTCTTTGCAAAAGCTGATTAAACATGTGGCAAGCATAGCAAGACATCCTCCTGGGTCTGTGCTCATTATGTTGCCAAGCTTTTGGTGTCCAGATTAGCGTTTAACTTTCCTTTTGGATGTCCACTGTAGATGCAGCTGGTTGGTTTGGTTGGATGATGCCCACGCTAATCCTATGGCTTGTCAATGGAGTGATTGTACTGAGCGTGTTCGTAAAGCTACTTGTGCATGGAGAGCCAGTGACCCGGCTACACTCAAGGTCGTCGGTCACCTTCTGGAGGCATCGCAAACAAGCGGACCTGGATCTGGCACGGGTGAAGCTGACTCATTGTTTTGCATCAAATGCATCTGTTAGATGGGATTTTGGGTAAATGTTGCGTAGTGAGGCTTGGCATTTGCAAGGGCATGGTATTCCTTGAGTGGACCATCCTGTCTGATTTCAGAGAAGCTGTTGCTAGGTTGTCCTGAGCAGATTGCTGTCCTCACTCAACCTGAGTTAGAGAGGCGTAGATGCCAGCATTGGAAGAGGCTCCTAACTTCTGTCCTTTTTCCTGGCTACTGCATCTTGTATCGGTTTTTGGCAGCAATATCTTGGGTTTTGTCCAGAATCTGGCCTCTGCTATGCCGGTCTGTCTGCTGTCCTCCAGCCTCTTGGAAGTCCTCTCCATTGTTGGGGCAACGTTTGGCTTTTGATATGGGGACCCCAAAACTTCCATGCTGTTTGAGAAGGCAGGAACCTTCTTTCACCTAGGACCAATGTGTCTCACAGGGAGTGCAGGATCAGAACCATATGTGGAAGGATATGTTCAGGGCCAGATTTCAGGCTGGTGTAGATTGCCATTATGTTTTCTGGCTCTGTGGTGACATGTCTCTGCTAAAGATCTTGTCCTGGCTGACACATCAGTTTGTCTTGCTCTCAGTGCTGAGGAGGTCCCAAAGTGTCTTTGTAACGGTGTTTTTTGTTGTTGAACTTTTTGCTGTATTATTTGCAGGGCGATTTCGCTGCAGCTGCGTCAAACCTGCAGACTTGCCTGTCAGTACTTGGTCGAGCACTGCCAGCTTCCCGCCTGGACTTGGCCTGCAGCCTGTCCTGGAACGTGATCCGCTACAGCCTGCAGAAGCTGGCGCTGGTGCGGTGGCTGCTGAAGAGGACTTCTCATCAGTGGCGGGCAAGGGAGGCCACTGCAGGCTTCGAGGACGAGGCCAAGACCAGCGCTCGGGATGCGGCTCTAGCGTATCACAAGCTCCATCAGCTCCACATAACAGGTAGGAGCAGAGATGGCAGATATGCCGTCTGGTTTTGCTGAATGATGAGACTGAGCTGATCATGGGGGATACAGGGAGAGCACTTACAGCCTCTCTCCTGGGATGGCTGCTGTTGGAAATTAGCCTTAGAAATTTCAGGAGCCACTTACTAAAACAGGACAGATTCATGCAATCAAAAAACTCCATCAGAACAGCTGAAGCAACAGCAGTATCTCAAATTATGTGTTCCTGAGTCTGCAGAGGTGGCTGGGAGTCTTTCCCAAGCAGCAGGTGATTGAGTCCAGTCACTTCTTGCTGCTGTTAAAGGTTTGTTTTTTCACTGTCATTTGGGAATGTGAGGTGGAAGCAGGCACTGGGGTTAGTTGCTGGAAGAATTGAAATTTCTGAAGCTGTGTACAGTTTAGGTGCCATTTGGTGTTGATGTGGTTTGAAATCCTGGGTCTGTGCACATGGACTGAGGAAGCGTTTGAATGTTCCTTGCAAATGGTTGTTTTTGCCATTTCCTTGGCAAAGCAGTTTGTAATGTCAGTAGACTCCTAGCAGATCAGAAATCCAAGCTAAACTTACTTCTCCGTAATTGTTCTTTGTGAATTGTCACCGTGACACCAGGGCATGGTGTACTTGTCCTTAAATATTATCTGTGTAGGTACAGGTGTGGACTGCAAAGGAGTTCAGTTTTAAGATAGTGATAGTGAATACAGTGAGGTAAAACTTGCTGATGATTTTATCCTAACTGGCTTAGCTATACAGAGCTTTCCTGTGGAAGTGAAGTCGTGGATGCCAGTCTTTAGTGTCTGTGGAGGGAAGACTTTGTTGCAGTTATTCTGTTGTCTGAATACAAAGTTGATATAAGATGGTGCAAGCTTCTCATATCAACAGGTTCTTGTTGTTTCTTTAGGATAGTAGCCATACAGATTGTGGTGCTATTTAGTAGCTGGAACTACTGATTAAAAGTTAGCACTTTTTCTTCCTCTTCCTGGCGCAGGTAAACTTCCCTCCAGCTCAGCTTACTCGGGGTTGCACATGGCCTTGTGTGCTGTGAATCTGGCTGAGTGTGCAGAAGAAAAGATCCCACCCAGCACAATGGCAGAAATCCACCTGACTGCTGCGGTTGGCTTGAAAACCCGCTGTGGAGGCAAGCTTGGCTTCCTAGCGGTGAGTTGTCTTCTCCTCTCCCATCACACCTCCAAGAAGAGCTCTAGGAAATCCAGGAAACTGGCATTGCTGTAGCTCAGGGCATCTGCTAGCAGTACAATTATAATATGCCTTGCAGTTATGATATGAGCTGTAATTATGATATGATCTTTGTCCTTGGTGGTGCGACTGTTCCCTGGATGCTGTTCTCAGTCAGCCTCTCCTTTCCACAGAGCTACTTTCTAAGCCAGGCTCAAAGCCTGTGCAGCTCAGAGCGCAGTGCCATTCCCGACTCGTTGCGTTGGCTGTGCCACCCCCTGGGACAGAAATTTTTTGTGGAGCGAAGCTGGACAGTGAAGTCGGCTGCGAAGGAGAGCCTGTACTGCACCCAAAGGAACCCTGGTGAGAGCTGCTTTTCCTGAGTGTGTGGCCTCCCAGCACTTTGAGCCTCTCTTTTATCTGGGACAAAAGTGGGTGTTGTGTTTGAGAGCACGCCTTTATATGTCCTCCCTGCTTGTGGTTTTGATGGGCCGGAGTGGGTGTGAAGCTGAGAGATGTCTCCTCAGCCTGCAGGAGCTGACTTGCTTCCCTTCGTACACTGCACCATGTTGTCCTCTTTATATGCTGGAACACAACTTGGATGTGGCCCCAGATGTCTGGGGGGTGACTTTGGGGTGACCAGGGTTTATCCTCCACAGAGCAATGTCCTCACTGTTTTGCTGGGTGGCTGAAGTGTCAGAGTGATGTTTGGCCAAAGGCTGCAACTTTATAAGTGGATTAAAGGGATAAAAAGGCCCTGAAAACTTAGTCTTTGGAAATTACTGCATTAATTACTCAAGAATTTCCCTTTACTGCTCTTCCTTTTGCTCCTACATTTGATTCTTCTTTTTGGTTGTGTTGAGAGGTGTCTATGGCTGCACATGAGTGAAATGGTTTGTGGTTTGATCCTTCTCTAGCGGATCCTATTGCACAAGTCCATCAGGCGTTCTGTGAGAACCTGCTAGAGCGAGCGGTGGATTCCCTCGTGAAGCCTCAGACTAGCAAAGAAGCAGCGGGACAAGAGGAGGAGGAGTCATGGTGAGTATGTGTGGCACACTGGGGACTGCTGGCTGCAGGAGCAGACTCCGGGGCAGAGCTCTGACTGAGCGCTCGGGGTGGTTAGTCCTTGTTAAAGGCTTGGTGTGGCCTCTGCACCTTGTTACAAGAGCTCTGCCTCTTTGTATCAAAACCTCTGCAGTCAGGGGGAACCCGGGTGTGGTGGGGATTTTTGGTGTTAGCTGGCATAGTGCTGGTTGATTTTTCAACTGGGTGGATGGATTTTTCTCTGCTGTGACAAAGTTTAATGTTCAGGAGCACTAAAATTAGTGTGCGCCTACCTCTTCTGTAGACCAGGATGTATGTCCAGGGCTTTTAGAGCGTGAAAGTCTGGCATGTCAGAGAGTGAACCCACCAGCTTGCTACCTTATCCAGGACTGTTCTCCTGACTGAAGTGCCATATTTACCAGCAGTGGAGAATGAAACAGATGTATGGCAAGAGGAAGAAAGATGGTGATGGCTGAAATTGTCTTTGCCTCTAAGCTCTGTGACCAAATGAAAGGGGACAATAGGTGGGAAATAGAGCATTTTTTTGTACTGAACCAGCTTTCTCTTGGACTCCATGGGAGGCGGAATCCCACTCTTTGCTAGTAATTCAGCACTATTTCTAGCTGCTCTCCAGATATGCTGGTGCCAGGCAAATGCTACCTAAATACATAGGAAGCTGAGTAAGGATCCTGTCCCCAGAAAGTGTAGATAAAAGCCTCAGATGGGAAGATAGCCCAGTTTCCCCACCTGCGTAGGGAAAATGTTGTACATTTAGCTTTGGGGTTTTTTTTAGTCTCATATCTGTTTCTTAGTAGAGAATGAGCAGCAGTTTGATGTAATTGCTTGCACAGTACAGATGATTGTGATCCAATCCTGCTGTTGATGAGAGAAAGTAGCAGCATTTGTACAAGGGGTGTGGATTGTCACTATACTTGTGGAAGTCCTGTCTCCTCGTGGGAAGGACTAGCTTTAGTAATACAGCAAGCCTTTATGTCCCCCTCTAGGGGTGGGAGCTCAAGATCTTCATCTCTAGCCGGTCCCAGGAAATTAGGTTGTTGCTGCATATGCTACTTTCTCTGACCATTGCTATGAACATGTCATTTCCAGTTGTACCTATTTGCATATATGCAAATATGCAGTCACAGAAGTGTAGTTTGGCCTCTTTTGGAGGCAGTGGTTGAAAAGGAACCTGTCTGTAACATGGGTCTGTGGTTGAGGTGAGACTCTTGGGGTTGAGTCTAGTTCTGGAGGAGGTGCAAGGCTGCCCTTTGTGGAACATCGTGCTGTGCACTTCTACTTACGGGGTGATCTCTTCAGTCCAGCAGTGTTGTGCTACTTGTAGAGCTTGAACTTTCTGTGGGCTTAATGGGGCAGCATTGTTTAAATATGCCTTGTGACCAGTGAGTAATGCCTTGGCTATCTCTTGTCTGACAGCATAGCTGAGGTCTGCCTTGCTTCTTGTTTCAGTGAGTTCTCGAGTGCCATGGAGTACCTGAAATTGCTCAACTCTTTCTTGGACTCCATGGGAAGTGGAGCCCCGCCCTTTGCCAGCAATTCTGTACTCAAGTCTGCCCTGGGTAAGTCTGGCAGAACTGAAGTTCTCCCCACTGCAGGATCTACTCCTGATATCAGTTCCCTCTCCCTACCATCCCTCAAACCCCAGGCAGGGAGAAATGCAGTCCATGGGGTGAATCTCGATTGCGTACCGGTGTGGTATGCTCAGACTGGAAGAGTGTGATTAAGAAGGCTTGTGGATTTGGATGTGTGTTGTAATGCTGAGTGCCCAGGTGGGGCTGCTGTTATTTGTATAGTTGGGCAATATTTTATTTCCAAGCTGAACCTTGTGCCCTCACCTGAGAGCTTGCTCCTGGCAAAGCAAAGCGAGAGGAAGGGTGGAGCATATAGACAAACATAGCAACGTTGCAGTTGAGGTACAGGAAGGGGTTTTTTCCACTTAATTACCTATTGAACCATGTTGCCCTTACTTTCACAGTGGCTGTCAGGTGTATTCATCAATCTCCAGAGACCCGCAGCCTCTACTGTAGGCCAGCTCTGGGCATATACTGGGAGGTGCTTGGTTTGGTCCCTTGGTCCCATTATATTTAATGGGACAACAAGGGCTGTAGAATTCCTCTGAGACATGTGCTCATCTGGGCTGAGCTGGTCGCAGGCTGCTGGAGCATTTGTCTTGCTTGGTGTTGGTACAGACAGCACCTGGCAGCTCACCAGGATGCTGGTGCAGCTTTAGACACAGACTAATTGTGCTGTACCTAAAATGTGTAGAGCAAAAAACGAAGGAAAACCAGATAATTCTTTTTTTTAGGGATTATTTTTTAGTATAAAGGGAAGTCTATGTTTGGATCAATAGTGTCATGGAATTGAAAAGCAGGTCAGAATAGCAAAGAATATGTCCTTTGGCCCTGGATAGGCTTTGGGAAGTTTTTGAGGGGATGTTAAATGATAGAGGAAATAATAGCGAGAGCTTGGTTTACTGTCTGTATGGTAATTAGTACCAAAGCTTGGTATATATGAGTGGAGTTGTTGTTAATTTGGGGTGGTGAGTGGAGATCATTGTCAGGAAGGAAGTCAACAGATTTCTAGACAAGTTGACAAGCTAAATTCTTGTTGACAAGATACAAACGGGCCATCCCAAACTCTGCTGTGTTTGCCTGCTGCCAAGTTCCTTTGTGTTCCTGCAGCACATTTCAGCATTCACATGGATGGCTGCATTCCCATGGGATCAGTTTGGGCTCATTAGCATCAATTCCAGTGGAAAGCACTGGCAAGGGCACATGACACCTGCCTGCTTCTCCAAGAGGGAGGGAGCCAGGTGTCCTCTCCTGGGCTGCAGCTCATGATTCTGTTTTGCAGGTCCTGACATGGTGTGCCGATGGTGGTCAGCGGCAGTGGCGATGGCAATTGGTTGGCTCCAAGGGGATGATGCAGCTGTGAGGTCACATTTTTCAGAAGTGGAACGCATGCCGAAATCCCTGGAGATGTCAGAGTGCGTAGGCCTTGTGTGCTTTCCAAACCACTGCTCCTTCTGAACAGGGATGACTCTTTCTCCTCGTGCTGTCCTGTAGGATTACACCTACCTGTGCTCTGGAGCTGCACGTTTCTTGTGCTCTGCGAGTGCCAGTGTGCTCAGCAGTTCGTGTGTAGGTCAAGGCTTGCAGACTAGTATTAAAGCTCTGGACTGGAAATGTCGAAGGTGATTCTTTAGGGATGTCTTTTGGATTTGTTCTAATCGCACAGCTTCCCACCTTCTGAAGTCAAACTGCAAAACTGACATTCTAATGGCAAGGCTGGTGTCTGCATCTCTGTTCTTTTGCACTACAGCACCTTTGCCAGCTTCCTCTTTTCTCGCATTTCTCTGTACAGTCTTTGTAGGTGAGGAACCATTGCCGTCTTTTCTGTCTAAGGAATGATGATATCTCTGCGCTTGAAGATGGGCGAGTGAAAGCCAAGGCTGTGACAGCATGGCATGGTACTGCTTGAAAGCAGCGTGCTCTTTGTGTTTCAGGAATGCCCTGGTGAAAGCCACCTTCTACGTGTGTAAAGCCATGCAGGCTTCGCTGTCTGGGAAGGCAGATGGACAGCAGAACTCACTGGGTCACTGTGAGAGGGCCAGCAGTCACCTATGGAACAGCCTCAACATGAGCAGCAGCATCTCTAGCACAGTCCTCAGCAATGTAAGAGCTACAAGCCCTGGGATAACACATGGTCTGTTGTGGTTGTGAGGTTGGTCTTGCTGCAGGTGTGCCACTTCCCCTTTGTGTTCTCCATCCATCCATCCTGTGTATCATGGGAGTAGAGGGGAGATTTCTTCTCTTTCCTTGCAAAGGGTATTGAAATTGTTCTGCTTCTGCTGTATGGGGGAGCAGAGTTGCAAGTACAATGTCATCTCCCTGGGCATGGTCTCAGCTCTCGCTCCTCTCATGCCAGTAGCTGTCACCCCTTTCTGGTGCTTTGACCAGTTTAAATTTGGCCCAGGATAGATGGAAAGCATCCATCTCTGTCTTCCAGGTCAAATTGCTGACACCTGTGAAGCAGGAGCTCACTAAGCTGAGTCTGCTCTGTTTCAGGCAGCACTTACAAGTGTTTGAACCCTCTGCCACAGAAGTGTGACTGCTGTGCTACTTGAGTTTGTGTGGGGCTTGTTTCTCTTCTTTCCAGGTTTACCTAGAGCTGGAGCTTCCCTCCGTGGTGTATGGGACGTGTCTCTGGTCCCCTCCGTTGCTCCTGGGTGGCAGCTGTAGTGCATTGTAGTTGCATTGCATGTTGTGGCAGTGACTGTGCAATGTTTCTGCAGTGCAGTACAGAGGCACTCTCTGTTCGGCAGCATGGGCAGAGCCCTCCCAGAGCCGTGAGCGGTGCTAGGGGGCAGCAGCAGACAGGGGAAAGGGGTTTGGGCGGCTGCCATGGGCTGTGCCAAGACTGCCTCTTTTCTCTGCAGGTAGCAAGGCTGTCTTTGCTGTTTCCCATAGTTAGCATTGCCATTTGGGTGGGAGAGCCTTTGCAGAAGGCTGCGTTCCCGTGGGATCCGTTTGGACTCGTTGGCATTGATCCCAGCAGAAGGTGCTGGCAAGGCCGTATAACGTGGGCACAATATCCCTTTGGCACATACTGTCTTGACCTCTCGATCGAGACATGCTGCTTGGACAAACGGCAAAGTCCTGCTCCCTTTGGTGCATTGTGGTGGGGTGACACAGTGGGGAGGGCTGGGGAGCCCCCGCCGGTGGGCAGGAGGTGCTGTGGCTGCCATCCTGTGGGCCATGTCAGCAGCCACGTAGTTTGTTCCTCGCCTAACGGTATGCGTTGCTAAGTGTGTGTGCCTGGGCACCCTGGCTCTTGCAGATGATCCAGCTGCTGGCCTGTGACTTGCTGCTCTCCCTCCGCACCAGCCTGTGGCAGAAGCAGGCGAACGCCAGCCAGGCGCTGGGTGAGACCTACCACGCCTCGGCCCCCGAGCTGACGGGCTTCCAGCGCGACCTCGGCAGCCTGCGCAAGCTGGCCCACAGCTTCAGACCCGCCTACCGCAAGGTGACGCCTCTCTTGCTAAGCTTTGCCCTAAGCTACAGCCCCCCCAGGGGTTGAAGGGAAGCCGTGGAAACACATAGGTGTATGTGGGCTTGAGGGGTTTGGACACCTGGGGTGGGATGCTCTGCCGCCAGCAGCCTCCGTGCTTTGTCTTGATGGGTGATGTGTGAGGTTCCCGTGGGTGCTCAGTGCACGTGGGGAAGTGTCTGCTTTAAGTTCTCCGTAGAAAACCATCAGCACGTGTGTATTGCCAAACAAATACCATGGCATTCTGTCCCTTAAGGTGACTTCAGACTGGGTCTGTCCCTTGGGGGAGTGTGGAAGGAGGCTTCCTCGGCTGTGTTGGCTCTGCTGAGTAACTGGAGGGTCAGATGCCTTCTGCATCTGTAGAGCCCCAGCTGCTTCTCTTGGGATTTTTACTCCTCTGTTCAGTTTATTTAGTATTAAGCCTCAGTACAGGATGTATAGTCTAATACTTGAACAAGAGAGTTGTCCTGGTTTTGTCCAAACTCTGGATTTCAAGGTTTGATGCTGTTATCAGAGTGCTGCACTAGCAACCTGGGGTGAGACCCTTCCCTGGGGCCGTAGTGCCAGGGTTTGCTCTTCCATTTTTCCATCCTGTTTCGTACTCTTGATCCTTCACCTTTCCTGGCTGCTCACAGTTAGGTGTCAAATCTTTTTTTTTTATTTGGGGTTTTTTTGGTGGTGGTTTTTTTTTTTGTTCCTCCCCTCCTCATAGTTTCCCTGACCTGCAAATTCTCCAGAGACAGGTGGAAACATGAGGGAGGAGTGTGGAAGTGGGTCTCTGTTGTTGTCAAGGTGTCAGTGCTCTGCTCTCGAATTGCAGTGGCTGAGGAATGACACACGTTCAGCCACAGCGTTGTCCTCACCTCTCGTCCTCCATCCTGCCTTCCCTTCCAGGTCTTTCTCCACGAGGCCACCGTGCGCCTGATGGCGGGTGCCAGCCCTACCCGCACCCACCAGCTGCTGGAGCACAGCCTGAGGCGACGCACGCCCCAGAGCAGCAAGCAAGGTCAGCTCTGGGGCCTGGGCACCGACCCGCTGCCTGTGGGGCTGGGAGGGGGCAGCACTTGGGCAAGGTGTGGGGCCATAGGTGCAAGCTGCAGTGTCTTCTCCTGTGTCAGGATAATGAGCTCCTATCAGCCTGTGGCGCAGGGCGATGCTTCTGCCATGCCCTCTACAAGCCAACTAACGTGAGCTGCCAGCCCTGGGCTGGAGGTGTCGGTGAACAGACTGGAAAACGTTTGCCTTCGCGCAGCTATACGTGCACAAAACTTGGCAGACTGGGGTTGGGGGCAGGCAGTGCGAAGGCAGAAGCTGGGAATCCTAAAGGGAAGAGCCAAAAAGATACGGTGCTGGTTATTAAATCCCTTGCGAGGGTGTAAGGAGAATGGGCAGATGTGCGTGCCAATGCTGGGATGAGCCCTGGGAAGTGAAGTGAAAGGAACTGTTTGTAGAAGACATGACTAACAGCCCCTACCTGACTCCAGCTCAGACTGTTCTCTGCTAGCCTAAAGGAGCTCCTTGGGGGTCCTCAGGGTGGCCCTCACTCTTGGCTCAGCCAGGGATTGCCAGCCAGAGATGCCTGTGCTCACTGGTACCAGTTGAGGGCCTGCATGGCGGGCTTTTGTCCTGCAGGTGGTAGCTCTGTTGTGAGCTTTCTCTCTCTCCTCTTTGCATGTAGGTGAACTGGACACGTTGCCGGGCCAAAGAGAGAGAGCCACGGCCATCCTGTTGGCCTGCCGCCATCTCCCCCTCTCCTTCCTCTCCTCCCCGGGCCAGCGAGCTGTCCTGCTGGCTGAGGCCGCCCGCACCCTGGAGAAAGTGGGGGACAAGCGCTCCTGCAATGACTGCCAGCAGATGATTGTCAAGCTGAGCGGGGGCACAGCCATTGCTGCCTCCTAATGCTGTCATGGGGCCGCCTTGTACAAAGACAGCCCGGTTGACCATCAGCCTGGACTTCACTTCAGAAGCTTAAAAGAAGTGCTAGGTTAGGCCTGTGCTGGTGGGATCGTGATGGGGTGGGAGGGGGAGGGAGGGTTTTGGTTTTGTTTTATTTTTTTTCTAAACTTGCCCCAGGTTTAGCTTTATTAGCTTCCTTTCTTGTTCTCAGGCACTGGAGCAGGAATCTGTCTAGTTGTGGTTTTTGTCACCTTGCCTGGGGCTGTTGGGAAGCTCTGTCCTGACACTGATTCCCCATTCCTGCTTCGGGGAGAAGCTCACAAGCCCAAGGCATAGAGAAGTGGCACATCCTATGTCTGTCCTCAGGGGTATTTTGTTCCCTTCCCGAACACCTCTGCAGAAAGAAGTCTTTGGGGAGGGCAGAGGATCTGCTCAAGCCTTGTCCCACAGGGCTGCTGGGGCTTGAGGACGTTCCCAAAAGAGAGGGGAAGGCACCAACTTTCCTTGAGTTGTGTGTCAGGAAACTGGAGCCCCCTATACCCGACTAACCTAGGTGCTCTGGGAGTATCGCTCGGGGCCAGTACTGCCCAACAAATTTCTCTACAGTTTTTATACAGGTTTTTTTATAGGAGTGTTTGTGGCTTTACAAAAACATAGGGAACAATGCAGCAGGTTTCCCTTCCTCTCTGCTTCATGCGTCTTTTCCTGTGATAGCTGCCTCCAGTTTTTGGCAGGGGGTGGGTTTGTAGCAGCCTACAACATGCAGAGCCTGGTAGAAAGCCTTGGCATCCCTGGTCGTCTGATGCTGGGTGGCAGCAGAGGTGGACGTGCCGTGCCCTGCATTGACGTGAAGGGTGAATGGTTCTCTGGTGCCTTTTCGTTGATGCAGAAACAATTTTTAGGAACAGCTTTTTATTTTACTCAACTCCCAGTCCCAGAATTTGTCTTCACATGTTTCTCCTTACCTTTTCCAACTGCTCAACAGCTCCTGCAGAATCTGGGAAGCACTGGTTCAGGGTGCAAGTCTCCCAGCTTTGTTACCATTGCTATTCTGAGCAGTTTGACTTGCAGGTGTTGAATTGCCTGTGACTTTCCAAGAGGGGGAGGCGGATTTGGGACAGGGAGGGAACGGTTTGCCCTCTTTCTCTCTGCCTTTCCTGTTGCATCTCTCCAAAGAAGTGCAAAGCGGTTGCCCTCTCACACGTGCAAATGTGAAAACCACCCTTTGAGAAGCGGGCATTGCTGTTTCTCCCTGTGTTATGGTCAGCGTGTTCTCCATGTTAGCAGCTAGAAACATTTAGATAGAGCAATCCAAACCCATCCTGTCCCAATCAGGGCTGTACTGCCCAACTCCTGCAAAATCAGAACTTGTACTGTTTTGTAAGAAGCTTTTACGTGTATCCAGCTCTTGCAGAGGGGTGTGAGAGCTTGAGCTCCTTCAAAATGAGAGGAAAAAGAATAGGGGCTTGTGGTCTCACTTTGCACAGGGTCTTTTGGCATCTGTGAGGGGCATCTCATGTACTACAGGAATTGAGCACAGGTAATGCTAGTCTTGGAGTTGCCTGGCTTCACGGAGATGGAAACTGGGGACAGGAGAAACCTGTCTCCCAGCAAAGCCTGTTCCCAGTGATCGTGGTCTGTAGCTGCAGACAAAAGTGCAGGGACCAGAAGATGTTTCCCTCCCTCCCCCACTTTATGTGGGGAATAGCTGGTAGACACCCAGCTGCAGTGACCGGCAGCCTGAGCTTCTTGTCCTACTGGCAGGCAGGGGGGTCCCTTGCTTCCCAGGTTGGTGGTTGAAGGGGAGCTTATTGAGGGGAAGAGGCTGCTCTCAAGAGTGTCTTTGATCAGTGTAGAGGATGCTCTGGTGACAGCAACTTTGGCTTTGAGCAGCTATCCTAGCTGTGCAGAAGAGCTCTTGGGTTCATACACGTTTTAATTGCCCATTCCCGAGTTCCCTGACTTATCAGTGATCCTATTTTGGGAGGTGGATTGCCTCCTCCTGATTTTTGTCCTCTTCAGTGGCTCTCACGCTGTCTTCCTGGTCATGTTTTTTTCCCTGAAATACAGAAGCACCGTGCCTGTGGCAACCTGTGAGTTATTTTGCATTTCTCTGGGTCTGCATGCAACACGTGGGAAGTCTTGTGCTTTGGTAAAATGGGAAGCAAGACCTTGGGAAAGCAGTGATGCTGAGGTGCCACTTGGTCACTCATGGTGGTCTGAGCCCTGGAGGCTGGGCTGCAGGGAGTACTAGCTGGGAAACTGCTGGGCTGAAACCCCAGTAGCAAATAGCATGATCCACGGAGGGTCCTAGCACGGCTGATACTTTTCTGCTCCCTCCAGGGTGACGGATCTTTGCCCTCTTTTTTTCTACACTGTTTATAAATTTGCTGCCCATCTGTCCCTACGACTTTTTTTATGTGTGTGTGTATATACTGTAACTTTTTTGTTTGCGGGTGGGAGGAAATTGTTTTATGGATTATGTGAAGAAAGTCTATTTATCCACATGGAGTTCAGAGTAGGGATGCTTTGTGATACAAGATGCAACTGGTGGTGGGGAGGTTCCCCAGGGAACATATCTGCTGTCTGAAAACCCTGTTCCAGGGCTCCTGAGCATCTGTTACCTAATAAAGATGAACGTTACCACCACCTCCCACCTGCCCTCTTTCTCTTAGCCCTTTTCATCCCACCCAGCAGCTGCTCTTAAGCAGAGGTGAGCTTGAAATGTCCTTTAGAGAGACATAAAACCTTGCAGGTGCCTTGGGAAGCTGTCAGCCCTTTGTCTGGATAACCTGAAGAGCAGAGCTGTACAGCTTGCAACAGAAGATGGTCCTTTGGTGGAGCAAGTGTGGTGTCTCTGTGCTGCTTTGGAAGCAACTCAAGAGGCGAAGCCAAGCAAGGTAAAGCTGCGCCAGAAACCTGCAATTTTAGGAGCATCTCTGTGGGATGAAAGCTGTTAGCTGACCTTGGTTTAGAATAATGTCCTTTCACTCCATCTCTTTATTTTTCTGCTCCCCCTGGTAAAACTCTGTCAGAACCATTAAACTTCAGACAGGGAGATCTCGTTTTTGTGTAGCTGCTCGAAGGGTTTTGCAGTTGGGCCTGGAAGCTGTGTTCCCACCATGTCCCCCATCGGGGGGGGGATTCCCCAGGCCCTGTGGGAGTGGGCTTTGCACTCCGCTGCCCCTGGGGAAGGTGGTGGGGTTTTGGGAGCAGTGTGGAATTCCCCAGCCAATCCATACCAAGGCCATATGGTTTAATGTATTATTTATTGACAAGGGGCAGGGGCAGTGGGAAAAGGGAGGCTGGAGAGGGAAAGGCGCTAATTGGGCTGTACTGGCAGCACTGGGCTGGTGCTTTGAGTCCATTGCTCTTCCCCCCCACCCTGCTCACAGGAGCTAAGTTGGGGGTGCCTGGCCCCAGCAGGATGTGTTCCCAGTCTGTCCAGCATTGGCCCCTGTCCCTTGAGCAGGATACTGCTCTGCCAGTGTGCCCCCAGCTCAGCCTCTCCATGGGGTGTGCTGAGAACGGCTGAAACTTGTTGCCCAGATGAGACCCCAATGCCTCCTTGATGGTGAAGTGCAGCCAGCAGTCCCCATCCCTGGAGGGGAGGAAGGACGGCGCGTCTGCCCCTCTGGCCAGCCGTCGCAGTTTATGTAGGTCCTACGATGCTTTGCTCTGGTGGGCTGCTCCCGAGGGCAGCAACACCCAGGTGAGGGGGCAGCCCCAGCCCCTGGTAGTGCTGGTCATCAGACGGTGACTTCAGTCTTGCTGTTGGTGGCGAGGTGCCGGGTGTGCTGGCCGTACAGTGGGGTGGAGGGGCCGAAGGTCTCGGGTGGCCCCTCGGGGCGCAGGGTGGCCAGGCCCGGCCGGTGGGGGCCACGATGGGGGGCCCCCTCCCAGCCCCCCGGGAAGGCCAGGCTGCCTGGCAGCTTGGGGCCCTTGGCCTTGGGCAGGGGGCAGCCCTTGGACAGCACTGGTGTCTCGGTGGGTGTGAAGGGCAGTGTGCTGGCGGGGGGTGTCTCCAGCCCCCCGAATCGCCTGTAGAAGTCCTCGGAGGCGCTCTCTGTGGGGACAGGGGTGCGGTGTCACCCCCTGCAGGGACACCCACTTCTGCTGGTTTGAGGGGACCGGGGAGAGTGCAGAGATGGGGAAGGCTGCGATAGGGCTGTGGGAGAGATCCTGGGTAGTCACTGGCTGGGGAGGGGGGGGGAACCTTGTCAATGAACTGGCTGGGGAGTGCAGTGTGTTCATGCAGATCCTGAGGTCTGATGGGGTGGGCAGTGCTTCAGGTCTGTCTGGGATCCTGAGTGCTGACTGGCTGGGAAGTGTACTGGATCCATGGGGGACCTCGGACACCGACTGACTGAGCAGCACAGCAAGCTGGTGGAACAGTGGAGGAGCCACAGAGTTTCTGCTATGAGCAACCACCCTGGGAGCCCTGGGAAACTGGGATGCTTGTCCTGTCCACGCTCCTCTGGGAGCCCCATGCCCCTCCCCACTCATCTTGCTGGGTCCCCCCACCACCCTCCCACCCCACATGGCAGCGACACTCACCTCCAACCTTGAGGGTGGTGTAGGAAGTGTAGTCTGAGGCTGACAGGGCCAGGCTGCTGCCCAGCGGCAGGCGCTTGCTGTGGCTGTGGGGCCGCCCCAGTGAGGGAGCAATGGCCACCGCATTGTTCAAGGGAGGCTTATCTGGAGGGGCAGAGGCAGGTGGGGGCTCAGCCGCAGGCTGTGCCCTCCCGCTGCCTTTATCCACCCAAGGGAACTTATTTTTCCCCACCACACCAGCACCTTACCTGTGGTGTTTCTAGGGGGCCCCCGGGCCAGCCCCTCGCCCAGTGGGACCTGCACACCCCCCATGAGGCTGTCCATATTCTCAGAGGGGCTCTGGCCTGGCTGCTTCAGCAGATCTGTCAGTGTCCTGGGAAAGGGATGAAAGGGCTGTTAGGGCAATATCCTGTTCTCCTGGCCCCCTAATGTATCCCAGCCGTGAACCGTGCTCTTTGGAGGCAGAGCTGGGCAGCCTGGGGCTAGGAAATGGCTGCTGGGAGCCAGGATGCACGCAGGCTCCTAACCCAGCTCTTGCAGGTGGGCTGGGGAGCCCCACCTGAACAATTAATTGGGATCAGGCTGGGGCTGAGGCGTCCAGAGCCAGGGTTGTCAGTGGGTGAGAGTGGTGAGGGCGATGCATGGCTTGGAGCAGGGTTCAAGGGTATGATGCTCTGAGACAGAGGAACCTGATCTGATGGCAGCTGGAGCAACACCTCAGGGCTGCTCCTCTCGAGTGAGAGCCTGGTGTAGGTGGGGAGAGGAGGCAACACCTCCACTCGACTCCCTTTGAAACAGAGAAGACCCTGAGGAAGGGATTAGAGAGGCCACTTGCACCCCTTCAGGGAATGGGATGAACTAGTGGCAGCCTCCGGCGCAGGCGCTGTCTGTGCGTAACACCCTCCTTGTAAGTAACAGCATTAAACATTAAACACCATTACATAAGATAGAGCCCTATTTCGTTTAACATTCATGGACGGAGATGCTGCAGTCCCACCGCGGCGCGCAGGCAACGCGAGAGTGAGGCATGCTGGCCAGGGCAGAGTGGGGCACACCAGCGATGCCAGAGCAAGATATACCAGCAGTGTGTACCAGAAGGAGCAGAGCAGCAGTGCCGGAGCAGGGCATACCCACCTGCTGCTGCAGCCTTTGGCAGCAAGTCCCAGGACAGGCTGGGATGCTCCTGCTGGTGTGGGACTTTGCAATGAGAAGACATGCTATTGCCCCTGCCACGACCACCCCTGGGTGACTGCAAGAGTGGAGAGGTGTCCACTCGGGGCCTTTTTTGGCTCCCTAATCCCCAGCTCACTGTCAGCGTGCCTCGCGCCTTGAAGGCTCGGGCTGGCTCATAGACGCACACTGGGAGCTGTGGCAGGAGCTGACGGTTAGCAAGTGGTTGGATGATAAAACAGCAGATTAAACTCAACATGTATAAATGCAAATGGAAGAGGAAGCGGGGAATAATCCTGACTTGGTAGAGGTGTCAGCTCATGGCACCAGAGTGCTCAGAAACTTAGGGAATGTGGTACAGGGAATTGCCAGGAAAGACAGTGAGAACAAGGGGGAAAACAGTGTGTTGCGCCCAGGGGTGTATATGCTTGTGGGGCCCCCCATTTTCCCTCTCAGTTTGACTCCAGTCAATATCACTGGGCGATGGCAAGAGCAAAGTTACAAGGGAAGGTCATTTGCACTTTGGGTTAATTTCGCATTATTCTCGGGAAGCTTTGGGTAGCAACCCCTCTGGGATCACTTAATCTTCAAATGGGCCAAGAGGACAGACACGGAGCTGAACAAATTGAAACGAGAGAGGAACAAACCCTGGCAGCTGACAGCTGGAAGGCAGCTTGGTGGAAAAGGGCCTGGGGATCCTGGTAGACACCAAGTTAACTATGAGCCCGCAGTGTGCCCTTGGGACAAAAGTGCTGGATGGTCTCCTGGGCTGCATTAGGCAAAGAGTTACCAACAGGTCTGAGGAAGTTGATCCTTCCCCTCTGCTCAGCACTGGTGAGGCCACACCTGGAGTGCTGGCTCCAGCTCTGGGCTCCTAAGTACGGGATAGACATGGATGTAGGAGAGAGAGAGTCCAGGAAAGAGCCATAAAGATGGGACTGGAGCATCTTTTATATGAGGAGAGGCTGAGAGAGCTGGGGACTGTTCAGCCCCGAGAAGAGAAGCCTCTGGGATATCTTATCAATGTAGGTGAGTATCTGAAGGGAGAGTGCAACAAGGACAGTGCTAGGCTGACAAGAAGTGACAGGGGCAAAAGAAACACAGGAAATGCTGTTTATACAGAAGAAACAATCTTTTTTCCTGCAAGAGTGGTTAAGCGCTTGACCAGGCTGCCCCGGGGAGGCTGTGCCACCTCCATCCTGCAGCTATTCAAATCCTGCACCTCCCCGGGACCCTTCTTGCAGTGGACTGACCCAACTAGGGTCAAGGCCAGGCACAGAGAAACTCTGAGCACATGTCTGGGTGGGCAGTGCGCTCTGCCAGGCAGGGCAGGGGGGAGGCAGGTCCCCCAAGGCCGTGGGTGTAGGCTGTCAACACAGGGAGCTGCTGCCCTGTCAGCTCCCACCTTCCCCGGGGTGCGCTGCTCGCTGGCCCCCTCCCCACTGGACGCTGCCTGCTCTTGCCTGTCCCCAGGGCCAGCGCTCAAACAGGATTGTTTCAACGGGAAGTTCAATGCGATTTGACCTATTTTTTAAATTATTTTTTCTTTTCCTCGGGTCTATTTATGAAGCTTGAGCAATCCTTTATCTCTGACTTCCTCTCCAGATAAATCTGTCAGTGCTCTTTCTCATAAACCTGCCCTCTGTGGTGACCACCCGGGGCGTGCAGATGATAACGATTAACAACAGCACGAGCAGCTCTTAATGAGCTACTCTGCCATGGTGAGAAGCGTTCATGAGCCCTCAGTACCAGCGACACCCGGATTCACCCTGCCCCCAGAAGTGGTGCCATAGACTGGGGGTGCCAGTAAGTCTCTCTAGGGCTGCATGTCCTCCCTGGCTCATCCCCAGGTATTACAGTGCAGGGGAGGTAGACACAGAGAGTGACACTGTCCTGAGGATCTGCTGTCTCACCAAACAGGGGTTTGGGGGTTTTATGAGCCTCAGTCTGGTCCTGTGGCTGGGGGGCTTAGGGAAGGTCAAGCCACATCTCCCTAAGTCACCTGGTGGTCTGTGGCACCACAATGGCTCTGGGGTGAAGGTGGAGGAGGGGAAGGGAGAGCAGATGTGGCTTTAGACCTGCACTGCTTGTCTGTGAAAGCACGAATGAACTGTACCGCTGAGGCCTCCATCCACCACCGTAGCACAGATGCAGAGTATGTGAGGCCATATGTGAGGGTCGCTGGCCACCCAGCTTGCCTGAGCACAGTGTCAGCTTGGTGGGCGTGCAGCCACCTCTGTGGCAAGCCTAGTTCTGCCAGTGAGTGCAACAAAAACGCCCCAAACCATCTTGGTGCAAGCCCTGAGACCAAGCACAGAGGCAGATCCAGGAGCAGTGAAGATGGAGGCTGAGAGAGCTCCATGGTAGGAGCCACACACGCAGCACTCAGTGCTCCCAAGCCATCCCCAGGGGAGGTTCCTGTGGCGGACCAGGACTCAGGATCTGTCAGAACACCCCAGTCCAGGGGCTGACCCGCTCTGGGGAGGCCCAAGCCCCACACCTGGCAAGCCCAACAGGAGAGAGGCTGCAAGTCCCTGCAAGGGAACAGGGAGTAACATACCGAAACGAACGCAGCCTGCAGAAGAGGACAGATGATGGAGTGATGGATGATATTGCCCTGAGCTGGAATGAACCCCTGGAAGGGACACAGAAGGTGGCAGCCACTGGACGAGCAGGGTGCTGAGGTTTGGAGCAGAGGTGCAGCGTTGCAGGAGGCACTCAGCACATCGCAGCTGCAGGTGGGCTGGCATCCCGGCCAGCCACACCACCTCCGTGCCCAGCGAGAGCATCATCCTCACCTCCTGCGGTGGGAACATTTCCCATGGCTTGCAGTGTGCCTGCTCAGGGCAAGAGGTGCCCATCTATGCAACTGAGCAGAATGGATATCGTGGGACACCTGTGTAGTGGGGCTGGGACTCTTAGGGATGCTGAGGAAGGCATAGGGGTAGCAAGGTGTCTTTGCAAAACTGGAGTTGCAGCGTGGGGTAATGGAGCTCGGGCAAAGAATTGGGTGGTGGAAGTGAGCCTCCCTAGACATCGTGTTCAGTCTAGGGACAGGGCTCCAGCTGTCCTTCCCTGCTGAGCTGGATCCCCTCTCATCCCCCAGAGAGCCAGGGCAGCATACCGTGCTACCTGCAAACACTTTTTCTAGGTCTTCACCACCACATGCTACCATTGGCATTGACTGCAGGCGTGGCCATGGACTTGAGCATTGCCAGGGAAATACCCAGTGCAGTTGGATGCACAGTGGGGCCAAGTTTAATGAACCCCAAATAGCACGGGGAGACCTAGAGAGTGAAAAGCCAGCACTGCACGCTCACCTACTGCGGCTGCCAGGGCACCTGCTCCTGACGGCTGTTTTACCCCTCTCTGGAATCCTTACTACTCCCTCGGGGGGCTGCTCTTTGCTCAACTCCTCCCGTAGGGATGTCCGCCCCAGCTATAATTTTGCAATCCCCTCCCAGGAGGTTTCTGGGAGAAGTGAGGGGCACGTGCCTGCTCTCATGCAGTGGGCACAGACAAATCCTTGCAGCCCCCAAGGATCCAACGTCCCCGGAGATCCGGGGACTGAAGAAAAACACAGGCAGGTGTTCTTGACTCAACGCACGGTTTGGCCAGGCTAAGCGAGTGCCGGGGATGGATGCCAAGCGTGAGCCGAGCAGGAAGGAGAGGGGATTGCGGGAGCTGCCATAAGGCCCTGCAGGAGGAAGGCAGATGAGGAGGAGAGGACAAATCAGGTAGCTGCAGTCACTAGAGCACCCACTTTCCTGGGTAGACCAGCACCCAAATCTGTGAGAAGAAGAGATGTTGGAGGTGGCTATGGCATAAGGGTCTCAGGACAAGCTGGACACAGACTCAGGTGTCTCCATGAGGGAGGAGCTAGTGGACTTTCTGCACCTGGTCGCTCTTCCTGGATTTGGACGAGGACCAGAACAATGACAAACAACATCTGGAGGTGCCGAAGTGGTTGACCTTACCCCCAAGCGAGAAACCTGCAAGCAGCAGCGGTGCGAGCCATCCGGGCAGCACACAGTGCGCCCCCAGGAGCGGAAAAATCCCTGGTGGGAGGGAGGGATAGGAATGGAAACCAAGACGACCGTGCAACAGGGAGCTGGCCCAAGGCCATGATGCGGTGCCCAAGGAGCAAATGAGAAGCTCCTACCTGAGGCGCCGGGAGAGAGGCGTGGTGGTACTGCCCACCCCTTGAGCCATGCGTGGGTACAGGGACAAGGCAGGTAGAAATAGCCTTGCTCTCTCAGAGGCACCAAGACAAAATGTATTGTGCCAGCTCCTCAGGCTCACAATGGAACGGAGGTGACGGTGTCCCTTTTTTGGATGCTTGTGCCATGTACCCAGCCTCTGGCACTGTCTCCATGAGCCCACCATCAGGGAGGTCATGTCAGTCTGGTGCCTTGCCTGGTTCCTGGGGCTCTGCACCTGATGCAGCACTCCTGCCCTGCCAGGGCTTGCCAGTCACCCCCCCTGTGCAACCGAAGCTGCTCATGGCTTACACAGAAGGACACAGGTCATGGAAGATGGCAAGACCTCTCCTGACTCCAGTGATGAAGGTGCCTTTCTGATTTTGTCCCACAAAGGTGGGTGAGGAAAACTCGCCTTTTCCCAATCTATGTGCTAGTGCCCAAAAGATCTGCTGCTTCAGGGAGAACAGGCACCTGTCTCCCCGAACTCATTGGGAAAACTCAGGCTTTCATGAGGAAGAGAGAGAGGGAACATGGGAAACACACAGCTCCGACAGCACAGAATTGAGGCTACACACAGAAAAACAGCCCACGGTGAGTGGCAGCAGTTCCACTGGCGTGTCTGGTGATGGGAGAAGTCATGACCCAGTGGCAGGGCATGAAGACCTGGGTCTGGGTGTCCCAGGGTCTGACCCCTTCCTAAGAGCAGTATCTCATTCCCAGGAGGTGGGGGGGACGACCAAAAAAAGATGCGGAGGCAGGCGAGTGGAAGGGGAGTCAGGAGGCTGGCGGAGGCCGTATTGATCCTGTCAAGGTGCCAGCACTTCCTCAGGCAACATGGGGGGAGGTGCAGGCACACAGCAGCACACTGCCAGGCTCCCTGCCAAGGAGGGGGCACAGCACGGATCCCCCCAAAACTGCCTCGCATGTCTCAGGAGGGTCCTGTGACCCTCCTCCGAGCAGGGGTGGCCAGCCTCTGCTCCCCTGGGTCGGTGGAAGAAGTAGGATGGGGTGCAGTGGGTTCAGATTCGGGGTGCAGCACCCAGTGGCTGCCTAAGCCCTAAACAGGCAGGGAAAGAAGGATGCTCCACGGGAAGGAGAGAGGGTGTCCATGCTGGGGGTTGCAATCAGTGATCATCATTTCCTCCAGTCCTGCTTTTTCTTTTTTTTAAAGCTAAAATCCCTTAACAAAATGGCACAAAAATGCATTTCTGTCCAGACTCTATGTCCTCACTGGGAAAGTGCAAAGTAGAGCCCCAAAACAGGGAGAGAAGCATGTATCAGGCAGGGAGAGAGGAAGATGCACTGATGGCCACAGCAGCAGGACAGGAGTTGGGAGAGACGCAGGGGGTCCCCAGTGCCAAAATGTGCCTGATACCCTGACCTTCCCCCCGCCAGCCCTGTGCTCAGCCCTAGGAGTGGGCTGAAAAACCAGGGGCTGGAGCCACAGGGTATGGGGTCCAGGAAGAGACTGCCCAACTTTCTGCTGGAAGGTGAGCTCCAAGGAGTGTGGACTCCCCCCTACAAGGGTGATGTCCCACCCTGGTGTACAGAGGCAGACAGCAGGGCACACCCATGCCCACACACACGAGCTGGCGCAGCAGCCACAGTGGAGCTGTCTTTGCCACCTCCTCTCCCCCTGCACTGCCAGCAAGGCTGAGATCAAGGGGACTGCAGTCCGGAGTCACCCATACGTAGTCAGACCATAATCTCACCTTCCATGGACATTGGAAACCACAGATTTGTTTTTGGGGGAAAATCACATCCTGTAGTTCTCATGTCACTCACCCCACTGTCTGGTGGGTTGGCACTCCTGAGTCAGGGACATGCCTCCTCAAGAGATGGAGCAGGTCATTTTGGGAGGGGATGGGTGTGCGTCCACCCCTACTTGTGGAGGCTGTCCTGGCTGGCAGCCCTGCCTGCCAGGACAGGTCGGGGAGCTGCAGCCAACCCACCCCCTGGTGTCTCAACATGCCGGGACAGAGGTTTTGGGGATCACCTCACTCTCTTGGCAGTCCTAAAGTGAAGCGAGGGCTCACCCTATGCAATGGTCTGGGAACATGAGCTGACACCCATGGGGAGACCGAGTGGGGAGGGTGGGGGTACCGGACCCCTTTACCTGGAGACGGTCATCTCTGTCTGGGGACCCTGTGCCTTCTCCAGGCCCAGCTTGGTAAAGATGCCCACCAGCACCATGATGGCCACCACACCACAGATGATGTAGACGATCATGTTGGTCTTGTCACGAGTGGGGTCCTGGGGGGTCTCGTCCACTCGGGCAGGTGGCTGGCCCGTGTTGACCCAGTTGGGGGTGTCGTAGTTGGAGCAGCCACTCTGGTCCAGCCGCCCGGGCTTGAACTGACAGCAGAAGCGGTACCCGCAGGTCCCGCAGCAGTACTGGTAAATGCCGGCGTTGCAGTTGAACGGCGGGTCCCACTGCCCCATCACGTCGTAGTACCCGCGGCAGCGGTCCCCTCCCGGTGGTGCTGCTCCGGTGGGCGCGGGGGCCGTGGTCTCCGGCGGCGGTGCCTGGCTGCTGTTCCCGCTCTCCCCGGGCCCCCCGGTGCTGGGCTCGCCGCTCCACACCCGGCCCGGCTCCAGCAGCACCAGGCAGCAGATACCCACGACGTAGCTCGGCTCCATACGCCCGCGGCTCCGGGGGGCCATCCGAGCGAGATGGCGAGTTAGAGCCGCTCGCCCGGGACCGGCCGCATGGCCGCCGAACAGTCCCGGTGGAGGAGAAGCGGGCTGGGGAGGAGGGGGGGCGTAATGGAGGGAAGGCAAAAAAGGATGGAAAAAAAGAAGTGTGGGGGGGGAAAGTGCGAGGGGACGTACCCCCTCCCCGTCTCTCCCCAGATCGGCCGACGGGCAGAAATTCAGATCAGGGGGCGAGGCGGGCGGCATGGGAGAGCCGCTGCCTCCCGCCGGCCGGGGAGGGGACGCGGCGGCGGGCGGTGGGAGCGGGCGGGCGGGCAGGGCGCCGGCGGCCACCCCATCCCCGCGCCTCTGCCCGCGCTTCCCGGCACCGCGGTCCGCCGAGGAGACAGGAAGGAGAGAGAAGAGAGAAGCAGCGAAAGCCCTTCGCACCAGGGCGGGAGGAGCAGGAGGAGGAGGAGAAGGAGGAGGAGGAGTGCGGGGGAGAGAGGGAGGGAGCCGGCGCGGCCAGCGAGGAGCGGGGGGCTCGGCTCCCCCGCCGCCTGACAGCCTCCCGAGGAAACCGGAGAAGGTCCTTCACCGAGTCCTCTGCCAGGCTCCCCGCCGCCACCGGGAGGCAGGACACCCGCCCTCCCCGTCGGGCAGCCGCCGCGGGCGGCCGGGCACGCGTGGCACTGGTCCCACGCTGCCCGTCTGCCCCCCGAGCACCCCCCACCCCTGCAGCGGGACCCCCTCTCGCCTGAGCGGGGACTGCGAGGCCGCAGTCTGGCACTTCGGGGTGCAGGAGCGGTGTGTGCTGGTGTGACAGAGTCCCCAGGGTGGTGAACATCAGAGTATCTCCCAAGGGGAGTTGTTTACAGGGGGGCTGCAGGATGAGCGTTGTGGGGGGCTACTGGGACACTCTTAGGAACTCGTCCTCCCCAGAGCTGCAATGATTTTAAGCCAGCCACTAGCTGGCCCCATGTTTGGGCTTCAAAGTCCAGACCTCTCTGTGTGATGTGCAGCTACCGCTCTGGTCTCTGGTGGGGACCACACATAAAAGTGGTATTCATCCTCACTGCCCAAGCTCCTCTCCCCAGAAGGGCATGATTTGCTTTTCCTGCTCTGGGACAATCCAGCAAGAGCAGAGTGGGGGAAACTGAGGTGCCTTCGGGCCCCTTGCCCAGCACTAACGTTGTACAGCCTGAACAAGGGTGGCTGGGGCAAGGGGCAGTGTAAACACGAGAGCTGTGGTTGCAGCCTCGTTGTCTCTGGACAGTCCTGAATCCTGCACCAGGGAAGGGCAGCAAATCCAGCATCACGGCTGTCTTCTTGGGCATATAATTCCCTCCATGCATAATGAGAGAGAAGATGGATACTGCCTCATCCTTTCTTGCCCTGTCGGAGCTCTAACCTGAAGAATGGGACTGCCTTAGTGCTGCACAGTGCTAGCACAGCAGATCCCAGCCCCCAGGCAAGGGGTGATACAAAAAGACACTGTGATGGTGAAGGTGGGATTAAACAGGTCAGGGAGGCTCAGTTCCGTCTGACAGGTGCCTCCAGGACAACACTGAAGCCCCACGGATCAGCCTGTCCCAAAGACCCACGCCTTACCTGCCACACCACGAGTGGCAGACTGAGAGTCTCTCACGGGATGAAACACCCCTATATCATCCTGCCTGTGCACCATGGCGGTGCAATGTTTCGGGCGGGAGCTTTGCACGAACAGCTTCCCCCCACCGCAATGTTGAAACAGTGCTGTGCTTTGCTGGGAGACGGATTTAGGGGATAAAATATCCTTTCCCCAGTCATCAAGCCTGAGTCCTACAGACCCCCGGCCGCTTCCCATCTGGAGGCTGGCAAAAGTCAAAGACATTGAAAATACGGATGGGGAGAGCAGCTGGAGCCCGGGACGTGTCCGATCGGCCCCCAGTGCCGCAATCTAATAGAGATCCATTAGGTAAGGTAGCTCGTAGCCTCCAGAGCTTCCTGAAAGAGATAGAAAGCTAGTGAGGCGGAAGAAAACTGCGCTCCTCCAAAAGCCACACTTTCCCTGGATCTCGGAGGGACTCCCTGACGAAAGGCCCCATCGGCTGGAAGTGGCAGACGTGGGGGTCGTTAGCACTAATAGCCAGCATCAGCATCGGCCTTGAGAGAAGCTGCGCAAGCAAAGTTTGCTGCTGCCCAGGTAATGCCAGCAATCGTTTCCCAGGCACCGGGTGATTGCTCCCGACGTGTGTGCGAGCAGAGCCGCCCCGGGGGCTCCGAGTGTTTAACAGGCTGTTAACAGGCAGAGCGAAAAACTGGCCAAAATCGGGGAGTTTGCTGGAAAATGGTTGCCTGGCGTGACCTGGGAGAAACGGTACGGTTTTAAGGGAGGGGGGGAGGATGTTTATTGAGTGTGAAGGAGCCGATTTAAAGGGTCTCTGAGAGCGAGAAGGAGAGAGGAAGAGCGCTCGCAGGCGTTAGCTGCGTGCACCAGCCCAGAAGGAAACCAAACCCAAGGGCATGGTGCGGAGGAGCACCCCCCCGGCACGTCCCCGGCGCGCAGGGCCGGCAGGGGCTGGCTCCGTGCAGTGCTGGCACCAGGGGCTGCAGCCCGCAGCCCTGCTGAGCCGTCAGCTCATCTTTGTCAAATAAGTGACCCAGCCACTAGCTGCATCCCCAAAGGGAGGGGGCTGTGCGAGGGAAATCCTGTAGCCCGGCACCTACACTCTCGCGTCCCTGGGAATCAGCGGCAGGACCCGCAGGAAAATTCAGGTCAGCAGGGACCTCCGGAGAAAAAGCAGAGGATGTGCTTGCAACATCCGCGGGCACTTCTAGGAATGGCAATTTGGGAGAAGAGCTCCGTTAGGCTTTGACCACCATCCCTGGAGGATGCCACGGAAATATTCCCTGTAGAGACAATGCCACCCGGACTGAAGGGTGTCTCTGTGCTTGCAGAAATAGGATACGGGCGGTTCAACACCGAGTGGGGAGGGATACACTGAGCGCTGACACTGTAAACAGATTGTTTCTGGCAGGGCACGGTGATCTGGAGAAGATCCTCTATGTCACAGCCAGAGAGCCCGACAGACCCAGATCTCTGCTGATCATGGGGGTGCAAGCCTGGCAGAGCTGCCAGGCTCTTGCCTGAGGAGGAGGAGGGAGCCATCACCATCACCAATGTGAAGCAAAGTCATGGGAGCCTCCTTGAATGTGGGAGATTTTGGGGTGCAGTCAGCTTCTGAGGAAAGCCATCAGAGGGTGTTTGAAACACCAAAGCTGCCCAGGGAGCCCCTCCTAGGGAGCCAGGGGCATTTTCCCCAAAAAGCGATTTTTACCATGCAGGACCGAGCTGGTCCCTGGGCTGAGGGGTGAACAGAGGAAAGGATGCTGATGTGGGGTAGATGTGCGGAGGGCTGTGCTGGGATAGAAGGGCCCCAGCACCTCCTGCTTGTGTGCTAAGGAGTGCTGCCAGAGTGGGTTTTGCTGCTTGCAAGTCAGCAGCTAACACCCAACATCAGCCGGGAAGAGCTGAAGGCGAAAGAAGGCTGTCAGGAAAAGCTTCCAGCATGCACTGTGATGCTGTCCCCTGCCTGAAGGCAAAGGAGAGGCAGAGCTCCTGCCACTGTCCCTGGGGGTATATGGGGTGCTGGTATCCCCTGCATGTCCCGCCATCCCCCAGAATACACCAGAGAAACCTGTTTCCCTCCAAAACTTCAGCTACTGAAGCTGGTTTTGTTCCAGCCATGGCTAGAACTGGGGAAGAGTCTCTTGCATTTGTCAGGGAAATTTCTTTGGCCATCAGTATCCTGCTAGGAAGTTCTGAGTTTTCTCTGAGCCATTGTCTAGGACTGGGATAAGGAATCTCTGGGCTCAAGTGTTGGGCTAACATGGCTGTTCCCCACCACATATTGTCATGAGCTCAATAGATTAGGGAACCCGAAGGAGATCTTGGGCTACTGGTATCAAAAACCTAAAGCAGGGGGAAGTTGAATGCACTGGGGGAGGCACAGGGATGTGGTGGCTGAGCCCAGAGCATTTTCTATCCACCCTATTTCCAGCCCAATGTGCACAAGGGTTTTATTCCCCTGACTATGCTTGATGGTCTGGCTGTAAAACGGCTGTAAAAGAACAACTGTGCCTCGTAACAGCTTATAGAGAACACAGAAGCATATGTCCCTTTACCATTACCATCATAATTGCAAACATTCAAAAGTTGAGATTTGCAAGCTTCCAGCTTCCCAAAGGCGGATGGATTCGAATCCAAATGACATCCAGAGGAATCAGGAGAAAATCAGCTCAAAGCAAGGGCTTATTTTTAATTTATGCCGCAGTATGGGTGAGCAGGATCTGGGCTGGCAGCCTGAGCTCCCTCAGCTGCCACTCTTAGAGAGCAGCTATGCCCCCACATACAGCCGTAGAGGCCCACAAGCATCAGCTATGACCCTCAGGCTGGCTGCATATGGGCTTTGCATTTAAGATTAAACCTGGAGACAGTACTGGTAAATGCTCCTCCTCTGCAGGCACTTAGATCACTGGCCCAGGAGTTTTGCCAGCATAGTCTGGAGACTGTTTTGTGGATGGGTGCAGGGTCTTTGCAGCCCTCTTTGCAATCATCTGATCTTCAGGGCAGCCAGCAGGATGTTGGATCCAAAACCGTCCCCTCACTGGAGTCTGGAGGCAGAGTGGGAACAATCCAGCCTCAAATCTCCCTTCCATGATGGGCAAGCTCATCCTTGCCACTATCCTGGGTAAAGCCTGAGCATCCTCTGCTTTCTTGTTTAAAGCAAGTTTCCATCAGTTTTTCAAGCATTAAAAAGCCCTATAAGCACTTGGAGGCAGTGATGCACAGCCCAGCTTATCCAGCACTGTGGTGACTTCCCTGGTTATGCTCCCCCTCCCCACCTCCTCTGCTCTCAACCCTGGCCATCCCTCATGCAAGGTGCTGATTCAAACCGCAATCATTTAGGGCAAAACACACCCACACAGAGACAGGATGAGAGCAGCCATTCCCATGTGGGAGTCTCCAGGACTGGGGCAAACAGCTGTGTGTGAAGGGGATGTCTGCCAGAGTGAATGGGAGGCAGCGGGGCCAGCCCTGGGCTGCTTTTGCCTACTGTGGAGCCGTAAAAATCAGACTGCAGCAGCAAAAGGGACACAGTGCTTTCCCCCCGTGCTTGATTACCTGAGCTGGTGGTGGTGGCAGTGAGCTGTTGGTGTTTGCTGGGATGGGGGATTTAGGGCGCCTGTTCCGGCGGCTGAGGCAGGGTCTGCAGGAGGAGGCCATATGGCCAGGGGCAGCGTGCTGCGTGCTGTCCCGGCGTCAGACCAGCAGCCACGGGCAGAGCCTTTCCTAGGGAAGGGCAGCCGTGCCAAGCACAGGCTCTGGCACAGGTGCCGGCCGGCTGCCAGGTACACTCAGGTGCTGCAGGCGGCTTGGAGCCCGCAGGGCGGCATGGCATGGCGGGATGCTTCCGTGCAAACCAGCTGTCCCTCCTCATCCCCTGGAACCAGGAGACGTGTAGGGGTTCGTGACCCCTACCCAGCACAGGTCTGGGCCAGGTGGATGTGACTCTGTGTGTGGCTGTAGGAGGGTGTAAGTGCTGATGAAATCTTTTCTTCTACAAGGGCATTTCAACATGGGAACAAGATGTTTCTAGTGGGACACTGGCAGCAGGAGCATATCCATCTCCTCTTCTACCTGCTCTGCCCTGTACTGGGAGACAAGTTCCTCCATCAGGGACGTGGAGGGGCTCAGCATCCCCCTCCTCTCCTGAGGACCCTTTTCCAGCAAAGGCTGACTCCAGACTTCCTACTTCTTCTGGTTTTTGAGATGCAAAGGAATGAAAAAGCCATCAGGGAACTGTCCTGAGAAAGAGGGCCTTTGGGCAGACATCAGATAAAGCCTGTGACCAGAATGGGGCAGGAAAGGTCCTGAATTTAAACCGGGGAAGGGAACTGGAGGCCCAGAGTATGAGACTTGCTTTTCACATGGCAGAGAATATGGGTGAACAAAAAGGTAAAGAGAAAACAGAAGTATGGATATGCAATCTCCACGCATCACCTCTGCAAAGAACAATGTGCTGCCTTTGGGATGATCACTTTCCTCCAGGTGGCCTTCCACAGGCACTGGTACATGCCAGGCTGCCTCTTCTCTTTTCTAGCAGTGGACTGCAGGCTCTGTTTGCCCTTGGCTTCCCAAGGCTGGTCCCAGGATGTATGCGCTTTCCCTTTGATGTCTCTTTTCCCCGGATTACAGAGGAAGGAGAGGGCTTTGCTATCGGAGGGCTGGCTGTGGGCTTGCCTGCTGGGAGCTGTGGGCTCTCGAGCCAGCTTCGTTTTGGCATGATCTGCCTTTGCAAGTGAGACCTGCTGAAGGCGGCTCAATCCTATTAGTGGCAGGGATTTGCTTCAGGTCTCCTACCATTACGCTGATGATATTTCACTGTGCAATGAGCCTCTGTCTTTTGGGAGACTAAAAATCAAGCGCGCTGCTTTCCCCTATAGGAACTGTCCCTGTGCCATGCCAGCAGCAGCCTCGCTGTGGCAACCAGGAGTCACCTTGGTGCTCCTACCAGATATGTCATTTTCCTTCTGCCTCCCAAATCCCAGCCCAAGGACAGGACAGACGCCACCACCAGCAGGGCTTTAGGTGAAACGCGTCCTGTGTTTGTCACCCAGGAAAAGCAAATTAGTGAGCAGCTTTGAGACCAGCAGAACGACATCTGGTGGGTGCACCTGCCCCAGGCAAACAAGGGACCAGGGGGCAGCAAAAAGTCCTGTGACCAAAGACGCAGGAGGAAGAGTGGGAAATCTTGGGGGGAAGAAGGGAAAAGAAAAAAGGAGAAATACTGGCTCCCAACAAATAATTTCTGAAGATCTATGTGAGGTTCACAAAGTGCCCGAGCCTGACGAGGGGTTCAGTAACTACCTGCAGATCCACGAAGGACAGGGTAAGAGGGTTGATATTCAATGGGAGGAACAGGACTACATTAAGAAGAACAGGAGAAAACCCGAAAATCCAGACGGTGAGATGTATGTGGCTATAGCAATGTCTCAGGCTGGAGAAAAAGAAGCATCACTAAAAAGTACCAAAAGCAGCAGAGTGGGATCAGAGTGTGGGATGTGGCAGGTTTGCTCCAACTTCTGCAGCTGCCTGAGCATGGCAGCAGGGTGCAGGTGGGACTATAAAAACTCCTGTGTGTTGGCTGATACCATGGGCAGGGAACGTGTGCGACCCAGCGAGGAGAGCTGTGTTCAGACGTCCCGGGTATTAATCCTCACTCATCACTCCTCTTGGAGGACTAGTTCACAGTCTTATGGTTGTTGCAGAGAGAGATGTCCCTGATGTTCCCCAAATGGGGCTCTCACTGCTGGACATTCATCTTGTCACAAAAGCCCCTGGACACGCTGTGTGGTTGCCCCCCGGTGCTGCCCTTGGTCTCGCCCTCATGCTCTGTTTCAGGATGCACCATCAGCCTTTCACAGGCAGAGAATGATGCTGGCCATGCCCTGACTGGAAATGGGCTGGAGAAAGGGATGTAAATGCAGGGATGTGGCTGCTCTACTAGTTTTTAAAACTTGCCAATATTTGTTGGAACCAATGGAGGTAATTGCAAATACAAGGAGAAAAATAAACTCTTGTCATCCCCCAGCAATGGGTTTTCCCTCCATCAACAGCAGCATGGAGAGCCCAGCAGGCTTGGGCCAGGTCCGAATTAGGTGTAAAGACTCCCAGCTGCCATCCTTTTTACAGATAGAGCAGTTGGCAGGGATGGGATAACTGGCCCCGGAGCACTGCTGGGGAAGGGGAGCTGTGGACTGATTTGGGAGCTGAGAGAAGCTTGGCCAGAGGGTCTCTTAACCAGAGTCCTGTCTGGGGCATGGGAACAGGGAACCACACCTTGGACAGAATGAAGCTGGCTCAGGAAGCTACTTCCCAGCTTGCCCCAGAGCTGCCACATTATCACAGATGTGTCACTGAGCACAACATAGAATCACAGAATCACAGAATCAACTGGGTTGAAAAAGACCTCGGCGATCATCAAGTCCAACCCTTGATCCAACACTGCTGTGGTTACCAGACCAGGCCACCAAGTGCCACATCCAGTCTCACCTTAAAAACCTCCAGGGATGGTGAATCCACCACCTTCTTGGGCAGCCCATTCCAATATCTGATTACCCTCTCTGCAAAAAACTTCTGCTGGATATCCAATCTAAACTTCCCCTGGCAGAGCTTAAGACCATGCCCTCCGTTCTTCTGCCTGGGAAATGAAGCTGATGCCCACCTGGCTACAACCTCCTCTCAGGTAGTTGTAGAGAGTGATGAGGTCTTCCCTGAGCCTCCTCTTCTCCAGGCTAAACAACCCCAGCTCCCTCAGCCTCTCCTCACAGGACTTGTTCACGAGTCCCTTCACCAGCCTCGTTGCTCTTCTCTGGACCCACTCCAGCACCTCAATATCCTTCCTGAACTGAGGGGCCCA
>JAWMRA010000041.1:47736169-47820335 GCA_035584735.1 Pseudotriccus pelzelni | reverse complement strand
TCAGCCTCCTGTCGATCAGCACCCCCAGGTCCCTTTCTGCCTGGCTGCTCTCCAGCCACTCTGTGCCCAGCCTGGAGTGCTGCAGGGGGCTGTTGTGGCCAAAGTGCAGGACCCGGCACTTGGCTTTATTGAACCTCATCCCATTGCAATCAGCCCAACTCTCCAGCCTGCCCAGGTCCCTCTGCAGAGCTCTCCTACCTTCCAGCAGGTCAACACTTGCCCCCAGCTTGGTGTCATCTGCAAATTTGCTGATGGTGGACTCCATCCCCTCATCCAGATCACCAGTAAAGCCAGAAGCGTCTCCTCATTTCTGCTCCCTTGGCATTTAGGAGACTGACACCAGATCTTGGGCCTCTGATTCTGGGAGGTGTGCCGGATGCAGAGTGCTAAAGGTTTGCAAATGTGGGAGCTCTTTTGCCCTGGTTTGCCCCTCTTGAGTGAAGGCTGGAGCCCCTGTACCATGGGAATGGCTGACAGCTCAAGGCTGCTCTAGCTAAAGGAAAGAAGGAGAGAAGCCTGGACACTTGCACCATTGTGCAGCAGGAAGGTAGTAGTTGCATCAGAGGCACTAAAGGGCTCTTTGAAAAGGCAAGGGATGTTTTAGTACTGATCTCACGTTTAGATGTTTAGGTTGCATTTCCAGATTGTCCTTCAGCACTGAACAGGACCTTGCTGGCTCCACGATGACAGTGGCAACCACCAGGCTGCCCTCATCAGTCAGCAGGAGCAGTGGGAGAAGGGGTGGCTGGGACAGCAGTGGCGGGGAAATGTCATGCCTTGCTGAGCAGCCAAATTGCAAAGACAAAAAAAGCTCGGTCTTAAGAATTAGCAACACCTGAGTGGCCCTTCTGCCGTCTTCCACATCATCGCCAGAGACATTTTCCCATTGCACCAGCTTTACCTCAGGGGATGGATGCCTCTGCAAGCCATGCTGCCCTCACTGCCACTCTCCATGCCACTTCCCCCTCTGACTGCGCAAGATGGTCTTGGTGTCTTTAGAAATCAAAGGGGCTGGAGCTCCGAAAGCCCTGCCCGGTTCCGCACTCACACAGGTGCCCGTGGGGCTCTGCCCTCATCAGCAAGATGTGGATTTCTAGTCATCCTGCTCACAGAGAAAATACTTGAAAAGGTAAAACAGGTGTAGCCTGGAGGCCCAGGAGATGGAGATGAAATAAGAAAAATCCCAAAACTTAACTTATTTCCTTCTTTTTGTTTTACTCTCACCATCTTTGTGCCAGTTTTTGGCTTTCCACAGGCCTGGATCCTGTCCCGAGGTGCTGAGGGTAGCACTGTGCCAGGGTCCCCTGGGAGAGCTGCTGGTGTCCTAGGAGGATTTGCAGTCTCCTCCTGCAGCAAAGGTGCTTCCCACAGGACTGGAAGACCTGGGCTGTGGCACCCATCCCTCCCTCCCTGCACGTGGTGGGGGTCCTGACCAGGCTTCCAGCCCCACACTCTCAATCCAGTTCACACCAGCATGTGCATTCCCATCTGCACAGTGTGCCTGGAGCTGCAGCTCCTCTCTGGGACATCTCCCGATAAGCTGGTCCCCCTCCCTTCGCCTCTTCCCCAGGGCAGCCAAGCCATGTGGCTCCATGCAAGAGCAACGGGAGGACAGATCTGAGGAGACAGGAGGCAAACGAACTCCCTTAAATGTGATGGAGGCGACTGCCTGGTTCTGTCAGCCATTGCCCCTCTGCCCCCCTCCCCCCACACCCAGCTTGTCTCCTGCTGTTTTTCTCTCTCTGGGTATAAGATGTCACAAGGATTAGGCCCAAATCTCCCTTGGGTGCTGTGCTCGCCCCCTGCTTATCTCTTGAGGTCACCTTGCAGGCGAGCATTGTCCCCTCGAAACTGGGTGTCAGCCAATAAAGGCACCCACAGTGGAAATCGCACCCTTGAAATGCTAGGCACAAGCAGATGTGGAGCTGTGTTGTGACCCTTCATGAACAAGCCCTGTAAAATGTCCTAGCCTGGTGACCAGCTGGCATTGCCGCTGGAAGAGGGATCGCTGCTCACAGAATCAGCCAGGCGGCACCAGGGCAGTGGGGCTGGAGACAAGGCAGGGGGAGATGCTCAGGCAGAGCCCCGTCTCCAAACCCTCCAAGGTTTCCTGCAGTTCTCAGGGTGGTTACCAAACGTGAGTCTGTGAAACATGGTGCTGGCACCACAGTCACAAGGTGCAGAGATGTGTGTGGCAGTGACACTGGGAGTCACGGCAGTGAGCGGCACTGTGTCCCAGGAAAATCACCATCATTCTGGGGTCACTGATGTCAAATGATGTAGCGTGTTACATCTGCTCCATGACCTTGCTGGCAACAGATGCAAACCTCATGGGCTCTCCTAGTGAACCTCATCTTCTTTCCAAAGTGGCTCAAAGGGACCATACTTGTCCCAGAGCCAACCCTGCCACCTTGTACCCACGTGTCCAGGGCATGTGAGACAGATGCAGTTTTCCTGCTGCCTCTTTCCCCTGAGCATCCATCCACTGCAACACACTGCCTCTGTCACTATCAGGGTAGTTGCCTTCCTCCCTATTGTCCCAGAAGGGAGCCCCTGTGTTCCTGACATGAAGCAACTCTGCAGTGGGGCTGCCTCCCCACCAGGCTTTAATGAGGAATTAATTGCAGCCAATACTGCCTGAGCCAGGGAGTTTTCTCCTGGGTCTCCAACAGCATTTGTCCAGGGTGGAGTGCAAGAGGAGAGAGAGAGTCAGTGCTGCCGGTAAATGTGCTTCAAGACAGGCAGTGAGGGAGCAAGGGCTGCCGCATCTTTATTCCCTCTTGACCCATTTAAAGCAAGCACCGGTGACTAAGGAAGCTGTCAGGAGGATAAAAATACCTCCCACACGTTCACTATGAGGCCAGGGACAGAAATAGGGGTGCCATCACCTCTCTGGTGAGTGGTTGGGGTCACCCAGTGTTTTGCAGTCCTAAAAGTGGAGTCCCCCAGTGTCTCTCACAGCAAACACAATCACAGTGGGGTCTTCTCTGCTAAGAGCCTCCTGTCATGCACCCTCCCAAGAGTCAGCTCCCTTGCAACCTCCCTTTCCTTCCTTGGGGCCACAGCAATCAGAAAAAAAAAACCAAACAACAACAGCAAAGCAGTGGCTCTCCCTTACTTCCAGCAAAAGGAGGAAAGCATCAAAAGCATCAAACAAGGACGTTTTCCCTGCAAACCTCAGCCTCGCAGGTCACCACACTGCTGCTGAAATGTCTGAGTTGCTGCAGTGCTCATCCCACTGGAGTCAATCCCTGTGGGGATATGTCCCACTGCAGCTGGAGAGGACAGATCCTGGGGTCCTCCTCACTTCCCTGGCCTGAGCTGCTCCAGGCACCACTATCTCGTGGGAGAACACACAGGATTTTCTGAGTTGGCAGCAGGAGTCTGATTCTGCCTTCCTGGCCCCTCCGCACCGGCGTACCTGAAAGCTTTTGCACTTGGAGTGGGCTTAGCACATTGTTGCTCTGCAAGCAAGATACTGGAGACCAGCAACCACACCTGGTACCTGGCAGTTTATTTGCTCTTCTTCAGGTCATGCAGCTGGGTGCTGCTTTATTAAACCTTGGACAGCATCTTTTGCAGGCAGCAAAATACTGAATGAACCTGGTTTCTTAGCAAACCAGAAGGTCTTAAACCAAGCAACCAGGCTGCAGCAGATACCCCATCTGCTTGACTGCATCTAGCAGTTCAGCGGGGAGGAAGAACCCGTGCAGGAGGGTGCTGTGCCCAGGCTCACTGAAGGCAGCAGTTCTCCTCACACAGGATAGCACAGAGAGGTGTCATGGGGAGACATCAGCCACTTTCCCTCCCTGGTGGGTGCAAAGCCCACTGGCTGGGCACGGGGAAAAGGGCTGGTGTGAGGCCAGAAGTAGTTACCGAGACCCATGGGTTCAAGGGGAAGGCACTCAGACATTGTGGAGTTTGTTAATAATTTGTCCACAAAAAGCCTGGGTCTTGGGGTGAATTACAGCAAGGATTTGGCCAGCTCCAGGTCTCCCCCTCTCTCTTCATCCCAAGCTCCCTGCTAGGGATGGAGAAGGCTTGCAAAGCAGAGGGCAAGCAAGTCTCTCTTGCCTATGGCTTTCATGATATATCTCCAAAATCTGGGTGAGTATTAGCAGGAGACTCAATGTTGAGGGAGACGTTTACTGGCACCAGCTGGTTGCACAGCATGCTGAGTGGGCAGCACCAAGAACCCAAACATTGCTGTCCCTGAAGGACTTGCTTGTTTGATATATCCACTCAGATATATAACTAGGCGTGTAGGGCAATGCCTTAGTGCTAGTGAGGGTGTAAATTGGTCTCCTGGAGAGTTAGAGTTATTGGAAGAACCAGTATATGCTGAAATAGGCAGTCCTGCTTACTAAATCTGTAATTCCAGCTCTGGCTATATTTTCATCTTTCTAATAATATGTGCAAATATAGTAAGGATGAATCACAGGCTGCAGGCTTCAGGGTTTTTTTCCCTCCTTTCTCTGCAAATCCATCATGTGGGGGAGAGGGGCTGATGGAGAAAAGGGGCTCAGACCCAGGGGAGATCCTGTCCCAACCAAGTATAAACCCATCGCCTTTCACCTCTGCATGCTATCAATCCCAGCCAGGAGCAAGCAGTCTCTTCCACTCTGATTACCTCCACCGTTTCATCCCAGCAATGGAACACTCCTGCCCAGGACATTTCTTTCCCAGGACAGTCATGAACCATTCCCAAACTAGTGGGCCTGTCCCATTCCTGTCTGCATCCCAGGGCTTGTGCATCCCCACATCTGGATTTGCCTGCTGGGAATTTTTTGCTTTGTTGCAAGGACCTTTTGCAAATGTTAATGCTTTCCTTGCGCTGGAGAGCTCTTCGGCTGATCTGCCAGAACACATTTCACACGCTTCTCCTAAAATTATGCCCTTTGCTTTTCCCAGCGTTCAAGCTGAAGCAGAGCCCGGTGTGCCAGCGGCATGCAAGGAGAGCAGCTTGTCGGCTGTGCCCGGCTTCGGGGGCAGCGGAGCGAGGGGTTAAGCGCTGCCCAAGTGAGCATTTGCTGGATGGTGGCTCCAGGGCAGAGAGGGCACAGCAGGGGTCCACATGGACCCCTCCCGCTGCTTGGGCTTTGTAGGTGCCCTCAGTGGGGAGAGGAGGATGGATCAGAGGATCCCTTGAAGCAAGATAGGCTTCAACACTTCCCCTATGACAGTGCACATAAACCTGAGTTCAAAGTACGTCACAATTTGGGCACAAGCATGTTAGCTGTGGATGGCTCTGGATTTGAAAGCAAGGGATGAGCTAAAGATAAGCTCTTCTTAACAGGCTAGGCCAGCATTTCCCCAACAGTTTCTCTCTACCGGAGCCCACCCATACTGGGTTGTACACACTCCCTGCACAGCCTTTAACCATCTCCTGAATTGCCACTGCTGCTTTCTGTGCCAGGAGCAGAAAAACTGGACATACCCCATGAGATCCCTGAGGCTGAGGGAGCAGAGGGGTCTGGCCAAGATGTGAGAAGCAGCACGTGATGGGATTTCCCACATAAAATGACCCCCAGGGCCAAGGAGGTCCTGCTGCTCTTCTGAGCATGGGGTAAGTGCTCAGTTGGTTGCAGTGTCACAGGGAGGTCATGTTTAGGGGCCCTTTCAGTGCTGCTCCCATGGCCATTTGACATCAGAGCTGGAATGGGGCTCAGGTGGGCAGGTGAGTGCTGGGGACGGGTCAGCAGGGCTCCCGAGGAACTGGCCTGACACGCATCCCACTACCCTCCAAATCCCTGCGAAGGGTTCTCAGGAGCCCTCTGGCACAATGCGCCCATGCACATGGACATCCCTCTACACCTCCTGCATCATCCCCGTGCCCCCAACTCCTTCATCCCTGCATCTACTGCATTCCTCTGCATGCTCTGCAACCCACACCTCCTGCTATATCCTGCACCTCCTACCAGATCCCCCACATGCCTCTGCATCCCTCTGCATTCCCCAAACCCTCCTGCGTCCTTTCATCCTGTGCATTCGACTGCAGTTTCTATAACCTCCCACATCCCCTGCATCACCTCATTCCAACACCTCAGAACATATGTGGCTTACAGTCAACTTACAATTACCCCCCAGCCACCCTAAACTGTAAATGAGGGCATTTAGAGTTAACCCTCCACCAGCACGATTCCCCTTAAACACCCCTGTTGGGAAATGCTGTGAGGGGACCCGCATTCTGTCCTGCCACCGGTCCTCTCTGGCCAATGCCGGCTGTAAGCAGTTAGTCATGACTATTGTCTCTGTGGTTAGAGCTGCTTAAATGCATCTTAAATGACTCACTGGGGAATTTTTATTATATTTTTTAATAACTCATGGTGTCACTACAGGGCATGAAGTTTGCTTCACTGAGTTTGTTAGCCTGTTCCCTTGCAGGAATAAATAATTGAGGAGCTGAATAGCAAACCAGAAACCCAGAGAGACCACAACTGGGAATACACTGAGAAATGTGTCACCCCAGCAGCATTTATAGATTTAATTTTAATATTAGTGTGTGGGGGGGAACAGAGACAAGAGGGAATTTGTCAGGAGGGTATTAAGAGGGGTAGGCCTGGGAAGGCAGAGGGCTGGGATTGTGGCTCTGAGGGATGCTTGGGAGGGGGTTGATGGGTCTCTCCTTCCCCCTCATCCCAGTCCACTGCTCCAGCCCTTTCTGACCCTCCACAATGTGATTGTCCAGTGTCAAAGTGATGCTCTCTCTCATTTGGAGCAGGAAGTGCTGTTATCATCTCACACTGCAAATAAGCCAGGGCCGCTGTCAAGGGAGAGCGATGGTGGCCACAAGGGGCCAACAAGGGTGACTAGCTGCCCCCGTCCCTCTCATGTCCATCCTTTACCCCTGATCTCCTCCAGGGAAGGAGAGTGCTGCATTTAAAGCACTAGCTTTAAAATTATCCTACCTTCACAAAGAATTAACAGCCTTACCAAAAATATTTTTATTGCCGCAGAATAAGGATGGCAATTACTTTTGGCGGAGGAGGAAGATGAGCTTTTGTGTGTCACCCCGACTGTAACCCCCTATTTAAATTGACATCCTGAGCTCAGTCTTGGCCGCAGTTTTTGGCTGCAGGTGCCTTCATCCTGGAGTTTTGCCACTCCACAAAATGCCGGCACTTCTCAAATCAGGAAGTGACATCTGGGTATCGGGACCCAGTCAGACTGCAACCCCCACAGGAAACGAAATGAGAAAGACATCTGCATCACTGAAACCTTACAGGACAGCAGAGTGTGGGGGGGAGATGAGGGAATCTCCTGAAAACTCCCACCTGCTCTTGCCTGCCTGCAGCCCTCCTCCCAACATGCCTCCCGTGGCTGTCACCCAAACCCCTGCGCTTACCCATTGATCCAGGCTCAGAATAGCTGCTGGCAGCTCCAGTGCTCTGTGCCCAGCTGACATGGGAGACAATGGATGAAGGATGTGGGACTTCATCCTGATAATACCCCACTGCTGGTGACCTCCCCTCTCACCCCTCTGGCTGCACCTTGGGCTTTCATCACGGTCCCATGCTCAGAAAAAGGAGGAGAAAAGAGGAAATAACATAAAGCAGGAGAGAAGAGAGAGAGTAGGACACAATGCGGGCTCGGAGCAGGGTGGGCTGTCTGCCACGTGCTCTAGCTTTGGTACCACCCATCTTGATTATTCCTTTTGGGGGGGTCCAAAAGTGGACCCTTACTTTTGGGGTCTTCCACTTCCTGTGTCCACTTCCACACCCCTTCAGGAACGCCAAGCTCCCAGAGGAGGAAAGCCCTGCATCTCTTGGAGGTGTCCCCAGGAGTAGTGGGGGGTCAGTTCCTGTCACCATGGAGCTTCAAAAGGAGCGCAGAGGCTCTCCCTGCACAATCTGCCTGTCGCCGCTGATCACTTCTGGTGTCAGATGAGGTTTGTGTCACTCGGCAAGGTTCTACTCGCCTTGCCTTCTGTGACAAGGATAAAGAACGGGCTTAAAATGGCCCAACTTGTTGTGGGAGAGGGGGAAGTTATTCCCCAAAGCCTAGGGGACATGCAGGTTTGCCCTATGCCTGCCTTGGGGCCTTTTCTTGGAGCATACCCTGAGCGGGGCCAGGCTGATGCCATAGAGCAGGACTGAGCATCCTCCTACATGAGTCTGAACATCCTCCTCACCCACCCTGTCCCTGCTTCCCCAGAGTGCCATGGGGGACGATGGGCCAGACACTCTGACAGCATTTGGCGCAGCTTCTGGGGCAAGAAAGGGGCTTTCCTCACACCCTCCATGTCCTCCCCAAGCCCAGGGTGCAATCACAGCCTAGCAGGTATCTCTGGAGGCAGGTGGCATCACCCCAGGGTAAGGGTAAGGGATTTTGTAAAAGGGTTTGGAGGGGCTTGTCTGCAGATAGGGTTTCTACAAGGAGGTGAAGCTGAGCACATAGCAGTCCCTGTCCAACCACTTTGGTCCCCAAGGTCCGGTTTTAGGTACTCCCTGAAACAGTCAGTGTAGTGTCTCTGCTCCGCAGTGATGGGGAAAGTGTGGGGCTGTCCCTAGGCTAGCCCTTTCTGCCAGGAGAGCTGCTACCTGCTCACCGCAGCCCCTCAAGTGGTTTTGGGCTGTCCCCTCTCCTTACACCCCTGGGAAACTTCTCGCTGAGCACGGCCAGCAAAGCGGGGAGCAGCGGGGGAGGCCCCAGGGGAAAGCATCAGCCCACGAAGGCAGTGAGGAAACCCCCTCCGTGCCAGGCACCCAGGCGGGCACTGCGCCCCTTCCCACAGCTCCCTTGGCGCCCTAAACTACCGGAGATGGGGGGGGGGGGAAGCAGATGTTGTATTTGATAGTGACCAGTGCCACATCTCAGCATCTCCCTGGCATGCCTGTGGACCAAAGTGATCCTGACACTAACCAAAGGAAAGGGAGGCTGATAGAAACTGAGAGGTATTTTTTCTTTTTTTTTTTGTTTTAATCTTTCCTTAAGTGCGAACACCATCTGTCTCCCCCAACTCCGTCAGCGCTTCCAGTCCCCAGGCAGCTTCGCTCTTCTTAATTACTGTCATTAGGCAGTGGGTAGCAATTAGGGAGGGATGCTGATGAGCAGCATCAGGAAGACTGTGGTCCCCCGACAGCATCGTGGAGGGAGCTGGCCGTCCCCTTTTCCTCAGCCCTGGGCTATTTCTAGCTGGGGAGCTTTCTGGCTAGCACAGTAGTTTCTTTTTTGGTACAGACTGACAGGGAGGACATGGGGAAATGAGGTGCTGGCTGGCAGGTTCTTGTCCCATAGGATGCCCAGGGAGGCCTGACACCTCTGGGAACGGGCTGCTCGAAGGAGCAGGGTGATGGTCAAGGTGCTCAGTGGTGCTCAGGAAAGGAACAGCAGCTCTCTGTGCCTCTGGTTGCCCCATCACTCCATGCCTGCTCTGCCCACGGGTGTCCAGCCACCAGTGACCATTTCTTCTGGGCAGCCCAGAGGCCATGGTGACCAGCTGTGTGGCTGGACAGAGTCAGATCCAGATGTCACGCTTCTTTCTGGCCAAAGTGGGGCTGGCCACTAGCCTGCTTGTTTCCCCTTGCCGCATTTGGGCATTTGCCCTCCCGTGCAGCTCTCCTGTGGCACTGCAGCCATGCAGACCGGTGTGTGGTGTCAGTGCCACCTCGTGGCAGGCGGCCTGGGCCTGCTGACCTCTCTTCTTTACCCGCAGCCTCCTACAGGTGTCCCCTGAAGATTGCAGGGACACCCATATGTCCCCATGCCATGACTGGCATTGGGAAGTGAGTGGTGGGAAAGGTTCCTGCAGGATAGGATGAGGGCCGTGTTCTGCAGGCAGGTGATGGGTGGCCACACAGCCCCAGTCTTGTTGTAGCAAGTGGGGGGATCGGAGGCTGCACCCAGAGACAGATGGTCCCTGTTGGACATTGGCCATCAGGGTATATTACTTCGTGCGTGGGATGAAATGATGGCCACCTTATCCTGCCTGTCCTGCCTGCTGTCAAGGTCCACCACCCACAGAAAGCCCATGGAGGGGCAAGTTGGTTCTGCGGAGGTCTGTGGGGGGTGCTTTAAAGCTGGAGTAGCTGGGCCCACAATCAGGAGACTAAACTTGTGGGTGAAACAGTAATGGGAGTGGAGAGGAGAAAGCGAGGGAAGAAGGACCAGGAGGAGTCTGGTGGAGGAGAGATGAACACTTTGGAGGCTGGGGAGCCTGTGGGGTTGAGGAGGTTTAGGCAGACAGGACTGGTGGCTGCAGACGAAGATCCTTCACCAAATGCCTGCTCTCTCCATGTCATCATGCACTGTTGGCCAGCTGGCTCCTGCCTCTAGGACCAGGGATTAAAACAAATCCCCATCCCCAGGGACACGAAGGCTTCTTTCCTTTACCACCAGCATTATTGTTGGGACCTGCAGGAACTCAGATATGCTTGTGACCTCCACCATAGCGGGGTCAGTGGAGTTGAAATGTCTAGGGAGATATCTGAAGTGATTTTGCAGTGAGAAGGGTTTTTAGCCTCGACTCTTCCTCCTGCCCAGGGATTTCTTCAGACTTTCCCCTGTCTCTCTCTGAAACTTCATGCCCCTGTGGCCAGGTAAAGCCTGGCTCCACAGCCTTTCTAGGCAGTTATGCAGGCAGTGGAGTGGATGCCAGGTTGGGGAGGAAGCACAGTTCCTGCTTCAAAGGGGGAAGTGAGAAACTGCTGTGGAAAGTCAAAAAAAGAGAGGCAACACCTCCCCTCTCCAAAAAAAAAAAAAAAAAAAAAGAAAAAATACTCCTTGTCCTATCAGCCAGCTCCTGGCATGGCCATGGGGAGATGCAGGTGGCCAGGCTTGGCTGCTTCCTGGCCATGCATGTGGCTGTGCTCAGGGAACATACTGGTGATGCCAGTGCAGGAGGAGCTTCTCCAACTCAAAGCCCTGTTGTACCCCACAGACCACCATGTCAGAGACCCCTAAAGCCAGGGGAATGGGGATCTCATACAGACCTCTGATCATGCATTGACAATGGGTTCACTTTATTCTTTAATTTTTACAACCATATTTTTCATCTCTATTCCCTCAGCTTTCCGTGCAGCCAAGGCAAACAGACCCTTGCCCTGTACGTAAGGATAGGGAGGTGCATAGAGAAGATTGCAAGTCTGGCCCAGTCAGACTGGGCAGGAAGGGAGCCACACCACCACTACCAGCTCACCACAGCTGGTATTTGGGCAAGCAGGCTGTGGGAAAGACACTGCACACGCCATAACAGAGAGGAGATTCAAGGGGCACTCACTGGCTGAGGAATCCAATGTGGATTAAACTGCTACTCTGCAAAGTGCAAAGGCCTGTGACTTCCTATACAGGGAGATGCCCGGCGTAAGTTCCAGCAGAAATGAAAACAGAAGTCCTTACCTGAACAAAAACAGGGGCTTTTTCAATAGGATTTGTATGGGTGTTTCTTTTTCAAATCACCAGATTTTCTGGGGTGGGCAGCACATCCACAGGGCTGGGCTGCAGCTGTCACTGGGTGGGAAGTGGAGGATTGTCCTGATAGTTCTGCTCCATTTCCCTCTCGCCCCCATCTCTCATGAAAGAGGTTGCTCTGCCTCCCACAAGCAGTCCTTCTTCCAGTGCCCAAACATCCTCCAACCTGTCTTGGGCTCATTTCCCCACTCCAGATGCACAAAGGTTGCTTGAATTTACTTCACAGGGCTGGGTGCGGAGAATGAGGATGAGGAGATGTCTGACTCATGCTGTGGGGCAGCATGGCTATTGTGGATAACCAGGAGCCCAGACCTGGAGCCTCCACGGTTCCTGTGGGTGAGCCACAGATGCCTGGAGCCCCAGGAGATAGTTAACTGGGCACATGGACTACCTCCTCCACCATTCTCAGCCCCAATGCCGAGGCAGGACCCATCTCATCCTGGGTCATGTGGAGCCTCAGCCAGATGAAGTCTCATCTCTGCTAGCGTGTTTAGCTCTGGGAGAGGAGTTGTAGAGAGGAATTTCAGCCTTGGCACTTGTGGCAGTGCTTGTGGCTCCCATTATGTGACAGGTGCCACAAGTCTGGTTCTGGTGCCATGGGCAGGGGAGAGAGGGAGGGTCACCCTTCAACAGCAGCATCTGTCCTGCAACCCCAGAAGAGAACTCAGGCTTGGGCAGGGAGTCACCTTCCCATCATGAGAGGGACACTCTCTCCACACAGTGCCACCAGGTGACCCCACTGGGAACTATGGCACTCAGTGGCCCATTGGTGCTTGGTGGCAGAGCCCTCACACCTTGCTTGGCTGCCTCTGTCAGTGTCCAAACCTCCTGGAGGAGGAAGCCACCTCACCTAAGGAACAGCAGTCCCAGGCTGGTGCTGAGATGGTGCTTCATGAAAATAACCCTGTCAAGGCACTTTTAATTGCCTAATCACCTCCTCCAGGGCCATCAGCACTGCTCACCCAACCCATTGGCCTGTCTCTGTTCTGCCAAGGGGATCAGCTGTTGTAATTACGCGGAAACAGCAACCCCACACTGTTTCCTTTCTAAAACAGAGCCCTTCCTGCGCAGTAAAGCCACTTGCAGGCGGGTGAAGAAAACCATTTGCACAGAAATGCCTGGGACCAGCAACGCTGGCCAGCTCTGGCACACAGGCAAAGCCTTGAGGACACTCACATAAATAAAGTCATCCTGCCTATGCTCACATCACTCCCTGACTGGTTTTGTGCAGTGCAGAAACATCCATCCCAAGTGACACACAGTATTTCTGCAGCAACAGTGAGCTGAAGTGACGGTTGTCTGGAGCTGTAATGACAAGTTCATGGAGCTCTTCTAGACTAGCTGTCTCTGTTGCCTGCCCCTGGTCCTCCCTAACTTCGGGGACTGTAGGTCAGAGCAAAGACAGAATGTTTTTCCTGCCTTCACTGCTTTGGAAGATGGACCTTTTTCCCCATCCTTGGAGTACCCAGCTGATGGGCGGGTGGTTCCTATGACTGCCAGCGGATGCCGGATGCCTGTCCCTGTGTGAGAGTAGCCAGAGGGAGAAGAGACCTGGGTATCACAGCGTGCAGAAGACAGGGTGGCAGGACTGTGAATGGAGTGGGTACTGGATGTGCCTTGCTCCATATGGCCCTGAATCTACTTTTATCGAGGTCAGCAACAAAAATGGAGCTACTGTGCTGTGGCATTTGGTCCTAATGTAATTCCCTGCTTCCGTCTCCATCTTCCTTTTCTCCTGATGTTTCTGCTTTTCCAGCGCCATGTTCTTATAAGTTGCCCATCCAGCAGCAGACCTATCCTGGCACAAGGGCAGCCTTGCAAATGGCACAGCAGTCCCTGCCATGCTCCCTCCTCACTGGATGTGTCTCTGCTGCCTTCTCCTAACAGTTCAGCCACAGCAGCTGTCAGCAGTCCACTGCAATTTGCCTTGATTCACTTTGGCTTCTTCCAGTGCTTACCGGGACTCAGCACAAACAGGAAAGTGAAAAAGGACAGTCATCTAATAAGGCTGATCTTGCTCAGGGCAAAACCTGGACCTCAGAGAGCTCATGCCCACAGAAGGCTTTGCTCATCCCAGGAACAGGCTGTGGGTGTCCACGGGGAGCAGCCGGAACACTCCAGTCCCATTTCGCCTCCCTCAGACTCGCTCCTCTCTGGCGCAGTTCTGGGTGGTTTTGGTGGTGACCAGGGCTGTGGCCCCCAGCTCAGTGGCAGGCAGTGGGAAGCCGTGGTTGCATTCCTCATGCCGGGGGCACACAGTGGAGAGCAGAACGATGTCACCATCAGCATTGCCCTGGCAGCATGGCCTCCCTTTTGCCCTAGCTTTCCTGGGTGGCCCCAGCACCTTCAGGCCACCATCAAGATGCGGGCATGGGTCTGGGTCCAGGGCACCATCTCCCTCTGGAATGTCAGAGCCTTGGCTGGGCAGGGGACTGACAACGTCCATGTTTGCTGAGAGGGGACAAGAAAAGGGGGTTACTGGGTTCACAAAGTGGGGTCAGGCAGGTCCCAGGGAGAGAGTCCTGTCCCTGGGGGGAAGATGGGGTTGGAACAGGAGGAGTCTGCAAGGTCCCCATCCCACCTGTCCTGCTGCAGGGTTGATACTGCTTATAACTGATGGGTTTTTCCCCCCCTGAAAGACAGTAGGGAAGGACAGAAACTTGCACTTCCACTTCAGGCCCTCTCATTAAACCCTGCCGGCTGCAGAGCAGCCCAGCCCATGGTGGCTCGCCCTCCCTGACTGCCTCCCGCTTAAAAATAGACTTGTTTACACACTTTGAAGGCAGGCGTGTGCCTCCAGCCCCAAGCCTCCTGACACTTTCCTCACATCCAGTGCTGCAGCAGTGGGCTTGCTGCAGTGCAGCCTTGGGGGCAAAGGGGGAGAGGACCAGGGCATGCAGTAGGGGACTTTCCAAGCAGTGCCTCCAACACTCTCCATCACGGCCAGATCTCTCTTGCCACTGGATTTCTTCTCCCTCCTCTTACGTTCTTGGTATTTTTCCTAGGCGTGTGCGTCACGGGCTGTCGCGCAGCAGAAAAGCCCCGGGTAATGTCCCCCCGGTCTGAGTCACGGGCTGGCACTGCCAGAAGTGTGCAGGCAAGCCAGGGTACAAGGACCAGCTGCCCCTGGCTCTGCTGTCCCCTCATGGACACCAATATGGATGTTGGGGCAATGGTGGGTGTCAGAATCTCCCGGAAGCAGCGCGGAGAGGGGGGGTCCCGGAGGAGCCATACTTCATGAGGGTCCCAGGTAGCCCTGCCCAGGAATGGGGAGGAGTGAAGCCAGGAAAGATCATTTCTGAGAAGAGTGTCCAGGGTTGAGTCAGTGCCAGTGCAGAGGCCCTCATGGGAGGAAACAGCCACTCCAGTGAAGAGGGACATTGTGGGGCACTGTGGATTTACTCTTCTGGGAGTACCTATGCCAGGAAAGGCTCAGCCTCATCCCTGGCCCCCAATCCCTATTTTTGATGCACTGGACAACCCTGTGCCGTGCTGCAGTGACTTGTCAATGGAGCTGGCTCTGACACCCCCTTGGTGCATGTTGGAGGACACTGGGCATCCCAAGCAGGAAAAGCAAGCTGGGCAGTCAACACAGGACACCCATTGCAGTGCCACAGGGAGAGGCTGCTTCTGGAGCCATCCCCAGATGTCCACCACTGCCTCCGCAATCCCTACTCCATCCACGGCTCTCCAGCCACGGGGGGAGAGGGCTCATCAGTGAGCTCACAGAGCTCCTCACCAGTGCTCTGTGTATGTCCCCTGTGGAGAGGAGATGGTGCCAGCAGGTGCTCTAAGCAAGTGAAGGCACCACGGAGACCTGGCAAAGGGAGGGATGGCTCAGCAGTGTTGCCCTGGCTGTCAGGTCCCAGGGAACAGAACACCATGCCTCAGGTGGTGACTCAGCTGCCCCAAAACGCCCTGGGATGCCTGTGAAGCTGATGTCAAGGTGGAAGAGCTACCCTTGACAGGGATGTGCCTCAGGGAAGCCCATGGCATGCGATCCTATCTGCTCCAGGGTCCCCAGGATACTGTGAGAGGGAGAAGAAGAGGTCCCCTACCTTTGGCCTCTTCATCTTCTGCCTTCCTCTTTCTCCTCCACTTTCCCACCTTGCACGCCAGGAAGCCACAGAGGGTAACCAGAATCAGGGTGAACACCACTGCCAGCAGGACTCCAAAGTTCAGGAAAGTGCTGGTCAGGGTGGGTGCCAGGGTAGGCTCTGCTGTGGGGTGAGATGTCAACAGTATCAGGAATGCGAGAGCTGGGGGTGGGAAGGAGGGAAGCAGTATTTTCCACCTGGCCTGTCAACCCCGGGGCTGTGGTGGCAGGGAAGGACAGTGGCACTTCACTGCTACCCACCTGCAACAAAATGTGTCCCTGCTTGACGGGACCCTTATACCATGCCCTGCCATTCCTGGGGGGTAGGAGATGAGGGCATCCTGTTTTCCTGCCTATGACCAGGGAGGCTGTGACCCCCACACCAGGCTGAATCATCTAGCTTTTCCCTTCACCATGTTCCTTTCCCTGGAATTGGTTGCCTTCTTCCTCTCTCCTCCTCCAGATGAAGGCAGTACTCCATCCTCCACTGCCACTTCCATAGGCATCCCCAGGAGAAGGTGCCCTCCACCTGCCCACCTCCGGGGTGTCCCCAGCCTCCTTGGCCCACCACTGCCCGTCCCTGCAAAGATAGGACCCCAGCTGCCTTTGCCCCCTTACTTGTGTTGTCCTTGTACAGCTCAGAGCACCTGATGCATGCCTTGGTCAGGGAGTCAAAGCACTCGAAGGAGAGGCAGGAGGAGGCAATGGCAGCTTTTCCTGATGAGGACATGGCCGAGTGGGAGTGAGAGCCCAGCTCCTGCATGGCGCGGCGGTGACAGGGCCGCCCGAGTGTGAAATCGCAGCGCCCCAGGCTCCGTGGCAGAGGGAGATACAGTCTGTCAAGATGCGTCGTCTCCCTTGGGGCTCACAATCGCTGTGCTTGGCCTGGGGCGGATCTTCACGGGGAGGAGGAGAGCAAGCGCTCAAGCCCTACCCCTGCCTGCCTGTGAAACATGCCCTCAAACTACCCCTCTCCTCCAAAATATGCTTCCAAAATCCTCACAGCCCCTCATGTGCTTCAGCCAAGCAGCACCTTGTACCTGGCGATATGGTGTCCCTGCCTGACCTCCTTGATTCTCAGTCTTCCCCTGCACACCTGTATTTCACTCCCAGGCACATCACCCAGCCTGCACCCTACCCTGATGTCAGTGAAAAGCACCCTCAGACTCCTCTGGTGTCTACAGGAGGCTTTCCTGTGCCTGGATCTTTACAAGACACCATCCCAGGGCCACAGGCTGGCTTGAATGGAAAATGCTTAAAAGGACCAGAGGAGAAAAGAGTGCAGGGGCATTAACATCTCCCCTTTTAAAACCTCCCACTTGCCCCCAGGACATGACCTGTCAGGGATGGCTGCATGGACAGGCCAAGTGCTGTGTGTTCTCCATCCCTAGTAAAGATATTGCTCTCCACTACCTTGCTGTCACCATCCTCTCCATCGCAGACCTAGACCCGTGGCTCCTCAGCACCATGTCTCATTCGCCAGGGTTCAGATTTGGCTCTGCTCAGTAACTGCCCAGGGCATGGGCAAAGCAGGTCGCAACAAACAAGTCTGGTCCCCAAACCATTGGAAGGGACTAAAAATACCCTTAATGGTCTTAAGTGTTCTTGATCAGGAGCAGGAAAAATGTCCTGCCACCAGTACCCAGACATCAAACTCCAGTGCTTGGGATCTGTGGATTTCAGTGCTGTAGGTGGCTCTCCTCCATTGCTACTAAACAAAAGTCACGTTCTCTTTTTCTTCACTCCATAGGAAAGAAAGGGGCCAGCCACATTTGCTGGCTGGATCTCAGCTGAAGGAAGTGTCCCACCCTGCAATTTAATAGGGTTTTGTTGCCGGAGTCACATCCTTCCAGCAGCTACAGCCTCTGGGCTCTTTCTAGTGATGCCTCTGCCACTCACTGTCCAGGACCAAGGCTGGGGGAAGAGGAGGAGAAAATCCATGGGATTCTCTGGTTCAAGCTAACAGAGGTGTTCCCACTGGGCAGTTGAGGTCCTCTGAGACAGGCCAGAAGGCTTGGTCCCTGGATGTGCCTTCCCCTCTCCAGTGACTGCTGGGCAAGCTGAGTCCACAGCCTCCATATCGCACACCTTCAAGCCCTGGGTGGGATGTAGTCACCAGCTCCCTACAGTAGATCTCAGCCCAAGCGCAGTTCCTCAGTATGCCATGTCCTGCATGGCAGGAGCTGCACTACAGCGCATCTCCCTCCCTGCCAGCAGCATCCCCAGAGGCTGGCTGTCATCAGGGCAGTGCCAAAGCAGCCCCAGCACAGTCTCAGCCCTCCCTACTGGGTGTGGCGGGGCTCCAGGCAACTCCAAGTCCGAAACAAAATCTGTTTGCTGCCTGCCAGTTCCACGTTTGCCATGATTTCTCTTCCAGCCAGTGTGCCCAGACACTTGCTCCCTTGCCCCTGTGCCATGCCAGCAGCCATAGCTCAAGCCCAGGGTGCTGCAGGCTCCACAGAGGAGCTGTGAGAGCCCAGCCATCATTCTTGTGCCTGTGGCTCAGTTATTCTTGCTCCATCTTAGCCAAAATACAACTCCCTGAGCAAGTGAGGACACACAAAGCACTTTCCTCTCTCAGCATGGCCCCTGGCTCTGAAGCCACAAGTGCCAGCTTGGCACCCTCTGGCTCGATGCTTGAAGACCTGAACAGGCTGCACTCACCCCTGCTTGTACGTGCCAGGGGGACTGGGTCAAATGGTAGGACATCTCTCCACATACCCCTTCAGCTGTCTCTCTGTCTCTTGTGCATCCCAAGCAAGGAGCACAGCTGGGGTACAGGTATGGGAGTTGGAGGGATAAATGTCCAGCAGCAGAAGTGTAAGGGTAGGGACTAGAACCTAAAAAACACTTTGGGGGCTGGTGGGGCTGGAGCCATACATGGAGACAGAAGATCCCCACAAAACTTCTTGTGCTGCTCTGTCAGGATACCTGCCCCAAAACCACCTCCCTGCTCCAAAGGCTTTGCTGTTCCTCTTGCTCTAGGGTATTTCCACCTGCTAGTTGCCTTTTCCCAAAGAGGTATGCTCCTCCATCATTCCCCTCCTGCCCTCCCCCATCAAATGCCCCCACTGTACTTCCTCCATGTCAATCAGCTCTCAGTGACCCCCAGCCCCTTTTCCCATTGTTGGACTGTCACCCTGCCTCTCTTCCTCCCCTCTCTTCTCCCTGCTCGGCTTAAATTGCAGGGTGGGAAACAGTTCCCAGCATCTGCTGTATCACACTTACAGATTAACTCTGTGACCCCTCCAGTCAAAAACGCTTGCCAGGGAAAGCCCAAACCAAGTAACCTACACGTTGCTTTTGATGTGGAGGGTGAAGTTTACAACAGAGTTCATTCGGCTCCCATTTCAGTACATGGAATGGAAACTTGAAGCTGCAAAGGCATGGCGGAGAGCCCACAGATGGCAGCTGTCATGTCCTCCTGTGAATAAAGTGCTCCCAGGTCCTGTTATGTGAAAGGATGTTGCAGCCTCGTTGCTGCTATTGACCTTTCCCTATTCCCCCCATTTTCTCAACGCTCTTTATCATGCTCTACAGGTCTTCTGTGTCCTCTTGCCAGCCTGTCCACCTCCTCCTGGGCCACATGATAACACTTACTCATGGAGAAAATTAGTGCTGACTACCCCAGCAGCACTCACACGTGTGCCTGCTCACAAGCTCGGCCCGGGCTCTGGGCATCAGCCGTCCCACTCCTTGCCTCCCCCATCTTTGTCTCCCCTGCTCTTTGTAACTGTGGTTGATCATCTCTGGAACAGCAAAAGTTAAAGCTTGGTGAGTAGTTTGAACTGTTTGCATCTCAGAGCTGAATATGCTTGATAATCGCACAAATGCATAATTAAAGAGCAGAAAAAATGACTCACTGGATAAGGAAATGTGCTTTTCTTATCTTCTCTGCAGAGAAATGAAAGCCCCAGGAGCCCGGGTCTCCAGCTAACTAAATGCTTTTATTAAACAAATAAACCAGAAAAGATATCAAACGAGCGATTTAAGAATTATGTCTTAATCGCAGACTTGGAGAGCTCGATTTCCAGTGCTGTTTGCTCCCACCCCACACAGGGAGGGCTGATTTGGCTGCTGGGATCCCTGCAGTGGGCAGCTGGTGATCCAGGAGTGTGGAAGGATGGCAGTGTCCTGCGAGTGCTCGTGCACACATGAGTGACTGGACTCGTGTGAGCGGTTCCTCTGGTGTCAGGGGCGGGTGAAGTGACTCACGCACGCACTTGCAAAACCGTTCATAGCAGAAAATATCCACCGAAAGTTCACCTTGTGCTCGTGCACACCGGAAACCCAAGGGCTTGTCTGTCAGAGAAGCTGTGAGGTGTTTACTGAGCAGACCCACTTACCTCAGGACAAATCTCTAACAGGATGCACCCAACGCCTCAGGAACATCTCAGCACAGCCTGACACCTGCCCCACATCCAGATGGTGCCACAAGAACGCTTTGGCTGGAGCCAACCTCCAAAGCCTGTTTGGCATCTCATCCCCACACCCCTTCCCAACACCCCTGTGCTGGCTGGTGGGAAACATCCCTTTCTAAAAAGTTCCACCATGGCTCTTAGGAGCAGGTTTCTCAGAGCTCCAGCATAAATCTCGTCCTTGGGATCCACTGGGATGCCCCAGCATGGCCCAGCCCCACTTTGCTCTGTCTTCTCAAAGCCAGATGGGAAAGTGGCTGGGAAATCTGAGAAGATTTTAGGAATAATGTGGGAAAGCAAAGGTTTCAAGACATTCATAGTAACCCTAACTCCTAGAGCCTTCTGTAGGTGCTCCGCTTCTTATCAAGGCGTTTTGTGACACTGTTCACCCTCCTGCGTGGGGAGTTTGGTGTGGGGAATTGCCCCACTCTGCTGAATGTCATTTGTCTCCCTCCTCCTTGTTTACATGTCCCTGGAACTGTGCTCATCCACGAGGCTAAGGAAAAATGGCCGGGTGTTCTTGGACCTTGTCCTGGAGCACCCAAATTAGGCTTCTCAGTGAGCTGCCTGTTGAAGAACCTTCTGGGGTTACAGAGTGGAGGGCCAACACTGCCTGGGCTCAAACTTCCTCTGCCCATTATGGCTTCCTACTCCACAGAGCCCAGAGGGGACACAGCAACGCAGAGGGCATGGGGGAAACTTCACTTCCTTGATCCATCCCTGGGGGAGCTGAGCCCTTAACTTCCTCTTCCAGGGGTGATGGGGAGGAGTGAGGGGTGTTTCCAGCCAGTGTGATGGCTGCTCTTGCTGTTCTGCAGAGTGTGGTGAGACTCCTAGCATGGGTTGGGTCCCTGACAGCACCCCAGCTCTTGAAAGCCTGTCCATGTCATGAGCAACCCACTGTTAGATGAGCCTGGGTCTTCTGCCTGGATATCCCTCTGAGTAAACAGTACACAAACCCCCTCCTGCTCTGCCTGCAGCAGGAATGCTGCTTCCATCCTCATCCTGAGGAGAGGTGGGATCTTGCCCTGCCCCACCTTGGGTGACTGGGGGGAGGCCAAGTGCCCCCCCCAGTTTTGCCTGTGGCTGGTCATAGGGAGCATTCACGTGCTGTGGCAGGGCCAGGCAGCACCTCCAGCACCGAAACAGAAACCAGTGGCTGAGGGTGACGTGCTGCCACAGTTCAAACCTCTGAACATGTGGGTTCAGCCAGATCAGGTTTCCCTACACTGGGGCAGAAATCTCCCCACCACTGCACTCTAAAGGCATGAATCTCCGGCAGATGACTTCAGAGCCAAAAATCAGTGCCTGCTGAAGGTGAGGAGCCCTCACACTTTGCAGCTTGCTCCAGCAGCAAGGGACAGGAAATTTCTTCAGTCAGCCTGGAGGTCAAAACTAAACTAACCAGCCCTGATTACACTTTGCACAGTGCTTCGTTGTAATGAATTGCTTGCAGGAGAGCTGTGGCTCCAGCTCACACATGGGAGTAGTTTGGTGAACATATTTGAACAAGACAACCTGAGAAAATACAAAGGGTCTCGCACGTAATGCCGACTCAGAATAAATGACAGTTTTCCTGATTGTAATGATCTGTTGCAATGTAATCTACTGCCTGTTGTACAACCACCCCCCTTCCCCACACAGAAATAACACCCCACAGATGGCAGCCCAGCCCCAGCACCGCTCTCCACAGCCATGCTCCTCAGCACTGACACGGGAGCCTTCCTAACAGAGATGCTCAAAACCAGCAGCATACCTGGCTTACTAAAAGCATCGCTCAAATGGGGAAGAGAGTACACCCCCCTCCCAAAACTCCAGTGGCACCTGTAGACTGCAACAACTTAAGCAGAAGTAAGGGTACAAGAGACTGTGGTTTCCAGTACCAACCCCTGCTCTAGAAACAGGTCCCTGTGAGTCCCTGGGGCTGCCCTGCAGCCTCCCACCACCCTGGGCACAGGCAGGGGCAATAGGTCCAAGACCAGCCTCCCTCACCTCCACCACTGAGAAGCTCCAACTGCTCCATTTGTGACCACTGGACAATTACCCATGAGCAGCTGACCTTAGGGAGCAGTGGGATTTTGACTGTAGTCTGCTTGGTCCCTCAGATGCCAAACTCCAGCTAATTTCAGTCCCACAGCATTGAGAGGGACTGCAGTGCTGCAGGAGGAAGGAGCGACACATGTTTACACATGAGTGAAGCCCCAGTCCAGGATGAGACGCAGGGAAGCACATTTCCTTTGAGCCAAGGCAGGCCCCACAGCCGGTCAGGTGCCTGCGGCAGCAACCTCTCCAGTGCCGAGCTGGCGGCTGCGGGGCTCTGGCTGACAGCCACTCCTCTCCTCCCTTGACAGCCAAAGCACTCAGATGTGTTTAGTTAGTCCGCAGTGGTATCACCATGCCTGTCCCAGTACCTCCACAACATTCTCCAGCTTCCCCCGGACCTTTAGGTACCAGCCTGGTGCAAAAAGGCCATAGTGATCTTATTTGCACAGGCTTGAGTGGAGAATATTCATGAATTTCCATGAGCACATTAGGAATGCGATGTTAGGAGAGAGCTGACAGGTGGATTTGGCCCCTGCCCCTCCTCTCCTGGCTGGCATCTGGGTGCGATGTCTTGGGCATCCTGCCAAAGCCAGGAGAAGCAACAGGGGTTCAACACGTGGGGTTGGGAAGGAGATAAAGGGGAGGATGAAGAGCTGCTGCAGCTGCAGGGCTGAGGAGGTGGAGTGACTGCCAGCAGCAGTCACTGCTGCATCCCTGCAGATGGACTCAAAGAGACCTGTGGGCAAAGTCCATCGATTCCCTTTCAAAGGGACAGCCCTCCCCACAGCTTGCAGGCGCTCCTTCTGTAACAGCCACACTGACTTCTGAGCCTTTGGGGCCTCAAAGGCTCCAGCTGGAAGGACGTGTTGCACTGGCACAGGCTGTCACAGACAGGGAGGCACTGTGGGAAGCAAACAGTTCTGGTAAGGCAGATGGACATAATCTCCCTTCCAAGATCCCCTTTCCCATTTCCTATCTCAGTGTAACCACCTAGAGGAGAGGTCTTGCCCTCTGCCACAGTCCACAGGGAAGCTGCCCGTCCATCCCCATGGAATATTTGGCCAGCACAGGTCCCTGGCTCATACTTTCTTTCCCCTTCCACAGTGCGCCCACAGCACTGCACAGGGAATGCCGGCAGGCTTCTGAGGGACCATACAGCAACACAGCGTCTCCCATCACCCAACCTAAAAATGCACATTAGAGGCTGAGGGCAGGAACAGCTTTATACCCCCTAATAATCTTGTCTCTAAGCTAGATAACTAGGACTGCAAATCCCTAGTGATAATCACAGCCACCATGCCTGCAAGCTCTCCCCCAGACCATTCATCTGGCTTGATGATGCTTTAAAGAGACATCTAATGAGGATAATCTGATTCAAATCCCCTCCTGCTTTTGGGCAGCAGAGCAATTCAGGCCCCCTCAAACTCCTTCTTCCTCCATGGCTGTCTTTATTTCCCCTTCTTATATGAATCACTGTGGGGTTTCCTTTGCTTTTTGCATTACTATTTTAAATCTTTGATATGACCACTGCAATCAAGATGCAGTCCCTTAAGAACCTAATTAACATGAAATCAGACTCACTTTTACTCATCGCCTCATAATAGAACGCTGGCTTCTGCTTCAGCTCTCAATTCGGGTGCAGGGAACATTGCAGCCTGCTTAAAAAATTCTCTCTTTACCTGATTCAATCAGAACCACTTAACGGAGATCCACACACACAGTTCAAGCTTGGCAAGCGAGTCAAGCTTTGGGAAGTGGGGAAGGTCTCAATCACACTCAGCTTCCAGCGCAGAGCAGATGGTGAACGTTCCAACTATATAATTTATAGGACACCATCACTACGTATTAGTCCCATTCAGTGGCTGAGCTCAGCCAAACCACGGCTCATGCACACTCAGAGGGGACTCACACAGGTGATGCTCCACGTGCACCCTCGGTAAGAGGGAAGACCCAGGTTTTGGAGAAAGCACACGTTTCATGTTTCATCTCCTTCCTAACAGAGAGCAGAGGATGCAGTGCAGCAGTCCTCGTCCCGGAGGGTTTTTCTCTTCCCCATGGGCCAGGCAAACACTTCCCAGCCTGCAAACTTGTGTTTGAGCTACATCTGTATTATGCAACATCTGCATGCAAGCAACTCCCTTTCCCTTCCCAGGGAGCAACTCATGCAGCAGTACTATGGGTGCCAGGGCCAGGCAGTGGCTTTGCTTGTACTTCTCCAGGGCCGCTGTACCATGCTGGAACAGCCTGGCATGCAGCTTGCTGATGGTCACAAAGCCCAAGGGGGATCTGCAGTAACCACCGCAGCTCTACTGCGAGAGTGCCTAAGCCTCCCTGCCCTGCCTTTCATCCAGGCACATACATGGGGGATGTCAGGGAGGCATGAAGGACCTGTAGGTCAGGAGGAAGAATGGCTCAGGGTGGCCAAGCTGGGTTGTAATGAAGAAAAAGGTAAGAAGGGAACATCAAGTAGTAAAAACATTCCCTGAAGAGTGAGGCAAAGGCAGCTCCAGCCCTGTCAGTAAGGTTGTAGAGCTTTCAGTCCCCTGCATGGCTAAAAAGGAGCCCTGGAGATAAGTGCACAAGACTGAGCCTTGGTGTGCAGGCACAGAGTGACATTGTGCTATCCCAGGGCTTCCCCAGCTCCAACGTCTTTGATCCTCTGCTGCTCAGGATAACAGCCTGAGGCACTGAGTCACCTCTCAGTCCCATGGAGGAATGAGGATTAATTGGTTGATGCTGGCATGTTGCTTTGAAGAGAGATGCTCCATTGCTGCACGAGCCACAGGTTGTTACATACTGAGCTGAGTCAAATGCACTCCTGGCTTCACGTCTGTGATCTCTGGAAGAGCAAGAAAAAGAAACAGCGGTGGGGGCCAAAAATTGAATGATCACTCTGGGGTGATGCCAATGCTGCTGTCAAACCTAGGAGAATGGCCAGCACAGAGGTTCAAGAGAGCTTTGAGCTGAGCAGACAACGATAGTGCCTCAAGGACTGTCAACCCTCAAGAAACAAACAAGGTGTTTCGACAACCCCAGCACAGGGCAGGAACAAGACAGGTCCAGTCGCAGCATGGCACCATCACCCTATCACTGCAAAGTGAGCACAGAGCTGGGCTGGAGAGCTTCCGCAGGAATATAGAAAAGGAAAATACTCCCCAGAAAACAGAGCAAGCCTCCTTAGTATGTTTAATGCTAGCTGGGATTTTTAGGTTTTTCCAGTGTGCCTGAGCACATGGTGCTTCAGCTGGCCCTGGCACGGCTTGTTGTGTCGAGAGGGTGGTGGGATCCAGAGGGTAGAGCAACCCTTGCACACCAGGACCGAGTTTCCCAAGGGGAGGTGTTGTCTTTCATTGTTTTTGTCCTTGCCCCACCTCGGTGCTCCTTCCCGTGACGCACAGAGCCCACGGGGCTCTCGCACCCTGCCCGCAGCTGCACCTGGGCCGGCGGCGAGGAGGCAGCCTGCACATATGTAAAACATGGGCTCTCTTTCACACACTGCTGACTTCCCTCGGCAAAGGAGGCGGCAGGGCGGGGGGGATGGGCACGGTGCCTTTCCTGGCTCCTCTCGAAATGCCCTACCACATGGTAAGCTCGAGGGGATGAGGGATGTCAACATCGTGGCACGTGTCAGCTCTCACACAAGGAGCCCGTGGCAAAGGAAACGCGGCCCAGCACGGGCCGGGAGCCCACACTACTCAGCTGCCAAGGAGTCTGAGCAAGTCACATCACTCCGGAGTCCCCTGTGCCCGACCTCTCTCGCTCACCGGTTCTTCACAGCCAAGACAGCCCCTCCTGCACAGGGCTGACCCGAGGGGATGCCATCCTGCCTGGCATCGCCGCGCTGTATTAATATTTAACAATGAGGAAGAGATCCAGAGAATTTAATTTCTCCCACTGGCCAATTCAAGGATAATTGAATTGTGCAGGGAATTTCAGCATTTCAGAGGGTGGTTTCGTTCCAGTTCACAACAAAACCCAACCATGCCGCAGTGTCTTCCGAGAAGGATCACAGCCCAGTTTCGGGCAGCCTCCCTGCAGCAGAGTCAGGCACGTAAGCAGAACAAAACACGGCCGATCTCGGGATGTCCCCAGCAGGCAGGTCCCACCAAACTCTCCCCCACAGAACTTAGGTGAAAGTCAAACTCTGCTGAACAGGCAAAAATGGTTACTTCTGAATGTTTCCACTCAATTCCAGATTTGCGACCCCAAAGCAATGTCAATTTGCCCTCATTACACCCCCTCAGTGCAGGCAGCTCCTGCTGTAGAGGCAGAGCAAGCGAGGCACAGTGAATTTTTGACACACATGTGCCCAGGGTCATGCTAGAAGTCAGCCACAGAGGTGAAATGAACCCAGTGTTTCTGGCTCCCAGCTCTGGCTGGGCTGTGCCAGCTATTGCTTTCTCTTGCACATAAATCACTTTTCCCCACCAGTGAAGGACAGCTGGCCACTGAATGGAAAGTGGCAGTTGTTCAGCAGCCCACAGCAACATGCTGCACACCAGCTTAGGGTGGGAAGTGGAGAACACTCAGAGTACAGATGAGACTGCCAGGGGATCTGGGCCAGCTGAATGAAAACAGAGCAGCTGGAATGCAGCCAGAGCAAAGCCCAGTGTTCCTGGAAAATCAAGACAAGTTAAAAACCCCAAAGGAGGAAGCATGGCTTTTGCCTTCGCCAGGAGAGCAGGTGCCTCTGCCACAGCTCTGCAGGTCAGTTCCAGGCAGCAGAGCAGGGGTCCCTTCTTGTCCATCACTGCTGTGGACAGCGGTCACGATGAGCTACCAAGCAGCTCCTACAGCTTGACCACAGGTGCTGAGCACCACTTCTGACCTAACCCGGTCACTCCCTTCAAACTACAGGTCTTGGCAAGCAGAGACATCCAGTTTTAACCAGACCCCAAAGCAAATATTAGAGGTGGCCTTGAATCTAAACCTCTACCACCAGTTTCAAGGTTGGAAGGGACAGATAAATCCCCAGGGCTGGATTTCTCTCTGATCTTTGTTCCAGGACAGAGCGATCTATTACCATGGGTGCCATATCAGTATGCAGACTTTCTCTCCTGTTGGCATAGACTGAGCATATCATGTCTTATGCTTCAAAGCTGGTCTAGTTTAACTGTTGGTGTGGCAAAGCGAGGAAAAAAAAACCCTTCCCTTGGAAAACCTGAAGTAGTGAAGAGCTATAATCCCCACAGGTAATGGCAACCGAGATAATTTGTGCCAAAATCTCTCACAGGGCACCTCCGTGAGCCATTTGCCCAGCAGGCTGAGGATACAGAATCTTCAAGTGACTGGACTGAAAGTCAAATACTGTGGGTCAACCTATCATGGCAGAAGAGTGTATGACAACCTTATTCAGTTCCATCCAACAAAAACCAGTCGTGACCAAAGTGCAACTGGTGCGAGGTTTTCTATACTAATTAAACCACTTTTACACTAATTTTGCTGACATAACTGACAAACAGAAACACATCCACAAACTGAAACAGTCAAACCAGCAATGCTTATGGGTACTTTTGTCACAGAGGGGGATTTCTCTTTGAAAATCTCCAGAGGGATAGGGAACTGAGGCAACAGAGAAAAGAGAAAGCAAGCAGCTCAAAAATGTTTCTGTTAGTTTAGATTTCAGTCAGCTTGGCAAGCTCTTTCGTGATGTTTGAACACAACAGAACCTGAGTCACTAGCCTTAATTCAGCTTCAGGCCTTCCATGCCTCTGATCCCAATCCGAGTACAACTTTCACAAGACCTTTATCAAACATTAGCCCTGGCTACTCCATCCAGATGAAAGATATCCTCAGCTGCCTTGTCTTCTCTGGTAGTAAGGGCAGTGTTATGGCCTGTCTAAACTAATAGCTGACAGCTCCTAGAGGTATTTACATAGTTGAAGATGTAGCTTTAGATGTGTCCCAACTAGTTTGGATTGTAAAACATGATGGACCTGAGACACAGTGTCATATTCTTAGATACGCTCCACTTCCCCTGCCAGTTCTAGTAAATACTTTCTCCTAAGAGTAAGAAAAATATTTGCCCCAAGGTGAAGCAAGATGCTGCTCTTAAGGAACTAGATTTTATTTTGTACCAGCTGAGATTCAGCCACCTGTAGGAAGTAAAAACAGCCTCTTTCTTCTTTGAAAGTAGTAGAAGGAAAGAAATACTACATCTGAAACATAACAGTGGAAAAAAAAAACCCTGTTTGAAGGTGCAGGAATGGACAGTAACACGTGTGGGTTGCTACAAAGCATTCTGGGTAGACCAAAAAAATTTCATTTTCACTAGTACAGAAAACACAGCAAAATTACTCGAGGGCAAAGGGATTTTACCTTAGTCCAATAGTTATTACAGTCAGCTAGAGTGACTTAGGAGATGGAAAAGTCTCCCTGTCTTGCAGGAGTTGTGGAGGACATGAAAGAGTGGCTCATTTCATGCCACATCCCTTTCTTCCCTCCCCCAGAGTGCACCTGCACATCAAGAGCAAGTCAAAACCAGTCTATTATAAACCGTGGTCTCCTTTATTTTGAGGGACGCAAATCGAGGACAAGGCTGAGACAGCATAACCAACACAAAAACTTGTTTCTCAGCATGATTGCCCCTCTCTGGTGGCCAAGTTCTGGTTAGCACCTTCAGGATCGCAAAGCTAGCCGAAAGTAGGGCATGCCCATTAAGCTTCCAATCTTCCTTACACAGCCACGACAGTTTGCACATGTCTTTCTCCTTTGGGTTTTAGCCAGAGTCCAGCCCCTTTGGGCATCATAACACAGCTGAATGGTTTAGCTTCTTTTGTTCCAGCTGAAAAACAACCTAGCCCTCCCCCGCCAGCAACAATACAACTGGAGCTGGGATTTGTGTGTCCTCTGAGCAAGGATACAGGCTTTGTGCCTTGCTGAGCTGTCTTTGCAAAGACTGCCAACACTCACAGCTGATTAAGCCTGCAGTGCTGCTTTCTGCTTTTCCTGCTCACAGACAGATGTCAGAAACAAGCTAACCGAAACAGCGCACGCAGCTAGAGCTCTCTACCTAGGAACATTAAAGCAGACTATTAGGGATTAAATAAATTGAGCCAGAGGGGAGTTTAGCACATTCTCTCTAGGCTTCATTTCTACCTGGCATGCAATTCCAAGTAAGAAAAATCCCAGCATCTCAAGAAACACTGTATTCTGGCAGGTGGCTCAACTTGGTGTACCGGAAGAGCTGTATTTGGAAAGCTTTTGCCACCACCACGTGGCTGAAACCACGAGTGCAGCACAACAACTAACTGGGAGTTTGAGCTGCCAGCAAGGTCCAGCCTTGCTGCCAGGCCAAACCAGAGCAAGTGTTCGTAGCTTTTAGTGCCCGTGCCGCATACATAACAAAGAGCACACAACTATTAAATATTACTCATTTTATTAAATTAAAACTCTCAAACACTAAAAACTTGCAGTAAGAATAAGGTATGACTTACTGCTGATAAGAACCTGTTAGTAAAGAGATTATACACAGCACGTGCTAAACGTGGAGACGTGTTTTCTGTGTGCTGCTGTGGTCCAGTCTGCTGCATCTGAGCTCTGCTCAGCCTTGGGGGCTGGGTTGCTGGGGCTATCCTGGGCTTGACAGGTGGAGTCTTTTTCCTCAAAGATCTAAAAGAAAGCTAAAGTGCTAGATTATCTTCTTGAGTCCCTTCCTCCTCAGCATCAGGCATGGTAACACTGAGCCCTTTGATGCGCAGATGCTCACACAGCTGGATTATTAACTGCCAAGTGTAGTCTATCCAGAAGCTGCAGGCCAGCCTTCCTTCTCAATTCCTTTCTTGGTGGAGCGACAAAACCTGGCAGGAAGGCTTCATATTAGTCCAAGGTGCTGTATTTCAACTGGAAGGAAGCAGGAGTCTGCTGCCTCTTCCCTAGGACTTTGGAAATAGCAGCCTGTTCTTCTGATATTCTCTCAGAAAAACATGTAGTTCCTGGCCACTGGCCAAGTGGATGAAACTCAAACTTGATCATGAAATGGGGTTCAGGTGTAATAACGGATAAGAATCCCCAATTCAAACTGCCCTCCCCACAGCACCTATACGTTATCCACTGAATAGGAATCAACCTTTTCTTGAGAGATAAGCAACTAGAAACAGTTCTGGTTGAGTGGTTGTGACAAGCCAGGCAAAAAGGCTCCCCAGTGTGATTCCAACTGCAGCAGCTTGAATGCCTGAAGTGAAAAAAATCTGACAAATGTGGCTGAATTATCACAACGAGAAGCTAATCATCAGCAGAGTTCCTCATCAGTAAGCTAAAGGACAAGGCAGAAAATCCCGGTACGAGACCAGCACAGATCTGTAACATTCGGAGAAGTCGTTGAGCAGTGGCAACTCGGACGCCTTCCAACTGGAAACAAAATAGAGAAATTATTTAATCAATGGAAAAGAAGAAATGCAGTCATAAAGAAAAGGACCAGAGCAGGCAACAAGAGGCTAGCTACACAAAACCCCAAACAGGCCTATTTACAATCCTGACATCAAGGAAGGCACAGTGTTGCCACCTGAAAGCCCTGAAGGGCTTGCCAAAGGCACAGGTACTTCCTGCTGGTAAGGAAGCAGTCTCTGAGGATGGAATGATGAGTATACAGAAAGGTGAGGCGTGCTACCATTGGATGCCAAACTCTCCCTCCAGCTTTTCACACCAAGCAGGTAACTGGAAAGAGTGGCATATCAGACAGCAAAACAGTCAGTGAAGCCACAAAGTTTGGCTAACAGGAGGCATTACATGGGCAAGGGACTCATATGGTAAATAACAGCTTAGGCGCTCCCAGAAGAAAAAATGCGGCAAGGAACAAGCATACCAAGGGTTTGCATACAGGGTTGACTTTTTTAGTTTAGGCTTGGCTTCCTGAGGCCTTGAAGTAGCACAGTAAGGAGCAGGTTACTAGAAGGCTCATTTCAAGGACAGACTCCTGTACCTTTTTGTAAAAGCAGTCTGGTCTCTGACACTTAGCAAGACAACAGCATATGTACACGTATTTATTACTAATGTAATGATGTTCCTAAGGATCACAGAGCAGTGGAGTTCAGAAATCCCTCCAGACATCAAATAAATGCCTTACCTCCAGCTCACAGAATAGCACAGGACTGGAGTAGGCTTCTCCCATTTTAGAGATGGCATTTATCTCAACGCTGCAACAATTCACCCTGCCAACTACAAGAAAGTTTTTCCACATTACAAGCCCCGTAATCAGCAATCAGTGAAGAAAAGCACCAGGAAATTCCACAACTAAAAAGTGATCCAGAGCTAATTTTGAGAGTGCCATAGAAGATAAGACAACAGTGAGCAACAGAACGACAAAAGATCTGAAATGGAATTAGCACAAAAGTATTTCATAATACATAATCAGGAACAGTATCGCCACATTACTGTTAATGTAACATTAGCAGCTGGAATAAGGGATCAGTGCCCCATCAGCATGGGCAGAACCTTCCACTTATCGAAGTCCTGCTGGCTTATGTGATATCACAGAGTGGTCTTGTCACTAAAGAAATTCACTTCAAAGGGAGAGCCACAGGACAAAACAGCGCTCAGACTCCTTCACTACCCCAGAATTAGGGCTCCTGATCCCCAAACTCTAGGGACACAGCACCTCTGTTTTAACACCGAGCAGTACAGTCTGGCCACTCCAGTTCCTCTGAGCTGAAGCAGGGAGGGTACACAGGAAAGCACCCTCTCTCCTTGAGGCAGGGAGACAGAAGGATCAGAGGCATAACAGGGCCAGACAGCACACAGCAGGAATACCAGTCTTGTATTAAAACAACACTAGTTTTGTACCTCATCCATTTAGATTCACTTTATTATCACAGTATCATATGCTCCTCAGTGCTCATTAAGATTATCATTAAGGCAGATCTGCAAGAGCAGACAGAACAGACTTCTGCAGTGCCACAGGAAAAAAAGAATCAATAACACAAATCATATTCAGGGATTAGGGACAGAGAAGAGAAGTCTGACTGGCAAAACCAAAAATGAGGGAGCAAGTGAGCATGAGAGAAGAGAGCAATGTTTTATCTAAGAAAACAATAAAAAAAGGCAGATGAGTTCAGACATAATTTAAACAAAGTTTTTGACAAAGCCACTGGTTTCCTTTGGCTTATTTCAAGTTAAGTCACCGCCCTGTTTTAAGAAAACCAACAGTGAGCGGTGCTGCTTGGAAAGAAGGAAAAGGTGCCATACGTACCTCCAGTGACAAGAAAGCATACTTTCCCCAGGAAGAAGCTGGCATCCACGTAAGCGAGGGAAGCTTCGACATTCTTCAAGCTGTCAGAAAAGTACAGACAATCCAGTTGGACAGGGAGGTTAAACCAGTGCAGCATAAGGACAACAGGAATAACGTTCAGAAACACAATTAGAAAACCAGTGATGTTAACATCTGCTGATCTGTGAGCTTGCAGAGTTCTGCTCTATGCTAAAAGCATGACATCAGAGACCTCTGTAATACCCGCAGCTCTTGAATAATCCATAACATATCCTTTCTACTCAAGATTCAACAGTTAGTCTTTCTTTGAACAGTGTCCTCCATGACTTACAGACACTGAGCATCCGAATTCATTAACATCCAATGAGATTCAGCACCACTTTGGCTCTTTCAGGAAGAGCTTGCCCACACATTTCTGCAGCACCATCTGTGCTGTAAGTATGCAGCTGGGCCTGTCATTTTTGGTAAATGAGAGCCCAGGATCATCAGTCACAAGTTAAGTAAGTAATAAAATGCTGACTTCTCTGCCTTACCAAGTCTTTACTTATGGCCTGGGGACACAAATATCGTTTCTACAAAGATAAGCACAAGATGATAGAAAAGGGGTCAATCCCTGAAGACCTTTCTTTTTTGCCTGGAGATATCAATAGGGCTGATCCCAGGGGACCAGGAGTATCACTGAAAAGGGGAAAAAGACGCTGCAACTGGCTGGTTATTAGGTAGCACTGCCCAGCGCACACCAGTTATCTGCATACTACAGAACTTCACAGCACCACCGTCATTTCCATCTAATTTTACAGACAGCATCTTTCCAAGGCTCAGCTCATACCATCACATATTCAGATCCAGAAATAAATTCTGCATTCTCTGCTACGGCAACTTAGTGCACAACAGGCATGTTATTGCACAGAGCAGCTCAGTCCTAATCCACTGCTGGAGGCCAAAAAGCCGCTGTACATATAACTGAGTTCTTACCCCACAGCAAGTCTTGGGTTTGAAATTCATTATTCAGCAGTTCCAACACAGTAAAAATGCAGATTCGGCCATCAATCCAAGAAAGAATATCAGTTCCCCCTCTCATATTTTTGCCCTTCTTTTACCTGCACTTGCTCTTGATGTCAATCATAAACACAATCAGATCTATCCTGGGCCGAAGGTGATCTCTCTCTGAAGGTAAGGGGAGGGATGTAGCAATGTGACTGAAAGATAATAAATTTGCCAGTTTAACCAAATAGCTTGGCAAGACAGTATCCACTTACCCATAACCACACAACCTCTGAAGCTCACCATGTAGCAAGTTACCAGGATGCCTGCTAATTACTAAATACATGGTAATTGAAGAGACAGTGATTTTTAAGTGGTACTCTCATATCTTCGGCACACTCATAGTTGCTGACAGCCACAATGGTAATCACTAGACAAGGCTCGTTATAACGGGAAGCTTATTAGAGCATAACAAGACTCACGGAAACATTTTCTCCGCACAGAGCTGTATGGCAAGTCATTTTCTTTAATTGTTATGAGGAGTCCTTTCTAACAAAGTGGACCCCAATGCTTTACTGGTATATTTTGCTGCCAACTTTCATTTAAAATGCATCAGTGCTCTCCTGTCACATTCCAGAGATTCCGCTCATGTGCTCACGCAGGAGAGGCTACCATTCCAGGCACAGAAAAACCTTAAACCAGAAACTTATCACTACTACAGCTTTATAGATGAAGTTATAACTCAGAAAGAGCTGCTATTATATCATTACTCCCCTTTTTAACCCTTTCACTGTGCAGGAGCTACGAGGTTAGTTTAGGGGTCCTCTTACACAATACCACTGCTGCTGATACAGCTGTTGGAAGAAATACAGGGTGGGGACTTTTTATGTCTCTTCCCACTAAAAACCCCAAACCCCAAACAATCACAACCAACTAACTAACAACAATAAAAAAACCGAACAAGCAAACCAACCAACCAAAAACCCAACAAAAAAGGTTTCATCAGGGCATAACTGGACCTTCCACAGGGAAGAACATTAGCAGCACCTCATTTTTGGAAGATCAACTTAAAGATAAATCGGACAAACAAAAATCCCGGAAGTTCAGTCACTCTCACAATCCACTTCCTCTCTGGAAGCCAAGAGAGAAATGTTGATTCTGATCTTCTTGGGGATTATTACTTCTAGCAATTCAATTTTAAGTTCTTCACAGTTTCCACCAGCAGCCACAAACCACAGTACACATTCCCTTCTATTAATCTCATGTAGTTTGTAGTTTTGTCTGCCAGTCTCCAAATAAAGATGCTTGGTTTCTTACATATAAGGAAGGTACGATTTAACAAAACCATTCTAAAACTAACACAAGAGATGAGCAAAGTGAGCTTGAAAGACACACTGCAGCACAAACAAGCATATTAATTTAAGGTGAAATTTAGGGAGACACTGTGGTGAAAAAGAAAAAAAGGCAACTGAAAATAGCACTGCCTTTTTTTTTTTTTTAATTCTGCTATATTTAAACCCAAATTACTAGTTGTCAGCAGCCTTCAGATATGTGCTGCAGAAACCTTTTCTCCCCCAGCAATAAGAGACACAAAAAAACCCCAGCCCCACAATTCTCCCAACAGCTGTACCTGGCAGGCAAACTTGCCAGAAAAGATACCATGTTTTTTGTAATGTGTATAATCCCAAAGTAATAGCGTGGGGGAAAAGACAGAAAAACACTGTAACGGACTTTGCTTTCGAAGTGATATTAACACAGGGACTTACTTTGTGCTGTAGTACAAGCACACGATTCCGTGCCTTTGGGCAGTTACCCACCCGTATTACCAGCAGCCATCTAGTTACGGCATTCCACAGCTCAGCAGAGGCTGCAGGTTCCGCACGGAAAACGGGGTAATTCATTTGCTATTAGTTAGCACAAACATCCAAGATGCCATAATCAGAGCAGTGCAGTCGCCCTAATTGGCCAGTGGTGCGACTCCGCTCAGGTTGCTTTTACTGCAAAGCCGTGGATTACAGCGGCGAAATAACACAAACACCTTCTGAAGAGCTGACTAAACTCATTTGGTCTTGGCAAGAGTGCTGTCAAGGACATTTTATCATAAAAAGTTAGTTAATCAAGCTTTTAAGACAGCACTTGTCACAGAGCTAAAGCTAAAATTTCAAGTGCATCTTAATAGCTCGAGGAAGAAAAGCACATGTGTGCACACAACTTATCAAATGGCTACAAGGAGCACCAAAAGCACTGGACATCTTGTGTAAGTACTTGCAAGCATCGTACTTATCCCATTCTGTCACAGGATGTTCAATTTCTGTATATGCCTTTCTCTCAGGTGGAGGAAAAAAAAAATAATCTGTGTTCCTCTCATACCCTTCAAATTTAGTATTCAAACATCTGTGCAACATCTGAAGGGCAACGGTACGCACATGGTGAACATGAACGTGGGAAGTGCTCCCACCCTCGTTTCCAAGCACGGCCAAGCTGCCTGCCCTGAAGGCAGAAGGGCTCGCCCGCTGCAGATTCGGCCACATGTGGGCAGCGGTGCTCTCTAGCGTCCGCAAGAGAGAAGTTTCTCTCTGAACCGAGCGCCCCGCAGTTCCGACTACGGCCACGGGGGTGGAACCTTCATTTTTAACCAACTTCAGCGCGTGCATTACTGAAGCAGAAGCTTTCCGTGAATTCGGGTCACAGCCGCCTGGGCCCGGGCCCGCAGGCGGCGCGTCCCTCTCCCCACCACTCACATGTTGATCTTGAAGTCCCTCTTCTCCTGGAGCATCGCCTCCGCCAGCCTCTGCTGGAGCTCCTCGTCCGAGCCCACCAGCTGCGGGCACAGACGGACAGCGCGGTCACCGACACACCCCGGACCCGGACCCGGACCCGCGCCCCGGGGGCGGGGCCACGCCGGGCCACATTTGCATATCGCCGCCGGGCGGCCAATCCCCGCGGGAGGGGGCGGGCCCGCCGCGTTGAGGCGCGGCCCGAGCCGGCGGAGCGCACGGGACAGGCGGGCTCGGACCCCCTCGGACCGGGGGAAGGGGCGGCGGGGACGGGCGGCGGCGCCGCCGCCGGACCTACCAGGAGGACGGCGGAGTTGAGTTCCGGGAGCTTGTCGAAGGGCCGCAGCACCGCCATCCCCAGCGCACACGGCGCCGCCCGCCCCGCCGCAATTCAAATGGCCGCCGCGCGCCGCGCCGCGCCGCGCCGACGTAGCGAGGGGCGGGAGGGGGCGGGGCTGGAGGCGCGCGTGCGCGCTGGTGCGGGCGGGCCGGGGGCGGCGGCAGGGGGCGCTGCGGGGCCGCCGGGAACACAGGCAGGGAATATCCTGCTGGAATGGCACCCGCATGGATATGCTAGTCCGGCTCCTGGCACTGCGCAGGGCGGCCCGCAGAGTCACTGCAGCCTCCAAACGGTTCTTGAACTCTGCCGGGCTTGGTGCTGTGACCACCTCCCTGGGGAGCGTGTTCCTGACGAACCCTCTTCTAATATCCAACCTAAACCTCTGCCAGCACATCTTCAGGCTATTCCGCGGGTCCTGTCGCTGATCGGCAGAGAGAAGAGATCAGTGCCTGCCGCTGCGCTTCTCCTCGTGGGGAAGTTGTAGGCTGCAGGCACAGTGCGGGGCCCCCCAAGCACTCGGATAACACACGCCGGGACTGCCCACATGTCTAATTCCCACATGAGACCGTTTAGTCCACATTAGCCATGTTTAGTCCCTAAACATGGCTAATCACGGTAAAACTATGCAAAGCAGCAGTATTTCTATGGCATCCAGGTGTCCCAGGGGTCAGTCGTGCCTGAGGTGCCCAGGCACCCAGTGGTGCCAGGCAATGCTGGAGAGATGCTGAGGATTAGGGTGGTGGCCTCAGCTTGCCTGTCCAGGAGCATCATGGACAGCCTAAGCTGCTGAGGAGCAAAGCCCTTATTTCCACAGCTGGGCTGTACCCTGGTCCCTGCAATGAGCAGATGCCCATTCGTTCGGTCAAGGCTGAACAATACCAAAGGCTCCAGTAAAATTCAACTGCCTCCTTACGTTACGGTTTATAATGTGAACTAGTACATAGAATCACAGAACTGTTAAATTAAAAAGACCTCTAAGATCGAGTTCAACCAATAAACCAACACTACTATGTTCAAAACTAAGCCATGTCTCTAAGTGCCACATCTACACCTCTTCAAACACTTTTGGGATGGTGACTCCACCAGTTCCTTGGGCAGTCTGTTCCAATCCCACACCACCCTTTTTAGTGAAGAAATGCTTCCCTGATGTCCACTGTAAACCTCCTCTGGTGCAACTTGAGGCTGTTTCCTCTTGTCCTACTGCTTGTTACCTGGGAGAAGAGACCAACCCCTGCCTCACTACAGCCTCCTTTCAGGTAGTTGTAGAGAGCAATAAGGTCTCCCCTGAGCCTCCTTTTCTCCAGGCTAAACACCACCAGTTCCCTCAGCCACTCCTCACAGGTACTCCAGACCCTTCATCAGCTTCGTTGCCCTTCTCTGGACCTTCTCCAGCTCCTCCACATTCTTCTTGTAGTGAGGGGCCTAAAACTCAACACAGTATTTGAGGTATGGCCTCACCAGTGCCAAGTACGAGGGACAAATGTTACCAAAGTGTCTTAATTAGAGCAGCTTGGACCAGTTCATCACTGTGTGGGTATAACCCAAACTGTGTATTCTACACCCTCTATGTCATTTCCCAGAAATTGTTAACAATAGACCATTTGCAGCAGCTGCCCAGAGCACACCTGACCCCTCAGGTTATAAGCTGGGTGTTAAGAAACCTGAGAGATAGAAGGATGTTCCTGTCCTCACATCCACGACTCACAATCGCCCATTGTGGAGCTCCCTGCTCTCGGGAAGGTACTGGGCATTCCTGCCCAGTCCAGTGTGTATGTAATCTTGGGGTCTTGGGACTTCTGGTACCACTCGTGGGATCCAGAGGAGGATCAGAACCTTGACCAGACTGCAACCATCACTCACACCAACAGGTTTTTCCTCTCCTTTTATTTTTGGACTCAGGGGGACCACATGGGGCTCAGCATGGGGGCTGATGAACATCATTCTGTTTGTGCCCCAAAGTGCCAGGTTATACATCTGGGTTTTTGTGGGTTAAAACCAAATTTTCATCTGTATAATTGTATTTATTGTATTATTTTTATTAAATTGTAATTCTGACTCATCTTTTGAGTTGGGTTCATTTCTCCTGCTGTTTTACCTTTAAACCAGCGCACAAAGTTAATACATTCATCCTATAAAGACTGCTTGAAGGAAGGGAATTTCCCTAACACTGTATGGCAGCAGCACCTGGCTTTGCACACTGAATTGTTCTGTGCAAGGTTTTCTAGTAGCTTCAGCCTCCATCCTGTCTCTTCCTGGGCACATTTCCCCTCTCCTCACTGGCTGGTCGGCTTCTGCGCAGCCCCACACTCCCCTGCTATTGATACAGGGTGGAAGGAGCCCATGCAGAAGCACTGGAGTTATGGAGGCTGAGCTTTTCTCACTCCAGGGTCAGAGCAGAAGGATGACGTGCACTGATGTAAAGCCCTCAGAGGTCCAGTGTACTTCGGTGGCCTGTGGTCCACCTTGCTGCATCTCCTATTCTTTGCCTCGGCCCTGAGTTTGGCTACAACTTCTCAGTGTGAGAAAGGGGGTCCAGGACCCCTCCAGCTGCCTGCTGCTGCTGGCTGTCCTTGCTCCTTCCACCAGAGCACCTCCAAATGGCAGGAGACATGCTAGGGAAGGGAGAAGGCTTCAGGAGAATGAAGACACATCTCCCCTTCTGCAGCAAGCTGGAGAAGGGAGATGAAGGGGAGGGGGGGGGGGGGTTAATGTAAGCTGACATCACATGGCTGCCGTAGCTTTTTTGATCTTGACAAAGGCAGACGGTTTCGCTCGTTGCCAGCATGAGACAAATTACAGGTGAAGCAGAAGAGATTATAGGATATTTCTGGCTGTTTTTGAGTTTGGTAGGGGGAAGGGAGGATGAATCCAGGGCAGACGTGTCCTAAAGATGAGATGCAAGCAGATGCAATAAATAACAAGAGCCAGTTCCCAGGCTGGGGGGATGCAGAGTGCAAATGGGACAATGTTTCTTTTGGGCTACTGATGGCGTGGAAAGATCTGGCACCCACCTAAAAGGTGTTTCTGCTCTTTTTGCCCCCTGCTACTCCCTGTTGCCTTCTCTCCGGTCTCACAGAAGAACCTGGGTGGCTTCAGTGTCTGCATGGGGGCATGCTCACTGTCCCTTCTTGCTACAGTCTTCCTCCTTCTCACAACACTGGTGTCTGTGGAGATTTAGTGGGTCCAGATGAGCTACAACTGATCCCACAGTTATTATTCCTTATCCCCACCAGGTTTCTTGGCTGCTCCTTGGCAGACTTACCTCTGCAGGGATGACACCCACCTTCCCATGGGGACACGGAGATGCACCCTGCTCACTCCTCCGTGTGCATCTTCAGTGTGCCCTTTTGCCAGGGGGATGCCTTCCCCTTCAGCCCCTTGCTAACAAAAGACCCTTGAGTACACAGACCACCTCAGAGTGACTTGGAGCCGGGCAGCGGAAATGCTTATGGTCCCTGCCGCAAAGTCCAGGCTTTGGCAGAGCCAGTTTCCTCCTGGGATGCAAAGCCGTTGCCTAACAGCTGGCACAGTGAGCTAAGCCAGGCAGATTCACTTTGCTTTCCTCCCTCTTTGAAATGCAGCCAGGGATGCTCCACAGCAAAGCCTGCAGTGCAAGTTCAACTCAGTGGGGAGCCAGAGGGGAGAACAGGAGTCATATCCTGCCCCCTTGTTGGCTATTTACCCATGGGCCAATGGGTGTAAAACAGATCTAATGTCAAAGAGTAGCATTTAAAAACCATTTCTCATGGTAGAGGATGGTGTAAGGAGGTGGAGACTCAGGGTGGCAATGTGCCTGCAGCTCTCGTCTAATTCTGTAGCTTGGCAAGAAGAGGAGGGGAGAGGGATGAGATGCGGTGTTGGAGGCTGGAGTGTATTTTACATATCTCTGTGTGACTGTGTGAGGATGTTTCACCTCTCACCACCCCATCTCCAGTTTGCAAAGTGGGACTAATGAGTCTATCTCTGCTTCTGAATGATGCAGGAGACATAAGACAGAGGTGTCTGTGCACTGGCTGCCAGTGTAAGCAGAAGGACGAGACCAGGACAGGACATGGAAATGGAGAGCTCCTGATTTTGCTCTGCAGGCTGATTTTGCTCTGGTAGCACAAACTATTCCAAAAATAGGTAGAAATGTATTGTACAGGAAGATGCTCTGGTGCTGCCAACAAAGGCAATTAACGTCAGTGAGACTTGACTTGGCCATCACCAGTGCTCACTGGGAGCAGGTTGCTCCTGGGGCAGTTGCTCCTGCAGCAGGACAGCACCAGCCACTACAAAAAATACTATCCAGCACACCTTGACCTTGTGTATCCTTGACCAGTTTGCTGTATGCCTCATCCAGTGGCTGCATCTCAGGATCTCTCTCTCGGTTCTCCCCAAGAAGCCAGAGGAATGAAGGAGACAGGTTTTGGAGGTGGTCTAGAGAAGAGCACATGCCCCAGCATGGTCCAAGTTATCTCAGCACCTGCTCCCAGACCTCCTGACAGTGGTGACTTCTTTCCAACCCCATTCAGCACTAGTTCTTGAGATGTAGCCTGGCCATTCAACACTGACTCCAGGCTGACCTCTGTCAGTCCTTCCTGGGAAGCCTGCAGGATACGAACTCGTGTATTTGATTGGATTTGTTCTCTCACTAATAGACAAAAATTATATCATTTGCAGCAAGTGCAAATTATTAGAGAAACTAATGGCATTTCCACATATGTTGCTGGCAACTTCAGCTTCCTTTGGCAAAGACTCGTCCCAGCTATTGTTAGACCCAAAGCAAGTAATTTTTTTCCATTCTGCTCTTTAATTTAACTTGCCATACACATTTCTTCAGCTTTATGATCAACCCAGCGAAACCTTTTTTGAAGCTGCAGTAGCACCCAGAAGGTGGGTTACTCTGCTTTCCCACCAGAGTATCCTTGACTGATGCTCTGCCACATATCCAGTGTGCCTTCTGCATCCTGCAGCAGCTCCCTTACCTCCAGCTGCTGAGCAGGGAAGCATTTCTGTGACTCTTGCTGGAGTTTTGTCTTCTACTGCGGACTTTGGGAGAGGTAAGATTGATAAACTTAATCTTCTCCCATGCCTCTATCTACTTTGGGAGAGTAATATTTGCGAAATTTTTGTTACCTTAGACAGGCATCAACCTGTGTTTGATCATCTCAGAAGGTGCTGATAAAAGCATAAAGGACACTAAAGAACAGTGAAGAAATTTGTTAGGAAAGACTAGAATAACGCTTAACCACACTTAAGTGTGTGCCTGAAGTTGACCAACAATTTCCTCTTCCTTTAGGCAGGGCTTTTGTCTGAGAAGGGTTTCATGATTTCTACTCTGGCTGCGTGGCCCTCTCACATCAAACCCAACCCCATGCTCACCTTCATCATGCACGTGAATTTGTGGCTGCCCAGAGATGTGGAGGGTAGTCATAGGCTTGGTGGCAAGCAAGTGTTCTGGGGCAAATGGCTTTGAGGGGCTCATGTGCACGGCCACCCAGGGGCTTCCTCCCAGGCAGGTGGAGGGGAATGACAGCCCCCTAGGCACTGGGCAGAATGATATGCACATGCTTGTGCCTGGAAGATCTGTGTGGCACACAGCAGCGTCATCCGAGGTGAAAGCTTGAAGTGCAGCTGAAGCGTTTCCGTGCAGTTTGAGCTGTACTGGCACCTCGATGCCGGGAGCTGTCTCACCGCTACAGCTCCTGTTGGAAACCAAGGGATGCGACAGCACCTGAGAGCCCTGTCACAGGCGGCAAGCAGCTGTGCGGAGGCACGGGGTCTGCAAGTGTGTCCCAGCTCTGGCAGCACAAAGCCCAGTGCTTATTTCTTCCTGCCTCCTTCAGACTCACCTGGGGGGAGGTTTCTGCTTGAAGCAAGAGAGGCTGCCGTGTCGTGACTTGCGCAAGCCCGCTGCTGTGGTGGTGATTGCAGAAAAAGGTGATTCCTGCTCCTTGTTGTGCCCTCCGAGTGCATGCATGGCAGGGAAGTGAGCTAGGGGAATAAATGACCCTGTGAGTCAAAACTCTCACTGTTCTGGGGTTTTGACTGCATGACCAGCATGCTGGCATTAAGCCCGAGCTTAAACCCAGGGAGAAGTTGCAAACTGATGGACACACTGGCTGTGGTGTTCCCCTGGAGTGACCTAGGATAGGGAGCTAGTACCGTTGGCTGGGGATGTTGCGGGGATCTTACACATTTTGGCTCAGTGTTCAGGAGGATGCCTGGCCCAGCAAGCTCTGCTGGTGACCTGTGGCTCTGGCACTGACTGGTCACCTGGAGAAATGAATAATCTCCTACGTTGTGCCAGCCATCTCTGATCTCCCTCTATTTCCTTTGCATACCTGGAAAGGGGTTTTGCTTCTGACCTCTCAAATGGACTGCGTGTTTGCCTACCCTCAGGGTTTGCTCTGGGGACACAATAAACAATATCCTTTCAATGTTATTTTTTAAAAATCTGTTTCTCCAAACCACAGGTTTCCCTCCCAGTATGGTCAAAACTGTGAGGCTTGTGTTTTCCTGCCCCTGCAGTGGGATTAGTGAAGCAATTACTGTGCTGATGGTAGAGGTGGGTATCCTGACTGAACTTCAATAAGGCTAAAATTAAGGCACAGTTGCAGGCTCTACTTTGGAAGTACATGGCAATCATCTTTAGTGCCCACCTTGCTGGAGTAAACCAGGAAGCAGCTAGCTAAACCTAATGGATCTGATCCTCCATGAGGATATCCTGCTAGGTACGGAGGGATTGCAGACCTATAGTCAATGCTTCTAAGCTATTATGAAGTTATGTCAGGAAGATGTGAGGCTCGGGAGGAAAAAAAGGAGGATGAAGAGAAAATCGTGGAGCATGCCAGCCAGCTCCCATGGCTCCCAGCACAGCCCTGTCTCTGCACTGACGGATGATCAGGTGACAGACCCTTTACGTGCATTACTCTTGGAGCCAGCAAGTGCATGTGGGCTCTGTCACCATCCATAGGTTTGCTTGGGGAGGGGATGAAGCCACTTGTGCCTGAAATACAACCTACTGGGAAGCCAAACCTCCTACCTCACAGCTCCTGGGGCATAGGAGTGCAGTTGGCACAAATTTGGGGCTCAGTTTGGTGGATACTATTAACCCTCCAAGCCTTTATAACCACCCCTGTGTAACATCTGCAAGGCTTTAATTGTCAGAGACTAAGTGAGCAAGGCTAGAGAGCACAGGCAGGAGAGCAAGTAACTCTCAGGGCTCGAGACAGTTAGTTTTGATTTTGTTAAGACATTTTTTCATTAAACAATTTATGGGTCATGGTGAAAATTTCCATGTGTACACAAAAAACCCCCCACAACCTACCCAAACCACAGACAATATAAAAAAAAAAACAAAGTAATTTGCTTGTTCCTATTTCTGGGCTACTGGAAAGCTGAAAATGTTTTAACAAAACCCTTCCTGTCAGCAGCAGCAATGACAGAATGAGGTGTGGATTCAGGAAACAATGTATTACACTGAAAGCAAAAATAGTGGTTCAGATAGCAATGTTCTCCTGGGTTTTGAAGTAAGATACTTTTGGTCAAAGTGTTGATTATTTTATTTTTTATTTGTTTTATTTTTACATGAACCCCCTAACGGGAGTACTAACCTCCCTGCCCCTTCTGCCCTCTCTGTCTGCCTCCATCCTGCTGCTGACAAACCACCAGACCCTGGGCTGATAAATCTGTGGAGCCTTAACATCCCATCCATCTCCATCAGCCGGAGCTCACGCACGTCTGCCCAGGCATTTCTCCTCCTCCAGGGCTGCAGCCCAGGCTGCGGATGATGCGGGAGGAGGGAGAGCATCCCGCGGTCACCTCCCCCGTGGCTCTGGGCCGGGTACCATGTGCGGGTGAGCTGGGGAGGCTGGTTGCCATAGCGACCGCTGCTAAAATGCTCCCCCTCCCCGCGCCGAGATGCAGTTGGTTGCAGGCGGTCCCTCCTTGTGTGTAAGGGGGAGGCCGGCGATGGAGTGCCCTGGGGAGACTGGAGCGGGGCTGACGCTGCCGGGGAGGCGATGGGGGAAGCCCCCTGAAGCCCCGGTGGGCAGTGAGGCCGCGGTGCTGGCTCCGTGTCCTCCCCACCGCCCGCCACGGCTGCCCCCGCTATCCCTCCCTCCCTGCCTGCCTCCCGCCCATCCGCGACTGTCGCCTCCCGCTGTCACCCAGCTCTCCCGGAGCCGGGTCCCTTCTCCCTGGCATTGCCTGGCGGGGAAAGGAGCCTGACTCATCCCGGCCGGGCCCCGGCAGATGCCAGAGGGAGCAGCCCCATCCCGTTGCCCTGCGCCCTTGGAAGGAGGTAGGTGGCAGGTGTCAGGAAGTAGGTGGCAGGTGGCAGGGCAGGTAGCGGGTGGTTGTTGGAAATGCGGTGCATGGGAGCGATGTCACGTCTGGGTCCCCAGTCATTAGCGGCTCCTTGCTTCAAGCTGCAACCTGCCCAGTCCTGAGGGGATCTTCTGTGGTTGGGGTAAGCACAGGGCTGGTAACACTGCAGCCTGGGTTGTGCTGCCAACCGTGCTGGCGGGAGGGTTTTGTACCCGAAGTCACCTGTGTCTTGGCACCCTGCTCCCAGCCTCTCCCAAGCAGTTTCTGCCCTGCCATTTGCAGTGTGCCCCCCAGGGTTCCCATCATAAGTGTACCCGTGGCACCTTGGGGGGTAACGGAAGAGGCATGGGGAATCCAGGGGTGACACTGAAGGCGAGCAGCTGGAGTGACATGTGTTACATGGATTTATAAAGGGTCAGTCAGCTTACCTATATGCGACACTCTTTCAGATGAAAGACCGAAGACTCTTTTGTGACTTTCAGGAGATGTGGATGCCCCACTGGAAAATCGGATGCTGAAGTTCAGCAAGGGTTAAGGCACATTTAGCATCTGCAGAACTGCTCCGAAAAGCTGATGTCTTTGAATGAAACTCCCTCTTTTCAGCATTTGCAGGCAAAATCTGCTCACCCACCTGACAAAAGCAAGTTGCTTCACCAGGCCAGCCCTGCAGAGGCTGGGGGGGGTGTGCTCTGACACCTTCTCCAGCACTCAGCTTGACATGGCGAGGGCAGGGATGGGTGGGCAGTGTGGGGCCGCAGCATGAGGTGAGGGCTGCATAGCAAGTAGACTGAAGAATAGGTTGCTGGCGAGGAGCTGGGAAATGCTGGCTCTGCTAGTAACGGAGGGAGGATGAATTGGGAAGTCTGTATGGCTGCTTTTTATTCTAGTGCTTTTTTTTGGACAGCAGCTTCACTCTCATGTTTTGAAAGGAGACGATCAGGGAAGGAAATGAGGCTATTGGCTTTCCATCCGACACCCCAGGGGTTCCGAGTCAAAGGCACCTTCCCAGGGTCCCTAACCCTGCCCATTGCTTTTGCCAGCTGGAGATGGGTATCAACAGCTGAGGCACCTCTGGAGAAGCGGTTTGCAGCAGCCTTGGCCCCCTGGGCTGTTTGCAGCAGCAGCTGGGGATGCAGAGGGTGTGAGGGAGCTACTTCTGCAGAGCATGTAGGAAAGCCGTGCTGAGGGGCTTCTGGCCAAACATGGAGCTCAGACATGGCTCTTTTTGAGGAATTCCCTCCCTCATTCCTTAGGATGAGCTGAGTGAGGGAAGTCCCACACATCCCCACAACATCTGTGATGTTATTGCAAGCTGTGGTGGAAGCTTTCCGCACTGGTTACTTACCTGAGGAAGGCAGAGGCAGCCAGGAAGAGGCAGGAGCAGCACTCAGACTGCCCCTTTGCTCTGGTCAAATGATGGCCAGTGCTGAGCCTTCCAGTCCTGTTGCACTTGACCAGGTGGAGCAAGAGCCTGGCAAAAGGGAGATGTGAATCACTGAGAGGGAGACAGAAAAAGTCTTCCGGAAACTTTAGTTCTGGTAGTGGCAGCAAAACTTAGGACTGCTGAAAATCAAAGAACATGGTAGAAGGAGGCAAAATCCAGTGAGGCCCCCACTGTCATGCAAGGAGAACAGATAAATATCAACATCCATGCCAATCAGTGGGAGGAAATCAGGCATTTTCTCCAGTGTTGGTAGTTTCTTACTTATGGTAATAAGAATTGCAGCTTGTTTCAGATCTAATCCTGTGATAAAAAAGGTGTCATTCAGAGGGTGGAGATGAACCTCATGTTTCCAGTTACAGGCTTTCCTGTTGCTAGAGATATCCAGCAAATACATGCTGCTGGCCACAACTGGAAATTTTATGCCACAACTGATGGCTGTGGCATAAAAAACCAAAAAGTCCAGCCCTCACTGTGGGAGAAGGCAGCAGCGTTACGGGGCAGGAGCAGGGAAGAGTATGAAGATGCTCAGAGCTCTCCTCAGCCTCCCCTTACATCCCCCAGGCTAGGGAGGTGTGGACACATGGTTATTGACAGAGGGGTGACTGGGGAGACAGTTGCAGGTGACAGCTTTCAGCTGTCTGGAAAAGCAAGAGTTTGACATGGGTGCAGCTCTGCCCTTGCTCTGTCCCAGCTGAAGTCAAGGGACACTTCATCACCCCCACTGAGGGGTGAGGGTTACAGAAAGCCTCCCTTCAGGACAGCATTTTTATACCTGGGTCCGGCACCATTATGATTTCCAAAGCCTGAGGATCCCTGGTTTAATCCACCAAAACCGGTAACAAGCAGCACATTCACAGTACAAAACCAAGCAGCCCTGGTGCCCAGGGAGGCTGTAGCTCTGCTTTTTGGGGGTTAAGCTTCTCAATCCCCTTTTCTGACCCTGCACAACTCACACCTTGACAGGTGTTTTGGTAAGGGCAAGCAAAAGGGAGTTGGAGAAGTTGGGCACTTCTAGAGTTGCACTGTTGGTTGCTCCCTCCCTCCCAAAGGACGGGAATAAAGGATGGGCACAAACATGACGTCATTACAGATTTTTAAATGGCCCCAAGTCAGGGTGTATGACCTGAGTACAGCAGCAGCAGGGCCGTAATGGTGGGGAGAGTGTACCAGGGCACCAGCAGGGTATGGGGCTGAGACCCCATCTGTCCACCCCTCCAGAAATCTTCAGCCCTGACAGCTGGACAAGGAACTGTTTTGCTCCTTCCTGCTTGCTCATTTTTTGCACTGGGTCAACAGCGATCATGCGGTATGTTGTTTTGTGTTCCCCAGGGCAACACTGCTCCAGGCTCACCTCGCTCCTGAGTGGTGAGGAGATCTTGGCAAGGCAGATCGGCTGCTCCTGGTAAGTGTATCCTGCTGCCTCGTGGCTGATGTGGTGGAGTATTCTGAGCTCTGCTCATGGGCTGGTGCTGAACCAAGCACTGCAAGGTCCCTGAGCCCTGGCAAAGCAGGACACTAAATAGGGGTGCGGCAAGGGAGGGCTCAGTCCCAAGCAAGACCAGCTCAGCCTGGGAATTTAAAGGGGTCATGGAGAGTCAGGAGAAGCAGATTTTCCCTCAAGCAGGAGATGAGAAGCAGCTGCCCACTTTTAATCACTGGCAGAAGGGCTGGGGGCCTGCAGACTCAACCACCTCTATGGGGCAGGAGCAGGACTCCCGCCCTGTGAGGTGGTCCCAGCAAGGACCCCAAAAGCATTGACCTCTCCCAATGGATGAGGTGCCTTGGTGTGCAACCGAGCATGAACTGGGTGCAGCAGGCCTGCAAGGAGGGTTGCAGGGAGGCTGTGCACTCCTGACGAAGCAGATGTCTTGTGAGGAATCTTTGTGGAGGTGTTTTTTGAGTGCTCTCACTGTATGAGCTTTCTCTCCTTTTCTCTGGCAGCCATGCCCCACTTCTTGGATTGGTTTGTGCCCGTGTATCTGATGATATCCATTCTCATCCTGGTGGGCTTTGGAGCTTGCATCTACTACTTTGAGCCAGGACTCCAGGAAGCCCATAAGTGGCGAACACAGAGGCCAATCATGGAACGAGACCTTCGGAAGACACTGATGATTCGGGACAACCTGGCCTTTGGTGTGCCTGAGGTCTGACAAGCTGCCCATCACATCCAGAAGAGTCTCTGCTGAGTGGGCAGCAGATCACAATCCTCAGTAGGGACGACAGTCTTGCCCTGGTGCAAGCAGGGCTGGTCACCACTTTGCTCTTTGCTGATCTGGGTCTTGTACTCACCACTCACCATTCTGCCCCTTTGCTTCTTAGTCAAGGTTTGTGTGGCACTGTAGACTTGGGCTTCCCATGTGCTCACAGCTCTTCACCCAGCCAAAGACTTCTGCTCCTCCCCATGGCCAAGACTGGTGAACCACTGAAATGAAATGTTAATCGCTTGAGTTTGAGCTGTCTGGCATCTCAACACAACCTTCATTAGGAAAGGTCTCGGCAGGGTACCAGTCTTGCAAAGAGATACAGAACCTTTTACTCCTTTTCACAAAGTTATATCTAACCCATTTTGTTTAAGTCCAGGGGGGGTTTTGGGGGAAGTAAATGGGATTTCAACACAGATCATTGCTTCAGCTGAGCTCTTCAGGGCACCCATCCTTGGTGCTGGGATGATGAGCTTGCTGAGGCTCCACGCAGAGGGGCCAAAGGCTTAGTGAGCCCCAGAGACTGACTGCCTTCATCCCTGCTAAAGGCACACCGCTTCTTTTCTGTTTGGGAGGTGGAGAACATTCATCCATCCATCCACTCCAGATGCACCACATTCAAATTAAAGGTCTTTACTAAAGAGGTTTATCCAAGTCCTGTGTCAAGCTGAGGGGTGCTGCCAGATTTATCACATAAGCTTCTCCTGATCTGCCTGACCTTCTGCTCCTCTGTCACAGAGTGAGATGGGATAGTCTGGGAGGCATCTCGCACTTGTTCAGTCCCCTGTGCTCCAGAGCCCTATGGCACAGATAGGCTCTCCTTTAACTGTTGTCCCAAAAAAGCTGTGAAGCATCCCCATATTTCACTGCATATCTCTGAGAAGGAAGACTGAGCCTGGCATCTACGTGGGCCTGTTGTACCACCTCTGCTTTCTGGACCCAAGCTGTATAATGTGGGTCTGGCACAAAATTCTGTGTTTATAGACTTCCTACACTGTCTTGGGCCTGATTGGCCACCAAAATGCTGTATGAAGCTGTGACACTAGGGCTAAGAGGGACAAGCACACCTTCTCCCTCTCTGCCAGCCCAGTGCATTGCTCAGTGTGCACAGGGAGGTTTGGGGGAGCTCCGAGCCTGTGGCAGCAGGTTGTGTTACCTCTCCTCCCATTCCAACAGTCACCCTTTGGGTGCAGTAGGTGCAGCAGTGCCACTTATGAATGCTCTGGCAACAGAAGGGTCCTGTGTGCCCCACTCCTGTATATCCCAGGTATGTTTAGCCAGTGCCACAACCTCATGTGCACATCTGTGGACCCTGTGGAGTCACCTGGGCCAGCCAGTATCTTGGCAACTCACATCTCCAGTGTCCTCCATCGTGCTGTCTCTGTTCTCCTTTTGGCAGTAGGAGTTCCTCAGGCCAGCTGCCCAAATCTTCCACAGCTCTTGGATGGGCTCATGTCAGTCAGCCACACTTGTGAACCCATTCATGTCAGTTTTGTCCTCCATTCCCAAAGAAAGGAGCAGAGTTCATTGGGCTGATTAGAGTGAGTGATGTGGGGAAACGCGATGAGCAGGATTACTCCTGTGCCCAAAGTTTCACTTGCCCTGGCAAGCAAAGGCTCAAAGCGCAGGTGTGTCCTGAAACTTGGTCATTCTCTGGGGATGAAAGTTAATTTTTAGCTCTAAGGAATAGGTCAGGACATTCTACAAATATCCTGGGTTTTCCTGGAATATTTCATATACCAGATTGCAAATGCATTACCATTCTCTTCCATGTCAAAACCAGGCACACTGGCAGGAGATTTCTGGTTCTGTTTCAGAGAGAGGACAAGTCAAGAGTCCTTTCATTCAGCCAAATAACAGTGACTGTGATGCAAGTACCCTAACTGGGGAGTCTCACTCATCAGGGAAATGCAGCGAGTAGGATTACTCCTTTGCCTGAAGTTACACTCGCTCTGGCAAGCAAAGACTCAAAGAGCAGGTGCTGCTTGAAACAGGTAAATTTTTGTGCCTTGCTGACTTGGGGCTGTGAAAGGGAAGTGCCACGGGGCTGGGCTGCGTGGTCTGACGTGCCACCCTTGGCTGCATGGCTCACATCCCCTGCCCTCCAGCGCATCACAGCCATATTTCCAAGCACCAGCTTCCTCACTTTGACTCCCTCACAGGTAGGACTGCCCTGCAAACAGACACAGCTGAGCTGAAGGGTAACAGTTAAAACCTCTGTGCTGGAACTGAGGGGCTTGGAGCAGTCAGGGACAGGTTAAACCACCCCTGTGGGAAGGGGAGCCTGCACCCACAGGGGTTCCCTTTCCCCTCCTCCATGTCTTCCTCTGCATGCTGTCCTGCCTGTTTACACTTCCACTCTGCCCACAACTCGACAGAGAAATTGAGCAAAAGAAGACAACAAACAGGTGGGGGATGGACTAGAGAGAAACTAATTATTCATCTCCTCTGGCTTATGTTTTGCATTGTTTACTGATGCATTCAGCATTAGGCCAGGTGTTTTTCATGGCTGTGAAAGACTTTATGGCCAATAGTATCGAGCCCTCCTCAGTGCAATAAAAGCGTGTGATGAACTGTGTGGTTGACACTTTATTTTCCTGTTATTCCCCCTGGGAGCTGCCTCCCTCCAGCTCTGGACAGGCAGCAAAGACCAGTCTTCAGTGAGGTTTCCTTTACAGCAGGGTAGATCTTCATCTGCCTGGTTCCTGTGCCAGCTACTGCTGAGCTGTCTGGGAATAATTAAGCCAAAGGCAAACGCTGCCTGAAATCTGAGAGTGTTTCTCCTCTGTGGGACCTGTATAGCCAGAGAGACCCCAGGGGAGAGGGAAATAGTCACAGATACTGAACTGAAACGCTTAAGATACCAGAGAAGATACTTAGTGCTGGCAATATTACACAATATCAGGTTGGTCTTTTCCACCTTTTCTGTCTCTTTGCCCTTAAAGAAGCAGAGAACTCAAACTGCCTTGAGCTCTGCTTTCCACTAGCATTCCCCATGGCTTGCTGTGGGTCGCTGGATGGTGATTCCCCTTTCACTTCTCTCAGCTCTGGCCACCCGAAGGTAGGCAAGCATTGACCCTGTCATGCTGTGGGTGCTAGGAGTGTCCATCTCTCCTTTTTTTTGCTCCCACTTGCCCGCCAAACCATGTTTGTTCTCATTCCATTCCACCAAAACACCTTTCTCCTTTCTTCCTTGTGTTGCCCTTCAAAGTCTTTTATAGTAAGGAAGGTGTAGAGTAGCAAGCTGACCCCTGCAATAGGTGTTCTCTTGACACTGAAAATGCACCAAAGCTGGTAAAATTAAGAAACAATAAGAATAATGAAGAAGAAAAAGAAAACTGGAATAAGGGGAAGAAACATCAACCTGGATGAACACCCGGCAAGTGACCACTGAATTTCCACAGTGGGATATAAATTGTTGCATTGGACTATGCCATTTGAGAGTGGAAAAAAAAAATAAGAGGAAGGGAAAAAATTTCAAATATTCAGAAATTTAAATTTATTATTTTTTTAAAAATTGTACCTGTTGTCCTAGCGAGCAGGCAGCACAGGGCTGACCTGGCAGGTATGCACTGCTATTCCACTTCCCACCATGGGACCAGGGCAGGGGGTCATGGTGTGGGGCTGTTGGTGGTGGAGGTCAGGAAGGTGCTGGGACAGGGGCAGGAGCAGCCACGGCACCCAGCGTGGGAGCATGCCATGCAGGCCACAAGGGCCCCATTGTCACAGCTGGAGGCGGGCTGGCCGGCTGGACAGGGCTGGAGGTGGGGGCTCAAGCACGTGGATGACGACAGCTCCAGGGAGGTCTGCACCCCGAGACACCACATCTCTGACAGCGGGGAAGACCTGGGCTGCCCAGCCTGGTCTGGCACTACCGGCTCCCTGCTCTCCCAGCTCTGCTTCCAGCCTGCTGCTGACTGCCATGGAGGAGGACATCGCCCTTCCTCGCAGCTGCCCGCCTGCCCCAGGCAGCCCCACCAGCCCCAGCCGCATCCCGGGCCCCCCCCGGCGCTGGGACAGCCCCCTTGGTGCCCCTGCCTCCACGAAGCGGAGCTGCCTCTCCGTCACCCTGCGCCGGGCTGGTGGGGGTGGCAGGGGGCCCCCCTGGGAGCGGCTCCGGGGCCTTGCCCCTGTCACCCCCATCCCCCCTCGCCCCCGGCCCATGGCGGCTGAGGGGTCCCAGCGACGTGGCGGCTCCGGAGGGGCCGAGGCCACCCTGGTGGCGAAGACGGGGGTGTCCTGTGCCCCACCACGCTCCGGTGAGTCTCTGCTGACGGGATGGGCTGGGCACTGGGGAGGGAGGCAGCAAGGGGTCCCTTGGCATGGAGCCCAGCATGGGGAAGGACCCTTAGGAGAGGTGGGATGATGTGGGGGAGGATGGGGGCTTCCTCCGCTGGGAGCGATTTTCCCCTTGACCCAAAGTGGGAGCCTGGGTGGGCAACGGCAGGTGGGAGGAGAGCCCATGAGTTTGTAAGCCTGACACCCAGCAGGGAAACAGGCAGCTGTGGTCACCATGTCAGGAGATGTGAGTGCCAGGATGCCTGTCTGTCTGTCTGGAGGCAGCCAACCTGTCAACAGCTCAGCCTAGCCTGGGTAACTGCTGATGGTGGTTTCTAAATGCTCTAAACATTCCAATAATCTGCAACAGGTGTAGTTTCCTTTTTGCCCCAGAGTGCTGCAGAAATAGGCCCTCCAAACCCTTGCCGAGTCTGCCAGGCATCCAACAGCCTGGCCTCCACCCAGGAAGCTGCCTCGTGGTGGAGGGACGCATGGGGACAGCCCTGAAAGGGTCCTGCTGTCATCCCACCAAGTGGAGGGTTAGAGCATTCCCAGATGTTGGTGCCCCAGCACAGTGTGGCAGGGACACACCAATGCAGGAGAAAGAAAATGCACAGAGAGGAAACGGCATCCCCATCCAAAGGTGCAAGCAGGCAGAGGCATCTGCAAAGGTCTCCGGGCACAGGCACATCCACTGGGCAGGTGGGCATCGCCAGGCACATATGCCTGCCAGGGCACACGGGGATGTGACCTGTGTTCCTCAACATGGCCCATGGGGGACGACTGCTCCCTGCTCCCCGCCTGCATACACACACAGGCACACCTGCATGTACGCACACCTGCACAGAGGGGATAGCGCCGGCTCTGCCTCTGCACCGTGGGCTGGCAGCCAGGAATCACGGTGCCGAAGGAGAAAAGCCTTCTCAGACCTCCACAAGCAGAGCTGAAGGGCAAATCACATTTGATGAACCAAAACATTCCCAGTTTCCTCCCTCCAGGAAAGCAGAAGGGGACCTTGCAATCCCCTGAACCCAAAAATTACCTAGAGGCAAAGAGCGTCCTTTCTCAGCCCTGCCGGAGCTATGCTGTGAAGGGTTAAATATGCCCCTCCCTAAACAAGCAGAGATGCTGCAAACGCTGAGGAATTGGGAGGGAAAGGGGCAAGAAGAGGCCTGTGTGGTGTGGGTGTGCAAGGGGGGCCCTCCGGGACATATGGGGGGCCCATCGGCAGTGGCCCCTCCAACCCAACAGCCATGCTCCTCCCCGGGGCAGGGAGGGTGGCAGGGGCCTGGGATGGAGTCGGGGGGCCAGGGATGGAGCCGGGGGAGGGTGCGCGGGGGGGAGATTTTGCGGAGATGTTTAATATTCAGGTCACATGACGATGGCAGCAGGAGCAGCACCAGCATCCCCGCTCTGCTGAAATAGCCACTGGAGAAGGAAGGGAAGGAGAGGGGGGGAGAAGAGGACACGGGGAAGAAAGAGAAAGGTAAAAGCAAGCAGAACCTTATAGCCCACCGTACTACTTCATCAGCATCAGGCTAGAAAAGTGGGGGGAGACCCACCCCCTTGCGAGAGGATTCGGAGACAAAGGAAGCTTCATGTTCAAAGGTAGGATGCTCCGGGCTTGGCAGGGCTGGGCAGCGCCAGAGGGACGCCGCTGGGTCTTTTTGTGCGGGCACTCTCCGCCGTGCCTCCTCTCTTCCCATCTCTGGGCACGGGGGAGGGATAACCCTGAAGGGCAGCAGGGAAAATCGGTCCTGGCTCTGACTTTCCTCTGTCTTTTTCCTTTTGGTGGCAGCAGTCTCGTATGAAGGAGAAGGAGCAGGGCTGGTTGTGGTGCTGATGAGGAGTAGCTGGCGCCAGGCGCTGCTCTGAAAGAAACAGATAATCCCAGCTGGTCCAAGGCTGGGGAAAGCCCACAAGCTGCTCGGCTCCTGGCTTGTCCCTTGCCAGTGACAGGCAGTCGCTGCGGGGGCAGCGGGGGTGTCCTGTGCTGCTCCCTGGGCATCTGCGCAGGAGCCGGCAGGCATGAGGGCAGGGGGGACAGGCAGCTGCGGTGGTGTGGGTACCCTGGTCCGGGGGTGCTCAGCATCTTCCCGCCCGTGCCGCCCAGGTGTGGGCTGGGCCCTGGGGTAAGGATTGCACATCTGGAGAGCGGCACCGAGAGTATGGCTGGGGCTGCGGCGGCTGGGCTGGGGATGCGCCCAGTCCCTTCACCTCCAGCTTCTGCATCTCCAGAGAGGCTTCGGCACACACTGCCCTAGATTTCACTGCAGCCGGGCTCCTGCCCAAGCCCTTTGCAGAGTGCTGAGGGAAGGAAGGTTGCTGCCGGGAAGGCTATGGCAGCCCAGAGGATTGATCTTCAAGCCAGGCAAAAGGTCTGGTAAGAAGAACGGCTCTGTTCTGTACCCTGAGGTCAGGCAGTGCATCTGGCCATCACGGCTCAGCCACTGTCCTGCACAGCTGAAAGAAGTGCCCTGGGGTCATTATGGAAACTGAGGGGGGAAGGTATTTTGCCAGTGGAGAGATGCTCAGTCCAGAACCTCTGCAGATCTGAAGCAAGGAGCAGATTCTGATCGCTGCCAGCTCCAGGGAGGCTGCGCTACTGAAACAGCTGCTTGCTTTCCTTTTGTAGGGACCTGGCACCATCACCAGCTGAGGGCCCGCTCCTGCCAGCTGACTTCAGGTTCTGAATCCGTCCCGCCTCCCTGTTCCCTGCCCACAGGCAGTGGAACTGTGGGTCCAGGGCCACAGGGGTGGAAGGGGCTGGGGGGAGATGCATGTGTGGATCACCGCTTCCAGCTGGAGCAGGACAACCTTGTGCCGCATGGGAGGAGAGCTGCTGTGAAGCCATCCATGTGTTACATGGGGGTTCAATAGCTTTTCTTTGCTGGAAGCTGGCTTGTGCTGAGCACTGTTTGCAGCCCTCCCTCCCTCTTGCCACTCAGACAAAGGATGGAAAGGCAGGGGGAGGGGATGCGACTGTATCTGGGTTATCAGAACACAATAGATGTTAGTCCCCACTACCTGAGCCCCTAAGGGACCTGTAGGATCACCTCTGTCCCCAGACAGCTGCTGAGAATGCCAGATGTAGGCATGAAGGGTGAGCTGTGGTAGTGGTGTCTGCTGCTGGCCATGTGTGCTGGCCTTCCAGGGAGAGGTTTTGGGGTGGGTCATGGGTGTCAGAAGTAGGACCTAGCTGGGACTGTGGGGACCTTTCTGGGCAATCGTTGTGCTTCTGGTCCTGCCTGTTCCAGCCCCAAATGCTGCACTGCACCTCTCCTTGCTCCAGAGCTGAGTTTTGGAGCATCTCCTGTGAGCCAGATAATATTCCTCAACAGTTCAGCCCAGGCCACCCCCTACCAGATCTGGGCAGCAGGGGTATTGCCAGCAACCACCCTCTTAACTGAGCTTCTGTCAGCATGTAGAACAAAGCAGCAAAGAAAAGGCGGGCCCTGCGAGCAGAGGATGTAAGTGGTTAACCTTGGCTACCCCTCTGTTCATTGTCAGCTGTACTGGCTGTAGTGCCCTATCATGCATTCATTACAGGGGACAGCTGGAAGGGCTATGGGATGTGCCCAGGACACATAATGGCACCCCTTGAGCAGCCACTCAGAGCGCTCAGGAGGCTTCTTAGCAGCAGTAGCTTTAATGCACGTAAGCCAGCCACTCCCGGGAGAGCAGGCAGGCACGTTTCTTGTCTCAGGGTGCCTCTTATGGCTCTGGTCCCTGTTTTGCACACCCTGACCTTGCTAGCCGGCTGTTCCTCAGTTGGCTCCTTGGATTCACCTATGGGAATCAAGAGGTGGAAAATCATGTGCAGAAAGCTGAACCTCTAGGTAATGTTTGCAAAATGGGGGCTTCCCTGCCTGTGGCCGAATGGGAAGATATCCCACACAGAGAGGAAGGCAAGTGACTGAGAGGATAAAGGGAGGTTGCTTACCTTGACACCTTGAATGTCCAGATATAAAATCCAGGAAATATATTTTAGGAGACTTTTCTCCTGGTCTCAGGGCTTTCTATAGATGCTCGGGAACCTGATTCTGGAATATCTGGCTCCAGCTGTGAAGGGATGGCCACATATCATGATGTCCACAGCAGTCAGCAACATCTGCCAGCTCTGGGCAAAGCTTGCTTTGGTGAGATTGAAGCATGATTTCTGAATGTCTTAGTGAGCCTTGAGGCTGCCAGCAACTTCCCTCCTTCCTCATCCTTCCTGTGCAGGAATGAGGGTGGAAGGAATAAAGGAGAGGCCAACAGATTCCCTAAGGACAAGCTACTACCCAGGCAGAAAAGGGGTCACAGCCCACATGGCCCAGGTCCTGCACCCATCCCACGCAGCTAGTCAGCTGGGCTTTCTTCTCACCTTGACCTGTTCCCTGTACCCCTCCAGGGTTTATTTGGCCCCACTTACTATAGTAGCCAAGTGCCTCACTGGGGCCACAGCTCCCTGTCCCACATGCTCTCATCATTACCTGTCTTTCTCTTCTCCCTCTCTTTGGGGTAGGTGGGAACCCAACAGAGCTGTGTGGGGTTTGTACTGGAGGACGCTGCAGCAGGATGAGGGACATGGCACAGCCATGAGACCATGATACGGGTGGTTTGGGGCAGCCTGGGAGAGGACGAGTGAAGGGCAGTCTGCAGGAGAGCTGGCTGGCCTGGTCCCCTGTGCTGTACGAAAGATCTGGGCTTTCCTGGCTGACACCAGCTTTGATAAAGCTGGAAAAAGACAACAGGAGCCTCAGGGTGTGCTTCGTCAGCAAGAAGGGCACAGACTAGTTGTGATGGGTGTAAGAGAGGATTGCAGCTGAGAAGCACTCAGCTCGGCAGGCTGCCTCCTCCAGCAGCTGCCTGGCAGTGTGAGGTGCTCCAAATTGCCAGCCTGGCTCAAGCCAACGGTCCATCTTGTGCTCTGGTCCCCCCAGGGTGCTGCTCACTGCTTCAGGAGAGGATGATGATAGCTCAGGGTGCCCTTGCTTGGTGGGGGAGAGCAGGAGGGGGGCCGTCCTCCTGCTGACCCATTCTGTGTGGGCAAGGTGGAACAGAGCTGGTACAAGAGCCTTCAGATGTTACCCACAGTGCTGTGCAGGACCGGCTGTGCTACCATCCTCTTATACAGAGGAAAGACCCCTTCTCCCAGTTTAAAATCAAAGACTTCCCAAGCAGTGTGAAAGGAGCTGGGTGGAGGCACCCTTCTCCCCAACAAAGCTGTTCCTTCCGCAAGGTTTTTCCTTAGCACATGATAGTGGGATACTACAGTTTATATAAAATGTAAAATCTTCACCACATAGAGCAGCCCTGTGTCTGCACAGAAGCGCTGATGTGGGAATGCCAGCCATGGAGCCTGCTGCATCCTAACTCTGTCCTTGAACAAAATCTCTCTGACCTCTCCCCAACCTGTCTCTGCCTGGCCTGGCTGAGCTGTCACAGGGACTGTGGATTGGTGCCATCAGTGCCCAGAGCCTGATGATCTCTGAGTCATTTTCCTCACCAAGAGGGGCATGTGTCATCCACCAAATGGCAGTCGCCTGCCTGGATGCTCATGTCCTGCTCTGCAGCCAGTGGATTCTGCTGAAAGAAGAAAAAAACTCTGCTGAAATGATGGAAGGGGATAATTTAGTGTGAGATACTTGGACTGAAGTGGCATCCAGAACAAACGGAGTACTTACCAAGCAAAAACACACTGTCTCTGTCCTGTAAAAATAACCATTTGATGAGACAAAGCATGAGGGAGTCAAGTAATTAGAGCGGGAGAGGCTCTGTTTTGCAGCTGGATTGTATATGCAAGGTATTTGACTCCCATCCCCTTCATCTTCCTTTCTAGATTCATCCCTCATGCCTCCCTTCCCCACCAATTACAGCTTTTCTTCGATGCCTGGTCCTCTCCCAACCTCTGGCTTCCTCCCAGTGGCAGGGAGCTGCTCACTAATGAGACAAGAGATGGAGATAAATGGGCAAGGCCTGCCCTAAGCAGTGTGTGCCATCACCAGAAAAAGAGTCAGGGAGGCTAGAACGCCCTCATGGCCTTTCTTTTTGCCTGTTTGTTTTACATGGAAGAAGTGAGGAGGGAGAGGTGAGGAAGGAAAGATGCAGATAATAATTTTTTTGATCAGGATGATTAGTCCTTGAGCGTGACAAAAAACATTGGTTTGTGGGTGGGAGGCAAGCACAGAGATTAAGGCCATGCTTTCACTTCCACCACTGCCTACCTCTGAGGAGCTCAGCCTGCACAGCACCAGCATGGCCAGTAATGCAGCTGCCCCTGGCAAGTGCCAAGCTTGCAAGTCCCCACAGTACGTCCCAAACTTTGTTTCAATGCCAGGACTTAACACATGACAGTTTTTGAGAGTCTGTTCCATCGCAAATTTCATGGTAAACTTGGAGTGGCAAAACACTGGTGATCCTGTGGAGAACTGAGAGACAAAAATGAGGAGACACACACAACGCTTTGGGCACCTGATTAGCAGCCCAGCCAGGCTCGCTGGATCTGCGCCTGCTGTTTGGAAGTAGCCATCAGCACGTGGAATAGCCATCAATGCATGTTCGATGAAGCCCATTTCACCTCCTCGTCCAGAGTGGTGCATAGAGGTAGATGTTCCTCCATGAAGAGCCTTACTGCTAAAATTTTGCCATTTGGTAATCATCAGTAGGCCTTGAAATTGCTCAGAGTTGCCCTCAGCCCCTGTGAGAGGTCAGCAGGGAGGTTGTTTTACCCTCATTGACTGGTTTTGAATCTTTCTTCCCATGCAGGATCAGTGGAGAGCAAAAACGAAGCAGCCATGTCTGAGCTGGTCCCAGAGCCACGACAAAAACCAGTCGTACCGATGAAACCCATGGGCATCAACGCCAGCTTGCTGGGCTACATCGGTATTGACACCATCATCGAGCAGATGCGCAAGAAAACCATGAAGACAGGTTTCGACTTCAACATCATGGTTGTAGGTAGGCAGGGACCAACGGAGGAACTGGGAACCATGGCCAGGGACTGTCCTCTGAGGCCAGGTGGGAGAGCAAGCCCTGCGGGGAGGGCACGAGGGAGCAGACAGCACTTGCTCTGAGGGAAAGGAGAGCCTGCACAAGGCAAGGAGACACCTACAGCCCCTTCCCCTTCCAGACTGGCTCCGTCCCCTGGGCCTGCTGTCATCACCAGGCTGTGGCAAATGTCACAAGCTTCCTCTCTGCAATCCTTAGGTCAGAGTGGACTGGGAAAATCAACGTTGGTGAACACCCTCTTCAAATCCCAGGTGAGCCGCAAATCTTCAGGCTGGAACCGGGAGGAGAAGATCCCCAAGACAGTGGAGATCAAAGCAATTGGGCATGGTAAGAGCCAGGCTGCTGGAGTGGAAGCAATAGTGATGCTTCAGCGCAGTCTTGCAGAAGGTCCCAGTAGTCTTCGCAAATAGTTCTTTGGTATTAGGCAGCCCTTTCTCCATGGAAAGCTAAAGGACAGTTTTAGATGGCCTCAGAGTCAGACAAGGCTTTTCTTAAACAGCAAGGCCACTAATGCCAGAGTCTTAAGTGAGGGGTAGAAAAATAGTTATAGGTTTTTCTTCTGCTAAGACATTAGTCTGCAAGTGTCAATTAAGCCTTGCTGTAAGTCATTCCCACCTGCAGACACTTAATAATCTACACAAGTTGCATTGGTGGGTCCCATCCCAAGCTCAGTGGAGCACATCTCCTCATGGTAAAGCATCAGTACAGTTCCTATCATCTCAGATTCAGGATGATGCATTAGAGGGGAGGAGAATTTGTGTAAGGTAAGTACTACCTTTGGGCCACAAACTGAGCACAAATCCATTTTCCTGTGTCAGGGTGTTGTAAGGTGGCTTTGGTACAGATGTTACCAAAATTTGGCATTAGACATATAAGTGGGGGGTCATAACTGTTGAGGCATGACCCAGCCTGGTCTTGGCATACTTGCTGGGCAGGGATGAGGGCAGAGCCCTCTTATTCCCCTGTAGGACACAGAAACATGTTTCATGATCAAGCAGGTCCCCAGAGAGGAGTATGATTGTTTGCAATTTCTCCCCCAGTCATTGAAGAAGGCGGTGTCAAAATGAAGCTGACAGTGATTGACACGCCAGGATTTGGGGACCAGATCAACAATGAGAACTGGTGAGTTTTACAAGGTCAAGACCTTGTGTCTTACGAAGGTCTGGAATTAGGATGGTATATGAAGTGAGTCTCATCTACTGGGCCTTGGAAATCATCTGGGATCCTATTGCACTCAGAGGGCTGGTAACGGGGCCATGAGATTGTGAACACCATGGGTCTGTGTGCATGCTTGGGGGTATGTACCCATTACATGATGAATGCTTATTTCTGTGCCTAGCTACAGAAACTCTTAAACATCTCTGCTGATGGCAAGCTGCTTGAGGTGAATACTTTTTATGCCTGAGCCTGCTTTGCTGCTGTCAGAGCTGGGAACACTGTAGGCAGGAACATGAAGAGATTTGTACCTGTCTATTCATCTCTCTCTCCCACTTTAACAGCTGGGAACCTATTGAGAAATACATCAATGAGCAATATGAAAAATTTTTGAAAGAGGAGGTGAATATTGCAAGGAAGAAACGAATTCCAGACACGCGAGTGCACTGCTGCCTCTACTTCATCTCCCCTACAGGCCACTCGTATGTACACAGTCCCTCATCCTTCCTCAAGCCCCTGGTGCCTCTGTGCCATATAGATACTCTACACTGCCCCATTTCAGACATGGATCTGGGGATCCTGCCATCAGAGTTAGCCACTGTTTAGCCTAACTTCAGGTGCTGTGGGGCTTGAAAGGGTCTAGGATAACAAGAGCAGGAAAAATGCCACTGTGTTTTTTGGGAGAGGGCAGGATGGATGGGTAGAAGGAGATGAGAGCATGGTGGCAGCAAGCAGGCTATGTACAGGGGAGGGTTCAGTGATGCCCTGGTGCTGGGAGAGTCACTAGGATGAAAGGCAAGGAGGGTAAAGTAACCCCTTCCATGTTGTTCCCTCTTGGGCTGCAGCTTGCGGCCTTTGGACCTGGAGTTCATGAAACATCTCAGCAAGGTAGTGAACATCATCCCAGTTATTGCCAAGGCTGACACCATGACCTTGGAGGAGAAGACTGAATTCAAGCAAAGAGTGAGTATCTCCTCTCCTGCATGAGATCCTGCCCTGCCCTGGCTTGGAGGTGGGAGAAATGAGTGGTATCCTTCCTGGGATTGCAGTGGAGTCCCCAGTGCATGCAGAGTCCAGCACTGGGTGGGTGGGTAAGTCCTAAAGATGCAGTTGTTTATAGCTCTGAGGGTATCTATACAGAAGGAAGAAACGTGTGTATCCCTGTGACATGTTCTGATACATTCTGTTATGGGAACTGGAGAGCCAGCCATGTAACTGGGGTCGGGAAGAAATACTCATCATTGCTGACATGTGTCCTCACTTTGCTGTGCACTTCCTTGGGACAATCCCTCCAGCCCCTGCCCACAGGAAGGATGTCCCAGATGTGTTTGCTTGGTCATCTCAACTGCCTTCCCTTCAGGTTTGTGTTGCTTTATGCTCCAAAATGTCTCTCTGCTTAGGTGCGCAAAGAACTCGAAGTAAATGGGATTGAGTTTTATCCCCAGAAAGAATTTGATGAGGACTTGGAGGATAAAACAGAGAACGACAAAATCAGGGTAGGAAACATTTTATTGTGGAAGGGGAAGAGGGAATGAGGAGGGCACCACATTTTGTTCTGCACTCAGCACCATTGCCCTCACATATAGTAAATAAACTACCTTTTAATCTCCATTCCCGTGGTAACTGCAGTCTCTTCCCAGGCCCAGGGATATCTATAAAGCAGAGTAAATCTATGAACATCTGCACCTTAAAGTAAATCTGTGAACATCTATAACCTTAAGTATACCAGGGTCTCCTGCACCCCATGCTCTGGAAACAGGCAGTTTCTCCCTGTGCTTAGAGATACCTGGGTCCCCAGTAGCCTCACCTAGTGTCCCGCTTCCCAGCAATGCTGCATTCCTACTCCGTTTCTGGTCTTCCTTGGTACAACACAGGTTGAATTTTCCTGTGTCTTATTAGGGAGGATTATTTTGAGTCCTCTCCTTTTTCTCTTGTGAAGAACTACAAACTTGGTGAAAAATACTCACCTCAAACTATCCATATGAGCAGCCCTGGTCTGACAGACACTCCCCTGGTAACACCAAGGTACTTCTTCTCTGGTCATTTCCCTCTTCACAAACGCTAATGATGGATGCAGAAAAGCTCTGCCTCCTGCTCCAGAATCCTTGGCACTGCTGCAAGCTACGCCCTAGGCTTGGGGTAGTGCAAGGACACCTGGAAAGCAAGGGTTCAAAATGCATTAACAGGTGAAGAGGACAGCCAGTAAAGTTTTGCTCGGGAGAATCTCTTGCTTTGGAGAAGGCCTTGTGTTTGTTGAGATGAGAGGCGGAAAGGTGGATGGGGAACAGTGGTGGTGCTGCTCCATGGAATGGATTCAATAGGTCTTTCCACGTGTCTCTCCCCAGCAGGAAAGCATGCCCTTTGCAGTAGTGGGCAGCGACAAGGAGTACCAAGTGAATGGCAAAAGAGTCCTGGGCAGAAAAACACCTTGGGGAATCATTGAAGGTAAAAAACCACTTGCTTCTGGGAGCTGAAAGTATGTCTGCAGGTCACAGTAACAGACAACGGTCCAGATAACATGTCCCATAGATACCCTCCCATCCCACTTGTGATGAACTTTTTGAAACCAAACAAGAGGAGAATTCTCAAATAGCTGTGCTGGAAGGAAACTGCCATGGTCAGTGCAGTGCCACTACTACCATCTGGCAGAAGCTGGAACCACTCTGAACACCATAGTGTGTGAAATTAAGCTCCTGAGGTTGCCTTGGTTTTCAAGTATTCACAGTCACAAAATTCATGTGTGACTGCTCAGTACCTCTTAGCGTGTCTCCTCAATGCCCGACAGTGCGGTGTTCAGACAACTGCTTGTCCTTTCTGGAGTATGCAGGTTCTACCCACCTGGAACCTGCCCCATGGAGTGACTTTTTCATGCTCTGTAACCACAAAGGGGTTGTTGAAAAAAAATCAAACATAAGAATTGCTTGCTTTCTTTTCAGTGGAAAACCTCTCTCACTGTGAATTTGCTCTACTTCGAGATTTTGTCATCAGGTAAGGACATGATCGTGCACTAATTTGCTCTTTCTTAGCCATGAGTCTTTCTGAGATCCACTCAGAGTGAAATAGCCCCTATGGAAAGGAGAATAGAATACATTTCAGGCAGTGGAAGCTTATGTGTGGTAGGGTTGGATTGAGTTAAGGGGTAGATACTCTAGTGCCTCTCTTAGCAACGTGACCACTATGTCAAGTAGGTGCTAGTTTTCATGTATGGGCTGGGCACCCGGAGAAAATCATAGTACTACCCCACCCCTATATCCTATTAAGGTTGTAAAACCTTCTATTTGTTGCTGGCAACAGGTTAGTGATCAAGAGGTCACTACCCCCTCCTAGACCACGTGTCCTTTCAGGTTGAAAGATATGCTGGAACATATAAGCTAAAAGTGAAAAGCTCCGTATTTCATTCAGCTTTCATTATCCTGTATTATTTCTACTCTGTTTCATGAAGTTGCCTCAGTACAAGTGATATCTGCCCCAAATTCTGTAGGAAAGCTGCAGATTCAGGGTCACCTCTCTTCCATATAAATACAATAAGGTTTTAAAACAACACAAAAAAAAAAAAAAGAAAATAAAGGAAACACAGTTCAAATCCAGAGGCCTGTGGCTCATTCCACCTGTGGGTATGGTGGTATCAAGACATTTGGCCAGGTGCATTCCCCAAGTCTTTCAGTAAAAACATTCTACCTAAAAGATCATCACAAAGCATATAGCAATCCAAATCCACAGGCTTGGAGGTTAGAGATGATGCTCACAGCAGTGTTTTGCAAGTTATGGTCTGCAGTGGACCTGATACACCTTCCTGATGCTTCCTGGTTTCACCACTGCTTCCGATAAGTTCCTGTCTGCTCTGACACACCAGGATGGCCAGTAGCTGTCCTGGTGGCATGGGTGTGAGAGGGGCAGGGCACTGACAAGCACAGCCAGGAAATTCAGCCCATATCGTGCATCCTGCATATGTGTGAATATTGAATGTTGATGCTCCAGCTCTCAGTTATGTATGGTGTGTATGATAGTACCCGTGTTAACTATGCAGAAAGAGGGGTATGATCACAAGCAAGATTGACTGGAAAAGAGTCTTCCATTTATCTCAGGGAATAAAATTATCATCAGAAAATTAATACTGACTGTGCTGATATTGGTTATCACACCCTGTTTCCCATCTCACCTTGTCCCCTGCAGGACCCACCTTCAGGACCTAAAAGAAGTGACCCACAACATCCACTACGAGACCTACAGGGCCAAGCGGCTGAATGACAATGGAGGGCTGCCCCCCATGACTGTCGAGACAGAGGAAAACCACGAAAGTAACCTGTGAATGATCCTCCCCCCTGCTGTCACCCGGTGTCTCCGGATATGACATCCCACCCCTGCTGTCCTTGACTCTGCCATGGGCCTGTCTCTGAAGCATGTGGCACATCCTCCGTGGGCGTGAGAGGATGCAAGTGTGAGTGTGTGCAGGCGTGCATGTGCCCACCTGTGTGCCGGAGAGGGACCAAGGGCATCTCCCCCACCCTTCCCAGAGTGTCCTCATTCTCAGTTTGGTTTTTGCACAGTGGACTGTCTGTCATCTTCCCTTCTCTCTTTTCTGTGTCTCAGCTGTGTGTCTTGCCTGGGGCAAATAGAGCTGGGGGGGAAGGATTTCTGGGCGCATGGATATTGGAGGTAGGAGGTGTGGGGCATGCTGTGGTCCTGTTTTTATCACTTGGAGACATGTCAAGGAGAGACTCCAGAGGAGATAGTGAAGTCAGTCCACACAGTGTTTTCAAGAGATGTCAGCAGAGATTTCTCTTTGATCTTCCATGGATGTCAAGGCAGCTGGTTCCTCTGAGGGCATGGTGGCCTGGCATTCTATCCCCATTTCTTGCTGTGGCTTCCCAAGGCGAAATGGCACCTTGGAAGTGGATAGGTAAGAGAAGACACATGTTTTATGGTTCAGAGCAAGTGACTGGCGGGAGGAGACAAATTAGTTCTTGGGCTGTAGCATTTGAGAAGCATCAAAGTACTTGGGGAAAATAGATGCATTTTCCAAAAGAAGGAAAACCCAGAGGAAAAGAACTTCTGCCTGCTGCAGAAGGTGCATTTGCCCTGTCCAGTGCTAAAGTCAAAAGCCATGCTTGTGTCACAGGCATTTGACTCTGTGCAGATCAGACCAAGCTATCCTGGCGTCACCCCACCTCACGGGGTCACCCCATCCCATTGCTGAAATCCCCCATTGCAGTGGCCTCTCCACCAGCAGTGAACACACCCCAGGCAACCTTACTCTGACCTTTCCCCAGCACGGCCCCTCTGCTGTGGGAGTGCAGGAAAGATAGTCACAGGGGATCCCTGCTGGGAGCTCCCCCAGGGACAGCTCCACTAGGCACAGGGCCTTGAGGATCTTGGGAGGATTACAAAGAGCTATGGATTGAGAAGCACTGGGCCGGGGTGTCTCCCTGGGCCTTCACTGATGGTGGAGACACAAGAGATACCTCCTCCTCATCGATATGGCTGCACTTGTTACTGCAGCAGTCTCAGGGCTGTTCCTCTGTCCTCCCACTGTCCTGTATCTTCCTCAACTCCTGCGCTTTTTATTCTCACCCCTTTTAGCCCTCCATAACTTTCTTCCTTTCTTTCCCTATCTCACTTTCTCTGTTCTTTACCCTTGTGGTCTCTCCTTCATTTCTCCAAGAATTTGAATATTCCTCTTCTCCAGGCTGTTTCCTCCCTCTCCCAGGCTCTCACATCTTCTTAGCAATGTGCTTTTGTGCCCTGTTGAGAAGCTGTCATTTTACCTTCCCCAGAGTAGAAAAAGGCACAGCTTTACTGAAGACTACATGCTTGTGTCTACCTGGTGTCAGCTGTTTTCTGGATGTCCCTGAGTGAGGTGAAAAGCATTGGGTCTGTCTTGGGCATAAGGGAGGAGGGGAGAAGATCAGAGATGTCCTGAACTTCACATGGCTGGCAGGGGCTGTCCCCTCCAGGAGAACTGCCAGCTGCACTTAAAACGCACAGGCAGAATGCCATGGCACGGGATGGCAGCACTAAGGGGGAGTAAGGGGGAGTGCAATTGGTTTGGGATGGGGATTGGAATGCCTGAGGAGGAAAGGAGGAAGAGGGAACAGCAAATGAGCAGCGGAGGAGGACTCAAGTCAAGCCCAAAGCTGCTTGACAGAGCGGTACAGGGGCCAGGGCTGGGAACAGGGTGCTCCAAGCCGTAGCAAAGCTGTCTAAGGGCACATGTCCATCTTGTGGCTTTCTCTGGTGCTGTCACTGCAAAGCAAAGGTCTCTTCACTCTCACGCTCACCTGTCCATGCAAATCAGCCATGCTCAGCACCACTAGGATGCGAGGGCCATACCAGCTCCCCGTAGTGCTTTCACCACCCATGTTCACAGCTCCCAGTGTTCCTGTATGCAGTGTGTGCACAGAGCCACGTACCCCCATTCCCCCTGTACCAGGCCTCCTCAGGCCTGCAAGAAACAAGAGCCTTGTCAACAGTGCCAGCAGCTGTACCACGGACCCTGCAGAAACCATCCTGCCACACAACAGGCCACCCTCAGCCTAAGGCCATCAAAGACATCCTCATCAAAGACAACGCCAGGGTTCTGTTTCTTCACAGCACTGAAGCATGAAGCCACCCCATGTGTTCATCGCCCTGGGCTGCACTGTGGTAATTTCTAAGACTTTTAGGCCCAAACAAGAATTATGGCAGAGAGACAACGCTGCCCTGCTTCAAGCAAGCAAAGCAGACCCACACAACAGAAGAGAGAGATTTCCCTGTAGTGTAGATTGCAAGGACAAGGCTGTGTGTTTCACCTGTAGGTTTAGGAATTTTTATTTGTTTGTAATGAGGTGGTTTTTATGCTCTGCTCTGTAATTTCTTGTTAGATCATGGACTACTCCTAAAGGATCCGTAAAAGCTCGCTGAGAAAAGCAAGCTCAGGTATTCCTCACTGCCAGCTGCTCATGTCAATATCCTACAGTCATCTGTGTATCTACCAGGAAGTCTACAAATGGCAAATACAGGGAAAAAAAAAATCCCGCATTGCACGACAACGGGAGATACTGTGGGGAAGAAGTCTCTGTCGACGGATAAACTGGGAAAAGCCTGAATGGTGCGCCACCAGCTGAGTTCCAGGACGACCACAGCAAGCCAGCTGTTCCCCCGAGATATCCCCTGATCGATATCACAGAGGGGTAGAGTCGAAACTTTACACCACAGGTGCCCCACTCAGCGCGTTCAGAGACTCGCAGACTCTCCACCACACACGCCGTTCGCCGGAAAAACTTCGCCACGCGCACGGCAAATCCCGGACAGCTTCCGCCGAGGCCGAGGCGGCGGCGAACAGGCCGCGGTTACGCTGAGCGGAGCGAGCGAGCGAGCAGAGCGAGCAGGGCTGCGCGGGGCGGCCGCGGTGCGCGGTGTCCCGGGCGGTGGCGGTGGCGGTGCCGCCGCCCGCCCTGCCGCCATTAAACGAGCCCGGCATCGCCTCACCCGCCTCCCCACCCACTGATTTCCGCCGCGCGCCCGCCGCGACACGGGGGGCGGGGCCACAGGGGGAGCGTTGCGGGGAGGGCGGGGCGCCCTGCAGTGACGTCACATCCGCCCCCGTGTGAGGGGCGGGGCCGGCGGGGCGAAGATGGCGCTGAACAGGAACCACTCGCAGGAGGGCGGTGTCGTCATCCCCAATGCCGAGAGGTACCGCGGGGCCGGGGGGTCCTCCTCTCCCCCTGTCCTCATAGCAGGGCCGGGTCGGGCCGGGTCGGCGGGGCCCGGGGGTGAGAGGTTCCTGCTGGCGTAACCCCAGTCCCCTGCCCGCCCGCCCAGGCCCGGCACGGCCTGGGGTCTGCGTTGTTAAAGGGCTCCTGGTGGGGTGGGGGCGGGCAGTGTGGGGAGCAGGCCTGACTGGGACCCACAGAGCTGCCCCGTGTTCGCTGCGGGAGTTCGGCCGTCCTTAGTGCCGCTCCAGTGGGCGTCCTGCGTGAAGAGCGAGCTGCCACCGCCGTAAAAGTCAAGGAATTGGGTGTTTTTTTTAAGGTTATGCAATTAGTGACGTCAGAGAGGCAGAAACCACTTAGGTAGGAAGGAGTCTCAATCCCTTGCATTCGAAGTAAGAAGCACTTGTTCCTCCTCTGTGCGGTGTAGCGCCTCTCTATGGAAGCACAGCCAGCTGCTCGACGCCTGCCCTCGCCCGAAGTGGGGACTGACAGACCGGCTTAACGGGCTCGGGCTTCGGCTTGGCTGTGTTCGGGTGCTCCCGGCATCCTGGCAAGACACATCCTAGAAACTGGAGGCCCAGTAAAGGATCGAAATAAAAGATCAAAGGAGTCGGTTTGGAGGTGGTGGTCAGTAGGAAAAATACACTCCAAAAATATGCTCCAATTAGTGTTGAGTTTGTAGCTGACTCCTAAATACTTCAGTCAAGGAAGTCCTTTGACATGTAGAGCTCATGCTGGTTTAAAGGAGATCTCTCTATCCTTTGAATCATGGGCTGCATCAAAAGCAGCGTGGCTAGCAGGTCAAGTGAGGTGATTCTGAAGCTCTGCGCCACTCTGGTGTGACCCTACCTGGAATACTGCGTCCAGCTCTGGGGTCCCCAACATAAGAAGGGTTGGTAAGAGGAATGGAGCAGCTCCCCTAGGAAAACAGGCTGTTCAGCCTGGAGAAGGTTGTGTGGAGACCTGACAACAGCCTTCCATTATGTGTAGGGGCCTACACAGAAGCTGGAGAGCGACTCTTCATCAGGAACTGCAGTGATAGGACAAGCAGTAACGAGTTCAGACTGAAAGAGGGGAAATTTAGGCTAAACATTGGGAAGAAGTTCTTTGCTGTGAGGGTGATGAGACACTGGAACAGGTTGCCCGGGGAGGTTGTCAGTGACCCAAGCCTGGTAGTTTTCAAAGCCAGCAACCTGGTGGGAGGTGTCCCTGCCCATGGCAGGAGGGTTGGGACTAGGTGACCTTTAAGGTCCCTTCTGACCCTTAATGTTCTATGATTTTATGGTCTCAGGCCATTCTTCAAGGTGCTGCTTAGTCACAGGTGGGGGCAGTCCACATGGTATGCAGCCCTCCCATGACAGCCCTGGACAGGCACGAAGATGCAAACCAGTTCAGCAGCCTAATTACTCCCAGTGGTGGTAGCTGCATGTTGTTTGCTTGCGTGAGTGGCTGTGAAGGAGTAAACATGACAATGACTGTGTAGAAATTCTTCCTGGTGAGGCAAACTGATGTGAAACACTGCTAAGGGACATGGCTGAGGAAGTGTTCTGGTAGGATCAAAGCTGTCAAAAAGCTGGTTTTATTTAGCTTAGAAGAAATGTTTCCCCCCTTGCATTTTGGAAATGGGAAGAGCTCTTCTGCCTCATCAGTCTGTCCCTTCCAGCCAATCTGAGAATCTGCATCTAGCTCGATTATGAAGTAATGTCCCAGTGGAGTTTCTTGGTGAGGTTGTTTTTTTCTCATTAAAGTTAGACTTTTTAATGTCTTCATTCTCAAGTAGCTGCATTTTGCAGATACATCTGCAGTGTTGTTCTCTTCCCTAAAGAGCAAACAACTTGAAACTATAGGGCTTTTGGTTGTTTTCCTATATGGTGGCCCTGCAGACTCCTCCCTTCTCCAAATAATTGTGCAGTTTCATGACTTTTGAATTCTACAGTATGCTGATCAGAATAAGGATTACTTCAGATGCAACCTCTTCCAGGCTTGTGCTGGTCTGGGGTTTTGTGATTTTGTTTTTTTCATGCTCTTGAACCATAAAACACCTCAGCGTCTTCTGCCGCTGTAACACACTGGAAGTTTATCACCCCCAAGGCTCTTCTGTTTATTCTGCAAATTTTCTTACTGTGTGGTATGTTTAGGATCTCCCCCCTAGATTCAGTGACATACTTTTCCAAGATGACTCTTTCTTTTTTTTTTTTCTGAAAATATATTTAATTTTCCAGGCACATCCTGAACCCCTGACCCTGCAGTGTTCACAGTTCTCATCTGGCTTTGTGTGATTAGCAAACTTGGCTAATGTTCCCATAGATATCCAACAATAATATTCTTATTGATGACATTACTGGCTCATTGTTTTGTTCCTTAGAGTGGTACTGTTTATTACAAGTACTTACTTAAGTCATGTGAAGCAGGGTCAGCAGAGGGGGTGTTAGTAAAGCCACTTCCTCACCTTGCACAGTGGGTGCAGTGTTACAGCAGTGCTATTTTCCAGTGCAGTGGCCTGGATTTGAGCATGGACTGCAGAGAGAGGATTGCTGTGAGATTACACCTTGGCATCAAGGGGATGGTTTCTGACAATTCAACCCTTTCTGTTCACTGATCTTTGGGCTGAGGCTTTTTATGTGCAGAGCAGAATTCCTCAGCCTGAATTTCTCAGGTTTTTGAGACAGAAAGAGAAACTGTTATTTAAAGCTTCCCTTTGTGGAGGAGGAGCAGGGAGAGGATGAATTCTTCCACTCCACATAAATCATCCCTCTCTGTTCAAAGTCAAAATGGCAGGGCCCACAGCAGAATTTTTGGGATATTATGTAGAGTTTTGGTGTTCTATTCCCCTCCCTGTGTGATGAGGGTGTTTGTCAGAGCTGTTGCTGAGTTTTTCTCTCCAATCTGTCTGATTTTCTCCTGCAGTGTTCTCAAGCAGTGTAAAGATGTGGAGCTGTCCTTCAGTGACGTGACAGGCAAACCTGAAGTCTTCAAAGGCACCAAGAAAGGGATGCTGTATCTCACCCCGTACAGGGTAAGTCTGATGCCACCAGGGCTGTTTCTTTCTCAAGGGATCTTATGAACTTTAGACCAGAAACCTAGTTGGTGATAGAGGTGATTTTTGTTGTGGAAGGAACTACTGACAGCACTAGGTAGGAAAACGAAAGGTGGAAATAGGATAGCTCATGCCTGTGTCAAAATCCCAATTCCTTACAAAGGCACATGCAATCCTGGAAATCACTGTCTAGATAATATAAATATATTTCATATAATGTGTCATTTAGTATTACTTTCTTTGAAAACTCTCATAGCTTATCCTTCAAAAGCAGAACAATAAAACTCTGTAAATGTGCATGTGTGTTTGAAGTGGCTTATTATTTTGGAACATACGTGCTTCAGGCAAGTGAACCACATGCCATCAAATCCATTGGAGATCTGTAGTATTAAAGCTGTGAAATAACACAATGCATATTCATACTAGGACTTAAGTTACCCTCTTTTTGGATGCTGATACGACTAGAACTCCATGATCACCCTCTGTATTGAGTTCAAGTAATTCAGAAGCACTCCCTTTTGTCTTGCAGGTGATCTTTGTGTCGAAGGGCAAGGATCCTATGCAGTCTTTCATGATGCCATTTTATTTGGTGAAAGGATGCTCAATTGAGCAGCCTGTTTTCTCTGCCAATTACATCAAAGGACAGATTCAGGCCGAGGCAGGAGGTACGTGCCCGTGCTATGCGGACCGAACTCTTCCCGAGTGTCATCAGAACTTTTTTGCTGAACACCACACAGATGGCTTACATGCACAGGAAACAGAGTAGCTGTGACAGTGTAGCTCGTGTGTGCACACTGAGATAACCTCTGTCTCCTGACCTTTACGGCACCGCTACTGTGTTGCTTTCTGCCCCCAAGCTAGGAACTAGCATGACTTTTGTTTAGTTCTGCAACTTCTGTCTTGCTGTAGGTACCGTGTTTACCCGGTTTCCTCGTGTGCTTGTTTTTCTCCTAGCTTTGACCTGGAAGTGTGGGTAAATGACCAAGTCATGCTATTGATAGATAGAATTAGCAGCTGCTTTTGTTTTCAGGAGGTCAGCAGCCACTTCCCAACTTGAGTATGCCTCTGAGCATCTGGGGAGCTGCTGTCCATCATTGATTTAGCGTTGATCCCAATTTGAGCGCAAAACTGTGTTAAGACTTACACTGGTGTTCATGACCAAACATGTGGAATTGCAAATGATAAACAGGGATTGAAAACAAGGCTTCTGGTTCAAATTTCTTACCTCTCCAGCCCTGGAATTAGTTTATGTGCATTTTCATGGCATCTGGAGAGCTTATACTTTTTGCTTTCTGTTCATAACAAGGTTTTAAGGTGATTGGGTCCCCTGGGGAATGTGGATCAGCCCACTTTCTTGTTAGACAAGGAAGATAAATCTTATTTTATGAAATCTTTTGTTTAAATTACATCTTTTATTTAAATGACATCTTTTTTTTTTCTAAAAACACCAAGAAACAAAGCACCCTCCCTCAAAAAAAAACCCAAAAAGCCCTGGCAAAACAAAGCAGTCTTACTTATCTCTGAAATACATCATCTACTTGAATTTTTTTCCTGAAAAATTGTTATTATACCTCAGCATTTAATAACCTGTCTGAGGTTTTATGTGTCAAAGAGATTAAAAATGTTACATTTGATTTAAATCCTAGTTTGAGTTGTAGATTCTGGTCTGTAGTCCACTGAGGTCAGCAATGAAACTTCATCTGAGGGCTTTTGATTAAAATCCTCAGTGAAATAAATATTCTGTCTTTACACTGTGTTCATTATTAGGGTCTATTAAACCTTTTAGGAAAGAACAAAACAGCCTAGTATCTAGAGTAGCCTGCTTCTACATGACTATAACTTTTAAAGGGTAAAGAAATAACTTCCCAATCATCTTGAGATGCTATTTTGGAGGACATCTGCTAGCAATGCCGTGACTCTTTCTACCTGGTAATAGGACAAAAAATAGTTTTAAAATAAAGAAGAAAAAAATAATTGGAGTATTAACAATTTTGCTGTCTTGGCTGCTACCGAAGAGGTTAATAGTCTGTTTCAGTTCTGATTCTTTCTCTCTCCTAGGTGGCTGGGAAGGGCAGGGGACATTTAAACTGACTTTCAACAGTGGAGGAGCCATTGAGTTTGGACAGCTGATGTTCAAAGCTGCTTCTAGTGGTAAGGGATTTTCAGAGCCTGTTGTTCCCCCCACGGTCAGCTGAGCTAGTAAGCAAATAGTGCTCTTTCTGAACTTCATAGAATGAGGGGGACCCAATGCCCTCTTTCACAGCTAAGTATTTTTTCTTTTTTGGGGGGAACTTTTGTTTTCCCTTCCAGTCCTTTTTTGTTTAGTGCATATTAGTGCTTTGTGCAGTCAAAATATTCTGGGGTTTGTGTTTCTGAAGTGGACCACCTTTTTCTACAGAAACTTACTCCTCCTGGAAAAAAAAGTTGAAATACGTGATGGTGAAAATTGATTCCCTTACCCATCCTCAGCTCAGTTCTGTAATAGTTCAGTAAGATGGGGGAAGTTAATGTGCACATTTGGAGAGGGGGAAAAGTAGATTTTAAACAATAATTTCTTTTTAAAAATTTCAAATGGGAGAAAAAGTACCTTTTTTCTGATACAGTTTTTTTAAAGAAATGTGCATTTTAAAATGTACTTTTTTTTTTCAGAAAGAGGGTTTAAAAAGTAGTTAAAACACTTTACCAATGCTTGCTTTAGCGTGGTGTTTTCTTCAAGCAGTGGGAGCTCTGTGGTGGGACTGGTAGTTGTGCAGTAATATTTTTGCAGCAGTTCCCTTTAGCACCCTGCGACCAATGCTTTTCAAGCACACTACTATGCCAGGACTATGTAGTGAATCTAGCTGAATGAAAACCTTTTATTCTGTGCATTTAGTTGTAAGATGTCTGGCTTACTAAACATGTGCTCCTTAGCTTCCAGTGGCGTTCCTCTCCAGAACCCTGGCTATGGCTATACACCTGTTCCTGGAGGTTATGCACCTGCCCCTGGGGGTTACTCACCTGTGCCAGGAGGCTATGCTGCCCCTCCACCACCAAACGGACCATATCCTTATGCACCACCTCCAATGAATGCCTATGGACCTGCTCCACAGCCCATGGGATATCCATATGCCCAGACTCCAGGTTTGGAAGCTGTGTAATGATGACTGTGTTTGATATTAGCTGTAAAGAAATGACAGTGGTACAGTGAGGGTTACTGTAGCTTTGTCTCCATCAAGGATCCCTGTCCTTGAAAAAATCTGTCACTGCTGTTGATCGCAGCTATATGAAAATGTGGTTTGTAAGTTACGCTGCTGCTTGAGAATTATTGCCTGCTGATGTGACAGGCATTAGCAAATGGTAAAATCCCTGCTGTTTTTATCCCTGCCAAGCCTGCGTAGCTTCCCTCTGGACACTGCTCTTCTCCAGAGCTAATGTGCTGCCAGCCTGTGAGCTCCCTTCCCCTCAGTCCCATTGCCACGGTCCAAAGCATCAGTGTGGTGTTGTCTTTTTCAGGTATTTACCCACCACTTCCAAACATGAACCCCGCCTATGTGCCACCTCCACCGCCCTACTCCGGGCCATCTCCTGCAGGACCCTCAGCCCCCTCAGCTCCCCCGTCCTGGGTGAGCCCCGGGATGCCAGGTAAATGGGACTGGGGGCTGCCAGGGTCTGGGTGAAAAAGGGTGCCTGGGGCCTTGAGCTGAGGGTGGCACAGCATGGGGTGTGGAAGCTTTTGTCGCAGGAGCTCGAAGTCATCTCTGGGGAGCTGCTCAGCCCTGCAGCTGACCACAGCTTGAGGTCAGCCCTAGCCAGCTTTCCTGGGCTGCTCTGGATTTTAACCCAGCTTGCTGCGGTTCCTGTCAACTCTTTGGGCCTTTGTTGCCTCCTTAGAAGAGCTGTGGCTGGGGACAAGGCTCTGAGACCAATGCCTAAGATATTTAAGGTGGCTTTCCTTCCTTTTCAGGAAGCAGTAAGGCCATGGAAGCTGCTTCCAGTGCATATTACAATCCTGCCAACCCACACAACGTGTACATGCCCATGGTGAGTACTGTGTCTGGTCCGTGTGTACCTGCTCCCTCCTCCGAGGGAGTGACAGTGGTTTGCTTTCATACATTCATGTTGAACATGCACAGAAAGTATGCATTTTTCTGGGAGGGAGGCATGGATGGTGGTCCCATGAGGAAGGCTTGTTCAATTTTCAGTCAGAAAAGGAGGAAGACCTTAAGATTGTTCCAGTAACAGCCATTTGTTACCTGTCTTATTCCTAAAGGCATAACAGACTTGGATGGGCACAGAGAACATGCAGAGCTCTCTGCATCCATTGGGCCTGAAAGTGGGGACAGTTAAAGAAAAATAGGACACTTAAGGATGAGAGCATGTGGGTTTCTCTTTCATTTTTTTCTGGGCTGTATGGAGATGAGAAAGTCTCTTACTGTGTGGTTGGTGGAACTAGTAGGTTGGCTAGTAGGCTGTAGCCTACACCTGGAACATGACGGTCCACTGGTGACATTCACTGCCTCGCATGGGGCTGGCTGGCTGGAGGCTGATGGAGCAGCAGAGCTGGCCCTCATCCCAGGAGCTTACTGTCTGCTGGGTCAGAGCTATGAGCTTCAACAGGGACAAAGCCCTGGAAGAGGAGGGAGGATGATGGTTAAAGCAGATTAAATGGTTCATTTACAGTAGACCACTTGTTACCTGGTTTTGAGGGGACCTTCCCTAGAAACATTATGGGAGACAGTGTATATCATGGAGCATAGCTGACACTAGAGAGGAATGGTGTGATGAAGTGACAGCTTAAACCATAGCACCTGGCTCTGCCTGTAGCTCATCGCAGAGCAGTCATTTCTTGTGAGCCAAGCCTGGAAGAGCTTGTCATAAAACAAGCAGGGTTGTTGACTCTACTGTGTCTCCTTCCAGGATCAGCCACCTCCTTATACACCTCCCGAGGACAAGAAGAACAACTAACAGAAGGAAATTGCAATTAGCGTCCTACACTCTCTCTCCCTGAAGACAACTTGGCTGTTAGTACCCCTCGAGTTAACATATCTCTGGATCTCTGTTTCTATACAATAGATGTAGTGCTGGGCAACTGAGCACCTGCCCTCCTTAAACATTAAGACAGTGGCAATACAAGGCAGAACAACAGCATTTTCCTGCTTATTTGCTTTATCTCATGGGGTCAAAGCACTAACCTCTTGTTCTGCCATTGGCTTGAGGAGAGAGATAGACTTCTTATTAGAACCACCATCACATGACTTATCTAGGACTAAAATGTGAAGGCTCTGGGATCTTGGAGAAAACAACTTGGAATGCCAAACTTTTTACTTCTGAAGCACCATCCAAGAGGAAAGGTTTAAAGAGCCATGAGGTTGCTTCCACAGAGTCTTGGGTGTCCCAGAAAGGTGTTAAATTTCCTTTAATTCTAGCACAATTCAGTGTGAGATGGGACTCTGGAAATCCTGTTTTGTGCTGGAAGTGTGCGTTTCATGTCCTGGACTAATAGTCACGAGGTGATGACCTGGGAAGTGCATTCTAAGAGACACTGAAGCATTTGGCTACTCAAGAGGTAAGGGATGGGCATCAACTAGCCTGCCTTTGTAGCCATTGAATAGAAAAGCAAACAAAGGTGTGCCACAGACCAATGAGCTGATAGACTGGCAGGCATTCGGATCAGTCTTCCCTTCCCTGTCCTAGAAGCAGGCCCCATATCTGTGTAATGATTCTGTGTCAAGCAGCTGTTCTTGAAGCGTAATGGAGTCAAGTGCTGCACAGGAGGCTGCCTGCCTTGGAGCAAAATAGGTTACACTAGGAAGATGACCAAGGCACTAGCCTTGTCAGCAGACAGGTCCCTCAGCTCCCTCTGCTGAGCAAGCTTACGCTGTGTGTTACCTCCACAGGGGAAAACTGGCCCTCATCTTTTTCTTCAGGCCCACATCTGAGCAACGTGGGCAGGTGGGCACTGGAATCCCAGAGTTGGATTGCTTAGGAGTGCAGTGTCCTCTCAGCTGGGAACCGCTGTCTGGGGTGGGTGTTATTATTGCTCAGCTCTATTGCAGAGACTCTGGCTGCTCAGCCACTACCTTTCCTTTCTCCTTATGACATAGTGCCATTAAACCTGCTCTGAAGAGAGTCTCTAGTCTGGTAGAGACCCTTGTGATCCTTTACATATGAGGTAATTGTACTTCTTTCTAGAGCCCCCTGCCTTCACAGTGAGGGGGATGGGAGTGTTTTGCCTCTTACTTCCCTGTGTGCCAGGGCTGTCCTGTAAGTCAGGTTTGCACAACTTAAAGCAGTTCCACATAGGGAGGAATTTCCTTATCTATAAACACTTTCTAGGTCTGAGTTAGAGATACTCTAATAACTCTGTATTTAAAAAAAAATCAACCATGAATGTTTGTAACTTTTTGAATTGCACTTTAATACAGGAGCGTTGATACCTTTAGCTGCCTGTTCACTGTTGTGTGTGTGTGTTGCGTTGACCTTAATTCTTGTGTACTGCACAGAGGGCTGGAATGAACTACAACCACTGGTGGTGTTCTGTCAAGGCAGCTGTGAGCCAGTCCTTCTCTCCCCCTGGTACATGGCTAAGCTGGATCTGTAATCAAGTAACTGAGGAGAAGGAAAAGGTGGGGCTTATCCCCTTACTGCTTGGGGTAGAAGGCTGGTTGGTGCCTTTGCTCTCGCCCAGGTATCCAGAACTGGCACATGTTCACGTCATCCAGGCAGGCACAACACTGCATTTAGCAGGCTGTGTCACCACAGTGCTACTCACTACAGCTGTATTTGTAGCACCTCTTCTATGTACCCTTGCTGCCAGAGGGAAGGCCTGTCTTTAAGAAGAACTCCTCACTAGCATTTTTTTTTCCAGTGAGTGAAAAATATATGATAAAGAAAAATGGCACTTAGCTGTGGACTGTAAAATCTGTTTCCCCCTGTGCCACGGAGTGCCGCTGCCCTGCTGAACATGATGTAACTACTGGAAAGCCGTTTCCCACTCTGCATCAATCCAATCTCTGACAGGAAAGCACTTCTATTTCTTAGCATAGTTGTTCCTGTTTCGAGGTAATGACCCTGTAATCCTGCATTAACCAAGCAGTTATAGCTAGCGACGCTAAACAAACCTGAGACAGTGTGTGTGATCTGCGTCCCTTTATTTCAATTTATTTGCCTCAATCACTCTCCATGAGCAAAGCCAGCTCCTTGTTTGTTAGCAAGTCCTTCCTTAATCGCACTGCTATCACTGTGTTCAGTATCTTGATGCTACACTCAGAGAAAATTTCTGGAAGCCATTTGATCCTGCAGGAACCAGAGTGGGCAGATGACCAGGAGCCCTTCAGATGGATGAACAAAACAAGAACTTTTTTTGCCTAATCTAAAATGTGGTATTTTCCAAGACTGAGGCTTAATCTCATGTCAGTCTCCCTGAGCTGCAGTCGTCACGAGTGCTGCACCCCTCTCTGGGGAAGATGGGGTAGGCCATGTCTCATCTAAACTCTTCTGTAAGATGTGTGCTGTATGAAGGTGAAGGAGTTGAGGGCTTTGGAGTCTGTCCCACCACTCACTTCCAGTTTATTAGTGCAGGCTCCTCCTCAGGATGGAGCTGTGGATGTAGCTGCCCTTGGGAGAAGGAGGAGCCTTTCCCTGAGAACCCCTGAGTGTTAAACCTGCTGGAGGACCTGATCTGCCTCCTAGCAGCAATTTCCTTCTAGAAAGAACGGGATGCAACTTGCAGCTTGGAGGCACCAGTGACCACCTCGAGTACTGGCATCTTCCCAACACCACTTCTACAAAACATGCTATGGCTCTTCAGTTTTTGATGCCGTACCACAGCATGGCTGCTGGGGTTGTGCATAGGTCATGGAGGTTTTTGCTCTTCTCTGCTGTAAACTGCTACCAGAGGGGCTTTAATACAATGCTAGCATGGATGCTAAGCTGCAGTAGTGCTGGCCTCTAGGATCCTGGCAGCAGGATCAGGCCTGCAAGTAAAGCATCTCTGCAGAGGACCATCGTGCCTTCAGAAGTTCTTGGTACTGGTGCAGGTACATGGGAGGGATGCAGCCCTATTGACAACCCCTTACTCTAAGCCAAGCTGATTATAGCAAAAGGAAGGTGACCAGGTCTGATCCTTGAGATTAACACCATCACATATTTGGGCCTGGGGAGGAAAGGGGGGAAAGGAGAAGTGGGTGTCGCATCCCTAGAAGATAGTAAAGCATCCAAAGCCCTTCTACAGCTACAGTTTAAACAGCCCCTGCAATGGTCAGTGATACCCAGCTCAAAGCAGAGAATTTCTCAGGTGTCAGAGCTGACAAACTCCAGCAGTGGCTGGACTTTGCTTACATGGCATCTTTCACAGGAGGATCTCAAAGGGCTTTGCAGTCACCGAGGAATTACGCTCTGCACACCCTTAGGAGGCAGGTAACAAGAATTCCTGATTTACACAGACTGAGCAGACATCATCAAGCTGGTATTAAGGAATGGTGCCAGCACTGCTGGGCACACCAGCAAAAGGCACTTGTGCAGGGAAGAGCCACGTGTCCCAGGGTCTCCCAGCTCACCCCGGCACTGGCCCACACTCCACCCACTGCACCTCATCACAGGAGGATGGGGCGGAGACCCTCGCCATGGGCTTGCTTTCCGACCACATGCCAGGGTTGCACTGGGAGTGCCGTCGGACGGAGATACCACATCACCACCCCTGAGGGGTTAATAACAACTGAGAAGTTGTCTCCTGTCTTTAAGCCACTGATGGTCTTCCCGCTGTACACGTCTTGTACCTGGAAGAGAGAGATTTCCACAGATCTTTCATCTTAGGGTCCAGCTGTGGGAATGGCATAGCAGGACAGGGCACAGTAGTGGGCAACAGGAGGGTGACCCAGTGGGCAGCTGCCCTTTCATCCTCGAAGCATGGAGTGCAAGTCTTCCCTCCCACCCCTGCAAAATGCATAGAGAGCTGTGAAGGGGGATCCAGGTGCCACAGGGCTGCCCTGCTATGCAGTGTGTCAGTGGGGCTCACCTTGTACACAGCATTCTCAGGGAAGTGGAGCTTGGCCAGGCTGGTGGTGTAGAGGAAGGGCATATCTGTCCTTCGGCTGAAGAAGACAAGGGCGCTGGCAGCCTGGGACAGTGGGCGCAGAAACACCTCGATGAGGGATTTCTCCTAGAAGTGGGAATAGGTGGGTGAGGCAGAGATGCTGGGACCAGCACTGGCCCATAATGTGTCTGACCTTGCCCTGTGGGGCTGCTATGCCAGCATGCCCCCAGCTTCCACAGCTCTCCTGCTCGTTTCTCTGCATCACTTCTCTCTCCCTCCTTACTGTGATGCTCTGTGCCGCTCCTGTCTGGTCTCCCCAGTGCATCTGCCTTCTTCCTAACCTTGACAATCCTGCGCCCCTGAATCCCCAGGGGGTCCTGGTTGATCTGGATCATCAGGTGGTTCTGCAGGATCTCCTTAGCACTTGGGGAGATGGTGCGGAGATCCGTGGACATGAGGAGAGGAGCTGCCATCACTGTCCACAAGGCCATTTGAGAGCGTGACTGCTCGTAGCTAAGGCCAAAATTTCCAATGATGAGCTGGAAGGGAGACAGTGAAAACATGTGAGAGGCAGAAAAAGGTTAGAAGCTTGTCTGTCTGTCACCCTTGCTGATGCTGCTTCCTCTTGGGAGGGAACTTGCCAGGGAAACCTCACACACACTTTCGCTTCCTCTTGAGCAGTCCACCACCACCAGGAGATCCCACCTCTGCCAACAACACATATTCAAATGCACTCACGGACACCCTTCATTTCACCAATACTCCCCCTCAGTCTGTGCAGGGAAGAAAAGAACACCTGGACAACTTGTAAACTCAAACAGTGAAGGGTTCGTTGCAACCATGCGGTTTTTCCAGAGCTTAGCCAGGGGCAACACCAGCTTTGCCTCTCTGCAGCAACAGGACTCCTGCTCCTGGCACTCGTCCTTTGCCCTGCCCATAGAAGGGGATCCCTGGAAATCCTCATCCCCAGACAGGGTCAGAGCACCCATTACCCAGCCGCACCGTGTCAGGGTCATTCCAGTGACCGGGACCAGCTGCTGGCTGCAGCACGTCCTGGTTTGTGAAGAACCAGTCCACAATGGAAAGTACGCTGTCCCAGGAGTCCTGGATGTCGCCATAGTTACGCCACAGGTTGCAGACCTCTGCCAGGATGGTGTAGTTCACCTGAGGAGAAGAACAGGTTCGGGCAGGAGCGAAAATGGTCTGCAAGGTGTGGGACAAGGGGCAGCCTGAACTGCTGAGAGCTGCACTGTCCAGAAAGTGTGTAAAAGACAGAGGGATCTAGAGAAGGGCAATATCATGTAGGGAAGGAGGACAAAGTCATGTCCCAATATGAGTGGGCACATCCCAGTATGATAGGATGCCTGACAAAGCAATCACAGAGGCCTTGGGGAAATATGATCGGCTATCAGCTACAAGAATGAGGGCAGCTTGGGATTGACTCAAAAGGTGAAAGAGGAAGTACATGAATGCAACCAATTCTCAAGAAATGTATACTAGGAGGAACAAGCACTGAAACCAGACAGGACCCATCTCACAAGAACAGACTGTCAGGAGCAACTCCACACCAGCTCAGTAGGGTGGAGACAGCATACCCCAGGGCCTCCTGCCCACAAACTCCATCACCTAGCCACGCTAGGAAAACCAAATATTCCCAGATGCCTGGCAGGGAGGCCACATCCCCTCTGCAGCACCATCCAGGGGCAGAGTGATAAGCGGAGTGTAGCACTTGGCTCCTGTGGCTCCAACAAGAGCTCCCCCAGCACACAGGGGACACAGAAAACTGCCACTGGATGGGACAACCCTCACCTTGGGCGGGAGGCCCCCCTGGTATGCTGGCCAACTGCAGGAATAGACGATGGGGCGGCCTGTGGTGTTCAAAGCCCTCGCCATTTCTGGGTACCCTTAGGGAGAGAAGATGACAACTGATGAAGAGGGTGGCTGGCACCAGCCTGTGTCCCAGCAGCAGCTTGTATTCCAGCCCACCCAGCAAGGTGAAACCCAGGCCAGCATGGCTTTCTGCCTTACACCAGCTCCAGGGCACCCGAACTCCCTCCTCTTTGCCCAGGAGTTGCAATAAGAGACAGAAGGGAAGAATCGGCTGGCCAAACGTTTCTGCAGATGGCCAGCTGCCACAACCAAAGCAGCAAGGGGAGAAATACCAGATGGCCCATGAGCTTTTACCCTTTGCTTGCTCCTCTTCTGAAGAGTAGCACCCATCCAGCTTCAGCATATCCACACCCCACTCTGCAAAGGTCTGGGCATCCTGCTTCACATGGTCCAGTGTGGTGCCCGGGTAGCCCCCACAGGTGAAGTTGCCCAGGTCACCGTAAATGCCCAGCTTTAGGCCCTTGGCATGGACCTGTAAGGAGAGGAGAGCTGCAAGGAATGGATGAGGGGATCCAAGGTGTCTCCCAGGTACGGGGGTCCTCCATCCCCTCCCAGTTCTCCCACCATGGTGGCACGGAGACACAGAAATCCCCACAAACCCCAGCAGACACTCACATAGTCAGCCAGAGCCCTAATTCCACTAGGAAATCTCTCGGGATCGGGAACCAGCCGTCCTGCCGCATCCCGCTGCTTGGCAGACCAGCAGTCGTCAATGTTGATGTACTGGTATCCCAGCACCCTCCATCCATCCTCTGCCAGCCGGTCTGCCATCTCGAAGAAGAGCCTCTCGCTGTGGGTTGAGGGGACATGGCAGGCTGAGACCCTGCAACCCCCGTGCCCCACGAGGAGCGGTAGGCAGAGGGATTTGGGGTTAGCTGGGAACTCTGGAGGGTTCATCGCTGCAAGGCTGGTCTGGGCCATAGGAAGGGCTCCTGTTTAAACCCCGCCAGGGTCCCGTTCATTGACCTCACCGAGGGAAAGTGTTTCCCGACACTTCGCAAAGCCTGGCCACATCCTTCAACTGCGGGGGCTCTCCGGCCCAGAACCGGGCGCTTGAGTCCCCCATCTCCCACGCACCATACACCCGGGACCCCAGAGACATACTGAGACGCTGCCAGAGCTGACGCAGGTCTGATGTCCAACCCGACCGCTCCCCGCCCTGCTGACCTGATGCAGTTGTGGGGATCCGCCCGGCAGTCCACGTTGCAGCGGAACCTCTCCCAGGCTAGCCAGCCCATGGGGGGAGTGCGCGCCAGCCCGTTCTCCAGGGCCACGGAGGGCAGTGCCAGTGCCAGTGCCACGGCCACGGCCAGCCCGCTCGGCACCATCATCCCCACCGCTGCCGCTGGAGCACAGAAAGGCTCCCCCACCTCCGGCCCGGCCCCGCTCACATGACGCCGCCCGCATCACCTGACCGCCCGCCCCCGCCTCCCGCCTGGCCCGGGGGCACCGCGCCCCGCCGGCAGGGCACCGCACGGTTCTGCGCCCCGCAGCCGCGGCATCCCGTTCATATCGACCCCCCCCGCACTGCTGTACCCTGCCAGTGTCGCACCCCGTCCGTACTGCACCCCACTGCTGCTGCAGCGCGCAGCTGGTGCCCACCAGCGCTGGTGCCCACCAGCACTGCGCCCAGCCGGTACTGCACCCCATCGCCGGCACCCTGTCACCGCCGCCCCCCGTGGCTGCTGCACCCCAATAGTTACACTGGGAGTGGGGGGTTTAGGTCCCCCGGAGGCTGGGACCCGCAGAAGTGTCGGGAGGAGGGAAGGGGTGCGGGCGGACGCGGCTCCGGGCAGGCTGCGGTGCCCCCCCCGCTCCTGCCGCCGCGGCCGCCGGCGGGGCGGTGCTGCCGGCGCGGCGGGACGGCCCCGGCGGCCGCA
>JAWMRA010000041.1:47659177-47736069 GCA_035584735.1 Pseudotriccus pelzelni | reverse complement strand
GGGACGGCCCCGGCGGCCGCAGGAGTCCTCCCCCGCCCGCGGCCGGGGCCGGGCTGCCCCGCACCGCACCGCACCGCACCGCCGAGCAGGAGCGGCCGGAGGTGAGCCGGGACGGGACGGGACCGGGGGCCGCCGTCCCGCTGTCGGGACAAGCTGGGCAAGGGCCAGGTGGCGGCGGGGCCGGGCCCGGGCGGCGGCGGGGCGGGCGCGGGGGCCGCGGGGGCCGCGGGGGGCGGAGGCACACGGCGAACACACCCACGGCGGGGCACACAAAGACACGCCGCCCGATGGCACAGGCGTGCGCCCACACACAAAGACACAGAGCCCAGCACTGCACACTGGACCCCCGCAGCCCCCTCGAGTCAGGGCTGGCGAGGGCCGCCCCGGCTGCCCGCAGCCAGAGTGTGCCGGGCTGGAGGTTCCCCAGGGTGCCGCGCCGAGGAGAGAGCAACCCCAGGGAACAGCCTTTTCATTGTGTCTGGTCGGGGTCGTGTGCGTTTTCATATCGGGATCCGTGTCCCCAGATCCTCAGCCCTGCCTCGCAAGCCCTGATGGGGGAGAAAGGCTCCGGGAGGGATTCTGGAGGTTGCTCAGAAGTGGGGAGCTCCCCACGACCGGATCTGACCAGGGAGTGATGGCTGTGGTTTGTTTTCTGCATATTTCTGTCTGTGGAGTTTTAGCAGTCGGACATCCTTTTGCAGTTGTACAGCCCACAAAGGCTGTGCTGGTTCTGTCCTCCTCGACTTGCCAAACTGCCTGCCACAGGGTCTCTGCAAATGGGACAGTGACAGCTTCTACAAAGCCTCTTTTTTTTTTTTTTTTTTTTAATAAAACCGAAACATACCCCCAGGAGCCAGAAAACAAACCCACAGGAGCACTGAACTGAGCTGGGATGGGGTTCAGCCTTTGAAACCAATGCATGTGCCTCCAGTTTTGCCACCATGGCTTCCAGAGCTGCCTGCCTGCACTGAGGACTCTGGCTTTCTGGGTTGGGAGTGATGCAGCTCTTAGCTCTTTTGGTTCAAACTGTTCTGGTTCATGACTCCCTCTCTGCCACCTTTCCTTTAACAAAGGATGGGGCTCATCACAGTGAAGCTTTGGAGACCCTCGACGAGGGAGCAGCCCAACCAAGGAAGACAGCAAGGGATTGCGGTCTGACCCACACAGCCGGTATGGCACCTTGCACCCCGCTGCTGGTGAACCTGCCAGGGCTGAGCGTTCTGCTGCCTGGAGGGCTGGTGGGGATGGGTGGTCCCGCATGGAGACAGGGAGTGGGGAGGGGGTGCTGAAATGGAAGTTTCAGAGCCGTTGGGTCTGAAACACTCTCCTTGTCCTGCCCTCTAACAGAGAGCAAAATGAATGCCTTGCAGGCACAGAGGCCAATTTCTTTGATGTGGCCCATAAAAAAACCAGCAAAGTAGGACACTCATGGAATAAGAAATTAAACAGTGGTATTGGCATTCCCAGAGAAGGCAGGTGTCTTGGTGGTGGGGCTCTGGTGATGACCTCCTCTTTGCAGCACTGAGGAACTAGCCTGCCCTTTGTAGGGGTACCTTCTGGGTAAGATGCTGTCCTGCGTTGCTGGCTGCTGGAGTCAGGGCTGCTTTCTCCCTAGAGGCAGGATCAGGCCTCTTCAGGTGGGGCCAATGTCATGTTCCACACACTGAGACAAATTTTTCTCCCTCTCTTCCTCTGCTCCTAGGCAGGGTGATGAAGCTGAATGAGCGAAGCGTGGCCCACTATGCCACCTGTGACTCGCCCGCCGACCATGCTGGCTTCCTGCGCAAGCGAGTAGAACGGCACCACCACCATGCCCACCACTACGGCAACTCCTACCAGCGCCGCTGGTTTGTCCTCAAGGGCAATCTCCTCTTCTACTTCGAGGAGAGGGAGAGCCGTGAGCCCGTGGGGCTGGTGGTCCTGGAGGGCTGCACCGTGGAGCTGTGTGAGGCCGCTGAGGAGTTCGCCTTTGCCATCCGCTTTGACGATGCCGGCGCCAGGGCTTACGTGCTGGTGGCTGACGGGCAGGCTACCATGGAGGCCTGGGTGAAGGCACTTTCGCGGGCCAGCTTCGACTACATGCGGCTGGTGGTAAAGGAGCTGGAGAAGCAGCTGGAGGAGGCCTGCAAGAGCTTGGCCGCTTGCCGCAAATCTCCGCGGAGGTCCTCCTCCTCTGGCAGGAAGAGGCATCTCTCCAACCCGGCCTTGCTGCCTCTCCAGGAGAAGCCTTCCATCCTGGAGAACGGTTACTCCACATGGGGTAGTGGTGGTTGTATCGCCGGTGGGGCTGCCTGTCCCGACCATGATGGGGCACAAGCAAAGCCCCCACCCCTGCCTCCTCGCCGGCGCTCGGCTACTGGCAGCGCCACAGGGTCCCCGGTGCCCGGCCTCTCGCCAGCCGTGCTGGAGAGCCCAGTGTTACCAGACACGGTCTGTTTCTCCAAGCTGCACAACTGGTATGGGCAGGAGATTATGGCACTGAGACAGGAGTGGCAGGAGAGGCAGAAAAGGGGACACCTGTGACTGAGGGTGCAGGACACAAGTCACCAGCCACTGATGCCTGTCAGCCTGTCTCCCACATGGGAAGAGCAGAGCAAGGGACTCAGTGGCTGAGTGCAGTGTGTGTATGCTTCACAGGATGTGTGGGAGGGATCTGAGTCTTCCCCAAACCTCATGTTTCATTTCCATCAGGCTTTGTACAGCCGGAGCATGTAATACCAGGGGAGCCACCTCTGAACTCTCCTCTGCTGGTGATACGAGGTGCACAGGGGGCCCAAATCAGCACGTATGCAACGAACCTCAACCGACAGGCTTGGCCCCTTGCCATCCTGACAGCGATGCTTCATCGCCCACCTCTCCTTCACCGCTTTTTTGTGGTTTTGTTTCTCAGCGTGGAAGTTTGCACAGGTCAGCGTTTATTATTGTCTGTGGTCTTGCGCCAAAGTCCTTCTGCTTTTGTTCTTTTGCTGCAGATAAGGCTGGGCTCTTATGAAGTGCCTCCAACGGGCCACTGGCCCTGGCGTGTGCCTCCAGCCTTGTGCCTCTCTCACCACAGGACATGTGTGACCCACTGCAGCTGTGGCTGGCCCAACAGCTGGGGCTCTTACACTGTCTGGTTTTTTTTACTTTTCTTTACTTCTGCACTAACACTTCTTCCAGCTAAATTCTTCAGGATGTGGATATCACGGGCTTGCATTTGTCTCTTTGGGTGCTTATGCTCAGCAGCAGGGCTGAAACGGAGACACAGAGCATGGCCTGAAACAACAGCAACGACTAGGAGCTCCCCAGGGCTTATCTGGACTCTGTCAATTGGTAACCAAGCCTGTTACTATCTCAGGCTCAAGCTTTCCCTGTTCCAAAACTGAGATGCTAAAGCCTCTTCACCTGGTGAAGAGTAAATTTCTCAGCCTTTGTTCAGACCACAGCTCCTGCAAAGTGCCGTACAGGGCTCAGTCAGCTCATTAGGCTGCTTGCGCAAGAGGGTGTCCAGAGCCATACCCCTGATGGGCCTCTCTCATTGCTGTGGCTCTGCCCAGCTCCTGGCAGCGCTGCACAGCCGGAGGAGAGGCTTTGGAGGAGCAGGGAGGAGGAGAGAGCTGGTCTCGGGAGGAAAAGTGAAGGTGTGGGAGTGATTTACAGGTAGCAGTGACTGCGTGTTGGCAGTGTCTGGGCTTGCCTCTCTAGCATCGAAGGCATACCCCTGCCTTCTACTAAGCCAGCACTTGGTCTGCCTGTGCTTCCCTCTGACTTCATCTCAGCATTGCTTGGCTGATCCCTGTAGCACACCCCATCTTCCCAGCAGGCTGGGAGGGCTGCAGGGAGGAATGCCTGTCACCTCGCTGCAGAAACAGACTTGTCCATCAGTAGATCAGAAACCTTGGCCACAAGGCAGACAGTACAAGTAGGTGGATGCCAAGTCCAGGGACTAGAACACCCTGGACTTGGGGTTTATAAATCTCCCTTACCCTCTTGGCAAGGGCTGTTTTTCAGATAAAAAAAAAAAAGTGAAGTAGTTATGTTTCCTATCTAAAAATGGAAAAACTTGGTTTTATTGCCCTGTTTTATTAAGGAGCCTTGCTAGGAAAGCAAAAGGCCATTCCAGGTCATGACTGGCTAGAACCTATTTTGCTTTTCCGAAGTTAAATGCACTCAACTTTATACTTTGCAATAGCCAGTAGAGAATACCAGTGCAGAAATCAAATCAATTCCATTAACTTTTGGTGCCTTTGAAAATATAAATCTCTAGTTGTTTTGGATGATGAGCTTCCAGCCTTCTGCCTAATTATGGCTCAGTGGTGTATTAGAAGAAATCTTAAATCAGATCTTAGCAATATGACTTCGGGCAGTGACAGTGTAACCTTCTTTTACAAGTGATGCTATCCAGTCCTCTCCAGTTTGTGCCTGTATTTCTTCACAGCAAGGATCTTGAGGTTTGGGAGGATTATTTTTGTTCTGTTTTTTAAGTGAAAACAGTTCAGAAAAAGCAGGAGCGGGTGGCCATGGGTCAGGGCCCAGGCTCTGTCAGCAGCCCAGTTGGTTGGACGTAGGGGTCAGCTCTGCCTCCCTGCCTGCCACTTAAAGAGTTCAGTACTGCAGCATTCCTGGCTGTGAACCTGTCCCCTTCCCCATGTCAGGGCAGCAGCATCAGGGAATCACACAACCTGGCGCCTCCTTGCTCTGAGCATGTGTATTTTGGGGCCAAGGTCAAATTTGTGAAGGATTTTCCTGTGCTGTTTTTTTTTTAAAAATGTAATACAGAAAGAAGAATATTCCCGATGTCTCAGACTTACATAAGGCAGTTTGACGGTAAAGATTTAACTTCCAAAACAAGTCAAAACGTAGTGGCAGTTCCTACAAGAGTTCCAAGAATTGGGAACAACTTGAAAAGAAAATAAATTAACAAAGCCATTTCTGTCAGAGCTGGGACTGAAACAGTATTATTTGTTTAAGGGCAGTTTCACTCTTAAGAAGCTGAGTTTGTTTTAATAAGCCAGGATTGTACTCATAACACTACTAAAGAGCTTATATTTAATGCTTTAATCTGTCCCATTCAAATGGCACAATTTCCACGCTACCTACCTTAGCGTTAGCACATATCCCAGCTAAACCCTAAATCCTGCAAATGAGGCGCTGCGCTCTGCTTTCCTTCTAATCGCATTTGGAGTAATTTTGCGTTTTATTCTGCAGCACTGACAAGGCAATGGCTGAATCCTGATCCGCATTTGTGCTCAGCCCAGCTGTCCACGCCAGGGCCTGCGCTAGGTTTCCAAAGCGCTGCGTGACTTTGGATGCACTTGGTCAGGGCTTCCTCGCTATTCCGCTCTCATAAGCAAGGTTGGCCCTTTTCTGAGTAAAAAGAGCCATAACTGGAGTCACGGCCAAATTTGTATGGGAGTACAGGGTTTTTTTAATGACCACTGTCACTTGCTTCATTAGGCAGGAAGCATCTGGGTGTCCCACTGCCTCCTCAGAGGTGGAGGCTGTCAAACCAGCCCAGCTGAGATTTGGTGGTGCTGGCAGAGCCTTTGAAGCAGCCCCGAGGCTGGAGGTTGGGATTTCAGGTTCCCGAGGTTGCACATGCAGCTGGCTAATGGAGCGTCCTGTCTGTCTGCAGGCAGAGATCATTACGGGAAAGGTAGAGAGTTTTCACTGCACATTGTCCCTGGCAGCAAAATAAGGCTAATTGCCACACACGGGTTTTATTCCAGCCATTCAGGCTTGGACTGTTTCACCTCCTGCTTCCACTTTCCCTTATTAATTTTTAAAAATAGAGAATGTCTAGGCTGCACAAAACAGGTTCCTTGGCATAGGGTGAGCTGACTGCTAAAGCTGAATGGGTACTTTTCTTAAGGTACTGAATTAAAGATCCTTTTCTTGGAGTTTTCTTTAGTGTAACAATGCAAAAGCGATGAGAGAAAAATGCTAACATTTAAAAGAAGACTGAAAGAGGGAGGGCAATTCCATCATGGCCTTTGTAAGCTATGGCGAGAAGGGCTGCCAATCCTGCTAAAATAGTTGACTAAATCCTTAAATTTTTTTCTGAGGCTGGCATTTAAGATTCAAGCCCGTGATATATTATTTCTGCACATCTCTTTTGTTAAACTGTGTTGATGTTTTCCACTGAATCCAGGTCCTAGCGGCAGGAATAACCTGAAGGTTTTACCCGTGGCCACTGCTAGCCATTTGGTGGATAATCCTGACAAGGATCAGACATTTTCTGTTACAGTAGATACTGCATTAATAGTGGGGCGGGGAGGGGTGAGTGACCCCTCCATCCTCCCTCTCTCGATTGCCTTTGGCGAGCAGCTTAAAGAGCCTCCACTGAAACGCACGTGGAGTTCCCGTGTCCGGGACATCTCAGCACCGCCAATTGCGTTCTATCCGCACAATTACCTGGCAACACTATGAGCAACCCGCCCTCCCAAGGGCTTCTATTTTAGGTAGGACGGCGTGTTCTATTTTTGTAGGAGGCCGTTTTGCATGCGCCTTTGTTTTATACGCGGAACTTGTATTATACATTTCATTACATTGTTAGCAGCGTTCGTTTTACACGCGGAACTTGTATTACGGATCTCGTTTACGCTGTTCAGCGCTTATATTTTATGCCGAATAAACTGGTTTGATTTGTATCCCGTGCGCTGCCAGTGGAGCCGTGAGCCCGCCCGGGAGTGCCTGCAAGCCCTGAGCATTCCTGCCCGGGACTGTTTTCCCCTGCGGAGCCCAGTCGGGAATGGTGGGAGGGTCTCCCCTCCCTTCTCTCCTCCCGGCCACCGCGAGGTGGCCCCGCCCCGCGCACGCGCAGCGCCGCTCTCGCCGCCGCTCCTCAAGCCTCGCGAGACCGCGGGTGACGCCCGGGCTCGGCCGCGGCTCGGGGCGGGCGGGACGATGGCGGCGGCAGCCGGGCGGCTCCTGGCGGCGGCGGCGGCTCGCTCGGGGCGGGCGGGCTGGGGCGGGCCGCGCGGCGCCTCGGCCGTTTCGCTGGTGCCCTCGCGGAGCGCCACCGTCACCCGCAGCGGCGCCATTTTGCCCAAGCCGGTTAAGGTGAGTGAGGGGCGAGCGGGTGGGGGCGGCAACGGACGGCAGCGGCGGCCAATCGGTGCGGGCGCAGCTGTTGTGGGCGGGGCGGGGCAGTGAGTGACAGGGCCTGGGCCAATGAGAGGAGCAGCTGTAGGGGGGGCGGGCACACGGAAGTTCGGCAGCGGGAGGGTGACGGAGATGGCCCCCTCGTCCCCCGAGCGGGGCGGCGCCGGCCCGCACCGTGTCCCCCCGTGTCCCCCCGAGCGGGGCGGCGCCGGCCCGCACCGTGTCCCCCCGAGCGGGGCGATGCCGGCCCGCACCGTGTCCCCCCGTGTCCCCCCGAGCGGGGCGGCGCTGGCCCGGCCGTGCTCTGTGGGCACTAAGGCGAAGATCAACACCCGCCCTCGCACACCTGTTGCCGTCGGCGACCGCTCCCCTGGCTAAGGTACGGGCGTTCCCTGCCCCGGGCTTCCCGCGGGTTCCAGCTCCACGGTGTTGGAATGTTTATAATACTACAGTACTGTAATAAAGCCCGATGCGGTGAGGGGGGGGGGTTGGCACTACGGGCGGCAAAGCGTTCCTCCCGCCGCTTCCCGGGCCTTCCGCGGCCTTGCGGAGCCGGGAGCGCGCCGGTTCAGCCGAAGTGCCACTTGCTGATGAAGATCCACCTTTTTCAATCGACTCCTTGCAGACGCCCTTCGGCCTCCTCAGAGTGTTCAGCGTCGTGATCCCTTTCCTGTATGTTGGTACTCAGATCAGTAAGAACTTCGCAGCCTTACTTGAAGAACATGATATCTTTGTCCCAGAGGATGACGATGATGATGATTAAAGGGTATGTCATTAACTGCACCAGCAGTCTAATTATTTGTGCTTCCCATTTGGCTTGGGGCAGGGAGGAGAATCTCAGACTAGGAAATACAGACAGTAACAGCTCAAAAGGTACATTTGCAGTTAAACACACGGACACGGGTTTGCCTTTGGCTATGAACTTTTTTGTTCTTTTATACCAGAGTAGGCCAGATTGGTATCTGTGAAATCTCCTACACCATACATTCACTAGAAATCAGAGTGAACTGATGGAGTTTTAGATCTTGTCAGTTGAATCAGAAATAAACTGTAGTCAGTGAGGGTCGATACTGCAGACAGAACAGAGAAACTTCACTGTTACTACATTATGCATGCAAAGAAGGGCAACAGAGCTGGTGAAGCAGCTGGAGCACAAGTCTTGTGAGGAGCAGTTAAGGGAGCTGGGAGTGTTTAGCCTGGAGAATAGGAGGCTCAGGGGACACCTTACTGCTCTCTACAACTACCTGAAAGGAGGTTGTAACAAGGTGGGTCTCGGTCTGTTCTCCCAAGTAACAAGCAATTGGACAAGAAGAAATGGCATTAGGTTGTGCCAGGGGAGGTTTAGATTGGATATTAGGAAACATTTCTTCACTGAAAGGTTTGTACAGCATTGGAACAGGTTGCCCAGGGAAGTGGTTGTGTCATGTTACCTGGCAGTATTTAAATGATGTGTAGATGTGGCACTTAGGGACATGGTTTAGCAGTGAACGTGGCAGTGGTGGGCTAACAATTGGACTCAGTGAACTTGGAAGTCTTTTCCAACCTCAGTGACTCTGTGATTTTGTTCTACTTGTTTACCTGTTTAAAAGTTTTTTGCTAACTCACAGAATGACTGTTTTAAAAGAGAATCACTTATTGTCTGAAATTCTGATATAGGTGAACAATTTAAGAGAATTCCAGAACCCATCAGAACAAACTGTCTGGTGGGTGTTACAACATTTATCTCTGAGTAGTTGGATTATTCAGACTCATTGGAGAAAGAAAGAGTGGAAATAATTCACCTTTATCTGCACTACGCTACACTTTCTACCATTTAATGTTATTCTGTTTGGCTTGCCCTTTTGTAAAGATTTGAGTTTGGGTGTATTTAATTCTTTGTAGAACAAAGAAACCGTTTTAAAGATGTTATTGCAAACAGTGTTGCTTTATAATCGGTTTGGTGGGTATGTTGCACTTGATAAGGGGGTTTTCCAGCATGCACTGTGCAGCTAAAAACAAAGACTTAAAAGATTCTAAACACTGCACTGGCCAGTTGGAAACTCCCTTTACCTAAACCCTACCTTGTGTGGTTTTGGAAGGGGGCTACTATAGTGTTTCTGAAGAGCAACAGCTTGTTATTCTATTTGCAGCACCATAACGGAAGAACAGAAGGGAGAAAGCCATTGACAAAGCAATGATTTCAACGTCTGTCACATGTGTTTTGTCCTTCCGAAACGGGACAGGGGGCTTTGTTCCCCTTTTGCCAGTGAGTGTCCTGCGCATGACGGAAATCTGTAGATCAGGGTTGAAGGAAGAGCACGGCATCCTTGCAGCCCTTGCACATGCTCACCTCATCAAAGGCTGCTTGGATGCCTTGAATTAGTAATATGGGAAACACTTAATTAAAGATCAAGAGATTGAGATGTATGACTTTGGTCTTCTGTTTTTATTCATTATGTGCCTGTGTACTAGCATTTGTCTTAACCTTTCTCCTCTGTCTGTCTGTTCCAGTAAGGAGGCTCTCCTCATATTTATTTCCTCTTGGGAGTCCTCTCTGTGAGCCCTTTTCCCCAGGGGAAGCAGCAAACACAGCCCCATTAAAGAATGGAGTGCACATCAACAATGGCACTGCGGTCCAGCAACCTGGCAGGTGATGTGTCATTAATGTCACCTCACTGAAGATTAAATACAGCATTATCATCACAGAGTTACAAGTTTGTGTACCTTTGGTAAAAGGCTAAGATCGCAAATGGCAGACTAACTTGCTGAAGTGTTTTATAGCATTTAATCTCGAAATACTGAAAAAAATGTCTGAACACTGGCTCCACCTACCTAATATTTCCTAGGTTTGGTGCTTCCTTCTGAATGAGCCCTAAAATATTTTTTGTCTTAACTGTATATAAACTTCAAGTCCTCTTTTCATAGAAGTGTTTACTACTGCATTTAAATCCTAGCATAATAAACTTAAAAGATCTTCTCTGCTGCTAGGGCATCTTTAGTCATATCAGACCAGCTGTTTTCTCAAGTTGAAACCATGAAAGGTTAGTCAATTATTTATTTTTCTTAAGCCAGCATTGCGCCAGTTTCTCTTGTGGTTTCTGGTCATTAGATCTGGCCTTGTATCTTGACTGCCCACTTTTTCCTTCCTTATTCATGTCACTGTTAAAAAGTTTCACCTAATGTTGCACACATTGGCACAGTGTATAGTTCAAACAGCCGCACTTGCTCCCTTATTCTTTGGCACAGCTTTGGATGTTTGCTCTGTAACTCTCCAGCATGACTACGAAGAGAAAAGGGAGCCTGCAATCTGAGTAACCCCAGCAGCTGTAGCTGAAGAGAGCTGTCAGGTTCTTGAGTCGGTTGGTATCTGTTGCCCCCTCCTTCCCCAAGCCACCTGAGAAGTGGTTGTCCCAGACCATCTGCTCTTGGGAGCCAAACATGTACCCATTCCTGTCTTCTACGTTGCCAAATTCCTTATCGCTGCTTTATCCCACAGTCTCTCCTGGCCCCCTCCTGACTCTCAACCCTGTCCTTAAAAACACGCCACCCCTGAAGCCCCAAGGTACACTTACATACGCATCCCTGAGGAGTGCTGTGTTACAGTCCTCATCTGGGGAAGAAAGCCCCAGTATTTAGGCAGGATAAAGACAAGTTTGAGTGTACTACAAAGGTCCAACGCTGGTCACACCTGGGGGAGCTCCAGCAGCGAGTTGTCTCCTGAAAATCTGTTCTGACTGGTGACTGAACAAACCCTCCTTACCCGTCTCAAAAGGGAGTTAGTAATTCTTGATTCAATTTAGAAGGTGATGGTAGGACACCACCTCCTGCTACGCATCAGAAGTTCTTACAGAGCCTTCCTATTCTAGACAACAGTACAAGCCCTTATTTTTCCAGGTAATTTCATTTTACAGCAGGGAAATGGACTCTGCTGATGTCTTTAGGCACAAAGGGATTTATTTGCCTACTGGATTTTATGTATTCTCTGAGGAGGTAAACAAAGACTAGTGTCTAAGTGAAAAACAGCAGGTCAACAAAGTCAGAGCATGAAACTGCAAGACACTACATGAATACGGATGGGTCTCAAGCTCAAGAGTATTTCTGTGACTACACTAGCTGTTCTGAAGACCTGCTCTTTCCTCCCCAGAGCTAACACGTACAGATATGGCTGCAGGCCAAGCATAAAGCCCCACAGCTAGGTTGTGTTGTGGTTATTCAGCAGACACCCCAGGGCAGGTGATGGGACAAACACTGCCCACTGAAAATACATAGTGGCAAAACTGTGAAATCACAGCTCTTCAAACATCATAATCACTTGCACACACTCTGGATTCAGCTAGTCATTAGACTCCTAATATGTTACACAATCTCTCTGTATGGGTTTTTTTTCTATTGTACAGAACTTTATTTGTAATATAAGGCAGGAAGACACAGAGTCAATCTCTCAGGGATCGTGGCCAGCATAGAATTTGGACAGAAAGTCTTTAGGTTGCGGGGTTTCCGTCTCATGGAAATACCTCATGACGTGAGTCCTCTGCTTCCATACATGAATGGTTTCTTGAAGCTCCATTTTCCCCTGAGCACAGACAAAAGAATTTTAGACCAGTTCTCAGAGCCCAAGTCTAACCTTACAGCAGCATGACAGTTATTTGAATGCACTTAGAAAGACCTAAGTAAGAAACAGCTGCATCAGCAATTCCATACTCCTATAGACTGCTTGTATCACCTACACTGTGACACAAATATACTGTTCCTTGTGACTTGACATGTCTGCAGCATAGCTTCCCAGCCCTGTGAAACAGGCAAGGGATCCTGCCTCCCTCTTAAAAGCTGCACTGTTTCGCTCATGACCAGCACCTCCCGTAAAAATCTACATAACATTCCTCATTTTAAGGTACCTCTATTGAATTTGTTTGAATAGCAGCACATTACCTGTAAAACTAAGTACAACTACTGCCAAGTGCTTAGCACCAGTATCACTCCCATAGAGATATTAACTTCTTCATGACTCCACTCTATTGTACTGGTTTTGTAGGATGGCAGCACAGAGTAAAATGAGACTGCCTGGAATTGTCATCAACTGTACTATCTAGGATTCTATTTCCAGATTTTTTTCATCACGTAAAGACAGAGTAACTGTCTTGAAATGCATTAAATACAACGGGTGAGCATGGCAGTCTTTGGTTGGAAGCTTTCTAATGCATTAGAACTGCAGAGATCAGTTACAGTTCTCTTTTAAAAGATCTGCAAACCAGAAGAACCAGTACCCTGAGCGACGGAAATCTGTATTCGAGCCACTCGGACTCAGGTGCATTAAGACCGTGTTCCTCTGCTTGCTAAAGCAGCGTGATCCCTGATCAACAGGTCTGCTGGCATAGGTAAACCAATATGACTGCAGGAGACAACCCCTCCATAGCCCAAGCTGTTTGTACCTTAATAACCAGCATGTCTATCACCCGTGGATCCCTAATGTGGGCGTTCTTCATGAACATCTCCCGCACCTTGTTACGCCCCTGTTTCACCGTGATGTCCAGCTGGTACAGGTGCACTACAAGAAACACAACACCCACTGCGGTCATCCACATCGCTTCGCGCTTTTCCCACCGGCGGCGTTCAGCTCAACCCTCCAAAGCGCCACCGAGTCGCTCCTTCATGCGCGGCCGGCCGGACTCACCAATGTCATTAAGGCCGTTCCGACCTTGAGCACGCCCGGCAAGTCCCGCGCGCCTCACCCACCCGTGTTGGGCACCTCGCGGTACCAGGCCCGGTACAGCTCCCTGACGCGCCGCTTCGCCTCGCCCAGGTCCCGGCTGAAGATGGGCTTCACCGCCGCCGACACCACTCCCTTGCCCGCCACCGCCATCTTGCCGCCGCCCCCGCGCTGCCACCGCCCGCGGGAACGCGCACGGCGCCGCAGCGCTTCTATTGGCCGCCTGTGCTGTCACTCCGCCCGGCCGGCCGACGACCTCCCATCTGATTGGTCAGAGAAAACGCCAATCAGAGCTTTTTTGCGAAGTGAGGCCCACTCCGAGTGGGCGGGGCTGGGCAATGTCCCGCCTTCCGGGGCAGTCGGGCCCGACCCCTCAGAGCCGGCACCTCCCTCAGGGCGGGGCTGGGGCTGCGTTTTGGAATTACGTGTTTGTTGCCTTTACTCCCCGGACGTCTCACCGGCTATTTGCCCGTCCGGATGGAATTTCTGTCAGTGCACTATTGCGTGCTAGAAAGACAGTCCTAGTCTAGCTTTACCCACGTTTTTATCCAAATACACGAGTGCTGGGATCCTCACTGAAGTTAAGTTCATGACAACCTTCTCTTTAAACATACTCGTGTGTGCTGGTCACCAGAAACCAGAAACCGTTCGTTGAACCGACCAGAAAAGTAACACTGAAAGGATCTTCAAAGCAGCATTTGCGGTGCTGGGGGTAAGGAGAGGAATGTCAAGTGAGCGTCTGAGGCGGGGGCACAGCAGGACCGAGGCAACCACAAAGAGGAGAGGCGAGAAACACGACTTCACTTTTATTCTTTCAGGGGTTTTTTGAGATTAAAAGCATGAAGTACAAATCATAACAACGACATTAATAAGTATTTGCATAATTCAGTAGCGTTCGTAGCTTCTAAAATTACCATTAGAAAGACAGATACGAACACGTCCACACATGTGCACTCAGCTTCAGGTATTTGGGTTTTTTTAGTGGTAGTTACACATAGAAACTCCTTTATGCTATGGTCCTTTCAGCCATGTGGTTAAAAGGCAGCCACTATTAATCTAAATATCAACATATCTTAACACCTTGCAAAACAATGTGTCAGGAATATTGCAGGGAAAAAGAGAAAGGTAGTTCTGAGGTCTATGGCCATACAGTCTCAAAGAGTATAACTCCATCCCTTTGTGAGTTCCAAACCTGCCCAAGAGCTGATTTTCAGTAATGCTGAAAAAACCCCAAAACAGTTATCAGGACCTAATTAGAGAAAATGGTAAATCTATACAGCAGGATTTCTCTTGAAATGTATTTATAGAAATTTCTGTATTTCACAAATGACCTGCTTCTGTGGCTGACACACCGCCTGGATTATTTTTGTATTCCTTGGCATTTACTCCTACTGGAGGCATAGTGAGACATAAGGGTTGTCAGGATTAAAACTTACTTTCTTCGGGGCTATAAATGAAAACAATGCAATATTTGTGCAATAGAGTGGAGTATGTAATAGACTGGAAGGATCAAAGGAGACATGTATATGTTGGACTGTAAAACTTTTCAGGAGCACTGCTCTGAAACTGCACTTAAATGTCACCCTGTTGGAGCTGAAGCTCTCACCCTGCCCACCAGCAGCACCAGCCAAATCAGCTGACCACCCCTTGTTTTTTCAGGAACCAAGCCAGAGCTGGGCTCCCCTGGGCACCAGGCAGAGGCACACACTGCTACACTGCAGGAGAAGCAGAGCATGGCTCGATAGGCAGTGGGGCTAACACTAGTACCTTACAGGTTTTTCCTAGTCGTTTTTGCTTCCAGAATCAGCAAGACCCCAGGGTTGTCTTCTAGTCAGGATATCCTTGTATTTCTGTAAACTAATTCAGGGCTAATAATTCTCTCAGAAGCTGTGAGTTCAGCAAACTCCTTCTCCTATGAGAGCCCAAAGGACAGCAGAGCTGGCTGATTAGGCAAAAATGTCCTTACAGACTTGATTGCCATTACTAACATTATAGCTATTTGGTTCAAGATCCAGAACCAGACTTAAGCTAAACGAGATATTGGGCTAGATCCTTACTTCAGACAGCTGTGGACATTTTTTTGACTTGAGAGGTCTTAAGTGGAGCCCAGCATGATCCTGCCTAGACCTGCGATGTTTCTGATAAAGTTTGCATTGCTGGTGCCCTGTGAGTGAAAGGAGAGTGGTGTGCACTTATCTTGGGACAGCTTGCAACAGGTAGGGGTGTGGGATCTTTATGAGAGCAAAGTGACCATCCTCCCGTGGCCTGGGCTGGTCCTTAGGGAGCACAAAGGTGAATTTCTGCAGGAGAGTGGTAAAGAAAAGAAAGAGCTCCATCCTGGCCAGCTGTTCTCCCAGGCAGGCACGGCGACCTGCAAGAGAGGGAATAGAAAGTGTCCATCAAAGAGGGCATTAATCCATGCTGGAATCACTGTGGGGGGAGCAGATCCCCCTCCTGCTGTGCCTCTGACTTGCAGCTGAATACTCCCCTCAGATTTACCTGCTGAGAAGGGCATGAAGGCGTCCGGTTTCACAAACTGCCCGTTTGCATCCAGGAAGTGTTCAGGGTAAAACTCATTTGGCTTTTCCCAGACTGTCTCATCCTTCAGCACAGAAGACAAGTTGGTGATGATTGTCGTCCCCTGCACAACTCAAGAGGAAACAATTTATGTGAGAACAGCAGCATTATTTTGGCGCAGTGGACCAGCGCTGATCCCTCTTTAGTCTATGTCTCCCGTCTAATAGCAACCATCCTTGGGTGCCTCAGCATAAGCCACTCATCTCCACTTCTGCATCTTATTTAAAGCAGAGGTAAAGCAGGGCACTTTTCCAGTGACATATGGTGCCTGCCCTAGGCTCTGAAGCATCTGAACTTTTGCAATTTGTATCCTTACAGAGGCTGTTGGATGCAAATACCAATTTCATGGTTACACAGTGGAAACAGGCTCTGCTTCTCAGATCCTCCTGGACTTGTTTTATAGCTGCAGAGAAGAAGCTGACTGACAGACATCAAAGCCCAACTTTCGCAGGGGCCATGGAAAATTGCAAAGCTTTCCTGTTTCACATGTCAGCACTATAAGCCAGAGGAGATACTGCAAGGCTACCAAAAAAAAGAAAAAAAAGAAAAAAATCCCAGGCTTGAATTCTGCCAGTGCTGCCAGGGCAGCTGCCTGTCACAGTGGAAGTGGTCTGAATGTCAGTGGCATTTGAATAGCTTCAGAGGTTAGAATTTTAAATACTACTGTCTTAGGGAAGCCAGTAAGCTGGTGTTGTGTACCTCCAGAGAGCCTGTTAGGCTGCTTCCGACACAGGCAGTGAATGTCACAGCTCACAGAGAGGAAGGGAAATGTTTGCACTAAGCTGCCACTGCAGCTGGGTTCCCCATATAACCAGCATAAACCTAGAGCACAGATATGACCGCCTGCCTGGATTTAGCATGTCAAAATGTCCTACTTTAGTGCTCGCCAGTGACTGGAATTGAGTCTGGAAGTGCAACACTGCAGAGTTACGTGGGGTCACCCACACCCCAAGCCTGGTGTCTGCCCAAGGAGAGGATGCTGTATTGCTTATCTGGTCACCTTGGGAATAAAGAAGCCTTGCAACTCGGTGTCCCGGTACGTCATGTGAGGTAGTCCAACAGGAACAACATCCCCATAGCGTTGCACTTCATGGATCACAGCATTCGTGTAAGGCATGCTCACTTGGTCCTTCATGGTGGGGGGTCTGTCTCTGCCAATCACCTTATCAATCTCTGCTTGGACCTTACCTGAAAGCAGAACAGATAAGGAATTAGAGGACACTTAGATAGACAGGAGAGGCTGGTACAAGCTGAAGGATGATTGGCAGCATGAGATTGTAGGCGCTGGGTGAGAGCAGGACAGGCAATTAGTGAAAGAAACAGGAACTAGATGGGGAGGCGTTTTTCAGTTGCTCGGTGACATCTGTATAAATATTCTTTGTACACAGTGTCTTTAATAAAGGTCTTGCCAGTTGACATGCTCTCTTACCCCTCCTCTGTGCAGCTGGAAGTGCACCATTAGAGAATTTGAACTGATCAGCATCTACTCCAAATACTGGAAAGAGGGTACACTGACTACTGCAAGTCCCCAGCCTTCAAAATAAAGGTGAGATGAACTTGCTTTTCCAGTTTGCCTTTTTTATCAGGGCTTCCCCTCTGCAAAAACAGCTGTTTGGGAAATGTTTCTCCTGGCTTCTGCTAGGCCAACAATCACCAAAGCAAAATCCCCAAATCATGGAGAGAAGGTGTTCAGCCTCCTGGCAGAAAAATGCAGGTTGAAGGGAAGAGGCCACACCTCTGCCTGTTTCTGACTTACTCTGTATTTCTGGGTGGAGAAGCATATACAGCAATGCCCACCGAAGAGTGGTGGTGGTGGTCTCAGAACCAGCTCCAAACAAGTCTACAGCCACCAGACGAAGGTTATCATAGTGGAAACCGTTCTCTTCAGCTGCCTTACCCTGTGGAGAGCAAACAAGTGGGAAATTGGAGCTGGGGTATTTGCTAGCTGAGAATACCATTGTCCAGAGAAGTACTGAGAAGCACTAGTTCCATTTTTCAGTGGGAGAGTAGAGCACAGCACAGGCAATGGTCTAAGCATGACTGATGTACTTTGCAATCCTGTTCTCTCCTGTATTTGAAAGTCCTCAACCACCTCTGGAGAGATGAAAGCTACACCTGCCTTCAGGACAGGAGTGAACACTTTGTTCTCTCAGCTCAAACAAACAGCAGGCCCCTGCCACTCGCCATAACATCCTCCCCCAGAGGAGGTGGAACACAGTTATCCAGGTTTGGTGAGATCGTAAAACCCACACAGTAGAGAGGAGGCTGCATTGATGTGGCTAATGTAAAATTAACATTATTTTAAGAGAGTTATCCCTAGCTACGCATTAGAGATTCTCTCTGCTTCTGGCCTGATATTTTCTTACAATTGAAAAAAAAAAAAGATGAGGTCGTTATTGCTGCCTATTAAGTCTGTAACACCACTTTCAGCATAACTGGTCTCTCATCCAAATGCTAATTGAGCTCAAATTTGTTAGCACATGAGATATGACAAGCTCTCTGCATGAGTTCATCTTCTTGTCTTTTCTAATCCTCTTTATACTCTCCCTTCCTAGGGACTAGCTTCTGTTAAGTTATTCAGTATATTTTGATGCTGTTGTAATATGGATAGCAATTAATAAGGCATTTAAGACTCAACTGTTATTCCAATAAAAGATCTCATGCAAGGGAGCTATGAGACCAACCTGACCAAAGTTAACTCAGGAGAGGGATTTATCAGACCGGCTTATCATGGGGATCTTAGAGAAAAGAAGAGAGCTGTGAAAGAGCCAGCATGGTCAGGCTCACATCCACCCCCAGGTAGTACTGCTCAGTGCAGAGTAACACAGGTCATGTTGCTCTGCGTGTGCAGGCTGAGGGTCCAACGCATGGAGAAGGTGACCGACACCCCTGGCACGGCAGGGTTTGTTATGCAGAGCAACAGTCCAGCCTGAGCACTCGGATAGTGGAAGCAATTCACTATTAGCAGAATTTGCTAATATTGCTTGTCTGGCGCTCAGAATTTAGTGAGTCCATGTGCAGAAACATATGGTGGATGGATGGGCTAATGCAAGCACCTTTGATTTTATACTGACTTTGTGCCTCACTGAATCACAGGAAAGACTTCTTTTAATTTCAGTGAAGTTCAGATTTAGGCCTTCCTCTGATATGTAGGGAACTAGTTCTTAGCTAGCGATTCAAAGACACATATCCCAAAGGAGATGCCTTCTTTTCAAGTCATAACTTGGTTTAAAGGCAGGTACAGACTGGGCAATGACGCCAAAAAGACAGTCTGTTGCTGCAGTTTTGTAACTGACTTTGAGATATCAGTCATCGAGGCACTGACATTACACAGAATCTTGCATGTTAACTCGTTCTCTGGTGCAAACTTAGAAATATTAGTGAATTCTCAATCATCGCCTTTTAAAAGCCTTCAAAATGGTATAGGCTAGAAAGAAGGAAGTTGCTAGACTGAGGGGAATGTGAAGGTAGAAAATGGCAACGAGAATATCAGCAGATAATATGATGTCTCAAGACAGTAAAGAAAGTTACAGCATGGAGAACATCTTTCTTATGAAGATATAACATGGAAAAAAGGAGTAGGAAATTAGCTGGTAAGAAATTTTAAACATCTCTATGAAGAAAATCAGCTTCTACGAACAAGCTTAAACAGGCACAGGAACTGCCCCTGGACCTGCTGGTGTCACCCTACCTTCTCCATTTCCTTTAAAAATGCATCCGTGAGATCTCGGGTGTAAGCAGGGTCCCAGGTCTTCATGTGCTTATCTATGAGCACATCAATGAAGTCCATGAGAGCCTTTTGGTTTTGAAAGACTTTCTGTGGCAGTCCGGGGATGCGCATCAAAATGGGCACCACATTAAGAAGCTGGCGTGTGGGAACCAGAGAGAGAGAAAGAGAGAGAAGATATTATGTGATGCAAAAAAGAAAAATTATGAAAACACAGTGATCTCAATCAACAGAGGGCAGCTTCTTATAGCTCTCAGTTTACCTGAGGAAGGAATCCAGTTTCTTCATCCAGGGAATTTTCAAAGAAACGCACTAGTTTGTGGAATGTCTCATCATTGTAGTCGAAACGCTCTCCGAAGACAATGGTGCAGATCAGGTTGCAGACTGCATTATTTACAGGAACATGAACATCGAAAGAACAACCTGAAAATGGAAATGGAGACCAAGCAATGAAGCTCAGCAACACCAAGCTGTTGGACCTCAGCTGTCAGCAGCAACAGTACACGAATGCCGCCTTCATGCCTTCAAGAGAAAAAGCCCTCAAACCACTCAAAGTACAAATGCATCATACTAAGAAGTGAAGATCATCTCATTTCTTACTAATATTTGGTTGATCTGTGTTTAAAGGAGAAAACTCTTAAGAAAAGCTGAGTTGCAGGCTTGTTCTGTGACTTGACAGGTAACATGTTGTGTCTAGATGACAGATGATGTGCTGTGAACTCTCAGCTGCACTTCTATTGCATGTGATAATGTCAATATGTTTCACTAAACTTCACAAAGGTAACAGTTACCCACCTCTGGGAATAATTCTATTTTACTTCTCTATTTCTAATTTCCTATTTGTTTCCTCTTTCAAATGGCTTACTGTTACAGTAGCCACACTGTGTAAAGTAGAAGTGTCTCCAAGGAATTCATATAGACTAGAGACACTGAATTTTCTTGGGAAGAGAGCACTGCATGCGGACACGAAGGGCTTTAGTTGTACTTTGCATCACTGTATTGCCTTCTTCTGTGACTTCCCTATCCTTGTGGATGTGACAAACCTTCTTTAGACTTGAATACTGAACAAAGAAATCCAGCTTCCTCTACTACTTGCTCTTCCAAGGATTTCTTTCCCATCCCAAAGTTCCTCAAGGTAGAGAGCGTGAATTTCTTTTGCTCCTTCCAGACATGCCCGTATCTTGCCAAAACAAGACCTGAAATGATGGATGAGCAAGAAATGTCAGGATATCTCACTTGTACATCAAGGAAAGTTTGCTAGACAATAGCAATTGTGAGTTTGGAGGTACAGATCCGTGTGGATAGATGAAAGAGTCTGATCTTATACAGCTTGTTCATACAGCAATTCTGCAAATGGATTACTGCACCTTCTAATGCCTGTGCATGGCTAGCAAAGGTGGAGGGGGGATTCAATGGGAGCAACAAGGGCTACTAAGGATAAAGAAATCACCCCTTCAAACCACTCAGCATTGCACCCTTAGCTTGTGTGAACCGGGGAGCAGCTGGTGCCACCGCACAGGAGCTGAGGATGAAATGTGGGCAGGATGCTGGATCATACTGTGTCTAGGATGAAAGTTACCATGTTTTTTTTGCAACAGCAACTTGCACATAGCGCTGTTACATGCAAATTGTTGCATAAGCACGTTGGTTTACATAGGCACAGTAAGCACTAATCACTGGGTGTCAGGAGCTGGCAAGAAAGTTGTACCACTGGTAGTGTCCTAATACTGCTGCAGAGGTGTGTGCTCACACCTGGAGCTGTACTACAGCCACTAAGGGGAGCCCCCATCTCATCAAATCCGATTTTGTCACCACCAAAGTGGCAGACATACAAGGAGATTGACCCAGGGGACATGAGAAGGTGGCACCATACTAAGAAAATCTTCCATTTCAATCCTACTTGTGCTAGTGCCAGTGAATAATGCCTATTTTCAAGAGACTTGCCTTCAGATTTCTTTCCATAGCCCAGGTATTCATACATTGCAAAGTATGGCCTGTCAGCAAAGTCCTCTGACTTGTGGACCAGGGCTTCCTTCACTGTTTTATACCCATTCAGCACTACCAGGTTGGTCCAGCAGTTCTGGAGGCTATAGATGTTTCCAAACTTCTTCTGAAGCTGCCAAGACAAAAAAGTATGTCCCGGAAAATGAGCTGAATGTAACATCAGAAATATCACCATATCCTTTCTATTTTGTGATTTTTTTTGAGGTGCTTTTATTCAGTGATCTTCAGCTGATCTTTGACCTTTGTCTTTGCAGTGCAACAGCTCAGTGCCAAAGAGCAGCTGAAGCAGGGATCAATGCTCCATGAGTGGAAAAATTTAGAGTACACCTATCCCGATGTACAAACTGTTGCCATGAACATTGTGTAAGCATTTTGGATTTTGTCAAGGAACTTTTTGGGGATTTTCAAAGGCTGCATGTTCAACAATTTCCTAATACTTGTATTTACTTTTATCTGAAAGATGAGGTAAGTTTTGAGTTAGTCTACTTCTGCTGAAGGAAATATTAATTATTAGGTTATAGATGATATACCGTAAATCTGCTGTGATCTGTAAGAGACATCATGCTGACAGAAGGATGGGTGCACAGGTAATCCTGTCAGCCATGCACTCGCCATAGGATTTGACCTTGGAGCTGTCTCTTCCAGGTAGACAAGCCCTTTAACTGGACATAAACTCCTGGGAAGGGAGGTCAAAGCTCCCATGCTAGTCAGGAACACTGAACAAAGCACTCAGGAGCATGTTGTTCAAAGGCATGCAAGAGTAGCAATGCCCCACAGTTTTATTTTTCTTTTTTTCTGTTTTTTTTTTTGGTTTTTTTTTTTGTTTGTTTGGTTTTTTTTTTGTTGTTGTTGTTTCCTTTTGGGTTTGTTTTGTTTTGTTTTGTACTTAATACTTATTTGCAGTAGGGTTGAAAAGTGAATTAGCACTTCACTGGTACTAGAAATACATCATTAAAAGCGATTAACTGGTCAAGACTGTGGTTAGCATGACCTTGATGTGATACGATTTGAAAATGGTAAGCTTTTGGACTACATGCAAGCAAATGATACCAATGCTATATTTAGTTTCTCCATTTGGCAGGTTTTGGATAGACAGCTGAACAGCGCTGTCCTAGAAAAGAGGGCTTTAGAGTTTGCAAGCTGAAGCACAAAACCCCCACAGTTTATCTGCTGCAAGCTGTGCTGTGCTTTTCCTTTGAGAAAAGCTAAGCCCTGACTTTGAATAGGAACGCTACTGAGATTTTGGGCATTGCTGCTGGGGCAAATCCCACAAGCTGATCTCTTTAACTGAAACTGTCACATGCCTGCAGGCATGCTTCAGTAACTCACACAGAAGTTTGCCATTCCGCAGCCTCATTCCCAGCCCAGATATTTGTCTTACCTTGTTTGCACATCTTCCTGTTCCTTTGCCCCCAGATCTGCCCACGTGGTAGGTTAGTGGCCAGCTCTACAGCATCACCTATCATTGGGGGCACAAGAGTATCTCCGACTGAGCTCACGCAGAGGTGGGGAGATGGAGGTTGGGTGTGTGATTATTGTTTATCTGTGAGGGCCAAGTCGGTGTCCTTAGGCAGTGACTTGCTTCATCCAGGACTTTGGAGAGGGCATTGCCCTTCAGCTTTGTGCAAGAGTAGGTCATGCCAGGGTGCACTCCACCCCTCCTGGTCGTGTGAGGGGCGCTTCATTGCGGGGGCTGACACTCACCTGTTTGAAGGAGTGGGCGGGGTTGTGGAAGTCAACGGAGAGCATGGTCCCGATGAATGGCAGAGACACTGGGCCTGGTGGGTAACGGCTCCACTTTTTCCTGCGCTGCATGAAGTCAAGCAGTAAAGCAAAGACTGTAAGAAAAACTCCCAGTACAGAGATGTTGCTCCAGAGGGATGACAGCTGGGACCCCAGCCAAAGGAGCAATGCCATTTTGTAGCCTGCCTACTCCTTTTTCTTCCTCTTTGGACACGAGACTGTTTCTGCCTCCTTTTGCAATCTCTTCTCTTCTGTGTCTGACCTTTTAATATGAGACTTGGCTCGAACTCAAAGCTCCTCCTCTGCTCAGCTCAGCCCTGGGGGAGTGGTGATAGGGGTCATTCCTCCTCCCTTTCCTCCTCCAAAGCTTTTTTGTCACTGCCAAAGGAAGCGGCTCCTGCCAATAGTACCGTCCATGGGACAGAACTCAGGGAGGTCCAGTGTTTGGGTGCCCTCTCCCACAGCCAAGGCGGGATCACAGTTCACAACATGCAACCAGTCTTGCTGCATTCTCATGGGGTGATTTGGAAAGAGTTTATTTAAATCTGTGTCACCTTCTTGTTAGTACAGGCAAGTCAAGGGAGAAGCAGCTTCTAAACACAGATCACCCAGGTTTTTATTTGCAGGGCTGAGGATTGGTTTCATTGGACCTTGAGAAAGCTTAGGTCAAACATTCACTCACAGAAATCACTTGTCACAGAAATCAGCCTAAAACAGTGACCTGAGACTTTTAAAATTATTTATGTTTCTGGGATTAGCAATCTTTATCCAGCTCCAAATGTCAGTCAGCATGATGACCTTGGCTTTTGTAGAACACAGCTCAGCTACAAAGGGAGAAAGCAATATATTATAAAGAGCCTCGAATTTCCAGCCTTTTCGGCAGCAGTAATGCAAACACAATTAGAGTTAGTCACAGTATTTCCTAAAGCAGCACGGCTGTGTGCTCCTGGCATCTCTGCCATCGGAGATCAATAAACCTTGCTCTTAGGACAGTTAGTTCTAGATAAAAAGAAGCAGTAAAGCCATCACAGCTTGATCTGTGATCTCAGTGTGATCAGAGAAAAACTCCTAATGGAGAAATTGCTGCAGCAGTGATGGAGAGCTCCGAATGCAAAGCTATGCACCTGCAGAGGCTGTGAAGGCAGCTCTGCTGCGCACCCACAGCCTCAAGATGCCCCCTCCGCTGGGAGGCACCTCAGCACTCGTTATCTGCGTGCTGAGGTCACCCAGCTGGAGTCTACAGCACAATCCTGTTTTGAAAGAGTCATGGCTCAGGGTTCACCTCAAGTAGCTGTAAACAAACATACGTGGCACGGGAAACAACGGGGGGAATTACCAGCCCCTGCACGGCTTTAGAATTGTGATTTCTTTTGGGTTACAGAGACATGCTGGGATAGTTCACATGCCTGGAAAGCTGCCACAGATGGGCATAGTCTTTTCAGGAAAGACAGGCTGGAAACAATGAGGAGTGTGTTATGCAGAGGAGGGCCCAGAGCTTTGCCATGGGCCAGTTGATGGGCCAGTTGAGTGCCTGTGAGCAAGGAGAAGGTGGCAAAGCTCCACAGGCACTCACTACAGACTTCTTGATCAAGGAGAGAAAGTCAATAGAGCCAACTCACACACACGCAGGCCGTAGCACTAACTCAGGATGTGCTTTAACTGGAAGAGCTGCAAGGTCAGGCACAATCCAGGTGATTTCTGGAGCGTGCTGAAGACTTCTCGACAGAGGTGATTGATAGGACAACTAGAGGAGATGCTGTACTGGGTTTGCTGCTCGCAAAAAAGGAAGAATTGGTCCAGGACATGATGGTGAAGGAAAAGTTTGCCTGCAGCAACTATGAAACAGTAAACTACTAAATCCTACAAGAAGTCAGCAGGATAAATAGCATTACTGCCCTTGCCTTCAGGAGAGCAGATTTCACCTCGTTCAGTGATCTGCTTGGCAGGATCCCAAAGTGAGTTGCCCTGGAGAGTAAAAGGGCCTAGGAGAGCTGGTGGCTCTTCACAGGCAGCCTCCTCAAAGCGTGAGAGCAGTGTATGTCGTGTATTACCTTGACACTGTCAAAGCCTTTAACACCATTTTCCACAGTATGCTTGTAGCTAAATCAGTGAGATACAGACTGGCAAAGTAGATGATAAAGTGGGTGGATGATTGTTAGATTGTGGGGCTCAAAGAGTTGGGTTCAGCAGTACAGAATCCAGCTGGTGCATGATCACTAGTGACATCCATAGGTATCTATACTGAGGCTGATAAAGTTTAAAATATTAACAACGTGGTTGATGGGACAGAGATCACTCTTGGCAAGTACAGCCTGGGAGACCTAACAAGAGCTGAACTATGTTTGCAGAGTAGCCTGGGAGTTTGTTGGCTTTTGAGTACCCAAAATGTTTTAAACAGCTTTGCTGTGAGGTCTCAGGAGACAGAGCTGGGACAGTTCTGTACTCAGTGGACTAGCTTGAGCAGGAGATGACTGAATGCTAAAAGGTGATCAAGGACTTCCTCGCACACTGATTTTCGCAACCCACGCACTCAGATGACAAAAGATGGGAAATGTGGTCCAAAGAACATCAGGGGACATTTCCTGATCATCCCATCAGTAAAAGGAGGTGACCTTGCCTGTTTCACTTTATTTTGAGCTCCACCTTTATGAACTTCAGCTGAAAAATATCTGTCTGAGTCCTTTCCACTTTTCTTACCTTGGCTAGAGCCAAAGGCTGTTGGACTCCCATCACATACCTGCAGGCTGTAAGAAGGATGGTTGATTGGAATTCTGGAAGTGGATTTCCTTCTATAAAACATCACCCTCAAAGGCCATCAGAAGAGGAACTCTCCAGCTGCTCTGACTCCTGTGGCTCAGCCTTGGCATAAGGCAACAAGGCTGGAACCTGAAAAAGGCACCAGGTTAAGAAAACAAAAAATAGTACACAGACACAGACCTAATAATTTACACCTTTCCAAAAGGTTGCGGGATAGACATCTCCTTCTGCTCAGGGCCAGCACCAAGGACTGCTATTTCTGCAAAGGACTGGAGCAACTGTTATAGCTTTGGTAATTTCAAAGGAACAGTTTTCAAAGTAACCAAAGAAACAATAGACAACAAATCTCTTTCTGAGAGAAAGAGAAAAGGGTAATTATCCTTCTGAAGAATGAAAGATGTTCATTTGCATTTCTTTTCAATAAAGTAATATTTTGAGCAATTTTCAAGCCAGGGGAAAAAACCCTCCAAATCCATACATATTAATTTTATCTAGCTGTCGCCCTGCTGTGCTGGGTGTATGTCTTTGACTGTAAGGAGTCAATTAAGAGACAAGCTAAGTGAAATTACAGAAGTTGCACGCAGACATCACCATTCTTTGGCTGGAGAACCTGCATTACAAATAGAAAGGCAGCTTTGAGAAAAAACTTATTACTACTGCAAAACAAAGCACTCAGAAGTAACGTCAAGCAAGAGTTGCCTTTTTTTTTTTTTTTTGGATGCAATTTTAACTGAGCCTTTTTGTCCATGTAGTCCATAAGATCATTTTTAATGACGATGTCATGCTATATGTCCTTTTTGAAGGACCTTCTCTTTATTCAGTGCACAAAATAGTGTAATTAAAACAAGATTAGCAAGAAATTATCTATTTGGCTTCAAAGCCTGTTTTGCCACCTGCTGTTCACACCCTATCCATAAGGGTGTTTTACATGGGCTTTTCCACAGTGATCATCAAGTGACTGCATGGGTTCAGAGCAGACAGTCTTTTGCACCCACAGGGTCCCTCGGAGGTGCCACCAGTGGAGGCAAATGACCTTCTAAGTGTTTGTACCCAATAGGAAAAGCCTGGAAGCTGCCACACACAGGACCCATGCCCAGCTCCCAGCTGGGGTTACAAGTGGCTTCTGCAGATCTTCCTGCAGAATCACCGCTTTGGCACCCTGGACATGAAAGTCACAGATTATGTTTATGAAAACTGCTGTTTCAGTAACTACCCAGCATCACATGCTCATTTCTTCACAGAGGCGGGGTGAAAATCTTTCAGTGTTCAAAGAAACACCCTTCCCTCCTTCTTTGCTTCAATACTGGAGCCAGCCAGGAAGTATTGCACAGATAGCATGAATATTTCCTTGAGTTTTCAGAAAATTTTCTTCCAAATCCCAGCAGGCTGACTGCTTTCCCCCTAACACCATTAGATGTACCCAAACCTCAGCAATGTCTCATTCCGGAGGAGCAAAGCCTCTTGGAACAGCACTGGTCAGCATGAAGCCTGCTGTTTGCATTCCCTGGCTGTCCACCTCTCAGCCTACAGCAGAGCTGGGTCTGATGAAGACCCCAGAAACCTTTCCTCTTTGGTGGCCTCTTCTGAGCACAGAAAACATGGCCTCCCACTCAGTCTCAGACTTTTTTGGTCTTTCCTCCACCTCCTTTTTTCTGCCCACCCCCTCTCTTTTGCCTGTTCTGCCTTCACTTGGACAGCCTCTCCATCTGACCATTTCAGTGATGGAAGGGGCAAGAGGTGCACAGAGGAGACCAGCTTCACACTTGTCATTCACCCTTGCCAGCCTCTGGCAGCCAGCAGTAACCACCACCTGCTTTGTTCAGACATCTTGGGGGAATTTTAGATGAAAAACTGAGAACTCTATCAAGCACACGCAAACTGGGTTTTCAAGTGCTTGTAATGTAGCCAAGTTTGAGCACAGTTTTAGAGAGCTGGTGCAATGTGTCTTCCTAACACAAAGCTGCCTCCTGCCAAATTTTGCATGTAATGCTTCAAAGCATTAAACTGAGAAAGGAAAATATCACCAGAAATTTTTCTAATGGGTTAGGAGAAGGTCAGACAAACAATGGGTTTCTAAGAACAATGTCAGCCATTAGAAAAGGATCAAAAGTTTTTTGGCTGAATGTTCCCAAACAAATTTAGCCTGAGGCACAACCCCGACTCAGGAACTTTTAGTCTCCACTGGTTCATTGTGATTTTCTTGGCCCTCAGATGGGGGGGTGTTAAACATTGGGTACTTCCGCAGTCTTAAGATGGACTGTGCTAACAGCTTGTTCATAATAAAGCAGTCAGCAGAACTGAAATAGCCAAGTCTTTCATAGTTACTGTTACTATGACTTACTGCCAGCCTTCCCACATTGCAAAGAAATCTGTTCTTCAGGCTTTTCTTCCTGAAATTCCCCATGGCTTCCTACCCTTTCTCCTACCTCAGTCACAGCAGTTCACTTACCACCAAAAGGAATTGTAGTTGGACTTTGCCTCTTTCATCCACCCCTTGTCATGCTGTCCCATTCCCATCTCTTGCTCTTAAAGAGCAATGACTCTGAACTCTGAACTGAAAGCAGGGCAGGTCTTGGGCCCCATCTTTCCGCCCAGAGAGACAATTCTGTGCTGGTGCCGTAAGACGTCGAGGAGCCGGGCTCCAGCAACCACTGTGAGCAGCTGGGCAGTGTGAGCTGTGCATTCACTGCAGGCATCAACATCTGGATGAGTAAAGCAGCCACAGAGATGAAGTCGTTACCAGACAAGCCTCAGACAGTAAGGGCTGAAGAACTGAAATGATAAGAGCAGAATGGCTTCATTTTGACTTGATATTTCACAGAATTCAGGTGATAGAGGACTGAACTCACATCTGTATGTAACACTGCCCAGTGAGGGTTTTGCCAGTTCAGCAAGTGACCGGCCAAGGGTAGTCGTGGATCCTTAACCCCAGCATCCTTATCGTGTTAACTGGGGTTAAAGCAGAAATCAAAACAATCTAGCTTGGTTTTAATCACTAAATTCAAGTTCAGGTTCTCCTACAGGCCTTAATTCCTCAGGCTAAAATGTTCCCACTGTTACCTTCATCTGAGTTAGCCAAACAGAGCTCAGCAGTTTCTAACCCCAGCATGGAGAGGTAACGAACCAAGGTGCTGCTTGGCACGGGCTGTTGTACCAACACTGGTCTCAAATGCCTCCTGAAGATTCTGTTAAACCTCTGTGATGTGGCTGAGCTCTGGGAAGGTGCCTGCTCGTTCAGAAAATGACTGGCAGCAGTCTTGACTCACACTCTCTTGTGAAACTGTCAGAAAAATATGGCTTACGCCCCCTTTACCATAGGCTGTTGATTTGTCTCAGCTGCTGGTTTTGGTTTCTTGCTTATTAAGCTTCTCAGGAGCTGTGAATATATTTTTTTTCTTTTCATTTTTGATTCAGTACTGATACCTTGGGGTTTTTCTTTGCTGTAATGAGAGCATCCAGGGGAATTTTGGACACAGCTCCTGGCTAAAATCCTGTTATTAATTTTTTTTTTTCATAAGAGATGCATTTAAACCCATATGGGGAAACTCATCCTACTTTTCTGAAGTGTGAGATCAGTGTGACACCTTTGAAAATAATAGTGTGATTAAATCCAGGTTTGGAAGCCAGGCAGAGAAAAGCATCTTGGTTTAGTTTCTGCCATTGATTTGCCCTGTGAGTTAGATACAAACACTCTGCTGGCTGCTGGCTCCGTTTCCTTGCTTGCAAAATATGTCTAATGGAGCTGTTTACCCAGTTGTGATAACGAATCTACAAGTCTTGGTGCAAAGGACGTTAATGAGCACCGATACCATAATTATTACAAAGCAAAGAGATGGGTTGCCAAAGATCTGAGAATAGAGATTAAAATAGATAAAGAGCTAATTTGAAGACTCACTTTTGTTCCAGGAAGCATCTCGCTATGATCTTTTTCTTCTGGCAGAGGGAGTATTTCACAGGGAGCATTTTGCTGCTGTCTCCATGCATTGGAAGGATAGTCAGGATGCTGTTTTTTCGCCGTTAGGTGCTCAATTCGGTTTTTTATGAATCAAAATAAAAAGGGAAGCTAATCTGGCTAAAAAGAGAATTGCATTTTTCTCCTGTGCTCATGGCCCTCAGGAGTAGACAGAAAAACCTTGGGTGATGCTGTCTCCTCATAGGCAAGTCAGATTTCTCTCTTTTTTCACTCCAAGCTCATTAACCTGTTTCTGATGGCTGCCAAACATCCCTGGCTCCCTAGGAAAGCATTCAGAGCAGCGTGTGCTCAGCACATCTCATAAAGAGGAGATGAAGAGAGGCATTACTTCTGAAGCATACTTGCTGTTAAAATTTCCTTACAGTCCGTGAAGGTAGAAGTGACTATCTCTCTTCACATCACCTTCCCGCTGGCTTGGTGGCTGTGATTGCTCCAACAGTAAGAATGAAAATATTCCTGTTTTGGGAAAGTGGTGCATTATCTACTTTGTTGTTCAAGCGAGTGCTCAGAGTGATGCCACAGCAGTTGTTTTGGTGCACGCTGTTAGCTCCTGCCTCATTCAGGTTACACAAACATTTTCAATACTGTGAGCATGTGCTGTCACTCAGCTCGGGACCCCTCTTCTCCCCTTGTGCCACCACACCTGCACAGCTGTTTAGCACAGAGAAACTTGTGTTAGCTGACCTGTCACTGTACGAGAAGGTGTGCAGACATGAGCCTCTCAAAACCCTTCTTTCTGTGTGTTTGCCTTGGGCCAGGTCTGGCAGACACAGAAAGAGTAGAACCATGCCTAGTCTGGGGCCCTGCTGGATCTGTCTCTACGGAGGGATGACAGCAGGTATCTGCTCCTTGTGAGTTTAAGACTGAACTGTAAGGGAACTAAAGCACAGGGCATCAAGCACAGCAACCACCTGAGTGAACGGAGCCCAGGCACTTTTGCCCACCTGGGCTCAGACTGCCAATGCAAGGCAGGCAGCCCACTCTCCGTGGCACTAGCAAAAAAGTTGCAGGCAGAAGTGACACTGAAGCTTTCCCGTGTTTAAAAGACAGCGAATGCAGGTTCAGTGCACTTTCATGAACCTGGATGTTCTCTGTAGCTATTTATTAACCTCACGCAGCCCCTAGGACAGGCATTCGCTGCTACGTGGCTGAACAGGTGCAGGTGGTGGGAGGTACCTGCAGGTTGGGCATGTCATGGGCATGTGTGAGTCACACGGCAGGGACAACACTGGGAACGTGGTTCCCACTGCCACAGTAAAAGTGACATGAGTCCAGCTGGCACCCCACAAACGGAGAGCTTTCCATCCCTGCGACAGGCTGCCAGCAGGCTGCCAGCGGATCCTCCTCCAACCACTAAAAACCGTGTGGCTTCTCCCGGCAACCTGCGAAAGCCAGAAGACACCTCTAGCTCTGTTCACTAACAAACCGGAACAAACCCCAACAATCTCAGCACTCCTGTCTTACTCACAGCCACCTGAGGAGCTTTGAGGAGCAGGAATTAATGACAAGATGGAATAAAAATAGTGGCTGATAGAGAAATCCAAAGAGAGGAGGGAAGAAGTGGTAAAGACAGCACAGTCTGGACAGCAGACTGTCACTGGCAAAGGCACATGTAGTAACAGGCCAGACTTAACGGCAGAGGAAGATGTGGCTGCTGCTCACTGGGTACAAATTGTCAATTTTTCTGTCAAGCAATTAATGATCTGAATTCTGCCCTTTGCTCAGCAGTCCATTAAGGCAGTAGAAGATGATGAGCGGAAGAACTTATAGCAATTCTATTAAAAAACTATAAATAGCTTTAACACTAAAAATGAAATGTGCATTTGTCCCAGCACTTTTTGTCTAAATGACATTAATGCACTAAACTGAAAATACTCGAACATACAGTTTTGATGATCTAAACACTCTGTTAATCATTTCTGAGAGCATAATGTGCTTGTTGTTAGAGTACAGAGTTTATTATTTTGCTATTTTCATAAATAACACAGAATCAAGCTCTTGTTAACAATTTTTCATGATTTTATCTTCACTTTTTCTGTCAGTATAAACAATGGCTTGAATACAAGTCAGCATTTAGAAGTTTTTCTCAGTGTGCTGGAAACAGAACATTGTTGTGTGTCACTATGACAGTGAAATGGGTTGTTTATACTTGATTTCTGCGTGATGCTCCTAATGATAGTTCATGCTTCACAAATCTGAATGTGCATTGGAAATCAGAATGTGTATTTTAACTTTTTTTATGAATAGGAAACCCACAAATAACTTTTGGTTTGAAATAGTGGCTCAGTCATCCTCACAGTTTGATTAATAACAGTGGGAGCATATGGAGGGAAACAGAAGTCAGAAATAATGAAAGTGCAGGCAAGATCCTACTACAGTGTTTAGCTGGTCGGTTACCCTTGGAGCTCTATCTCAAATGATCTGTAGGTTACTTTTGCCAGTACTCTCATAGCAACCATACATAACAAGCTTATTTTCCTGTGCTCATTTGTAATTGTGGTTTTGCATCATCAACAAAAATACCCCCACTCTTTTACCCAGGAGGTATCCATGGGCAGTGATCTTTCCACAGGAAGCTTCCTAAACCTGCTGACTCCCGGGTCCCCAGGGGATGGCTGTGTGGTGCCCACAGCTCAGAGCGAGGTGTTGCTGAGCACCAAAACATGCAGGGCTGAGCTAGCCATAAAAAATGAATGCTCTTTGTGGTAAATAATGCTTTAAACCTTTATGTTGGGTTGCTTAAAAAAAAAACCACAAAAAACCTGGAAATTTTCAAAGCCGTGCCACAGATGGAGATGACAAACCTTAGTTTTCCCATGGACTGAATACAGGCACCATGTATGTGTCAGCACCTTTCCGCAGCTCCCTTCTCATTTGCGTTACTCCAGGATAAGACAAATTGGCTCAAGAGAGAAAGGTCTAAAACAAATCCTCAATTATTGTATTTACTTTGTTACTCCTTATTGCCTATTCCAAAGTCCAAAGCTTTTTGATTCGTCTTCACTCTGTCTTGAACTATGACCTAATTTCTAGGGTGGCCTTTGCACTCAGGGCTAAAAATTCAGCAACTATTTCTAACTTTCCCTGTTTTCCTGTGCAAGTCTCATAAATTTGATAGCGAAGGGCACCTCCTGGGCTGACAACTTTATGGCAGATGGATCCCACCACCCACCTAGACCCGCGGAAACAGAATCCACATGGGTCTGTACGAGCACACCTTGCTGCTTTTGCTGCCAGAGGGAAGAGGGGTAGAGGAGAAAAAGCTGCCAACCCAGCCAAGCTGACTTCTGTGGTCTCTGCCGTGAGCTGAGAGCTGCCACTGATCACATTGTCTTTTCCTGCCTGGTTGCTCTGGGGAAGTGTCTCCAGACCCTCAGGGCAGTACTCACTCTCAGTGTCACACAGTGCAGTTTTCAGCTGGGAGCACAACTACCTCTCATCAGGGGCAGCAGCCGGTCTGCCACCCCTGCCAGAAAGGGGTGCTGTAAAAACCTCCTCTGACAGAGAAACTTTCATCTTCTGCCTCATCTGCTCCGACTCTGCCCTGCAGATTCCAAAGAGTGGTTTCTCATCAGCCTGCAAAACCAGGAGACGCACGCAAAAACTTGGCTGAAACCCCGCTATATTCTTCTACGAGCGCTAAGGGAGCAGCCACAAGGCTCAGCGAGAGCAAGGGAATGGCCTTATGTCATCCTCCAAATGCTACAGACGGCCTTTGGGCAGCCCCAGCTCCGCGCCCTCTGTCCGCCCGGAATTAGCGCGCGGGCTTTGCCGGAGCGTGAATTCAGAGCCTTTGGGTGGCAGCACCAATCAGCCCTCGGGCTGTGCCCCGCAGCGCTGCTCCAGCCGGGACAGGGGCTGGCACGGACAGAAACAGCAGGGCTGGGGGGCTGCAGCGGTTGAAGGGTGGGCAGGTGAGCAGGCACAGGAAGGTGCGGAGAGGTCGGATTGTGAGAAGGAAAGGCACCCTACAGGACAGAGGGGATTTTGCACCGCACAGGATTAGGTGAGGTGGGCTGAGACCTGCGGTTTCTACGCCAGGTTGAGATGGATCACCAGCCTGAGAGCACCCTGCTGGCAGGGATGGAAAGCCACTGCCATCTGACATGCTCTGCGATGTGCATGGCCTAGGGCTTCAGTCCCACTTCCCTCAAGCAGGCTAGGTGTGACCAGAGTCAGGCTGAAGACCTCTGGTCTCCAGAGTGTCAACCCGAATGTCACATTTGCTGGAAAGCAGGAAAAAAGCAAGCAGGGAACTAGCAGAAAGTTTCATTTAGAAGAAATAAGGCCTTGAAGACAGAAGCTCTGGTACCTTTCCGAAAGGCTTCATGAAAGCAGTGATCCGCACGCCCCTTTCCTCCTGGCTGTGGAAGAGGGATCACGGCGAAGTTCCCTGCAGGAATGGGGTCCAGAATAACCACCTGCTGCTGCTGCAACTTCCCAAGCTACTCTGGACAGCTCTGCACGTGTGCTGGATTTCAGGATTAAAACCACTGCTGCTCCAGGAGAACAGCTCAGTAGTACAGGAATGGGATCCCAGAGAGGGTATGGAGTACTCACCCTGAAGGTTTTCAAAACTTGACTATCCAAAGCCTTGAACAAGCTGGTATAGTTCAGAGGCTGGCCTTCACAGAGCCACCAGCTTGGGCGAGAGACCTTGAGAGGTGCCTTCCAGTCTATTCTGAATCAGGATTTCCAGAGAGCTCTAAAACATGAACGTTTCAGACAGGATGACAGGAAAAAAATTGATGTGTGTCATTTTTGTAATAGTCTCGTCTGATCACAGACACAATTTGAATTCTTATTTAACTCTTTGATCTAGAGCAGGTATGCCTTTGTAGACATTGGAGAAAATTTCCTCCATTTCAGAAAAGAAAAAAACTAAGTTGAAAGTCTGGAATAAATTTACTGAGTCTAAAAAGAACCCCCAAAAAAACGAGAGAAAAAGGCAGAATTTGAGGACTTCAGACCTGCCCAGATGATAAGGACACGTGATAGACCAAAAACCCAATTGGAGAGGCTGCAGACGTGGAAGAGCACTGCAATAGCCACAACATACCAAGGCAGGAACCTCTGTGTGAACCTTTTTGTACTGCCTGAGGAACAGAGACCAGCTACAGACTCCCTTGATCCCACCTCAGGAGGAGAGAGAGTGCTCCTGCATCCCAAATCCTTTGGGCTACAACTCCTTGAGTGACTCCAAGATGAATTATGACAAACAGGACGAGATACCTGCAAGCAACACAGACACATGACACACAGATTACCTGTAAGCAATGTAAAAGATGGAGAACCACAATGACAGTCTTACAAAGACACCTGTAGTCAATGGAAATGAGGATGGAAGCATCTCCACCTGTTCCTACTTGTTTATGTACTGTCAGGTGCTCTTTGAATCTGAGTTGGCCCAAGGCTTTTCCGAATGACTGGGGCTCTTGTCTGCTCAGGCACTTACAACAGTCTGAGCTGCACAGGCTGCAGCAGAAATCAAGCTCCAACACTCACTGTCAGTTGAGGAAGAAGTGAAAACAACAGGGAAATACAGGAGTTGGTGGTTTGTCTGTCCTACAACAGGAGTTGCTGTGTTGTGTGGCTGTGAGAAGCTCATTTCAAGGATGAGCACTTATGAAGTTATGGCCTGAAGGCACAAACCCTGCTTAATGCATGGAAGGATTTGTTTCATGAACACTGCCTCTTTGCCAGACAGAGGCACAGTGCCTTGTGGGAGACTTTGAATCGTGACATTTTAGTTGCTGAAGTCCCCTCTGAACTCCTGACAGACCTTGGCTGTGGTTTTTATCACTCCCACCCAAGGTCACACAAGCTGGGCAATGAACTCTCAGCTACTGAACCCTTGTACTCGTGTATTTCCAGACATATGTATACACTTACAAATCAAAAAGGTAAGTTGCATGTGTTCTTAAAAACCACAAATTGGTATATCTTTAATGTACCTGGTGAAGAAAAGGGTAGGCCAAGGGGCTGTGGCAAACAACCAGATGAAAAGGCTTGCTCAGGCAAGCCCCAGACTCGTTCTTTCTCCTGCATTGCGAAGGACAAGAAAAAGTTCCACCAGATTCTGCACAGAACACTTGACTGCAAATTGAGAAAGTTTTGTTTAGGTTTTTGATCAGCTACTCCCAAAGTTCAAGTAACTCAAATAAACACTAAAAATAAGGGGCAAATCTTTCTATTTAGTCAGAAATGGTAAATACAGGTTGGCGCCTGTCTCAAGCAGCTCTTTCAGAGCGCTCAAACGAAACCCTAGAAAATGAACATCAGCTTTTGTGTTCCACAGTTTCTGTGGGGTGCTACTGACCGGAGGTGGAAAACCAACACAATGCATGTGTGAGGAAGGACCAGCCAAACCAGGTGACCTGGGCAACATTCCCTTTTGAAGCACAACTAAGACTATCACCTATTTGGAACAACCAGTTGATTTCAGAGTTGATTTCAGGGCCTGTTGCTGTGCAGTCTAATAAATGGCACACGATAGGTTTGGTATGGTACCTTCCTGGACTGCTCTTCCAAAACTCACACACATGTGACTTCACACAGAAGAGGTGAGCAGGAACAGCCACCTCCACCAGTGAGGACTACAGGCCTTCAAGAGCCTTTCCACTGGTCTCAGGTCTCCTCTCATGTCTTAGTATAACTAAAGGGAGCCCCAGGAACAAACCTTCCCTGACTTCTACTGACCTGTTATTTCTCCGTGGCTCTGTTTTCTCACCTCTCCTTACCTTCGAGAGGAACTTTGGACCATAAAGCTGCAGTGCTCAGCTCCGGGCTGAATCCATCAAATGTGGGTGGTGAGCAGTGTTTGAGGCCAGTGGGCCACAATCCGAAGCAGAATTTGTCCCAGTTACTGGCAGTCTACAGTCACTGTTGCCAATTATTTGGGATCGGAATTAGTGTTTCTCCTAATCTGTACGTCTTCTGATCAGTTCTTCTTCTAGACTGCAATAATTCTGCGCAGTCAAAAAGATGCACCTTCTTTACCTCTTCTTCTGAAGCAATAGACCATAAACTCGATGTTTGCCAAGTCCATCTTTCACATTTGTCATAAGGAACGTTTACACTTCTCCTGTACTGGCATCTTTTCCAAGTCTTTTGTGTTCCTGTGGCAACATGCAGCTGTTGTTTTTAATAAAAATGAGTGGTACAGCCAGAGTAGGCCACGAGGACTGCACCCATCAATACCAGCTCTTTAAGGCTGCAAACGCTTACCTCCATCTCACAGCTCTGGAAACTTCTCCTGGTAGACTTTCCTGTCCTGCGCAGCCAAGAACATTTCCTATTCGGAGCAGAACTGAACGCAACTCTGGAAATCTGCTTAGAGACTACAAAATTGGGCTATTCTGTATGGCCTCCGGTTTTGGTAGCCGGAAAAGTCTTCATCATCGGCACTAGAGAAACTTTGCTTATTTTCTTGCAGAGAGCAGCTTTTTGGTTTCATTCCCAAACGACCACTTAGATTTTTGCCATCTATCACCTGTACAGGTAACAATTCCTCTTCAAAAGTTTTAGCCACAGCAGCACACCAGGTGAACAGACATACTGCAACATCCAGCGACCTCATCTCGGGCTTCCAGAGCAGCAAAGATATTACAAACCCCAGAAATGTTACAGTAAATTGGTCTTTGTTCTGCTTATACACACTGTGCTTTTTTGCCTCTCTGAGATCCATTTCCACCTGCCAATTCTTAATTTCCTAGTACAACACTGAACAATAGCCTGTTTTTCTGTATTTCCCCTGACTACAAATGGGAACCAAGAGATCTGTCTTACTTGTAAGGTACTTCAACTCCAGGTGACGAAAAAGTGCACAAGAAGTAGATGTTATGCCCCGCAGTACAGGTCAAATATCTATTCATGGTAATTCCAACAGTTCCCAAATAATGTCCTCAAAATAATCTACAATTTATAAGAATCTAATGATTCCATTTCTCTTCTGAGAGGTCAACCCAGCTCAGATGTGCAGGAACTCAGGTGAAAGTCTCATTAAGTTTTCCTAATACAAATGGTGTAAAATGTGCAGGCTTCTATTTCTTAATAAAACCATGAAATGTGGTAACCTTTTTTTGATAAACTGGTTTCAGCTCAGGGGACTCTCACACAATGCAGACTTATCCTTACACCACCTATTTATCTTCAGTGTAAACGCCTCCCAGCCCTTTCTCTGACCGTTTCTCTGCCATTCTTTGCTGCTCCCCACTAGAAGATGCGGCACTGAAAATAGGCAATTTCAGTAAAACTCGGAAAACCACTGCCATGATTATATCTCAAAGCCAAGGAGCACTGACCTCCAATCCCACTGCAAACCTGAAGTTTGGCTGTCAGCAGGTGTAGCTACAGCCCCAAAGCCCCTAATGCAATGCAGGTGGTATTTGCAGATGACCTGGCTGTGCTCACGTTCAGGAGCACGTGCAGGTTTTATCACACAGAGGTGGATACACCAGCCTGAATCCTGATCCCCAGCCAGAACAGAACATTTCCTTCACAGGAGAGTTGCTATGAGCTAGAAGACTGTTTTTCTTGTTCAAATTATTTGCATGAGAGGTAAGTCTCTCTAGGGCTGCTAAGAAATACCAGCATTTCTAAAGCTGGCCAGGCAAGGTCAAAACCTTGAAACCATAGCATTAAAAGTCAGTGAAGCAATACATTACAAAAACCCTCTAGAGGATGAGGAGGAAAGGGAAGCAATCCAGGTATAGCCCTATGAAAGAAACCAGCAAACAAGCAATGCTTCCCTCCTAATTCAGGCTCCCCTCTGTAGAAGCACCAACTGAGGTATGGGTCCCACTTAAGAAATTAAATCCTACAAAAAGATTCTGTACGCAGCACCCTCTTCACTCACCAGCTGGACGACAGAGCTGACCTTCTGGATCCCACTAAAAGTACAGAGCAAAATATTAAACACTCGCATGCAGAGACAATGACAGCAACTATTTCAATGACCTCTGCACTCAAAGGAAAACCTAAATCTCTCCTTCAAAGCTTTACATAATAATTCTTAGCTGAATAGCACAGATAAGTTTAGGAGCTGATGGTGCAGGTATCATTTGGAGCGAATTTTTCAGTGATGTGCATTAGCCAAGCTCTCTTCAGTGTGCAGCAATGCCAGAGAGAATAACCAGTGTTACTGGTCTCCCACAATTTTCTAATAATTACTTTTGCCCTCTACCTTTATTGACTAAATTCTCTGACTCACAACTTACCTTAAAAAAACCCCAAACAAAAAGCCAAACCAAAGACTAAACACGTTTGTTAGAATCTCATCCTGTTTCACAACAGGGATTTCTGACCCAAAACTAAGACTGAAACTACACTTTCAGCATCTCATAAGAAAGTCAGTAGAGCCACGTTTGTTTTCTAGATCTGTAACTGAACCTGGATTACCTGTCCTCTCTCTGTGCTTTTACACGTAACTTTTAATCACTTTAAAAAAAATAAAAATCCAGAACATTCTCAAGTATCCAGATATCCTGTTCCACTTCCAAAGGTCTGATATTTCCACTCAATTTTCTACATTTTTACATAGAGGACTGCTTCTTCCAATCATTTTGGTAAGTCAAAGACCTAGTCAGACAAACCCATACTGTGTCCCTCTACCAAGTGTTTCTACCATATCCAGGACACCCACTGCACTCAAGACAGCACAGGTAGTTTCCTGATGTAATAACATGATTAATAGGCATGATAATTTAGAAAGTTTATATCCAACTCAGCCCCAAAATGTTCCCCCTGTAAATGGTAAGTGCACCACGTTAAGGTATTATTTCCTCACATACATTTCTATGTACATTACAGCTTACACAGTACTGCACATAACCGGTCCAAATACCAGAGCTGTCATTTAACTGCCCACATCTAAACGAACTACCTTTTTTTAAATGCATGCCCTACCGAAAATGTTTTTCTTTACCTTGGCTTGAGGTGGACTCCGTGAACCAGCTGTGCAACGTTCGTCAGCAGATGCTCTGCCCTGACCCCCACAGAGGTTTTTGTTTCGGCACCATTTCACATCATCACTTGGCCTTGTTCTAAGCGTTTCAGAAGGTTCAAGAATATCACAACCCCAGGTAAAATCCCCTTTGTAACTACATGGTACCTTCTGCAGTGGCAGCTGAGACTGGTTTCTCCTGTGCTGGACAATCCAGGAGTCTGTGCCTTGGATTTCCAAGTGTGGATTTCAACATGCAACAAAAATCCATTACAAATGTATCAATCAACAGCTCCTGGTATCAAGGTATCCTTGCTGTACATATTCCAGGGTCTCCGTCAGCTCCTCCAGGAGGAGTCCCTTTATCCTTGTCACATCAACAAACATCCTTTGCATGTTGAATCCATTGCATATCCTTTATGGGAAAACGTGATCTTTTGCTTTGACCGCGTTCGGCACGGGTGACTTGCTCCGGTTACCCACTGGAGCTTCCTTTTTAAATGGTAACCACGCACTTCGGAAACGCTGCTAAATCCCCACATACAATTGCCACCACACTGGTGTAAGTCTCCTTCCTTTCAAGGGATCCCGATGGGAGTCAGACAGCATGGAGAAACACTTGGAAAATGAGCCTCCTTATCCAAACTCTCATTAGGTCACTCCTCATCCAAACAGGTAATTCCCAAGTGGCTGCCAGGCTGTTCATTTTCCTTTATACACAATCTGTGCTTCAACGTTCTGCTGCAGGTCATTTCTGCTCCACAAATCCTAAATTAGCAAAGACTTCCAACCCTTTTCTTTCTTTCCAGTTTAGAGTATCCATGAGATCAAGATGTTAATTGCTTTTGCAGGATGGACTAGGTGAATGTTCTGTACAACAGCTGCTTTCAGAATCCACTCAGCACTTTATTATTTTCTCAGCCAAAAGAAATTTTTATTTCCAACCAGATTTTATGACTGTTCTGGATCATTTCCAGGTTCTCCCAAGAAGCCATTACACATTGCTTAAATTCCTCCTGGCTTGGTTTTAGAATTGTGGTATCTCTGGCCAACAAAGGTGACCAACATGCACGATCCCCTCCCTACTAGAGAGCAGCCACCCCCTGTGACCACAGCTGAGCTGAAGGGTTTTAAACACTCCCCACTGAGAAATACTTCCCACGGAGTCAGCTGTGGTACCATTTCTTTATTTTCTCGACACGACTCCCACTACTTTCCAACCACGGTGCACGAGGAAATATTGAATCTCCACAATTGCCACAGGCTCCCACATGGAAAACCTCCAAGGCTCCCTCCCAGCTACCCAAAAACCTTCTGCCTCTGCTGTGTGACACCACCCTGAAGAGCCAAAAGCGTCACATTCAGCAGTTGCGGCACACGCTGGGCCGCTGTCACGGTGCTGCAGAGTTGACTCTTCACCGACATAAATACCAATGCAGTAACCTTTTTTTTTTTTTTTTTTTTTTTTAGAATAGGTAGAATAGAACAGACACTATGAAAAAAAAAAACAATTTTTATTCAGTTGAAAAGAAGTCATTTACTCAATCACATTAACTATGCTAAAAATGATTTTTTTTCTGACTACACCAGCAGTTAAATATTTTCAGCACCAATTCAGGACACATTAGTGACATTTATCACAACAGGTCTATTTCTCAATGTAAAGGACATACTAACTTCAGTAGCTGCTACTGGGAAAGGAATAAGCAGAGGACTGCCTTTCTTTCCAAATACTTATGAGTGAAAGTAGCAACTTCTAGAAATAAATAACTGCCAAATTATCTCCCAAATCTTTAAATCGATCTTTTAAAAATAGAGTTAAAATAGATATCTTAATATGAGCTATCATAGATTTTATTTGTATGTGCTGAATACTCCAAAATGCGAGCAGTTGAGCAAGCATCCAGTACATAACTTTTAAAATAGTTCTTCCCTCCCCACAATATCAACCCCATTTTTTATCCATGTCATGCTGGTTAGATCCCTATCTCTAGTGACTTCCCAGTAAACACCACGCTGTTTGATATCGCTAGGATATGCTACCGTTCTATGAGTGAAAGACGTCAGTGACCTGGTGAAATACCACCAACTCACACGAACAGAAAATTCATCCAGTCATTGGCTCGTTATCTCTGAACATCAAATAAATCCTAAGCTTTAGTTTTTCAAAGCCTTTGTGGTCTTCCTCTCGCTGGGCCAGTTCAGAAGGTCATCACTGAAGGCAGAACCGATGAAGGCAAAGAAACCAAAAAGCAGCAGATAGTACTGTCTCTCTCTGTCCTTTTAAACAAATCAAGTTCGCACAAAACAAAAGGAGACAAGGTTAAAATGAAGTTTATTAGTTTTTTTGGCTTTTTTAAGCTTTTTTTATATAAAACTGTTTGTGAAACAGCTATTTTTATTCCCATGGCAGAGTGACCCCTGAAAGATGCACTAACCCCTTTCTTAAGGCCTTAACAAGAAAAAATTATGATTTTTTGTTTTGTTTTGTTCCTTAAACCCGAATGTTTTAAAATTACATAATTTACAAAAAAACCCCCACCCCAAATAACCATATTGTGTAGGCTGTTACACTGACATTCCCTCTTCCTTCCTTAGGAAAAGCAAATACATAAAATAAAAAGATGGGCCAAGTGGATTTTCCCCAATCAGTTTGAAGATGCATTGACTCCACCAACATTCAGACTTCCTCTTGTTCCCTAGTCTGGCAGGTAAACCATGACTTCCTCTCACCTGCCTTCCAAACTGAAGGCAGCTTCTTGGAATGATTTGGGGGTGCACTTTGTTGCCACAAAGGAGAGATACTCCCTTGCCTGGCGTGGGACAGCTGTTCCCACACAAATGGGATCAAACAGGCAGCAGCCTCTTACTTCATGGGCCTCATGACCCAAGAGTCTTCGGACGTTTTTCAAGCTTACGCTTTTAACAGTGTTTCTCAAAACACTGCCCCTCAGACACGAGTACTGACACCCCATCACCTGCCACCATCCAAGCCTTCCTCCCACACCCTGCAACCAATTCATCAGTATTTTATTTGCCTTTTAAAATGGAATTTCGTTGGATGTTGTGAGAAAGAAAGCAAGAGGAACAGAGACAAGTCCTGTTTGGAGTGCTCCCAATTCTGCTGTTCTTTCCCACAAAATGTTAGGCTCAATGAGCCTTCCTTTACTTTTGGGTTTAATATTTACTTTAGCTATAGGTTTCTTTTTTAATTTATATGGGGTTTTGTTAATTTTAATTAAAAGCATCAAAAGGGATATAGCGCATCTTTCATTTAAAACAAAGTCTTTCAAGACTAAAAAATAGATCTTTATATATATATATATTTATCCCTCCCTCTTTAATTCCCCCCACCTGTTTCCTTTTTCCCCCTCCCCTTCCCACTGTCACTATGGAGATTGTGTCCATGGAAACAGCTGGTTCAGACTCCTTGGTCAGATTCTGTGATGTCATCAGTCTTGAGTGTGATGTAAGAATTTATGAAGGAAGTGCTGGCATTGGCAGGCACGTCGAGAGGGGGCATGGCTGCACAGTGGGAGAGATTCCATTCAGTCACGAATGTCCACCGCTTTTTATCTCAACAGCCTAACCTGAAAAACAAAGTGAAAATAATATTGGAATGGCTCCTTCCCTCTGCCTGCCAGCAGGCCCCCCAGGCTCTGGAAAAACCCACTCAGCACCTACCACAGCGGCAACACCAAGAGCTCTTTAGTTTTGTGGACTGAAAACGGATGGAAGCACAACGGTAAGGAATTCATAAAAGCAAATCCATGGATAAAAAGCACTAGTTTAACAACCAGTAAAAAATTAAACAAGGCCAGTTATGGAGCAGGTCCAGGATGACAGGATGATCCGTGCCATGACTCTGACAGAGGCGCTACCGCCAGCGGCCAGAGAGCAGCTCGCTCACCTCGCGCTCGCTCCTCACATGTCATGACGGTGAGAACGGGAAGCAGAGGGGCCAAGTGTTCCAATGAGAAGGCAGCTGCTGGGATGCCATGCTGCCCCTCAGGGGCTGGACCCACGTGTTTTCATATACACTACCACCCACCACTGCTTTCCAGTGAACATGCAGCAGACAGTGAAACCACTATCAAAATTACAGGAGTCCAGTCGCCGGAAACAGATCTGGGAAATGGCTACATTTCACCAGCTAAAGGTAAAGGTGTGGTTTGGCTAACTGCAGGGCAGGTAACATTTCTTTATGTAGCTTTTTTGTTCTAACTGTCATGTTATGGTGGTCGTGGCAGTTCACGGAAGGACTTGTGATGTGTTCCACAAATGTGGAAATGTCCAAGTGTTTGGCACATGTTCTCCCTGTCCACAAATCCTCTGAGGCGAGAAAAATCAACTTCAGGAGTTTGCTAGGTTGGTGGAAGCTCAGTTCAAAGAGAAACCACAATTTCATTTCTCTAAGCTATGGTTCTCAATCTTCACAGAGAGAAAGCAAAGCTTGAAATAATATATTCCTTTTCTCCCAACAGTTTATTTATTTAGTAAGGTTACTTACTTTGATATGACTTAGATAAATCCCTTCCTACCAGCTAGTGAGCTTGGGAAAAGGAAGAAAACTGCAACATAAGTAATGCATATGGAAAGCAGTTAACTGAATTAGAGGTGTGCCTGGGAACGAAGTAACACCCATGTTCATTCATAGCTGGCAATTAAGCTCCAGGAACCCTAAGTAAGTGTGATACAGAAGTCAGTGCTGCTCTCATCATCAGCACATCAATTAGATTACATCCCAGCAAGCCTAACTCTTGGCTGCAAATATCCCCCACCCAGGGGTGCCAGGCTGAGAGTGAAGGCGAGAGAGTCAGGCGAGTCCGTACAAAAAGCAGACGGGTAAAGCCGTGGAGCTACAGCTGAAGAGGAAAAAGGGGAAGTTCCTAGAGAGTTCAGGCAGCTGACCTTTGTGGTGCTCATTACTGTGCAACTGCGAGCCCTTGCTGAAGGAGTGTCAAGGCCGTGTTGCTGTCTCTGGCTCCTGTACAACTGCGGCATGCCCATGCCTGGAATTGGTCCAGAGCATTAGGCACTGGCTCAGGGAAGAAACAGGCTCAACACAGAGAGAGAGTCCTTCCTCGTTCCTGGACAAGATCCAGAGCACCAGACTGGCTCTCACAGTCACTCTCCAGATCTGGACTTGATCCAATGTTCTAGAGGCAACTGGCTCAGGGAGAGAGAAGCAACAGAGACAGAATACACTGACTCGCCTGGATGTTATCCAACATGCAGGATTTTTCTTAACTTGCTGGGCTCAGGAGTGAACCAGGACTCAAATCTCACCAAGAGACCATTCTATCTTACACTTAAGGCCAGAAGAAGGGCAGTTCTTTAATTATCACAGTAATACAACAGAAGTATTTTTTAATATAATTGGATCTTTTAGATTTGCTTGGGTTTTATATTTTGTAATGCAAGGTCAGGTTGGAGAAGTTAATTTTTAAGACATTCTCAACATCAAAAGGGAGCGGTATAATAGGACCTTCAGATAAGAACTACTTGAGGCAAAAGTGGATTTGGAAAGAAATGATACTTTAGAGAGATGTCGAGAACACACGGTGAACACGGTGCAGAGATTCCACAGCCTGCAAGGTCTTAAGCCAATACATTCCTATGATATATAAAAAAAGAGTTAGCAGTGGAAAATAATGCAGGAAACAAAGCTGTGTAAAGGTCTCTGGGACACAGTTCACCAGTGCCTTAAAGGAACAGCCCCAAAATCATCACTGATAGGACTTTCCCAGCGTTAAACAGTTGTAACAGGCACCTTGTCTGTGAGACCACCGTCCTGTTTTAACGTCATGAAGCACCTTGCCTGTTACACTTTAAGGAAAAAAGTTTAAAGAAATCCCAATGACCTTTACCATGGGAGAAAAAAGCTACTCAAACACTGAATACTGTTAAATACTGTTTGCATGGTAACTTAAAATAACACTCCAAAGCCAAGAAAAAATGCTGTTACAAATGAAAAATCACAGAACACAGCAGAGCTAAACCAAGTCAGCAGTCAGTCTACAAAGTGTTTATATGAAACACTATCTGTCTTCTGCTACTGCATTAAAACCCCAGAATTTTCCAATTAATCTCTCATCTTTCACAGAAAACACCGTTAAAAGTATTTCACAATCACATAAATCGAAAAATAGGAAAGATTTTAAGGTAGGGGAGGTGCCTGGGAGGCAAGAGAACGGTAGTGAGGGGATTATCATCAGCAGCTCCAGGAACTGACACGAAAGAGCAGCTTCACCTGCATGATTGCATGAAAAGGACAGAGAAGCAACTATCTTGAGTAAGAAATGCAACTGAGCAGGGAAATGAAGGCAAGAGACCTTCTTGGGCTGCAGTTTCATGGAAAGGGTGCCAACAAATATTAATTTGAAACCAAATACTTATTTCATTTTAATCCACCCTGTTGCCACTTGAACAACAGCGCACTTGCCATTGAACACAAAAAAAGAAATCCCAACCTCATGCTGTTCCTTGGGTGCTACTCCCTCCTTGTGCCAGTGTATTTTCCCAGCCATGCAGTGAGTCAGACTGGGACAATGACCCAGCTCAGATGCTAACACGGCAAAAAGCAGTTTCAGACAAACTGAACTCCCCGCCAAGTTCACACATGGCTGGGACATACGAATGCTGGGACTGGACAAAGGAGAAGGCAGGAAGGAAGCGCAGTGGGGCACTTGAGGTGCATCACAGAGTTACAAAATTGTGAGCACTTGTGGATATAGTTCCACCTTCTCTGACCCAGGTCTGTTCACAAAATGGAGGAAAACGCTGGGCTAACAGAAACACAATGGGCTCCTGCTAAGACTAATTTACTTATCCCTGTATCTACATTTCCAGAAAACAGGGGAATCCTAGATTACAATAATCCTGAACTCACCAATATTTTAATTGTTTCTTACATGTAGAATCTAAGATACTTCAAGGAATTTATTTATTTATAGGGAAGCTTATTATTAACTACTGAGACTCGCAAAAACACCCTTTCAGATCCTTAGGGACATGATAACAAAAGGAGATTTCTGCCACTGGTTTAGCTGAGACAGTAATCAGGCATTTGTAACAGCTAACAAGCTTTGCTTTTCACCACTTAACAGAAGGAACTGCTGCAGAAATACAAAAAAGTAAAGTCACTAACCTGAACAGAACGGTAGCAGGGGGAGAAAAATCATTACATATTTTCTGAATGTACAGAAAAGCACCTTGATTTCTCACAGAAATGGCGAAGGCACTGTAAGGAGCCACAGAAGGCAGCAGTGGAAACTGGAAACTCTCCCCAACTCACCTGTGCTTGCTTTTATATCCATTCCCAGGAGTACACTTCCCCCCTCACCCCCGCTCCGACTGCTCTGTGCTGAGGCTGCCTTTCACCATCTTGTTCTGCAAGGAGGGAAGAGAGCAAGGAAGGAGGGGCTGACGAACCAGCAAGCCAAACAGAGGAGGAAAGAGAAAATGAGGGAGAAACGGAAGACAGGGGTAGGGAAAGTGAACATACAGAAAGTGAGAGAGAGAAAGAGAAGTCAGTATTGGAACCAGACACAGATTTTTCAGACAGAGTTTTCCCTGAGACGAAAGCAGGCAATTCCGCAAAAGTAAAGAGTTTGAGATATGAAAGCCTGGTTAATTTTAAGAAACACAGAATTTAACACAAAAAGATAGAACAAGCTGAGAGGCATCACTTCAAAATTGCTCCAGAGATGGCTTAAGACAATCTAAGACTGCAGAGCCACCGAAAGGCGAGGTATCCCATCCCCTTTATAGCCTACTCAGTGCCTCAGCATCCTCCTCTGGTCCATTGCAACCACATTTGCTTCGAGGCAGACACAGAGCCAGTTGGATCTGCGAGAGGAAGCTAACCCTTCAAAAGGTGATTAGTTTTCAGGCAGCGTTTTCCCTGTGATAAAAGCTGATATTTTGCATAAGTAGCACATTCAGGACATGGATGGTTGAAGCATCAATGCTGACAGAAGGAAATGGGAAAGCTCACTGGGGAGCACAGGGAAAGGCAGGACCAGTCCCTCTGGACTTAGCTTGCTTATGCCTGGAGTGTCAAGCGCAGTTAATGAGGCAAGAAGCACCTTTGCTCTCCAGGAGCCGCTTATTATGATGAAGTGTATTTACCGACGTGAGGCATGGACTGCAAAAGGGCAAGAGCCACAGTGCCGGGGACTTACTCAGCGCTAGTGGATTTATAAAGTTAGCTCTTCTACCCATTAACTACAGAAGAGTGAGGTATTAGACGGATACTAATTAGCTAATAATGCTAAACTGGTGTTACCTAAAAGCATGGCTTTCAATGGTCTTAAAAGTCTTTCTTCCTCTCAGTTGCTCAGGTTCTTATAATGCAAAAAAAATTGATGCCATTTGTTCTCCAGTCATTCTAGAGCAATGGTTTCCAACCTTCCTGTTCCTGCCTTCTCACTGTCTGGAACTCCCCTTTCCAGCCACTACAATGGAAGGAGGAGAGTGATCCTATATTCAACACTGCAGAGGAATTTAGAACAAACCAGTAATGATTAGTGAAACACGTGGTGAGGGCAGAGTCACAGCCAAGCGAAGACAACTCTGCTTGAATTCAAACAAACGATTCGTGTCTTTACTAAGCAAAAGCCAACAAACTTCAGTGACAAAGAAAGGCTGCTGGTATTGAATTTCTGTTTTCGATGCAACAAAGAAAACGATCTGCAGTGGGATAGTTTTGAACTGAATTCAAAATTTTATTGCCTTGTGAAGTACCTTTATGAACTTAACTGGTAGTTTTCCCCCTCTCGCCCCCCAAGACTATTTTACAAATCCATATGCCTTCTCAAGAACTTCTCTGGGAGGCTGGATTCTTTGTCTGAAACTGAAACAGTTGTTTCCTTTCACCGAAAGGAGCACCATCACTGCAGGTGCTCACATACAGCAGCAGTGACTCCAGCCGTCCACGTAACACCGTGTTTCCCTGCAATACTTCAGGCAATGGGCAGTAAAAATAAAAAAGCCTTCGAAACCACAACCTTCTGCCACGGTTTAAACCCCAGCAGGCAACTAAGTACCAGGAAGAAAATAACCATTCCAGCCAAAACCAGGACAGCCTCCAATTATCTTTAGCCAAATACAGAAAGTTGGGCAGAGGGTGGCATTTAGGTAGTTGCATTCCACAGTAAGGGAAACTCATCCTTCCCATTTTTGTTTGGCAAGATCTGCAGTTTCTTATACCATTTAATACATCAGTTTAAGCCTGCTGTACATTGTCAACAATTATTTCACAGTTGTGCAGAATAATTTATTTTCTTTTATATGATGAAAAGTAGGCCAATTCTGGATAACAGCCTGAATGTGCACTGAATCTTCCACCACATTTTAAATACAAGTGTATAAATATATCATTTTGTGGTAGAACACCCAGAAAGGAACACAAGACTAATTCTTATATGTTTACAAAAGACAGATTAAGGATAATCTGTGAAGACAAAAGACCACCAGATGTCAGTCTAGTTCTAGGCAGAGAAGAGATCTGTGGATGAGAACTAAATCGAGACTAACCCCCGCTAGAAAGCAACATAATTCTTCCCTATTATTGTTTATTTTCCAGCACAAGCCATCCCCACTCTTGCACAATTGCTGTTGTATCCAACTGGTCACAAGAACTGGACACTCCTGAGCATTTAAAACTGGAAGGCTGGTATCCACAGCCTCCCAGAGATGCACCCTCCCTTACAGGCTGGGAGTGGCATTCCCAGCACTGTATCCCATTACTTATGAGCACAAGAGAGTATGTACTGTCTACCGTGTCTCCTCTTTCCGTACAGGCAGCTCTCAGCACCACAGTGTTTGCAGGCTCCAGGGACATTTAGTTAAGGATACCCACAGCCTGGGCAGAAGAGTCACCTGAAGAGCCAAAGATCTACAGAACAACCCAACAGATTTACCGAAGGCTGAATGGTAGGATTCAGTCTAATTGCTACCACTAAACTAGAAAATGGTGTTTCCTACAACCAGGAGGACTTTCCCATAAGCCATTTTAATTCCTCCTTGCATCCTCAGTAAATTCAAGGAGAAAACCCACAGACAGCTCAGTGTAGCACTCAAACAGAAACAGCGAGGCAATGTACTGATTCTATCACAGAATTCAGGAAATGAAGCTGGGCTTGCTAGAGTCATCAAGGATCCAAAGAACAACTGAACAGATGGAACAAAAATTTTATCTTCTTAAACTCTGTATTCTTCTTGAGTTGATGCTTGCCCCCAGCAAACACGTACCACAAGCACACATCACAGAAGAATTACACTAGAATTACACATTAGAAGCATATCTGACTGCAGATGTTATCCAGGTATAAAATTACTAATCCAAATTTAAAAATCAGAAGAGGGCAGCAAAAAAACAAGTCTAATCCAGGAGAGGATTCTTACCTTGTGCTTGGGGCACCTCACTGAGAAATTCTCTTCGTTTAGTAAACAATCTAAAGGAGGAGAAGACAGTAATTTATTACTTTTTAAATGAAAACCAACTTGAATAATACATCACATGTGTTAATCTTGCCTCACAGGTATAAATTTCTCATTCTAAGATCTCTTATAGGAATACTATGCTATTAGAAGGTTCATCCCTTCCACCCCCAAAGTTTTAGCAAACAAAATTACTCAACACCCCAAGTGACAGTGTTGCCCAGATTACCAAGCATCCCTGTTTTTCCCAATGCTCTGTGTGCAGTAAGAATCATAAGAGCAAATCTACAAATCCTGTGTCCCAGTCTCATTCAGCTTTTCCAGACTTCCTTGCTTCAGCACGAGGAAGATTCATCCAACTTGAACAGACGATCCTTGTTTTTCATAGCAAAATCACTGCCTTTCATCCTTACCCCACGGCCCTGCCAACATCATGGGGAAAAGGGGGGGGTGTGTCTAGGTATGGGTGTTTACGGTTTATCTGCAATCCCAAATCCTAGTGATCAGTTTGCACTGTGACACTATGTCTGGTAGTCAGGTCACTCACGCTGCTCTCGCATCTGCTTCCGTGACTCATATATGTGAAGCTTCTATGATCTGAGAAATAGTTTAATTAATGATTTAAACCTATTGCAAAAAGTGGGGCACCTATGTGGACTTGCTTATTTAGGAACAAATTAAGCAACACTGCTATTTTGAAGAGCATTTCTTTAGCAGCACTGCCAGTCCACGAGTTGCTTCTCCTCCCATCCCTCTCCTCCCAGACTACGCCTCTGAGGGATGAGAGTCAGCTCCCACAACTTCAGTGGAGGGAAAAAGCAGCACTTCCCTCAGAGCGTTCAGCCGCCTCCCCTGGGCACCCTGAACTGCAGGGTCACCTCTCAACCTGCCCAAATGCCTGAGGCTGTTCTGTTCCAGCCGCCTCTCCCACGGGAGGCAGGCTGACCCGGCACTACCACCACGCCAGTAGGGCTGAGCCCCATCACCCCCTCAGCGCGACCAACACCGGCCAGGAGAATTCAGCAAGGTGCTCGTGACCTCCTGTCTGCTCCACCCCACCCCAACAGCTCGCAAGTGAAGGAGCACAATGGTAAATAAAATGTGCTAATTTAAAACGCTCTTAAGTATGTAGCATAACCAGTGCTACCTGCTGTTTCAATCTGCTGGAAGAGTTTAGCAGACAGCAGGAGACTGGAACTAAAGCTTGAGGGAAAAGCTTTCTAGATACCCAGGCTTTGGCAGAGCATCCCTCTGCTATGAAATGCCTGTGTTTCAACACGGATGCCTCTGGCCTGAATCAAAGGGAAACAGCATGCAATGGGCTAAGTTACTCTTCAGGAAAGGGGAGTAAAACCCTTAATCCTGCCACAGATAATTTCAAATGCAGCATTAGCAAATCACAGGAAATAAATAAAATGTTTTCTCATTATAAGGGCAGGAATCGTACACTTAGTCTACAGCATGAATTATCACTGCATAATACAGCAATCATCAAAAATATACAGAGCAATCATAAAAACATACACAGTATGTTAGAACAGGATGGAGTTTTCTTCTTTCTTGGAAACCCAACATGGTAATGAATGCAGTTCTCTAGCTAGTACATCAGAAAGGAAGATTGTACAAGGATCAGAAAGAACTGCCAGAAACCTTGTACCTCATGCCTGATCTGTGTATGGAGCTCAATTTCTTACTAAGATCAGCATTTTTGTTGCAAATACTAATAGCAGATCCAATTAATAGCAATTTTTTTTTGTTTCTATTAAAGGACAACTGTGAAAAATTTCATCAGTACACTGCAGAAAATCATCTGAATACCAATAAGGCAGAAATTGTTCATCATTACAAAGCTGGCCTGAATTCTGGTTAGCAGTTCCAAGTATTTTATATCGCAGATTTCAATTCATCATGAAGTCAGCAGACACATAGCTATGATCAGCTCATTGTGGCAGAAAGGGAAAAGAACTGAGACTTGTCCTTGTTTGCACAGATTTTTCTCCATAAAGTAGTCAGGGAAAACCTAAAACGTTTTTAATAGAAGCAATTATTCTTCTGTAAGCTTCATACTTTGTCTCACCCTCTGTGTTCTGCCTGTTACTCATCTTTAACGTTACTTGTGAAGACACAGGATTTCTATTCTCTGAAAATTCATTTTATTTTGCTTTTCCTAATTTATAGTCAAAAATCTTTTGTAAGTGGAACTGCCTAAGATACATGTTGTGGGGACAAGTGTGCTGCAACCATCAGGATCTGACTCCAGGTGGGGAGGAACAAGCAGAGGGAGAGGATATAAAATTTCAGAAAACAAAGATCCTGTTTCCATGGAGACATCCCTAGGACTAAGTTATCTTGAGACATCAGAGGCTCTTCATAAATTTGGACAGACAAAAGCCAAATACAGACAACATTAACCACAGTCATCTCCATACAAAAATTACTTAAGTGGCACTACTGATCTTGATTTCTATGCAAATGGATAAGAAATATTCAGCTCTCTTGCACCCTGTACTGCCAGAGATTATTTTCCATGAAAGGAGATTAAAAGAAAGGCTGAATTAGGCTATATAAAAACATCCATATGTACAAACTGGCAATTTATGAAGCCATGTGCCTTGCATGGCAGTCAGTCAGCAACAGCGGTGCAAAGCCTGGCTCCTCACCAGGGTGGGACTGCAAACCGACCATCGGCGCGGAGAAGCCAGAGCCCAGGTTGCACCACAGGGCCAGCCTTCAGTGCTGCAAGAAACCGGAGTCATTTTGACACATTCCATCCTCCAGCCCTTTCCCAAAAACCTGCTGCCTTTCAAATGAGGCACAGTAACTGACAGGGGACTGACTTCCAAGCCACACAGATGCAAGGATAGAAACATGCTTCAGCTCACGCTGCAACTTCCTCAGAATACCACATGAATACTTCATCTCAGCTAGGGCATGCTCACTTCAGGGATGCTACAGGAACTCAAACACCAAGTGTGTACGACAACATACCCCAAAAAACACTCCAGCAAGTGTTTTCTGCCCTTTTCCTTTTTTAAGATACAAAACCAGTCATACATTATTCCAAAAGCCCGAAAGCCCTTTTAAGTGTCAACACAAACTTCTGAGGATTCAGAACAGATCTGTGACAAATCCTAAATAAAGCAAGGTGGCACCATCCTTCAAAGCAGGATGGTTGATTTCAAATGAAACTACCACTGAGCTCAAGGAACTTCAGAAATACCCGTATCTGATTCACTACAGGAAAAACAATAGCACTGCATAACCAATAAAAAGGTTTATAGTCAGACAGCAGGCCGAGGAAAAAAACTAATGCTGATTTGTTTCTCAAGGAGGCCTACGTTTTCTGCTTGGTCATAAATGAAAATCAAGTCTTATTCCATATAGCTTGTTTATATCTTTTACACAGATTTATTGGAAGAGTGTCTATAGATTAAGATGGCTTGATTACACCCACAGATAAAACCAACTGCAAACACGGTCTTTTACTGTCACACCATCAGGCTGAAATTTTGAATGCTGAGAATCTACTTCAAGCTGGGGCTCTTTTATTTGTTTTGGTTGAAAACTTCAGCTAAAGCAGCCCAGTGATTTCCTTAAAACTCTTTCTTGGAAAAAAGTTATACTGCCCATGCTAAACATCCCAGGAATTTTTCTCTGAAAAGCTCTACCACATCCTGATTTTCAGTAGGACCCGAATTTTATAGCTAAAGCATGCCCTTGCCAGCTACCACAAAAATCAGCAAATATAAACTCCTTGAAAGGAGAAAGGGATATTTTCATGTGCACATCCTCAGGAGAGGCCTTTTAGATTTTAGCTAGGTCCTTCAAAAATTCCAGCAAGTATACTTCTGTTTGGGGGTGAGCAGGTCTTCCCTGTAAACGAGCCTCCGGCCTCAGACTTTGGCACCAGATCCAAAAGCAGTGAAGCTGTCAGGGGACATTTCTAAGGCTCAAGTGACCTGAAGGAAGAAACCATTTCAAAACTGCACAATGGGGAGCACTAGTCCAGAAGGCAGAAGTGAAAACATTACTGAGAAAGGCAATCAAACTGCAGAAAGAATGAAGGCTAGTAGGGTAAGGAGACCCGTGTTACTCGAAGTCAGGAGTGAGGAATTATGGATGAGTGCCAACAGGAGGCTAAGACCAAATCAGGACTGATTCAGCCAGAAGAATGGAGACAACGAATTATTGGGATAAGGCATAGAAAGGTGAAATAGAGAAGATAAAGGACAATATACAAGAACAAATCAGGACTAGCAGGGTTTGGTGTAACAAGGAGCTAAGTTAGGAGAATCAAACAGGAATAAGAAAGCCCAGAGAGGAAAAACAGCTAGGAGCAAGAAAGGAGGAGAGGAGGTGATATAAGAACAGAGAGTAAGAAGCCAAGCTAGAAAACCGGACAAAGGGCAAGTCAGAAAGGAGTAGGAAGAACTGGGTCTTACAAAGACACTGGAGTAAGAAATTTGTGAAGAGGAGCCTGAGAGCAACTAGATAAGAGGCCTGTGGCTGGTATGAAGAACTAGAGTGGAGAACGTATCAGACATACAGACTGAAGAAATAGAAAGGAAAATGTATTAAAAAAAACAAACCAAAGAAGTCTTTGTTCTCACTAAATCATACTCTTCCTGGGGTGAAACCAGGGAGTCGCCGGTTTTACCAACTCCTCCACTATTTTTCAAATATGTTTGTGAAACTCACATTCCAAGTATCCCATCTCCATGCAGCTCTTGCAATTTATTACTGCTGTATTACTCAAAGGAGGGAAATTAGCTTGCAATCGTGGTCTCTGACAGATGGCCACACGACAACGTGATGTCTCATAACAAAATTGAAAGAAAATGAAGTAAGCAGAGCCTTGGAACTTGAACGCAAAAAGCTACTATAAAAAAATCTCACAGGTTGCAAAGTCAAGACAAAAGTGGAAAAAAAATCCAAATTTAATCTAGTTCACTTCTACATATTATGTAGTAGACAAATTATATTACACTTAATATGGACTAAATAGTATGATTATGTACTCGGTTTCGTACACAACACTGCCTCTTCCATGCATGACCCAGAACTGCTCTTGGAAATCAGTCATGATTGTACAGTGTATTTGTCATCTGCAGGATCCTACCACACTTCCTTAAATGGAGCAGAGTTAATGAGGAAGGTACAGCTGAAGAAAAGGACAATATCTTAATTCTGATACCCATATTTAGAATGCAGAAAATGCCACACGCTGTATCTAGTAAAACAAGAATTCAAATTAAGCACCCCAAACTATTGGGAACATTCACTATAATTTATTTTGGTTTTTTCATGGTATTGAAAAAGTCATAAACCAGACACAAATACACGCTAAACACAATTTATGAATGCAAATCTGACTGATGATCTGTCTGACATCTGCAACACACGGTACATACAAAAGTTTGTTGGTGTTCATGAAACTCGTAGGCACGAGAGACAAACAGAGAAAATTTCCCGGTTCTACTTTCAGAACTGAGAAGGAATCACATGCAGGAAGCACGATACAGCATCAGCAAGGGCAACCACATTCATGAATGAGTTCCCTTCATCCTACAGAGAGGGGTAGGGCCTTATGGAAACGGTGGTTACTATCTTAAAACCCAAAGTTACACTTACATGGACACCCTTATTTCTGTCACTTTTTTGAGTGTATAGTTTTTGCAACCCGAATTATCGTTCTTTCACATCTTATTTCATGTAAAGTCAAGGATTCTCCATCTATACTGTGGTACTAGTAGTATTACACCATAATACTAATTTCATAAAGCGTTTCTGTTACTATAAAATGCAGATCTCCAAAAGGAAGGGATTTTATGGTGAGAGGTGCAACACAGTCATCCAGAAAATGAGCATATCTACTTCAAACACTCTAACATTTGAAAAACAGCATCAAATGGGTGGTGAACAAGTGGGCTGCTCTGGAATTGGAATAACGAACAGGAAGCTTGGAATTATTTGCCAGTCAAGAGCTGTAATCTTGAACGTTACCTGCTTGTTCTCAGAGTTCGTATGACAGGAGGAGTTGGAGGGGACTGGATTACTGGGGTATTATTTATTTTGAGCTGGGACGTTTTTTACCCAAGAATAAAGTTTATCTCCATGAAAAACTGTCACCCACCAACTCACAAGCCCAGTCTCAAAGCTGCAGATAACGGTCGGGATGCTATTAGCTTGTCTAATGATGAAAATTGGACCTACTCAAGAGACTGGCTGAACTGCTTCTTAGGAAGGAGAACTTTCTGGTAACTTGCACCCTTTTAACAAAGGGTTTCTATTTTTTGCAAGAAAAGACTGATCAGTTCTCACATGGCAGTCAAATTTCAGTCACTGTAGCTGCATTCCCCCCAACCAGGCCTTTTCTGCACTTTCAGCAAGATTCTTTTCCATTACAAGTTCCTTCTTGTCCCAGTGCATTCCCGTACGCTGTTTATCTGATGCCGTTTCCCACCATTTATATTACTTTACCTTCACAGTAGGGTGAAAAACAGAGGGAATAAATTTGTCAAGTACCTCAGATTATTCAGTGTCACATGATTTGAATAAACATGAAATTACAGTTAACACGTCATTTGTTCCTACCTGCATCGATGGCACAAGGGTAATGGTATCGGAAGGAGCAGCCTTTGTTGTAGCAGCCTAAGGTGGCTCCTGGTTCCTGGCAATGGGAACATTTCTGAAAGGGAAACCAAAAAATGGCAATGAAGATTGCAATCATCTTTCTGAACATCTGTATTTTCCTGGGAATCAACCACATTCCAGCAAAAGTTTTTTGACTAATCACAGTGTTAGACTCTATCATTCCACACCATATTAAGAAAAGGCCTTTCCAAACAGGTAACAATATAACCTCTTTCAAACTACAAACTTTTCAGTTGTGCTAACCATGTAGGAGATAACCAAACGTTCAGCCATTCAGAAAGAACTCGAAACACTTCTCAAAGCTGTTTTACTGGCCCATGTTTCAGTACCTGACAATGACATCAGTGTTAAAATTGGAGGGAAAAGAGCTTTTTTGGATCTACGGCAGCTTTAAAATGAGAACTGGCATGACAAATAATGATTTATAAGACACCATTAGTGTAAAAGTAATTTGGTTACATCATTTTCATTATCAGTAGCAGATGAAGAAGATCAAGGCCAAGTTGAACATTTTTTCACAGGTGATCAGAAAAGGTTTATCTGGAGCAGGAGAAGCTGCCACGATGGGAAAACATTTCATCATCACAGAAACAGCACATCTCCAAAAGAAACACTTGCAGTGCTACAAGGATGCTCATACAATTATTGTCAAAGTAGCTCAGACTCATCTGATGACCACATTCAATTTTCATTAGTTAAATCCCATTAGCTCAACTAGTCAATGATGTATTTAACCATAATATCAGACAGATGAAAATACAGCAGAATGAAAGCCTCTCACCCATTTACTTCATCCTGAATGACTTAAGGAATGACCTAAGGAAGTGAGCCTAGAGCGCATCTCATTCAGACAGCAATTTTATTTCTTGAATGTATGTAGTAACTGATTTTTGTTAACTAATTTAAGATTCTGATGAAAACTGATTTCTGACAGGTTTGACATTTTTCCTTTCTAAAAAGATACAGCCACATCTGGCAGAATTCACCAAATGCTAAGAGCCTGCTACTATTTAAAAATTAAAATGCAAATAAATTACTGGCAGAAAAAGAAAAGATAACCTACAATAACTTTTGAGTCATACTTAAGAAACACATGAATGCTGTTCATTCTAACGAACACGGGCAACACCGCAAGGCCTCATATAACTGGTACAGTTCAGCTCGAGTTCAGGCTGTGAGAAGCTGCCCTCGGTCACTGACTGCACGCAGTGAGCTGATGACACGATCCCTGAACACTGTTCCTATTGGAAAAGCTGGTGTCAAACCACACGTGCTCTATTAGGGCTATCAGCCAGCTACACCTGTAGGGCACATGGAACAGATGTGCCCGACCCAGCAGTGCACCTGGCACCGCACAAAGCACGGGCTTCTCACCGTACGGGGAGGCTCATCTGCCCAGGCGGACACATCCACTGGATCACACTTCTTCACGTCCCTGACCAGCACACATCTTGCACTGGGGATCCGGAGAATAGATGTGGCCAAAGCTAACGGCCACAGCACGGCTCCTCACTCTGCATAGCAAACAGGGGCTTGATTACAGTATTTCCAAAACCACTGAGAATATCTGACAGTTATGGCTCTTCCTAGTATTCTGTGCTACGCAGAAATGACTATAGTTTGTATTTAAATGACTGAATGAAGATGAAAGCAAAACTAGCTCCAGCCATAAACCAGGTGGCCCTCTTCAAATCAAAGCAGATGCAACTAACAGAAAAGCTTGTGAGACGTCAGTTCTCGTGACATCTACAACTGCAGTCTTGAATAACTCCTTCTCTTTTTGGGTATGCCAAAGCATCCTGAGCCTGATCTTACGCACTCCCTACTAAACCGTGTCTATCTTCTAAGCACTGAATGCATATCATGACAGTATTTGCAGTATTTATGATGTAAGCGAAGTGTCCCAAAGGCCTAGAAAGAGACATGCAACTTATTTTTGCCTGTCAGAACACGAGCGTTAGTTTCCAAAGATAAAAAAAAAAGTCTAAACCAATATTGAAATGCACACCAAGACATACCGACTGCTAGCCAAACTGCAACATAATTCACTCTCCCATGGGAGTAAAACCAGGTTTCATCTATAGAGAATGGTTTTTTCCTGGCTAAGAAGTCAACTCTAGAAGGGTACTATGTACTGGCAACAGTCCCAGATTCACCTGTGCCAAGTACTCCTGAAGTGCAGCTTAAGGAGTTCTGAACCAGAGCTCTTTACCTGTACGCTTTATTCTCACTTTCAGATGTGGCTGACTGAGATTAATCATTCTAACAGGACAGAACCCAAACTGACTATTCTTTTTGATTGCAGATATGAATTTCTAGTTTTGTTCCTCAGAGGCATTCTGTCCTCCCCACTTTATCTCATCTTTCAAGCACCATCACACTGTTGCAACAGAAGGTCATGCTTCCCCAGAACACCGTGTCCTGTACAGAGCAGTCAATAAGAGTATAGGAACTACAGCAGCAGAGATTAAACTGCAGCTGCATAAAATATTTCTTAACACTAAAAAGGCGTGTCTTAAGACTGCGTTGTGTGATACAACTGAAAATAAGACCCCTAGCAAAATTTTTTATACTTTTCCAAAAGTTATTTTATTCTTTGCTGCATCTAGCACGGTTCGTGTTGCTGTTCTGAAAGTTGCAGCAAAAACATGACAGGCATTTTGCCAAATTTTCAACAGAGAATGGGTACGGAATGCTTTCAAACTGGTTGTAGTTAAGAGTGATTAGACAGTGAAAGTGGGTAGGTAAGATGCCAGAATATGAGCATCAAGCCTTCATTTCCCCTTTTTTCAGTCTGGCAGACCAATTGAGATTTTTGCCAAGGTTACCTGCAGCTACACGCCCACAACAGCAATTCCCCAGAGGACTACTATGCCACTGATGGCTCAAGGCAGAGATCATCTGCTGCTGCTGGCTCCCCTGCTGCTGTACAAGTCTCCATTCTGGCAGATGCTTCTGCTTTTCACAAGCCACTGAGAGTCTAATGGCCCCATTTCTTCTACCTCCCGGGACCCTCGACCATCTGCTGCTTTCCAGGGAAGCTGAGGGAACCACATACACAATAACTACTCTTTTCTTTTGAGTTGTTCCTTCTTGACACACCACAGAGTGACCGCACAAAGCAGACGCACTACAAAGCTGTATGGTTCTAAAATATCTTAGGAGTCTATCACCTATCTTTGAAAGATGCCATCACCATGTAATGCCACATGGTTTCCAAATACACCCAGGTGTTTCCATAAAGACAGAATAAAGTGCTTAAAAAATTCTGGATGGTCTCAGTCTTCTTTTACAAGACATTGCTGTTGGACTTTAAAAGCTAAACAGATGCATAGTTCCTACTGGTACTTTCTGTGGCTTTAGTCAGAACACCTCACTTATGAATTTATGTACATGACAACTAGTAAACATTCTAAAACCAAAATACAACCACAGAACTTCATACAGGAAATGTGTGAATTGGGCATAATGACCACTAATCGTCCTCTTTGGTCCATGAGCATATTTTCACCCAAACTCCACCATCCAACAGCCATTCACCAGCAGATGGTAGCAGCCTGCTTGTCACTTGTAAAGGAATTATAGCATTCTTAGCCAGGGAAACAGCACTCAAGCTCTCAAGGGAAGAGAAATTCCTTTTGCTCAGTAAGCAGCCTGCTTAACCTCCCCTGCTTGAAAGAGCTGAAGGCTGGTACTTGGAGTGTGCTCCCAACGGGAGGTGCCAGTGGATAGTAATCATTGCCAGGCATCTAATCAACTCCTGGCTTAAATTAAAAAAGAAAAAAAAAAAAAAAGGAAGGAAAAAAGAGACCACACAGCGAAGATTGATTCAGAGGTCCTATCTCCACAATTCATCTCTGGCCACAAGGCACATATATCTCACTTAGAATAGGCTGGAGAGACTGAAAAGTGCCATTTAGAAAAGACACTCCATCCCTTGAACTAAATTATCAATAGTATTAGAGCCAGATACATTGTCTCTACCTCTCCACGCTATTAGCAACCCATTTCTTCCTTGCTACAGCTCATCATTCTCTGTCTACCAAAATGAAGTAACACCAGACCTGGAAGTGTGAAGAGTTGGGGGACAGCTACCACAGCAGCAGCAGAGTGGCTCTGATTCATTTAGAATGCTTCACCATCTACCAGCTATATTTCTTTTGCTTTAAGGTTGGCTTTTCCCCCCTTGCAAATTGTATTCTTTCACTACTAAAAAGAGTAGACTCAGAATTCTGATACCACACTGCTGTACGTAAATAAACAGGAGTATGTTTTTTGAGTACATTTTTTTGCTTCCCTCAGATTTGTACCCAACTCCACACAGGTGTTAAAACAAACGTGCCCTGAGCTACATTCCTATCTTCTTCCTCCCAGCCAAGCACAAGTCTTAGGCTTGGGCCCCAAAAGTGCCCCAAGCTGCTCAAGTAAAACACTCACCTCCTTGCTTTGGCTCTGCACTGACAGAGATAATACTGCAGTACCGGTATGCTACTGGTGGGAGGACGGGAGCCGCCAGACAAGCCCTTCCAACATATTCTGGGCAGCCACAGGAACAGTTGCTCAGAAGCAGAAATTAATTGCTTCTGCCTAACACTAATGTAAGGTGTCTTCAGCCAACTCCTCCACTATCTTTCTTGCTGAACAACTAGCTAGCCAATTTAAGCAAGGATATTCACAACAGATGCAAATGTATCATATTTTCTGCTGTCTGTAATCCAAAGAGCCTTTTCTTGCTAATGGGTTTCTTCTTTTACTTTGCTCACCTGCGCCCCACACTCAGACCTCACTCTCACCTCCTCTCTTCCAGTGACCAGTTTTTCCTTTGCTCTTTGTTTTCTTTTTCCTTTCCTTTGTTTTCCTTTTCCTTTGATTTGTTTTCTAGGCATTTCCTTGTTTTTTCCCCCTTCTTGCATACCAGTGTCAACAGTGCATAAGTGGAATAAAATGGAAAGCAACAACTGAAGGTTACTAACAGAGAAAGGCAAGCAAAAAGTAAAATATAAGCGGCATTAATTAATACAGGTACAAGTCTTTGCTTTACATGTTATATGCATTTTTCATACTCTCTCCTTCGTCTGTTTAAATGGTAAGCTTTTACGAAAATAATTGCTTCTGTGTAATTGCACTGCACAAATGCAGATGTAAGATAATGAGGATTTCAGAGTCAGTTGCAATATTAGGAAGGAGGGCCTTCTGACTATTTCTGATTAAACAGTTGGCAGGCTCAGCAGAGGCTCGGATTTAATATCCAGGCGAAAGGGCAACAGAAGCAGCAGGCAGCCGCATTCTCTTTCCTGGAAAGCGAGATGCAGAGAGACAACTTACTCCAACACGCTACAAGAAAAGCTAAAAAAATATTTGTACTGCTTGCTATGGGAGAAAGGAGTAAGTGATTTTGGAAGACTGCTGCAAAAAGGGACTGAGATGAATAAAGTGGGGAGAGGGGCAGATATTTTTAGGAAACAGGAAAGGAAAAGAGCACTTTCACTCTGATGTGCAGATTCTGATTACTGAAAAAATTCGTTTATGTGAGTGGGGCTAGAGATAACAACTAGTACTGAAGGATACAGAATTACTAGTTTCCATTTCCTGACAATTTTAAATTATCAAAAAACCAGGCAGAGAATATCAGTAAAACGAATCCCACAATTAAAAAGATAAAAACCTTTACACTTGCATTATAAAAACATATCTCTACCCAAGGATTATATGCTCCTGAAGCAAGCAAATCAAGTAAATAATAAAGAAAACTAGTCTTGAAGTAAAATTGGGCTGCTATCTTCAAGTCAAGAAACGAAGGACAAATTTAGATTCCAAGATTTCAGCAAACAGACAAATCAATGATCTGGAAGATGCCATACTAATAAAGCTGCATCGGGAAACACAGTAAAAAGTCAGAACTGCAGTGCTGCACAGGCTGCTCAAGCACAAAGGGAGGCTGCAGCGCAAAATGGATGGCATGGAAAAAAAAAAACCACAACAAGAAATTTAAGAGCTGGAAAATGTCTTAAAAATGGAAAATCCTATTCAATACATACAAAACTGATTAAATTTGCACAGAAGCACTTGAAATTAAGAACAGAGCATTTTATTTCCCTCAACTAGAAGGAAAAATAGAAAGTAACAGGGACAGAAATGTTTAGTTTTAATAAAGAACGGTTTGCCGGCAATAACTGTAAGGTCCTACGCAGACACTTAATCTATTCAACTGCATTTACAGAGACTCTTGAAAGGAGGGGTGAACAATAGGGTGTGAAAACTTGTCAAGGTTGTAAAATTATCCAGGGTAGTCAGATCTCAAACTAATAGTAAAAAGCTGCAAAACCATCTCACAATCCTGGATAACTGTATGATAAAATGGAGATGAAAATTAATGTTGTTAAATGCAAAGTGATATATGTGGTGAAAATATTTTCACCTATACATACTATACATACACATGATGACAGACTATAAAGTAGCTTTTACTATTCATAGTAAAAAAAGGAAGGTATTAGTAGTAATCCTGGACAGAAACATCATGCAGTCCCTGCAATCACAAAACAAAAAAAGACAGCCAGAACATAAGCAGTTATTAAAAAAAGAAATCCATAATGAAACCAAAATCTTCATTATGTCTACCTGTTACTGTTGTAGTATCCTGACATCTTAATGTTGTGCATGGTTCTGATTGCTCTATTAATAAAAGAATACAATTGATTAGAAAAAAGTGAACAGACAGACCACAGAGATAACCAGGAACATAAAGAGCTTCCATATGAAAAAAGCCTAAGTATTTTGGAAAAGAGGTAACTTGAAAGGCAATTGAGACCTACGAAATCAAATATGATGTGCATAAGGGAATGCTTCTTAGCCATTTCAAAGAAGGAAGAGCAGGTTTAAATGTAAAATAAATCTGCTTTTTTCACTCAACTAGTAATTGAACTATAAAAGTCACTGCCCAAGAAGGTTGCACTGGCAAAAAGATAAGCAAGTTCAAAACCAAGTTCATCAAGGATAGGGATACCTCTGCCTGTAAACACAGGGATACTAAAGCAACGACTCTAAAGCTGTGACTGCCAAAAGGAGGTAGAAAATGTGCAATTATCATTCTGCACATGCCTGGTTTACTACAAATCTCCAAATGTATGTAGTGGTGAAGAGGCGGCCATCGCTGGAGGCAGGACTCCACAACAAATGTACTTTGGCACCTGTCTGGAATGGCAGTTCTTCTGAAGACCACCAGATTTGATTGTGAAATTCCACAGTGAACAACAGAGAGCCTCTGTGATTATTAAAAAGGACGTAGGCACACAAAAATTACTGTTCGGTTACAAGATTTTAAGACTCTGCAGTCTTACCTCCGTAACACGAAGGTTGAGCTAAACTGTAACACTATATAAAGGGGCTGAAATTCAATCTAAGTGATAAATTCATGTTCAGTACTCCTTACAAGCCTGTTTCGTTCACTCGGTGGAGTGATCAAAGGCTTAAATGTGCATGAACACATGAGACTGGTGAAAAGCTGAGCAAGACTCGAAGGGGGATGAACCCTCCCCGCCTTTCAAACAATGGCAGGAGAAAAAACCCAAACGAAAAAAAGACCAAGCATAACTGAACCAGAATTGATGCTGGATCCTTCAAGAGTAAACTGACAGTTAACTAAAACAGATTTAGCAAAATTAACAAAACCAGTAATTTTAAATGGTGCTGAAAAAGCATGTTTAATTTCAATTAAGCAGGCCAAGTACACACCTATGTAGCCATTTCGTATTTTAAAAGGAATATTAAAATAATACACAGACTACCAAGTCCAAGAAGCCAAGAAATTCGTAAATCTTATTTCTTTTGACGACAAACAGCTACCCTGAACGAGAGAAACATTTCAGAAAAGCACTTTTAAGCATAGGGATTTGAATTCGTTAAAGTATGCAAGTCTAGCAGAAAAAAATTATACAGTTTATGTTATCTTGACTATTCATTTGGGGAATTAAACATGCAACAATAAGTGCAATTTAGTTACAAAAAGGTCTGAAAGATAGAAAAGCAGACTTAAAAGAGGAAAAAGAAAATCAAATTTTCAAGCAGTGATTGTGTGATGAGGACTCTCGGAGTTGTGGGAACAGCACAGAGAGCAAGAGAGAGCATTTACTCCAGTTGGATTTTCTGGCAGCACTGGATTTCTTTCCCAGCCATCTTGGATACTGACTACAGGAAATACCCAAAGATACGGCGAATTGCTATTTAGTGCAAGGCCTCCCAAGTACAGCATAAAACAACAGCATGCAGTTACTTTAAAACAAAGCAACATCCCCACTGTAAGGGAACAGGTTTTGGATAAATTAAGTAATTACCAGAAGTTCTCTGCTCTAAAGCAATAGCTTTGAATATCAATGTCTGGAATGCCACAAAAACAGAAAAAAACCTGATGTAAACAAGAAAATGCAATAAACTCAAGGAATTTGTTTTCAAGAGGCAAAACTGCATGACAGAACCAGTTTTTTTCTAATCAAAGAAAAAAGAGATGATGCTTAGTATTTACTAAAAGGCTCACAGAAAAAAAAACAAAACAAAACAAAACAAAACGGCCTGGCTTGTTAAGGGCATAATAATCACTGTTATTAGGAGCAGTGGATTCAACAGAAATGGAATCTTTATAAAGGCTTAAAACTAAGGAAATGCTTTTGATCAAAGCAAACTGTAAATGGAAAATATTTTGACAAGATATTACATATCAACGCAACCTGACAGGAAAAAGGGCACACCACAAATCCACCCCTGGCAGTGACTCAGAGACTTGTAACACTGGACAGAAATACATCATTTGTCATTACCTGTAATAATCTGTGCAAGCCCTCACATAAACAGAGCCCTACTGTGCAAGACACCTCGGTAACACAGAACAAAGCGTTGGTGGATGCAAAGGGATGAAACAGGAATGGTGAGACTGAGCCAGCAGCATTGGGCAGAGTCCATCACAGCAGCAGGCTAAGCATATCCAATTATTCAGCACAAATCCCAGACAAGAAGGGCTTTGAAGAAATGCGTGAAGAAAAACAAACGTAAATGTGCAGGGTTTTGAAAGTGAAGCGCTTCACTTAGGAAATTATAAAATTAACCAGGGTACACTGATTGGAAAAGGATCTTCAGTTCTTGAAACTGAAAGAAGAAAAGGCAGCAGGATAAAATAATGGGCAGATAAAATAATGACAAGTAACTTCTGTTTGAAGCATAAGAAAAGAGAAGGTTGGCAGATGAACGTGAAAGAAGTAGGTAAGTGAAAATGACAGTTTAGCTCATCTTACTGGAAAATAAACAACTTGTCTCTCTAAAAAAAGGGTAGCAAACAAAAATACTGTTCAGTACCACTGGAGAAAGACCAAGAAGATGACAGTGCCTCCAGAAAGCCACGGCAGCAGTAGTTGGCAGCAGAGCTGTTATAAGGAGTAACAAAGTGTACACCAGTATTCCTGAGGTCACTGGTGGCTGTTGCTACCACTGAGGAAAAGCAACCAAAAATAAGCAACAACTGCAGGCGAATGAATCCAAGAGAAGGGGTAAAGACAGTGCTTGTGAAAGGAGAAATGCCTGAGAGTCAGGACACCTCTTTTTAGTGATAAGCTATCAAGTAACACATCAGTGTTTTAAGAAAGACGACAAACAAGCTCATGAACCATATCAATGAATAATCACAGTAAACTAGACAAATTATTAAAATACACTGATGAAATGTCCTCAGATATAGAGGTGCTCTATGTAAAATAATGCCTGCTGGCCAAAAATCTGAATGGGTTTAGACAAGAATATGTTCCTTCACTATTCAATAATCATCAGGAAAAAAATCTTACAAACCGTAATGATATATGTGCTACTTAAACTGCCCATTGCAATAATAGGCACTTTTCATGATTTGTAAACTGAATTTATTCAAGAATATGTAGAATCTGTATGCTTGCCAGAGACACAACACAGGAAAACATTGTATGAGCTAGCAGCACTTTAGAAGAGGCAGAAAATATAAATAGCAGCAGTCCAAGACCGGATGGCATTCCAGCTGGATATTACAAAGCAGCTGAGGTAGTGTCAGTAGTTTCCTTAAAGGACAGACTTAATTGGTTCTCCCAGGGAAAGAACTTCTCCAGATAAGGATTAGATGTGGTTCTCCCCAGACCTGAAGGGAAAGAGGACTAATGAAGATCTGCTGGGCTAAGAACACTGCTGAATCACGGTAAAGGCAATAACATTACCCATTTGCAACCACACCTTCAGTTTTATAAATCTAGATCAATCTATACTAAGAAAAAAGGACTGGGATGAGCCATAGATTGCTTGAAATAAACCACTGTGAAAGATCAAAGAGAAATTTCCATCTTTTTTTTTCACCTGAGGCAGAAATAGAAAGGTACAGGCATTTTTGGTTTGGTTTTTTTTTTTACTCTACATAAACACACCCTCTTTGCACTCCCTTATTCCTTCATTTTCTGGAGGCTCTAGCCCAAAAGCAGAAGTGGAAGTCAACACTAAAGTCTTCTTTGTTAAACAGGTTCAGAACAGCCAATTCTTCTTTTGGCATTATCCTTGAAGCTATTTGTCCAGGAAACTGAATATATTGGTAACTACTCATACCTCTTGTTCCCCAGGAAAGGGGAAAGTTTCTGCCTCTGAAAGTTTCTGCTTAGAAGAACAGTAGCATGTGGCATCACTAAAGAATCCTTACGTTCCCGAATGATAACATATGACACTTCCAAGCAGGAATAATTAAAGTATAGGAGTTAAGACTGCATTAAAACCTTGTAAAGAAGTTTTATGTACCTATAACGCCAGTATTGGAATTTTCTAATCTAAATGATTTCCTAAAATGAACATTAAAAAATAACGTCGGTTTTCTGGAAAGCACCAGTTATGAATTGTGCCAACCTTGAAATTTTAGTGATTCAATTTAACATGAAGAGTTAGTCCCCCAGAAAACACTTAACACTATAATGAATTTTACACCTGGTACCAGTACATTGCTGTTAGTATTTTCATCATTTTAACTTTCTACAAGAAAAGAGAAAGCTAACAGCAAAAGAATATGTAACAAAACATTTTTTTAAATTTTTTTTGTACCTGACTCTAAGTGAACAAACTTTAAATTTAGCTTCCCCCCATTACATCTATGCAACTAAAACATGAAACCTCCTATCAGCTCCCTAATATTCCAATTTAACCGAGAACAACTGACAACTTAAACATATACTGTACATTCAATTTTCAAAGCACCCTACAAATGGTCACAAAATAAGTGGTCTTAAAGCCTATTTTATGGAATAACTAAATGACTTGTCAAAGGCCATGCAGTCAATTTTTGACAGCACAAGCACAAAGTCTGAAAAGTTCACAGCTCTCAAATCTGAACTCAAGTATGTGAACTTGTCTTTCCCTCCCATGCCCACCCACCTTTTTTTTTTTTCCTTTTAAGTTTCACATGGAGCAGCAGTATCCTTTAGAGAAAGTCCCCATTTCAGAGATTCATGCCAGGATGCCCTCCTCCTCCTTTCCCTCCCCTAGCAGTATGGCTTTTATGAAGCTGGTCAGTCACCTTTAATCATCAGTAACTTTCTGAAACTTAGCAAGCATGAGTTCTCAGTAAGAATAAAGGGGTTGGAGGCGCAAGAAAAGCTGCAATTAACAGCAGTCTAGTGCAAAGGAACAACAAAACCATTTTGTGAAATGAGTAGCCATGGGAAAGAGAGGTACAGCAGAGTTTGGTCTCCTAAGCACAAAAGAAAACATGCTAGAAGCTAGAAACAGGGGGAGGGAATCGTTAGTAAGTGAAGACTGTGCAACCAGTTTTTATTTAACATTACAACACAAGACAACAGTCAGCTGGTTAAGACCTAAATGTATTTATGCTACAGTCAGTTGTGCAGCCAGGCCTCAGAACACATACACAATCTATTTTTACCAGTGGTAGCTCAGGTGGTGACAAACAGTGCAGCTGCAGCTCGCAGAGCCCTGAGTGGGCCGTGCGCCTCAGAACCCTCTTTGTGCCTTGAGCAGGGCTGGCCAAGTCCTTGAGCTTTATGACAAGTCCTACACCGGTGTCTCCTCTTACCAAGAGTTCTGCGCAAATCTGAAGACAGCTTAAGCAGATCTACACCACTGAAGTTACACCCCGAGCACTGTTGGAATTCCTCTAACGAAACTGTAGCTACTCTGCGCCTTTTAACTGAAGGGAAACGTCTGCTTCGGGCTACTCCAGCTGGCAAATTAGGCCAGCAGAGGGGGGGGAGCATCCAGTCACTAGTGCTTCTAAACTGTGCAATAATCCTAATACTAAAGAAAAACCCCTACCTTTTCATATGTTTAGACAACTAGATGGATGTACTTGCCATCAGTGACAAATACATACATTTGAGAACCACCTTAGACAAACTTTAAAACAGCACCTTTTTTTGAATTTGCTACTTTGGATACTTAGTAATATCATTCCGGGAAAATTTTCTATCTGAAGCCATGATCTTGACCAGACCACTTCTAAATCATTTCAAGACATCAGTTTGTTCCTGCACAACCTGCTGCCCCCTCCTATGCCTAGCATTTCTCTATATCCGCACTGACACAGAAAGTCAAGAGAGCTAGTCCAGCCAAAAAATTAACTTGACAAAAATGGAAACGGGGGGGTGGGAAGGAATTTTCTTGGCCAGATCAGCTACCTAACTTGGTTCAATTACAGAGCCCTACTGCTGACAGGAGAGGCACGGATGAGAAAAATGGCTTCTAACAACTCTAATTTAGCCTACATGAAATTATCACCATATTTCACCTTCACAACAGGTTCCTCAGTGAAGCAGAAGTGGTTTACACGGGACACTCTTTGCTCTTTTAACAGCAAAGGAGCCTTGACCTTTTGCTCCCTCTACCCTCATCCATTTCACTTCCCCCAGCCCTTGCCCTTTCTCCTAATTTACCCCACTGTGGCACAAAGCAATCAAGGACTGCTATCACAGTAAAAATGGGAGTTTCACCAGTTCAGGGGGGAATTCTGAAAAAAGGTGTTTCGTTGTGGCAAGGAAAGGGACAAGACTATGAAACCCAGCATTACTGCGAGAGCAACTCAAAACTTCAAAGGGCCCCTTCAGGAAGAGGATTATGTGTGGTAACTCACTCCACATGGGCTAATCCACAGCCACTCTCTCTGTCCTGTGTCGGGGCTGTGCTGTTCTGTTCTATTTCCCACTCCCATCCCTCCTCCTGCCTTAATGCTGCAGCAGGAACAAGCTGATGAGGTCAGCTAACATCAGAATTCTCATTCCCATATTCCCTCAACAGCTCTGTGCCCACATCTCCAGCTACAGACCTTCTCCCTCAACATGGCTCAAGCCACTTAAGCTTGTCCATAGCTTTAGCAATACAAGACTGCTGTTAAATGCTAATTACTTACTAATGAAAACTAATCATCATGCAATTAAACTTTAATCACTAAGCAGCTGGCTGGGATCCAATCCTTAACAATGAAGGTTCATTAATAACTTTTTGCCAAAGTGCTCTGTCCGTGAAGACTATCCTATACACAGAGTCCAGCTAAGCGTATGCAATTGTTTGAAAAATATTTCCTTTGCCAACAAAGAAAAACTACTCAGAGCCCAACAGGGTAAGAGCAGCATAGTTTAGATTAGCTAAAAAAGGATGGGTTTAAGATTCTGGAAAGTCAAAACTCCTTTCCTGGCTTCTTCCACAACCTCAGGCAAAATATGCTTCACAGAAAGAACCTCTTCTCCATTTCTTGTCTCTGCAGAGCAACATTCTTTCAGGAAAAAAACCTAGTTATAATCTTGCTGTAGTTTCTAAAATTATTACATGAATACTCATCATACTTCAGTTTTATTTTTACTCATCTTTCTAAATCTAGGGAAATTAATCTACCCTCTTTCAGAACATATTTCTCTAATTAAAAAATATATTGAGGTTATATAACTAGGTTTATAATGGACAGATAGATGAAAATTTATTTTTGAAAAGAAGAAAGTTTAAAATCTGCTTTCTGTAAAGCCACAAAGATGATCAGAGGACAGGAGCACCTCTTCTATGAAGACAGACAGAGAGCTGGGGCTGTTCAGCCTGGAGAAGAGAAGGCTCCAGGGAGACCAACACCTTACAGCCCCTTCCAGTACCTAGAAGGGACTTATAAAAAATGATGGAGAGCGACTTTCAATATGGGCAGGTAGTGACAGAATAAGAGGGAACAGCTTTAAACTAAAGAAGGGAGATTTAGACTGTCCAGAGAAACTGTGGATGCCCCATTTGTGGAAGAGTTCCAGACCAGGTTGGATGTGGCTTTGAGCAACTCAGTCTATTGGAAGGTGTCCCTGCCCATGGCAGGGGGTTGGAATGCGATGGTCTTTAAGGTCTCTTCCACCCCAAATCATTCCATGATTTTAAGGAATTCTCACACCACCACCACCACTAAATGTCCCAGTTTTGCCTGCGTCATTCCTACCCCAGTCTGGCTACTGCAAAAAGCATTATGTTTAGATAGCTTTGCAGTGTTTGGAGAGCTTTCCTTTATTATGAGTGGTAGCACACTACTGTTATAGTTGAAGCATTATTTTTACTTATTCACTGATCAAAGGGTTCAGGATAACGCTTATTTTAAGAATAAAATGGAAAAACTGTGAAGTTTTTCTATTTAAAAAGGTCTTACAAAAGACAGAATGCAATTCTAATAATCCATATTATATAAAAGAAAATCAAGAATTCTCACCTTCAGAAATTAACCTCTTATCAAACTGAATTACACAGATGAAAGATAAAAGGAGGAAATACCTTTTTTTTTTTTCCAAAAATCAGGAAGAATATTTTTAAGTCTTCATTTTTGCCTAGTTGTAATCAAATACAGACCATTTTAAACACAGTGGCGCGGAGCAGAACAAACTTATTTGCTGGCAGCATTATTCTAATGAAGTTAAGGGAATACAGCTCAAGTGACAAACATCTGGAATTAGTCTAAGTTTAAGAAAATTGGTTCGGCTTAGGTTAAGAAAACAAAATACCAATAGCACAACAACTCTCCTCCAAAATTTTGGGGCATCTTAACAACCTTTTTACCAGCACAGTTTAGAAAGATTCCAGCTAAAATGACATATAAATGGATTGCATTCCTCACTATTGAGAATTTAGCAAGAGTTTGGCATCTCTACAATAACAAGGCAATTTAAATCTTAGAAAAAAAGATTGTGCATGTGGATAACCAGTCAAAAAGCTCTAAAGCTTTGTTTAGACATCTCCTGCACAGAGAAGGCCCCATTCATATTTGGAAGAGCTTCTTCGAAATTAAGCTATTTAAATGTATTTTTAAATGAGAACTGTACATAGATTATGAGGATCCCTGATGCGTTACAGAAAGGCCACAACTGTGGAATGAGCAAGCTGCTTTTTACATGCAAGCTTCCAGTGCTCCTGGCCACAGCTAATAGAAGTGGGTAAACATTCAATTCTTTCCCAACGCCCTATTGTCAGTAAATCTATTTTCTGCTTTCCTCACTCCACATGCAAGACAAGCAGTAAAATATAAAACCACATACAAGCACAGACAAAATGCCTATACTTTGGGATACACCAATGACAAAGGAGTCTCCTAGTAAGGATTAACAGAAATCACTTCCCTGCCTACCCTTCATCTTCTGTCACCATACAAAAGGACTGCTACTGGAGTCTTTCCTCTTACTAGTATCACCTTTATATTTGACACCTCAGCTAAGATGTGCTAAAATGTGCTTCCTGTCACAATCCATGATCACCAATACACTGCACCAGATTTACCTGACTTCTACTCACAACGAAGTCGAAGAAACACAACTTCATTTCACAAATGTAATTCCCGGCTTCCGATAATTTAAGACATTGAAATATTTGCATCAGAAATGTACACGTGGATTCCACCCGCTCACCTCTTTAGCATTTAAGGCTATGCACAGAGCTCCTGTGAGCCACCAGTAGCTGTAGCACTAGTGATTCACACTTCCAGGTCCCCACCAGAGGAAGGCAGTGAACTGAGATACAACCAGGTTCTCATCTCTGTGGCAGCACACTCTCACAGACCAGGAGTCATGACAGCACAGAGCTTCAGTAGCGCAGCAGATGGCAATGCCTTTCTGAGAAAACCAAATTTGAAGTTCATTATTCAGCCTGTCTTTCAGAATTTCTTCTCCACCCAAAATTTCATGCTTCCTTATTTTTGTAACGCTGCAGAAGAATATTAAAGATGCTGCCATTTCCTGAGGAATGAAAGCGAATGTTACACTAGAGTGTGCACATTTCCAGTTCAGACTACCAGGTATTTGGGCACAGTCTGTCAGTGAAAAACAGGAATTCAGCCAGTTTAGTGCTAATTGTAAAAGGTGTCTCAAGATTCTGCAGCAGTTCTCATCTGAGGGGTTAAAGCATACTAAATGCTGTTGCCAGAGATAAAAACAAGCAGACAACTCTCTCAACACACGTCTTTTTCTAAGCACTGCTAACAGGCAGATTTTAAATTCATTACTGGTTTCCCTTTCCCCACTGTGAAAAATTAATAAGCTCCAGTGTCACTTCTTCCTACTCTGGAAATGTCTCCCTGCTAGTACAGATCTGGGTGTAAGAAACACTGGTGTTCCTTCCTGTGTTTGTCAGCCATGTCACCCTTGAAGCAGCAGATTATTTCAGCTGAGCTCTTACCTGATACAGAACTTCACTTAAGGGTTTTTTGCAGGTGGCAGGGGGAAGAAAAAAATACCATGTTCTGCACACTTTTCTTCTTTAAGAAGTGGGATGATGAATAAAAGCTTGACATTCATCTCCCAACACTATGAACCAGTGGCACCGTAGGCCTAAAACACTTTCAAGTGTTGGTGTCACCCGGGCACAGTTCTGTGTGGCAGCCAACCTGCGCTAATGGATATAATTACCCACGGAAAGGCCCTCTCAGATGTAGCAAACACGATTCAGAGGGTAAGCGGAGTCAGACGGCTGAGCTGGCACAAAGATACCCCACCCCTAGCTAGTCTTCTGATGGATTAGCTGGCTAAAAATCAACCCACTGTGCAAATGCACAGTTGGTAGATCTAGCACAAGTGAAACAGTGGAAACAAGCAGCTTGCAAAGAGGATAAAGTAGGATCACTCCTCATGACAGCAACTCCCTCCTGGTCTGGTTTAGGGATAACAAAACCCACCTGTGCCAAATGAGGCGTTCAGAATAAACGGACACCTTTATCCTCAAATGCTGCTACGCTACTCAGGTTTCTGGGGCTAGGAACTGTTTTGCCTTGTTTTGCCAAAGGTAGCTAACCTTCCACAATTTTCTCAGCTCATACTGATTCCTTGGCTTAGGCATTTGATTAGCTACGCAGCTAGGAACCTTTCATAAGTAATTTCTTACAGAGCGTGGGAGCGTTCTCGTTAGGTTTTGATTTCCCAAATTTGAGAATATAAATAGCTTAATTCCTAATAATCCCTCTAGGCACCTTTCTTTACCCAATTTGCAGCTAGGGTTCAGAATGGCAGAGGCAAATAAAAGAAAATGGTTCTATGAAAGCAACACAGTGAACAAAATACTATAGAAAGGCAATCCTTATTTTCTCTATGGCACAGATTTCCACAGGTAAGACTCCTGACAGCTGATCTGCCACTGTATCTTAAGTGGTAAAGAACAACTTTGCTGTGTGAAACCAGCTGTTCTCTGTGAAATGCGGACACCACATGCAAACCTACTTCTAACCCTACAACTAACAAAGATGCACTCCATATGAGCCAGAAGGCTGCCACTGCACTGATACGTGCATTTAGGTTCTCAACTCCTGTAAGACTTTACATGTTTTTTAAGAACTTTCACCAAAGTCAGACCTTCAAAACAGGCTTGGTAACAGTCCTAAAGCAGACAGATTGCTCCACTTCAGGTAAGCAGCAGGCTTTGCAAGATAACTCATGGAGAGCTGGATGGACAAAGTTCCAGACTGGTGAGAGAAAGCCCAGAATCTCCTTCTGTTATACTGCAAGTCATAGGCAGATTTTACCCTTCACCATTTGTTACTCTGAAGTTCACCTGACCAAAGCCCGAGACGATCTTTTCAAAAAGAAGTAACAAAGGAAACAGGTCCCAATGACTTCTCTCTATGTAAAAGGCTTAAAAGATTTCTCAAGCTGTGAATAATGCAGAGGTTGCAGAGAAAAGCATTACATTTTTTAGACCTTTTAAAAGAGATCTTAAAAAGTGGGATAAACAAGCTTTTCTTTCACAGAGCACTCTTAGCAGGAACATTTACCTTCAGCAAGTCAATTCTGACAAGGGCGGAGGAGGAGAAGAAGTAAACCCAAACGAACAAACAAAAAACCCCAAAAAATACCAACCAGAAGTAAAACATGTACTAGGCCAGAGTCTCTGAATTGGAAAAAATCCAAGTTTTATATAAAAAATTTTAAGGAACAGCATATCACGTCCTAGTGAACAGTTTTTTAGAAAACAATAGCAGAATTATCTTGGATTCAACCTAACACAAAGAATGTTCTCTGCATTGTTCTTCGCTTACAGCTTCTTATATTTAATACTGAGAATAAAGACTCATCAATTCTTCTGAACATTACATCTGCTGACAACTACCAAAGTGTCCCCATAATTTTGCCAGTTTCAAAGGTAACCAATATTCCAACTTCCACGAAAGTGAGTTCCTCATAAGTAGAAAAACAATGAGAAAATAAACAAGATAGGAAACTGTCTGGCCACCTTCAGTATTTGAAAGAAAGCATTATATAGGCAACGGGATCACCCAGCACTAGGGAGACAGCTTTTTTTCAGTTCAAGATTTCATTAGCCTTGGAACAAAAAATGTCCAATTCCAAGGCAGCCGGTTAGCACCCCTACTGTGGGTTAACAAACAATTAACATCTGCTGGGGTATCTAATTTGAGCCTCAAAATAAGGAGAAGGATGAAGTCATTCTGCATCTGAAGCAGCCCAATTAATCTGATCAGCTATTCACATTCTCAGAACCAAAAAGCATTCTGGGGTGGCCAGAGTAAGGCAGATTCTAGCACTTTGGAAACTACTTGGGTTGCTGCTTCGAAGATAACACACTCCCAAGAGTTTTCAGTCCAAGCTGAAAAGAGACTACAAGGAAAGCTCAAAGATCAGGAGAATCACTTTGCAGTTGGTTATACCTTCTCATCTCAAATTCTTCTACAGCATCTGGTCCAATTTGATCTTTGAGCAACATACATTCTAATCCCTTCTTGAGACTGACTATGGGGCTGTTCTCAAAAATACTGCAGTAAGATACAGACACTTATTCGAAGAAGAAACAGAAAACAATTTAGCAAGAAAAATTATTTTCTGATTCTGGAAAGCAAATGAGAAACAGAGGCATTATGGCGAAAAGTCTATAATGAGTGAGAAAAACAGGTGAGCTTGTATGGAAAGAAGAAACACAGGACGGGTTACTTATGTCACTACCTCTACACCAATCACCTGTAACTAGAAGTTGAAGTTTCCTATTTTTACACTAAAATGCTGTGTAAACAACAGCAGTAGAGCCAGATCTCTAAAGAAAATATTTCAACTCACTTAATGGCATGGATACAGTTTAAATTTGGTACACATTTACCCACTGTAGGTACTACAGACAGTTTACAGAAATACTGCCATAACTAAAAACTAATTTGCACAGAATGAGTTATGTACATGAATTATTCACTCCCAGGCTCATGACCCCTCATATGCCATACACTACTGTCCTTCCTTACCCATTGACCAAGGGCTAGATTCCTGTATGCTTGTGCACACATCTGTCTACGCTCTCCTGCTAGCAAGTAGCTACATGGTTTGCACATCTGCTTTTCCAGGACACTAACGCTACTGAACCGCATGTCAGAGGGGAAAAAAGGAAAATGCACTGGCAAAGCACGGAAGAGGGAAAGAAAAAGCATACGCAGCAAGCATAAGAAATCAGCTGTGTGAGCCAGAAGGCTTTCCTCAGGCAGGGAGGCAAGAGTCTTGGGCTCAAGAGAGCCTTTCCACTGCCTGGGGATGGCTTCCAGCAGGTACAGCTCTGAATATCCCGATGGCCATCTTGGTGCTGCACATAACCCTCGTCTAACTGAAGGGGGGAGGATATGCTGCTTCCAGAGGAGAACCCAGCACAACAGTTTGCTACTATAGGATGAAAAAGTTAAGGAAAAAATGTTAGCAGAAAACCTTCTCCATTATTTGTCACAGAGGTATTTACTCTTATGGGAGCCCCTGGTGGCCTAGTGGTTAGATCGCAGGACCTTCACCGCTGAGGCCAAGGGTTCGATTCCAGCCAGGGA
>JAWMRA010000041.1:47531278-47649056 GCA_035584735.1 Pseudotriccus pelzelni | reverse complement strand
AGGAGGGGGCTTTTTTTTTTTCTCTTCTCTAAGCCCCGTCTGCACCTTCTGCTTGAGCCCGCCGGTGAAGTCACAAGACCGAGTCTCTGACATCACACAGAGCCCACAAACGCCGGATTGTGACTTCACTGCAGGATAGAACAGGGAGGAATAGGAGAGGGGAGGGGAAAAGGCTCTTATTCAAACACATATCTGCAGTAGTAACAAAGGGAACTCAGGAAATGGCTGGCCAAGAAAATGGCTTTTTTTTTTTCTTTTATAAAATATACTCTCTTTTTTTGTTGTGATTTTTTTTGCGTGTGTGTTTTGGTTGTTTTTTTCCCCAAAATAAACTTTGTGACCACGATGGAAATACCTTTTAAAAGTGGTCTGGGCAGGACAGACAGCAAGTGCCAGCCCAGGCACCATCCTCCAACGCAGCACAGGCTCCCACAGCCTGCAGCACCTTGGCCATCTGCCGTGGCCTCTCTGGACCTGCTGAGGCTGGAGCAGAATGAGGTGCTGGGGTGAAAATCAAAGGGTGGCAGTGGCCACGGGAGAGGCTCTAGGGGATGGGGTGGAGGGGGTATGGATTGCAGGATAAGGATCGAAACAGGCAGATGCTTCGGGTCATGCTGGAGACGCGCTGGGAGGGCAGCGCTGAGAGGCACCGGGCAAGCAGGACCACACAGAGTGACCGGAGCTCCGCGGCAGAGGTCTGGGAGCCACGGGCAGGGCAGAGGTAATGCTGACCCGTGTGCACTTGGGGGGGTTTTCCCCATCTGAGGATCCGAAACCACTACTGAACTACAATTCGAGTAAAAAGGGTATTAAAGGTCAGAATTAAGGTAACAGTGTGAGGCCTAAGCAAGGCAATAGTGTGAGGTTTTCGATTCCCTAGTATATTTTTAGGTGCCCTGGGGAGGGGAAGACAGGCTGGGGTAGATGAAAGAAAGGCCAGGAGGCTTTGATGTACTCCCAATACAAGGCAATCCTCAGTTGTTGCTCTGGGAGCAAAAGCTGATGATATAAGACTTCTGTGGTCATATCTGAAATAAAGCCTAAAAGAAAAAAAAAGGCTCATTAAGTAGCTATTGGCTTAATGTGACCTGGAAAGTTGTAAGATTTGGGGCTTTTTTTGTTTATTCAGCTGGTGTATTTGTTTAACATCAATTTCTCAAAATTTAACACAACCTCAAACACGTCAGTAAATAAGCCCCCAAAAACAAAAATCTGTTATTTGTGTTTAAAATCGGATATTTTCTTTCACCTTTTGAAGCAAGGCAGCTCGAACACTTGCACTGTGCTAACCGTACCTGAAGGCCAGGAATTTAGAAGAATAAGCCAAGGGCACAGCCACAGCCAAGTGAAATAAAGAAAAAAAATTAAAAAATTAAACGATGCTAATTGCAGACAACATTATATTTATGAAGTTATTGGAACTGCAGAGCCAAAAGGAGACAGCTTGTGATCCTCGCAGTGTGTTCACTCCTCTCTCCAACCTTCATCCCTGCCCTCACTGAGACCCGCAAAGCAATTGCCATCACCGCACCGACCTGGAAGGGAGGAGAAAACAGCACTGCCATCGTAGGCTGCCCTTCCCGCAACCTGCCAGTGCGGCAGGAGGGAAATCTGTACGTGGAGTGAGCAAGAAGCGAGGAGAAACCAATCCAGATCCCTGCCACGAACCAGCTGGCAAGTACGTTCCCAGCTTGCTGCTGCTGCTGCTGGACGGTGGGAGCGCCCCACAAGTGCCTGAGGTGCCCCAGAGGGCTGGCAGCAGCACTGGAAGCCCAAGACACTTGTTGGAAACTTTTGTACCCCGGTGGCTCTATGTGCTTCCAGCATAAAATCCAGGCGGCCAGAAGATGCTCTTCCAGGTGGGAGCTCCTCTGCGGCCAAAGCCTCAGTTCCCACATCAACTCTGAATCCCAGTGCCTCGGGGCATTATCCCAGCCTTGGCAGAGCCACAGCATCAAGGAAGGCTTCTCCTGTTGTTTTATGGCTTCTCTGTGCCAGTAGAGCAACAAACCAGACTGCAATGGAAGGAATAAACTCTCCTGCCTCTGCTTGTGAGAGGGAGGGAAAAGGTATGAATCGCAAGCAGCGAGAACCCCATCCAACCTCATATCCTTCAGCAAGTCTTGCTACTTGTTTGGCCACAACTTTACTACCATTTTTATACTGACTCCTTTCATCTTTTTTATCTATTTTTTCCACCCTGCTGGCTGCGTGAGAGAAAACCTCCACGTTTATCCCACTCCTTCTCTCTCGGGGAATCTCTCTCAACCTGCCTGTGGGCAGGGAGACAACATGGCTGCCAATGCGCCACGCAAGGTGAGGAGGGGAATGGGGGAGAGGGGAAGGCATGGGAAACAGAATAAAGAAGTGGGGAAGAGGAAGGAATCTAACACATGCACACTGACTAGCATGGGCTTGCTCCAACTTGGCCCATGATGCAATTACCTGACTTGGAGGCTGGCCAAGTCTCCCAGGTTAAGTCCCTCTGCATTTGTGTGAAGTGCTGTCAGAGCTGCTGGGACCATGAATACTCAGGGTTCTGGTAGCATGTCTCATTCAAAAAGGAAAAAGGGGGAAAAAAAAAGAACAGAGACAGGGCAGGGACTGAATGGGCTTATTTTCACACAACTGCAATTGTTTTGTTGATGCGGAAAGGTAATTAAAAAAAGTTCTGATTTCAAACGTGCCACAGAATTCCCAGAGCCCGGAGGCTGCTGCTTAGAGGCAGATTAATCACACTGAATTCTCCATCTAGATATTGCATGCACTCCAAACTCCCACCGCTAATAGCTCTAATATTCTCCTCAGCGTGTGCATGCTGCTGGTGTTATGTTCCAGGAATATTAATTCCCCAACTCAAGCTCCTTTCGCTTGCGCATGTACCCTAAAGGCTTGCTGCCGGGCACTGGGAGATTATGGAAAAGAGAAAACAGGGCTAGAGGAGAAGCGGGGTGCAAAGGTACTGGCTGGAACTCCTCAAGGAAAGTCGTTAATGTTCTTTGGATAAGCAAGCCATCCAAATAAAATCTACCTGAAGGCCAAGTTCTTTTAAACAAAGACAGCCAACTACACACGCACAAGATGGTTGAAATTAAAATGAGCTCCCAGTGCTGGCTTTGTGTTACCCGCTACCGCTACCCTGAGACTTGCTCAAAATCTCAGTCATGTTAATTGTGAGCTCTGAACTAGCGGTTTTGTTTGTGTCTTCTGCTGGTGTCTTCACCCAGCCCCTTTTACCCCTAAGCAAGGCTGCATGCGTCTAAACTCTTGCTGCCACACGTCAGTAACGGTGAAAATATGGCAGGTTGTAGTGCAAGTGTCCAAAGAGCAGGTAGGGCTTTACACAGCAAGCCCCTTCTACCCTTAGCAAAACTGACAGTCCAGGGAGTTCACGGTCCAGCTCAAGGCACCCCCAAGATCTCATTCCACATGGAAAGCAGAAAAGGGGAGGACAAAGACAGGAGAGAAACATGTAATTTTTATTTGCATTCAAGTAACTGCCATTCCTGGTAAGCAACTCAGTGTGTGATCTATGTATATGGCCAAAAGGCCAGCTGGAAGCTTTAAAACCAATGCATGCTTGAAAAGTACTTTTAAGATGCCTGTGATGTCATTTTCAAAGCTGCTAAGTGCCCAAAGCTCCCAGCGCTGCTGGGAGTCTGCAGGTCGCTGCCAGGTTAAAACACAGTTCCCCAAAATTGGCCACACCGGGACTCTGGAAACTACCATGCAGAAGAGACCTCAAAATGGACGGCGCTGGTCATGCTTCCTTTTAGTAGGATTACTTGCTTGACAAGAAGCTATCGTGGGCATGATTTTCTTTGTCAAGCAGTCAAAATATGTATCTCCGTGTAATGTAAATCAGCATGCCTATGTCAGTGCTGGAAAATCAAAGCGAGTTTTGCCCCTTTTGTTGCAGGCGTTTCTGATAAGCACACCAGTACAACACCTGAGTCATAGGTTAAATTGGACGTATAGACCAGCCCATCAGCTGTTATCATAGCTCAGAACACCTTACCTAGTCTCTGGACTAAAACCTGTAACACCACAGGTGCACAGGCATAGGTGGTAGCCCTTTCCACAATTAGGGCAGGTCAGAGAGAAAAGGCACGCTTTTATGGCTAAATACTTTACAGGGGACTGTTGGTGCTGAGAGGGAAAAGCATCAGAACATTTTTGAAGCTTCCTCTCTTTGCTATCTATACAGTGCAGGTCTACAATCATATGTGTGCCTTGAACTCTCATCCCATTCCTTAAACTTGGCTCCTGCTGCAGGGAGGGAAAGGACGCACTGCCTGCGTAAGGCCCTTGGGGCTTAACTCTGCTAGTAGTGGGCAGGGAGAGGCATGGGCTTCCTTCACTGTGATAAACCAAGGCATTGGCATCGCTCCGTGTAGCTTAGGTGCAAATCTGTGATCCTCTTTCTCTCTTTGTGCACAAAGAATGAAGCTGATAGCGAAGCTGACACCTAAATCCTCACTATTGCACATCTGAGATAACCTCGGTTGTTTTTGTTTTTCAAACTCAAATATATAAGAAGGGAGAAAGACAGAAGGATTTCAACCCTTGTCAAACCCCGTCACCAGCCCCCTGAGTTACAGATCTATGAACTCTTACATGGGATGAGGGCTCTTTGCTTTTATCTCCCTATGCAGCACGTGTCCTCAGCCCTTTGCAAACAGATGTTTTGCCCTCCAAAAGGGAAAAGAGGTGGAAAAAAGAGACAGCATGAGCACAGGGGAGAGATTGAGAGAGAGAGAGAGAGAGAGAGAAAGCACGAGCAAGAATGCTGTCTGCAGATGTCAATCAGGACTTCAGCCTAGGTCTAACCTGCCAGTCCTGCAAAACGAGGATACATGAATTTTCTAGTTGGATAGTCAGTGTCATCAAACAAGAAAATGGTGAGGTTTAGATTGTAATGCAGTCTCACGTTCAGTAAAAAGGCCTTGCTACATGGAGATGATGTGGGACTGAGGAACCTATTCCTAGCACCTTAAGAATTAAAATTTCGCTACAAATAACCCAAATGAAGTGGTCAAAAATAGCACAGCATTTCAGACCGGTTTTGTAGAGCATGGTAATATTGGCAAGGGGGAAGTGATTGTAGGTAGAATACTGTCAGGTTTGGGGAAAGCTTTCTCTGCATTTTAAAAAATTATATGAAGGAAAATATTCTTGGGAATGAAAAGTCTAATGATTACACGTATACAGAGAGTGTCATCTCTATCTTGGCGTTTAGCAGAAATCAACTCCCCCACGCCAACACCCTCCCCTCCAGCCACCCACCCTGATATTCTTCTTCACCACTTCCCACCCATTAACCCAGTACCTGCAGTGCAGTGTTCAAGTGGGACTGGCGGAGCTGCTGCCGCTGTCATCTCCTCGGAGCTGGCAGTCACCTGCCAATCTCGCCCCCACTTCCTCCTCCCTCCTGCTCCCCCCCACCCCTCGTCAGTGCAGCTTTCCCTGGGGATAGATCACTCTCCCCCCTCTCCAGCAGCCTGACAAATAACTACTGTTAACTCAATAATATCCCCCTCCTAGGTTTTCTAATTACCAGCCGTCCACAGGGCGCGAGACTCACGCGTACAGCGAGAAACGGGCCAGAGAGGGAGGGTAGCAACAGGGCGTCAGAGAGTTTGGGCTGATGTGGGTTTCACATGGAAAGACTGGCTCCTTGTGCTCCATCCACATGGCACGGCTGGCACAGGCAACCTGCAAGCCCCCACGGGATGCTGCCGCCCTGGCCGCGAGCACGGGCACGCGTGATGTGCCACCGTACTTGGCGGGGGGGGGTGGGGGAGGATTTGGTCCCGCAAGGGCTGGTGCGGAAAGCCGCTCCTGCAGGACAACGGGAGGCTCTGCTACACCGGCTGAGGAGGCATCATCCAGGACAACATTTGTTTATATGGCATTTTAAATGGGAAACGGGAAAAAGAAGGGGGGAGGGGAGAGAGGGAAAAAATTCAGGTGCATTTCTATTTGTACAGCTTTACCAAATACATCTATCTTTACACATATGAAAAGACCTTTTGTTTTGGTTTGTTGGGGGTTTTTTGCAAGATAATAGTCTTATTTTGCCTTTTTTGTAGTGAAAATTCATTGGTTTGTGGCTTGAGGTTTTTTCTTAGCCTTTTATTAAATGGACACGGCTTAGTGAACTTTTAGACAACCTTTCCACCTAGTATTTGTTTGTTCACACCCATTTACACTCTCTTGATTTTTAACAGGTCTGAATAAGGCTTATTTTTTTAAATAATCGGTTAATGAAGTTTTATCTGAATAGTCATAAGCCTATTAGTGCTCAAGTTGTGCATTGAATCCCCCTCCCCCCTAGAGGTTAAACAAGACCAGAAATCCTTTTGTATTCAAAATAACACGCTGGGAAGAAAAGAAGCAAAGAAGGATAAAAAAGCCCAAGCCCCCCATAAGTCCCTTTTAAATCAAAAGGAGACACTGGAAAAGGGGCATAAGCAAGGCACTTCCCCCCTTCCTTTCTCTTCACTCTTCTCCTCCTTCCTTTGTAGGTCACCTTTACTATGAAGACATTGATGCTTCAAGTCTTCATTTGCTTAAACAGAGTAAGTTCAACACCCCAGTCAGGTAAGCCCTGTACCTCAGGCAGGAGGGAGACACCCTGCATGGGGCAAGGATCAGGTCCTGAACACAGGAGTGGGACAAGGGGGGTCTTCTCTGGGAAAGGGCAGGCCCTTTTGGAAGAGGACAAGTTTGACAGCACGGCACTGAAAATGCGGGTCTCAGGTGGAAGAGGAGCAGGCGGACATGCTGAGCTGTGGAATGGCCTGACTTGCTGGCCTCTGCACCCTGGGAAGGGCTGAGGGCAGCAGTCAAGGGGGACTTGGCCTAGGGGCCCTTTGGCAGCCACCCCTCCACCCCAGGGGAGCATCCTGGCAGACGAGAGAACCCCCGCATCCCTGAAATAAACAGCAGCCTTCCCGATGCTTCATTAAACTAACACAGCTTCCCGCCATTGCCCCGGCAACCGACACAGGCCTCCTGTTTGCCAGCTGGGGGAATTAAAGGCAGCCTGGCAGCCAGCCCCTGGCTCCTCTGAAAGCTCCCCTTACACAGTCAGAAAGCATCCCCAGGCAGGGCAGGGGACCAGGTGGCCCCGAAGGTGCCAACTGACATGGGGAGTCCTGCCCACCCCCACTCTAACAAGCTGCAGCCCTCAGGGAGCCAAGAACCCCACCACTGCCACCAGCACTGATGCTGGAGGGCAACACAAAGCTGGAAGGCTCGCCAAAATGATCCATGAACTGGAAAAGGACTGAAAAAGGACCATGGATGGTCCAATAGTGCAAAGGTGAATGCTGCTCCCCAACACAGCATCACCTCTGTCCAAAAGCGATCAATAGTTCACATTAATTAGCAACACACTCCTCTCGTGGCCCATCCACCAGATGAGTGAGCAAATTACATCCTTTTGTCCCTCGTTTTCCTCCTTTCTCTTAAATCACAGACATTGCGAGGTAAGCCTTACCATGATCCCCCTGCTCCCCTCAGCCCCTTGGTGGGTGCAGAAGGTGCAACAGACCACAGGCTGCCCCATCCTCTGCTGCTCGCCTTTGGAGAAAGCCCCAGGAAGAGCTCCGAATGGAAACATCTACGTTGTACTGGCCTCAAGCTCTTGGATGCCCTCCTGCCCCTCTACCTGCTCTCAGTCCATCCATTCAAAACAGGTAGATGGTCCCTTCAGGCAAGGCAGAGACATCCCTCCACATGTCCTAAGCAAAGGAGCTTGTTACGCTGCTCAGATCCCAAAATTAGACCTGCTGGGCTGGTGCAACATGACAGCTGCTTCCAGCACCTTCCTCCCACTACCAACCCAGGCCACCAACACCACAGAGGACGCTCGGCAAATTGGTGAGGAGAGGAAAACACCTCGCTTCACAACAGCAACGAATAAAGGAGCACTATTCACTTGCTCGGGCATCCACATCTGTTTTGTCCTGTTTTCCATGACTACTGGCTGTGAGCAGAGGTCTCACAGGGAGGAGCATTAAGTATTTATTCCAGCTCTTGGTTTTGTCAGCTTCTGATGCCACCAATGTGTTTTGATTCTGCTTGAAAATCTACCTTGCTTTTTAATCCACGGATCCCAAAACAACCCTGCAAAGGTACCTCCAACCTCATCAGCGGTACCCTAGCTTTGCACAGCTCTGCAGCACACGTTTCATAACAAACGTAACTATGTCTGGAGGGACCCATTCCAGTCCTGCCTCTGAACAATTTGTATGCCCTACTCCTCTCTTATTTTGTGAGGATATTTAGCTTTGTGAAATACTACTTAGCTACATTTAGAACAATTAAGAAAAAAAAAAGAAAAAAAGGGATGAAAATAAAGAAATTAGCACATTCCAGATTCTGGCCACAGCTCTGCGTTGCATGAGGAAGTGGTACGTGGAAAATGTGGAGCTGTTTGTAAGCATTAAATAACAGTCTCTAGCCATCTTGCAGGGACAAATGTAAAAGTGTGTCCAAGCAACCCTACAAAAATTAGCCCACAGATCCCACCTCACTGACAGAAGACAGCGCTGTAGTTAACGGCGTCCAAGCAAATCTTGAGAAGAGGGAAATAAGAGGCATGAAAATACAATCAAACACCTTCCTTCAGTGCAAACCTCCCAGTAAGAACTGTTACAGACTGTCAAAGGGAGTCTTTGAGGCTAACAGGAAAAAGTATGAACACTTTGACATAATCCACTGTAAGTTATAGTGGGAAGAATACTGTCTTAGCTTTGATGGGGGATGCAGAGAAAAGGGGACACTTTCAGATACTTGCAGGAGAAATTGCAAGAGGAAGATGTGAGTGCAGAACACTGCAGGTAGTGACCATTAGACTGGGAAACCTGGTTGAAAGTTGCAGGCCTGCCAGCGGTCCTGATTTAACTATGTGACCTCACAAAAAATCACAAACACACACAAAGCAGGTTTCTATTTCTTAAGCTTTTCTTTACAGCAATAAAAGTCAAAGCCTGGAGACTTAAAACCAAATTCTTTTCCCAAATTATGTTTAAATCCCAACCCCCCACTGCCTCCCTCCCAGGTAGTGCCAGGGTGTGGAGGGAGAGGAGGATGACAAATCCTGAGGCTAAGAGACTCCTGCAACAATCTGGTCTGCTCTGTGCCCTGTCCCCACCTCTCCAACTAGGAAGCACTTGCAGCCTGCTGTTGCGAAACCCGCTTTTATTTTTTCCATGCTCCTCACAAATTAAACCCTCAGTCAGGTCTGCCGCTCCTCCCACCTGGACTAGCTCAACTCCCTGCTTTCACATTTTTTTCATTCTTCTCCAGACTCAGAAGATTTAAGTTTCTTAAGTCTCAGAGCTCCCGGAGGATGCGGGTGGGTAAGGAGCCCTCTCTTGGCTTAGGCGAAACACGGTCCCCCTCCGACTGCCCTCCTCCGGGGCTGGATTTCCGAGCAGAAGAGATTGCTGTCAACGAGCCAAAGGCGCGCAGGGGTAGAGGAGGTGCTGGTCTCCGTGTGCGCACCGCGTCCTCCTTCCTCGCTGCTGCCATACATGATTAATCATCCCTGAGACACGCCTGCTGCTTCCCTCTGGCTCTCCAACAACCACAACAGCGGCGGCAGCAGCAGTTGAGAGCACAGAGACCTCCTCAGGTTCCCGGCCCCAGCCCAGCGAGCGTTTCCCAGCGGGGACCTCTGATCCTCGCACACATCCCTCTCGCACATGCCGGTCCTGCCTCACGGCCTCGCAATTAATCGCTCCCCTCCCCCCATTTTCAAACTCGGCTCATCTCCCACCCCTCCCCCACCCCTCGTCCATCTGTGTCTAATTGCATTTCATCTGTAGTCATTCTCTGGAAAACTCACCGGGAAGGTGTCCAGGAGACTAGCACAAGCTTAAACACGCGCTTGACAAGGGGAGCCCGGGGAGGCTCGCTGCTCCGCTGGGATGTATCAGGGGCCCGAGGGAGCTGATCCTCTCTGCAGCCCACCTTTCTCCTGCCAGCTCCCAGCTCGGGCAGGCCATGGGGTTCCTGCCAGCGGGCAGGGGGATGGCAGCTGGAGAGAGGCGGCAGGCAGCCAGGAAGGGCCGGTGGGAGCCAGCGGGGCAGAGGTGAGGCTGCTCAGGTGCCAGCTCCTGCTCCACCGCGGGAAGCACTTGCTCCCTCCTGCCTCTGCCGAGCACACCGGCCCGCGGGTGGGCTCTGCCAAGGCCAGCGTGGAGCAGAGGCAGGGGAGAGGCAGGATCCTACAGCCAGGGTGATCTGGGGGCTCCCCTTGCTTCTGCTCTCCAGGACGCTGCCCCCATCCCACACAGGCACTCTCCACTTGCATTACCGATGCTCCTGCCTCAACCAGGGCACTCTCAAGCCCGACACGTCCCTGTTGTGTTTGGTGCAGCATGTGCAGCCCTGCTGGTCTCACAGCTCCTCAGTCCCACCCCATCACCTTGCTGCCACTCTGATCCTGCATGGCCTCCCGTAAAATCCAAATGTTATCCAAGGGCTTGTTCACCCTTGTTCACCCTTTCCTGGGAAGGGATCAATAACTGGGGCTCTGAGCAGACTGCACACCAGGCACTGCACACCAGCTCAGGCCGTAGCCACTCTTAACTTGACACTGCTGGAGCAAGCAGCTCAGGTCTTAACTGCATACAAAAAATGCCCACACAAAATAGTCACGAACAGCTGGGGAGCCATAAACTCACACCCCAGCTTACTGCATGCCAACTTCCCTGCATCAGCAAGTGTGAAGTGCACAGTGGTTTTACACTTAAAGCCAAGGTTTCCTCCTGGAGAGGTGGGCCATGAATGTGGGCTATTTAAGGTTTTAGACCTCAGGTAGAAGATCTGCAGCCCAGGGGCTGGGCACAGACCACAAGTTCATTTTGTGTAGTCTGGAGCCATCTGACTTCACATATCACTGCTGGGTAATGTCAAGGTATGGGCAATGTGTGGCTGCCCAAAAGGGCAGCTTGGCTCTCAACAAGGGAAAGGCTCTCCACCTTTTCTGAAAAGAGTCAGTCTTCCAGCTGTGGGAGGGTAGGGACTAAACTACTAACCCATATAACACCCCCTGAAGCCTTGTCCATTTGCTGCCAAAACTTTGAATATAGGAATTCACAGCTCTAAAGAAGGTGACAGAATTACTTAAGTAGACCAGCGACAGACCCAGAAAAATCTTTTCCCATTTCTTTTCCCCATCAGCTCTGCAAGCAGATCTGCTTCTATCCAGGCGAGCAGTGAGGAAAGGGATTACAACCAGCTAACTCCCAGGCTTTTCCTTTCACTTGCCTTCCATTGACAATGGCTACCCACCAAAATCAGTTCAAGAGCTGCAAACACAGAAATAAGCAATTGAGTTACCATGACTAACAAGTTACCATTTGCCAGCCGAGTCACAGCAACGCTGAACCAAGCAACATCCTGATGGGTGTAAGCAAACAGGTTACTACTTACTGCAATGAAGAAGGATCACAGAGTGAAACTACTATAGCCCAGATGACAATTTATAAACTCATTGTGGTAAATCAACTTGCTGGCAATCATCTCTTCATACATTTTGCTCTGCCAGTATCACACTGAGTGAAATCTTTTGCTTCCACCAAATGCCACAAGCCAAGTGCATTCCTGAAGCACAAATGCAATGCTGTTTGTGGTGAAGATGCAAAGAAACTACTACATTTTTATCCTTTTAAGCTCCTTCTCAAGACAATTATTCTAATGAAAAATGCCACATCAAAGCTGCTCATCTCCAGAAGCCGATTCAACGCAAAAATATGTAAATGTATCTTTAAATAAGCACAAAAAATAATCCTGCCTTCTCTCTCATTCTTCCTGGGTATTGGACACCAAACTGAGAATTCCAGAAGTCTGGGTTCAGTTCCCAGTTTTAATGCAGACTTTCTGCACCATCTCAAACCACACAACACAGTTCTTTATAAAGCTATAAAATGGGGACGCTAGTAGTTTTGACACAAAGCAAGGTAAAATACATGCACTGATGCTTGTAAAAAGCTCTATACAAAAGACAAGGGTTGCATAAATGACTATATATAAATATACACATCAGATTTACCACTGCCCCAGAACTCTGACTCTGTAAGGCAGTCTGTAGAGAAGGGTATTTTCCTGATGCTTTCCCATTTAAAGAAAACAAGTACCTGTGAGAGAACAGACAGCACTCCATCTGCAGATAAAATTTTATCTGCTTTCTCTGCTAGCTCAGAGCCAGCACATGCTGGGAGTAAACAAAATCCATTACAAGACAACAATTTGTGACAAATGAGAACAACACATGGACCAAGGACCACTGAACAGGTTCCCCCATACACAGCAACATGATGGAAACTACCATCACCCTTCCGAACTCTTGCAGAGATCAACTGGGCAGGACACAGAAACTCACCTGTTCTCCCACTGCTAATGGCACTCTGCTCCATGTCAACACACATTCTCCATGCTGGCAGAGGACGTTTTTACTGGCATTGTCTGAACTGTATCGTTACAGTGCAATGACTGACAACCCTGTCTCATCAGCAGAGTTCTCCTTATCAGAAAAGGGATGCACAAAAGGGAAAGAGAATTACGTACACACGAGCAGTGTTTCTCCGATGCTCAGCATAAAAATCTAATCAAAATTTTACCAGAATGGTGATGTGAAAAGCACCCTGCCAAGTCAGTAATAAATATAAAATTCATATCTTACATTTCCACAATGTATCACCTCTCATTCTGCAGTACTTTACGCATTGTTGGGACTCGGATGAATCCCCAAATCAGAACAGATTTGTACTGGAATCTAACATTTTTGTTGGCTTCACATTCATTCAAATTGCAGCCTTAAGCGAGAGTAGGATAACAGGCACTTAAAATGGCCCCTTGAATGCGGCAGCAGCCATTTTAAATGGGGCCAAACTCCTTCCAGCCGCCAGACTCATTTCCTGAAGATCATCCTCCACCCACCCTCTGTCCTTCTCATTCCCTGAGCCCTGCACTCGGTCTTCTTTCCCCTCCCATCCACCCTGCGGCAGAGAGAAGACAAAGTAGTACTTTTAGGGTGCATAAACAGCGGGTTGCCCCCAGTAGGCCCCATCGATGATATCCTAACTCCAAACACAAACCACCTAATTTTGGAGATTGCAGCCACTGGGACCTCAGCAAGCCTCAGCACAGAAGACAGTAAGACCCTATCTTCTGGGCTTTCACCCTTCCCAAGCAATACCACTGCACAGGTATTGTGCACAGCATCTGCAGAGATCAAGAACTCTGCAAGAGTTGAGCAGTCAGCAGTAGTAACAGCTTTTCATTTTTCTGCAGACCTTGTGAATTGGGAGAAAAGCAGAAGCGACAAGGAGTGAAAAATCATAGTCCATCTCCCTGCCCCTCCCCATCCAGTGTCCCCCTCCCCCCCACCTCCGTGGCTTGTTACCTTAACACCCATCACCAAATCCTTCCTGATAGATGCCTTTGCCAACAACTCTGATGGGAACACTGAGCAGTGCCATTCCTTCTCATCCTATCAAGAGGGCTGTAGGACAAAACTGTGCCCATATTAGGCCCAAAGTTTTCACCTTTTGAAAGACAGATGCATAAAAGGCAGGAGGTGTTAAAAACCCTGAGGAATGCAACAAGTTTTTAATAGCAGTATGTATCTTAAGACAGAAATGCTGACTGTAGTCCTTCAAGCATCATGCCATAGAACATTACTGCATGTCTAAACAGGGAAAGCATCTTCTAAATGTTCAGCTAACACTAAGGTGTCTAAACAAACCCCAGGTTTCCATGACTGCTCAAAAGCCTTGAGCAATAGGTGTTCAGTTTTAGATTTTTGCGTTTCTTCTAAGAAGCCACAGATGATCTCATACTCCTCTGCCTCATCACTAGTGTTAGCACAGCTAACTAGGGATGGCAGCAGGGAAATGCATTGCAAGGTTTTCCTTTTGTCAGCAAGGATTTGAAGATCTTCACATTTTTCATACTCATATCTATTTATTTCTTGGGGCACTGCCTACAAACCAAGTTCGAAGGAAAAACCCCTTGGAAGCCACAATAATATGAATGGTTTCAAGTAGTCCACCCAAAGAAGGAAAAATGGGCTATTAATACTTGCTTCCAAAAAGAATTACATTATATAGGTAGGAGTCTTCTGTAGTTCCAAGTACATATCCGTTTCTACACTGATGAAATCAGGACAGTTATTTCACCTCTGGCAGCAGAAGCACAGCTGCAGCATATGCAAGAATCAGCTCCTGACATTAAAAAAAAACCCAAACCATTCCACAGTGTCGTTTAGCTCTACAAGGGGACGATAAACTATGGATCATTTGTCTTCCTTTTCCTAGTATAGATAAGGCCCTAGAACAGCATCCCCCAAACTGTGGTACACGGGTCACTACCAGCCTGTGAAGTACAGCAGGCGGCCCGTGCAGGCGCTATCTGCAAACAACACTCTGAGAGACAGGGCACCCGGTAAACTGCCCGTTCAAGGCCCTGTGTCGTTGCTCTCATTATAAACACTGAATGTTGTTACGCATACATGACAGATAAGCATTTAAATGTAAATGTAGAACATCACCCAGAGTGCATCTGTTTTGACCAAAGGCAAGAGATAGTGTGAGACCCTTCCTCAGAGAAGCAGCTATCACAACTGAAACATCAGATGTGTTTGGTACTCAAAGCCACTGCAGTGACACAGGCACAGGAGACGTAGGAGTCTCCTGGAGAAGACTATTGGAACAGAGCTACTTCTGTGCACAGGTGGGCACTGCTGGAGGCAAATAGCTGCACTTGCTGCATGTGCTTGCAGTACTAGTAGCCTCAAATTATTTTGGCTGCAACCATACCAGAAACCTGCTCAGAAAAACTCATGACAAAACAGAAGGCTGCAGAAGAGCAACAAGTACCTTATGAAGAACCAGAAGTAACTGACAAACACAAGGACTAACTATGAGAGCTTGCTAAGCAATGGCCAATGAGCCGGGAACTGAACTGTCCACAAACTTCTGAGAGGCACAAACTAAAAAGGGGATCATCCAACGCTACCTGACTATAGTCAGATGCAGTGGAAACCAAGAAAAGAAACACACAGGCTCATTGCGGCATAGGGAAAAGAGGACAAATCACCTCTACAGGACACATATGGTCTCGTCTTCTCAGGAAAACATTGGAAGTGCAATCACTTGGGACAGCTAAAACTGAACTGACCGCAAACACCAGAAAACACGCGAAAGGAAGTATCACACCTGCTGTGTTTTGGTCCTGCGTAGAGCTAGGTAATCAGATCAGTGGAATGGGTTTTTTTGTTGTTGCTGGCTAAAGGATACTCAATTCCACAGCTGAACAGAAACTTACTCTTCACATTCACCTTGCCTGTGTCAGCCCGGGCTCCAGTGTGGGTCAGTTTCTGTCACAGAGAAGTGTGACACTCCTGTACCTACAGTACAGTGCAAGAGCCTTCAGGCAGAACCTCCATTCTCCACTCTACCAGGACAATCAAATAACCATGCTGAATCAGGCTGTTTGTTTGTTTTGCTTAAAATGTATTTACTTCAAGAAGTAATTAATATTTTAAGTAGATAAGGCCTTTGTTAAAGATTCACCACATTCACCCCTTCAATTAACGTTTTAAACATTCACATTCATAGATTCATTTATACCTCCCACTTGTCCTTCAGCAATGCCGGAAAAGATCAGAGTTTACATTCCTGGTGTCTCAAAGATAAAAAAGAAAGGGAAAATAAAACCAAATCCTCCAGAAAACAACCAAAAAGGAAGACCAAACCTACCATGCCTTTTATCCATCTCCAGAAAGAAGAAAGGGTGTCCAAGCTGTTTAGAAGTCTCTCCCCTCTCACATGCAACACTGCAACCGTGAGATGACTTAGAGGAGCAGCTTGGGCAACTGGGATATCACTGGGCACTGGAGCAGAAGACCCAAGTCCCCCACCGTGGACCTGGGGCCGGAAGCCTCACTCCGTGGGTTTGCACCCCAGTGCAGCCAACATAGAGGGCAGGTGTGGGGTGGGGGGATGTGGCCTCCCTCAGTACCTTCACGAGGGCTCAGACGCTTCTGCTGTGTGTGCGGTGAACTCGGTGTACCCTGGCGATGGACAGGTGCCCCCGGGGTGGCTGGGATATTTGCATATGTTAATTGCAGTGTCAAGGTGTTTGTGCCTGCCGCACTCACTTCTTCAGGGAGAGACGGTGGCGGGATTCAACTCTACCTGTGCCGTGCTGGTGACGTCACAGGCAGCTATTTCCAGCCCGGTTGCCATGGAAACCACCAGGCCTCAGCACCAGTTAGCAGTTCAATATATAATTTACTTATTCTTTTTCACCTAAGTGATTAGGACTCAAAATACAGAAGCATCTCACAGACCCTCAGATCCTCTGATCGTTTCATAGGAATTTCTTGCAGGCAAAACCCAGCCTGAAATAGAGAGCTGTGCACTCTCCAGAGGGAAAAAACCCCCAGGCAAATAAAAGCCTAAACAAGATTTTTTAAAAACCACAATCCTCTTCCCTGCTGTCCCCTGCCCTCCCAAGTTTCAAGGGAGACAAATGCTGTGGCTCCTGGAAGATTTCACAGTACTGTCACCATCTGAAGGAGGTTAGCTGGCAGCAAAGGAGGAGATAAAAGCCTAACATGGGAGCTGCTACATCTGGCAGCACCTTTGGTCCATCCCACCTGGGACGTCACATCCCACTGTGTCCTGCGAGGTACCTGTCCCATTCTGTGCCCGTCATGAAGGGTGGCAGCAGGACCCCCAGACAGTCTCTCTTGGCTCCTACAGGTGACCACCATGCATTAAGGAACAAGTCTCTCCTCATTAATCTTAGCGGGAGCAGTTCTGCGGGCTGATAGTCAGTGCAATACCAACCAGAGCCCTGGGGAAGGCAGCCGCTCCATCTCCACCCCTTCCTACAATGCAGGATTGCAGTGGTTGCCCATATTTTCCGAAACTTTTTTAACTAGTGCTGCGGTCAGAGGTGAGGTGACTTCTCTGCTTTTCCACTACCTAATTAGTCACTGCAGAAGCTTATGCGAGACCCAAGGTTATGCTTCAGTTTCAACATACTGGTTTGTTGAGAGAAAATACAAATATTTTTACTGGGAGAATTTTCAAGTGATTCATCTACCTCCAGGTAGTTTCAAAGTATCCCTCTTAATGTTTCTTATTGTGCTTCATTATGTTTTAAAGTGATATTTCTCAAAACGCGAAGTTTTAAACATTAATTTTGAGAAGCAGCTGCTTTGTGGCTGAATCATACGGTCTGGCAGAACAATAGGAACAGCAGCACTCCCCAGCCCCCCCCCATCCCTGTTTCAACCCAGCATGGGCCATCCTCCTCTGATTTCCCAAGTCACCACAAACAATCCCTACTGCACCCCTTCTCCTCGCCGCTCCTTCCTCACATGCAGACCTGGCAGTAGGAAAAAAGGACAACCACTGCCAAGAACCAACCAAACAAAACCAGAGGTGTTATTTGACACAGTTTTAAACCAGGCACATTACTCACTAAGCAGTAAAAGAAGAAGAAAAAAAAATCCACAGACAAGAAACTTTCCATTGCTACTTTTTGTTGATGTTCTTAAATGCTTTACATGTTAGGAGTTCTCTACGACACAGCACAACAATTTGAAAGCCACCAGGACAAACGGGCAGGGGACTGTGCCAAGCCATTAACACAAGAGTTCGAGGGGCTATTTTCTAAGGAACAGAGGGTGCTATCAGATACAAGTAAGACCTCAAAGAGGTCTTCCTACTCCAAATGATTTAACACGATAATTTAGGATGGTCAGAAGCTGAAAAAAAAAAAAAAAAAAAAAAGGTAAGCTTCATTTTGCCCCAAGTTTCGAAACATAAGGATAACATCTCAAAAGTAAAAATCAGATAAAGGTAATCTATAAAGCTAATTAACCTGAATGAACGTATTTCCTTATTCCCTTTTCTTTCTTCCAACTCTTTAATTCCACCCATCTTTCTCCAAATCACTGCTTTCATTTGTGCTCTGTTTCCTTCTTTTATCTGCAGCATCTCCTTTCCTCTCACTGTATAATCCTACCCAATACCCACAGCTCAAAACCACCTTCCTGCTGGTACCCCTTGGTCTGAACTTCCCTTTTTTTCTGTCACTGTCACTGGTCCGTTATGCCTCTTCATGCTCTTCACCCTAATTCTGCTGGGTCGCCGGGTGCATCCCTCCTTCTCAATCATTAAGCCCTAGTCCATGCTCTTCCAATATCAACAATATTAAACAACTGCAAAACCTTTGAGAGTTTACCAAGAGCTACCCTGATTTCAAAGATAATGGAAATAAAAGATAAATTTATAAGTGACCACATGGCAAGTCAGTAGTATTGTACAGAATAAAATGCGGGATCAGGCTGATCCGTACTTGGGTCACTTCATAGTCAGAACCAGATCGCACCACTGACAAACTGAAACAGATTTATGACAAGTCTAAACCAGAAACAGCCACTGAAAAAAATAACGTTGTTTGGCTGTACATTGAAACTATGATTAAAAAGATGATTAAATGTTTCTATTTTGGACAAAAAAAACCCCAACCCAAACAACAAAGAATGTCTTTAAAACCCTTTTTGCTCCAGCAGCTCATTTCACACAGGGAACATGGCAAGAAAAACATGTTGCAGTGACTTTAGCTATGGGAAGATGACTGATATTTTGGATGGAGCTGACAGCTGACTTAAGAGTCATCACTAGGGCTAACATCCTCCTTCTCCATGCAGCCTCCAGTGGTCTGGCATGTCTCAAAACTTGAAAGGAAAAAAAAAAGCTGCTGATTTCATAGGGAAGTAGCCTATGAAGAGACAGTTTGGAGGATGAAGTCAACTACATATGGTTCTATTTATTTGTTTGTTTTGGGGTGGGGAGAGGGAGTCAGTGGCAAATTCTCAGCCCGAACAACCAGCTCACAATAAAAGCTTATGAAGTCAAGAGTTCCTCAAGGAAAAGAAACACTCTTAAAGTTTGTATTTATTACATAAATGTCAACATATTTGCAAGATTCCAAAACTCGGGCAGCATCCAGCTTGAATGATTAAAGAGCGTTTCTCCTTGAGGATTTGAATCCAGTCCAGATAAACTGTAATCCAAAACTGCCTTTGGATAGCACAATGTACACAAAACCTCCCTCTGTGTATGGAGGTGATACAAAACAGGTACACTAGGCAGGTCATGTCCTAATGCATACTTAGACCTCTGCACCACAAACAAAACACAGCTGAATTTGCATGCATGACCAAAGCTTTCTGCATTTTTCTTTAGTGGAGGGAAGAAAAATATCCCCCTAGGAAACAAAAACACCCCTTCTCTCTGCTTTATGAATGGGAATTGACATAGAAAAAGGCAGGAAATGAGGTAATGTTGCGTTTTCCTCTCATTCTCCATATTGTGACCACGATGCATACATACATTTCTACATTAAATAATATAACCACATACTCATATATAGCTGCATCTCATCCAAGCACTGGTCGCTTGGGAAAACTTTGAAATTCAAGAATTCTGTGAGTCTGATCCTACAACCATTACCAGCTGGGAGCTAACATACATTTCTTTTTTTGTTCATCCTAAAGCTTTGAATTATAATTTGCTCATTAGCCTAATAAATATCTCATCCTTGTGTGGCCTGTAACAGCAGAAAGAGCAGTTATTATAGCAGTTCCCCACTGCAGCAGGGGAGCTCGCCTGACCTCAGCATCCCTCAGCACCTTAAGCACACATGGATCCCGTATAGCCGTGACCTTCATGGAGCTTTCCTGCTAACCCAGACACAGGAAAGCAAGAGGTGTGACTCTCCTCTCTCCAGAGTGTGCACAGTCTCTTTTCCAGTCACAGGAGAAAAATCCCATCCCCAAAGGTTTTCTCCATCTGCTTCGGGTAAGAGAAAATTAACAGTCTGTGGCACGGGGGCAACGTGTGCTGTAAAAAAGGTTCACTAGTCACATGCTTTGCTTGTGCTGAGCATTTCAGTTGTGACCAACATAATTCCCTGTCATTCCACTTTTCCCAAGTTGCCTCTGAACCTATTTGAAACTCCTGTTTATACTTGGGTAAGAAAATCAAGATATATTAACAGTTAACAGATTTTTATTTATTTTTAAAACATTTCTCAATGCATATAAAAATGATCCCAAAATAGTGAGTCTGATTTGAGGATTTTATTTTTTTGTTAGATTGAGTGTTTGAGGTTTTCTGGTGGTTGGTTTGTTGGTTTGGGGTTTTCTGGGGGGGAATTTGTGTTTTTGTGGGGTTTTCTTCTTTTCTGTTATTGAGGTTCTTGGGGGGGTATGCCTTTTTGGTTTTGTTTGTTTTTTAAAAACAAGAAAAGAAAGATGAGATTGTGATTGTGATTCTGATTTTGCTGAAACCTCCCCTGGCCCAATCCCAAAACATACGCCTGATGAGAAGAATGATGACTCTCCCAAATGTACTAAATTAAATACAGCAATTTTGGGACCTCCTCCAAGATCTTTCTCCATCTGTCCCTCTCCTGCCCATCAATTCATTGTGCCCCCCAATACTCTTAACTCCAATGCATTCTTCAGCCCTGGCATTGACACTTGACTTTGTCCCACATTAATCCAGTCACATCCCACCTCAGAGCAACACCTTTGCTCTTCCTGGAGTTGTCTCCTCTCACAGACTGACACAGGGGAAATTCTCCAGTTTTCCATTCCCAAAGCCAAGTGGTTCCTGAGACACAAAGGGGCAGAACCCACTGCTTGCAAAAGGAAGAGGGGCAATCCTGTGGCACAGACTTTTGTCTTCTGCTGCAAAAACAGGCATCAATCCCAACAGCAAAGGTATCAAGTTCTGCTTCTTTTCTACACCAGCTCACATGAGCTCCACTTATCCCGTTTCTCTTTGGGGTTCCTTTACAAGCAGGGCTGAATCTTCTATCACCATAACCAGACCTAATTCAGCCCTGCTGAAATCTCATCTTTTGTCTGCACTAAACATGGAAAAAACAAGCACCGATCTTGGACTCCAGACTACTAATGTACGCAAAAGAGTTAAGTACAGATATTGCATATACCCAGAAGAGGTGGGAGAAAGACTCTCCTGCCTGCAGCAGGTGAGAGACAGACCTGCAATTTTCCTGGGAATCGGGCTTTCTCCCTTAGCCTTCTGATTTACAGCGCAATCAATAGATTTCTGCCCACTGCTGCCACCCCCTTTAGTTTCAGAATTGATGGGCGGCAGCGCTCCAGCGCTATTGTGTTACAGACAAACTGCGAAATGCCACCGAGGCAAGCGCTCGGCTGAGTCACGCACAGTCAGCACAACACAACCCGGCCGGGCAGCACGCTGGAAGGCTCCGCACGGACCCAGCCATGCCAGGGAAGCCCGCTCCCTCCTGTCAGCAGACCTCGTCAATGCCATTTCTTGCCCCACAGAGGTTTTGACAGCAGAAATTATTCTTAGGTCTCTCTCGTTCTTGTGTGTGTATACATTCACACACGCACATTTCATCATATCGCTTCTCATCCTGCTATATCTTCATCACACCCTCATGAAGCTGGGAAATACTATTAAACGAGGATAACAGGAGAGGGCAAAGGGTAGAGGCAGATGAGTTAGCTAAATGAGCCGAAAACAAGTTGTCAGATAACACATCCAACAGAAGTCTTTACTTCTGCTGAGAGGGGCAAAGAAGCCCCTCCTGCCTCTTCCCTCCTTCTTCAGCATATTTCCCTGAGCAGAGTTGGCTGAAAACTGATGTCTTTACTCAGTTTACCAGAGCATACTTGCAGCAGTAATAAGGAATGTGGGAAGCAACTGGGCCCATTCCATTTGGCAACTGTGCTGATCTGTACCTACTTCGGCCCACCACAAAGCCCTGCCCTTATAAACTACCAGAAACCTGCACCCCAAACCCCAGCACTGTCCCACCTCCAAGCCAGAGATTTCAACACCAAATAATGAACAGTAGAGAGTAAGTGCAAGCCTCCTTTCATTCAGGTCCTTCCATCTGCGTCCCTTCCCCCAGCTCAGTCAGAAGGGGTTCAAGCCTAATTCCTGCCTTCCTCATCAGACGCCCACAGCCAGAGTTTACAAAGGGAAGCCCTCCAGCACATCCTCTTCTGGAAATGCAGAGAAGCTAAACAATGTCATCAGCAGAGGCAGGCTTGGGTTTGAAGCACAGCATGTCGAGTCCTCATCCAGACACCTTCCCTCCAGTGGGATGGCATTATCTTCTCTCCTTTCCTGGAGCTGCATGTGTTCTAACTGATACGGCAGCCATGGCCCTGCCAAGGACCACTTAATACCAACCTGCAGCTTGAGAAGCGATAATTTAGTGCATCATATCAACAAGTTCATAACTTGACACCTAATCCTGCCCTTTCACCTTCCAACACCTTTTGAAGGCATCTTCCAGGAAAAACTTATCATGCACCAGCTTCCAAAGTCAAACAGATATAAGAATGCCTTCATTATGCTGCAGCAGATAACATACCTTTTTAAAGCTTTAAGAAAACAAAACAAAGCAAGCCTCTATTCCCTCTCCTCACAGAAGGGCTCGAAGGCACAGCTGAATCCTGGCTGCTGGTGACAAAGCCAGTTTCCAAATCACTTCCCCTCTTGCTGTCCCCAGATGTGACTGGGAACCAGCACTGTTTTGAAAAAGAAAGCCAACAAAAAAAACTCTCTTCCCACCACTCCACCCTGTCAAGAGCGAAGGCTTTGCTCTAGCTCAGAGGACAGCCTTTATGCTGGCAGGTTAGGGGATATTCTGGGCAGCCGGACAACACCACATTCCTTTCCCTGTGAAACTTGTATGAAATGCTGTGTCTTAGACAGACACTTATTACTGTTTAACACTTTCCAAAAGAGAAAAAAAATCACATTTAATCAGTATTCCCAACTGCCTCAATTGCTTATATCTACAATGGAAGGAGAAAAGAAATGCTAAGAGGGACAACAGAGGGAGAAACGAGTGTTTTCAGATTAAACGAGAAACACGAAAGAGAAACGACAAAACAGATATGGTCAGCAAGTCCCTTCCACAGTCATGCAGCTGTACAGGAGCTTTCTGTACCAGAGGACAGATTTTATAGCAAGGCAGAGAAGAAGCTACTCTCTCCAACGCAGTGCAAGGCAGAGGGTGAAGAGAAGGGAAGGTAAAGGAAAAGGGAAGCTCAAGGTGTTCCAACAACTGTAATGCTGTGACTGGGACCAGTGGCAATAAACTATAAAACACACTAGCTGGAAGCATGGATAAGTATGAACAGAGGGATCCCTCATTTTTGCCTCCAGTGCCTGCAGTTCTGGCAGGAAGCTCTCCGGATACTTGGACATGGAGGACAAACGAAGTTCCTTAAATGCAGGAACCACCCAAGAGGAGGTCTTGCCAAATGAGTCTCTGCAGCCACAGGATAGAAGCACATGGAGTTGCTTTGACAGTCCAGAAGAAAAGCTGGCCAGTATCTTCCTGCAATTAGACCTTTCTAAACCAGTGCAGACCCACACACTTCGATACACCCATACAAAAGCCAACTGACAGAGACATAAAGAAGCAGCTTCTCTCTGAGAATCATTGCTCCAGACTATCCACAGTGGAGTAGTTCTTCACTTTCCGAGAACACTTGGTCTCAGCTCCGGCATCACAGCCAGCTCCCGTGTCCAAGGCAGTGTATCAGACTGAATGGTCAGTGGTCCAAGCAGCGTGGTGGGGTGTCTCTGGCACCTCACTGTACCACAGGCGCAAAGCAAACCACGCAGCAACACAGGAGCCACAAACCCCAGTCCTTCCAGCAAGATGCCACGGTAAGCGGCTTGGAAGAACCACTGACAGTAGACACGATTTATCCAGCCAATGCCTCAATTTCATCCATCATTCATGTTTATCTCATGTAGCCAAAATAATTAGGAAAGATCCTGTTCTGTGGCATTTGATATCAAAGTTTGTGCTACCCCACTGCGTCGACCTGCAACCAAGGTCTCAGAAGCAAAAGAGTCCTACAAAAAATAGGAATAACCTGCAAATATCAGGAAAGTAGATGCCCCCTCACCAGTAAGGAGGGGGAGTCCTCCTTAAAGATCAGAGTCCTCTGGGGAAGAAATGTGGCTTACAACAAGAACTTGGGGGAGGGGATTACGAAGGAGGACTGAAATGTAAGGCTACATCTAACATAAAGCTCTTCTAGGGAAAGGAGGTAAACAGCAGAAGGACATTTCTGCTGTGCAAAATCCAGCATGGCCCATCTTCACCTGAACAGCCCACCCATGGGGTCTGATCGACAAAAGCACACGTTCTACCCATGAGGGACAGGCCAGACAGGCAAAGGCAGATGAAACAGAGGGTCTCTGTGAAGTCTCTGTGACCTCCACTCTTCCAAGGCACAAGATGTAAGTCATTGCTCCAAAAAGCTAACAGAAAAAAATTGGAAGTTTGGGGTGAGGGGGAAGAGATCAGATTCTGTATTTGAGACTGTCGGAGCTGAAAGGGAATAAAAAGCTGGTTGAAGCCTAGCAATCTGCTCTGCTAAAAAACCCTATGTGCAGACACAGAAACAATGCTGATTTTACATTAGAAACCAGGAAACGAGGTGGAAGGAGAATGCAGGACAGCGCTGTGTTTCTGCATTAGGGTTTTTAAGTACACTGCAGGATTTCTGTCTCAGAGTACTCATTGAGTTACATCAGGCTGTAATGGCCTGTTGATTTTGAGAGATGATGGCAGCACTGCTGATGCAGGGCGAGAGGAGGTGGAAGGAAAGAGAAGATGTGATGTATCAGCCAGCGTGCGCGCACATTTCAGATGATTACCCCTGTACTCCTGTGTGAGAAAGACACGGCGGATTCACAGCAGGACCAGGACCAGGAGGGGACCTTGCATGGGACCCTGTTAGTAATCCAGCCAGACACGGCAGGCGGTTTTGGTCCTTCCCTGATTCCCACTTCATTCCTCCAGGGCAGCAGATGCCAAAAGCAACATTTTTGCAGGGGAGTCCCATCCAGGGCTGGCAGGGCCAGAGCCACATGGCATGGCACAGCAAGCATAATGGAGGAGGTGAATCCCGCGTGTTCAAGGCATGCAACGTGTTCCTGAGATGGATTCAGTCTCACTCTGCCAGGCTGACAACTTTGCTCGCCTGCTTTTCTCTCTCTCCTGTATTTCACAGAAAGATGGTATCCTTTCCTTTTCCTTTATTTGCTCCTGGGCACAAGCAATCAAGAACAAAGGATGAAAGAAAAATGCAGGGGGGGTGTGGGGGGAGTGAGGCGGGGGAGGGACATTTGAGAGTTAGGGAGCAATCTTTAGCAGAGAGAAGATAATTTTAAAAAAAAAGAAAAAAAAAAGAGGAAAAAAGGAGATGCAGAGGCTTGGAAAAAAACCACAATATGCAAATGAGGCAGAACAAAAATCAGAGATGGGAAAAAAAATAAAATCAGACGAAACCCATTCATTTCTCCATAAGCTCTCTGTCTCTCAGACAAGGGGGTGCCATTGGGGTGAGGGGTTCCTAAAGCTTTCTACCACCCTCCAACTCCAGCAGACGCCCATGGCTCACTGCAGGCAGGCAATCTACCCTCTGGGGCACATCTAAGGAAGGGAAGAGTAAAGCATTTCTGGAGCAATGAAAATCCTTGGTTTTTCTCTGAGGTAGGGAGCTGTGGGGCAAACAGAACCAGCCAGGTGCTTCTAACATGATGTTTGTCAAACAATCTGATTTCAAGCTTCACTGGCGTAGTCCCTCAGCAGCTGCTTTAATCTACTGCAGCACTTCTCCCCCACAGCAGGCTACATTCCTCCTGTGCCTCCCCTGCTCTTCCACCAGGACAGAGGTTCCCCAAGGCCTCCACCTCAGCTCGCAGCGGGTTGCCTCACAGACTGAATCACCTCAGGCCACACCACAAGCTAAGGAGGATCAGGCTTGAACTGGAGGTTTCCAAAGGGCATCCAGCTGCACAAGGGGGATTTTGCTGCAGCAGATGACATGCTGTTCTCAGTGCAGAGCCCTCACACTGCTCAGACGTGGGTGTCAGCAAAGGTGGCCTCTTCCCTCCAGACCGTGGAGTAAATAACTCATCCATCAGCTTGTTCGTTAGTGACACTATAGCTGGTGGTGTGTTACAACACACCATCGTGCAGTTACCCTTCTACTCATCACCATTCATTTCTTCTTCCAACGTATGGCAAAACATCAGTGCGTGCTTCTCAGATAGGAACAGTGAGAGGTGTAAAAGGGAACTAGGAAGCAACAGGAGTCCTGGTTTTTAAATCTAGTCTGGGGCTGACTCTCCTGAAATACCACTTTTTAGCACCCATAGGGCTCTCCTTTCACATAAACAGCAGCTTTCTGTTCTTATTCCTGCCTACATTTCTATTTGAAACATTACTCGTTTGTCCAGTTCTGCCTGCAAACACTTGAAGCCAGTGACTATAAGCTATGGCTCGGTCTTTACAAAACAAAGTATTTTTAAAGAATTTTATCAATATCAGAAAAATGGATTATTACTTTTACTTTTACTTTTTTTTTTACTCCTCTACCAAGGAGCACCACTTAACTCAGTAAATATTAACTGCCCATAAGCAGAAGTCACAGCTGTGGTACAAGGGCTAGTTAAAAAACTATTCCAAAAAGTTGACAAATTCCATACCAGGGGTGTCTAAGCACTGGTGGGGTGTGTGAAAGCAAAGGCTAAGCCTTGTACTGTGTTTTACAAAGGACTGTGGATATCAAGGTAAAGCAGACATGGGAAGCTGTGCTGGTATTGAGGGCAGTCAGATGTCTACAGGGAAAACGGCAAAAGAACAAAAAGGCAGCAGTGAGGGGGCAAGGAGAAGAGAACAACAAGTTTTAGCAGAGATTTTTGCCGCACACGCTGGTAATTGTAATCACCTGCAAGGTCTCTCCCACCTCCAGTGACCCGAGTGGCTGGAGGCACTGGCTGTATTTCCAAGAAGCTCTCTTGCTCCCAACTGTGACTTCCCCACCCCACAGGGAGGCAGAGCAAGAAGATGTATGATGTCTCAGTTCACATCTAAGCCAGGTCTGTGTCCCCATCAGTAAGAACTGCCACCACAACTGACACTAATTGGTTCTCTTGTTGTTGTGCTGCAGAGGTGACAAGGACCACATGGGCACTGACAAGAAGCCTCCCCTCCCCGGTCCCCTCAGGTCACAGGTGGGTACCCTGGCAGAAGCCGTGTGCATGCATAGCTGGTATTGGCACGATGTGTGATGCCTGCTCGGTGAATAAAGAGCATCACTATCTGGAGCTGTCGAGCCTGCGTCACTCACTGCAAGAAGCGGGGGGGGGGGGGAGACAACTACCAGCTTAAACCAGATTTTACTGGTAGGAGCATCACCAGAATCCAGGCTCTCGGGGACTTTACAAGGGAACCTAAAATATTACCAGCTGCAGTTGCAGCCTCCGTATCCTCCTCCAGCCTGGAAAAACAACAATTAGTACACGTGTGCATTAGTGCATGCATGTGTTTGCATGTGCCTGCAGTGCAAACATATACAATAAACAGAGCAAGGAGGAAAGAGATTGTTGTTTGAAGCTCAAATAAGCTATTTGTAAAAATCTGTGTGCAAGTTAGAACCAAAAAAAGGCAAGAAATACTTTCATCTTTCGAGGGGGGGAAGCGGGGCAGGGAATTAAGCACACACACCCCCCAAGCAATGCCCAGGAAGAATTACGCCGCTCGTGATAAATGCAGTTTTCTGGTTCTGTGAAAAATCTGACATAATGAAAGTACCTTGAATGCAATTACTGGCACTTGTTTAGCATGGCAGGGCATTGCACTGCTACTGGGCTCGCTCCTCTCTGCTCCCAATTAGCATGCCAAGTACTCCAGCCACACACATGGGCTCACGGGTCAGGGATTGGCGCGGAGCAGCAGCAAACAGCTACCTGCCCTCCAATGAGGGAGCGAGAGATGTGCTGGAAAGCTCCAGCTTCCTTCATTTTACATCCTCCCATCCCTATCACACTCTTTTTCTCCACTCCTTCAGGGTCTCTGGAGGCAGTGATAAAAACCGCAAACTCTCCCCCTCCTCTCTCAGCTGGTCTCATTCACGGCTCATGGCAGACCCGGCTTCCTCTGGGGACTCACTAATGAAGACGGCCAACGTTAATCTCTTTCCCCCTCCCTGACGGGTCGATTTATAGTTCCACCGAGAGTCCTGGATTGCAGCCAGAGGGCTTGACACATTCTTCTTGTTCCAAGACGGAAGGGGGGGCAGAGACAGGCTTGCGCGCGCGCACACACACACACACTGAAGATATACACACGCACATTTATGAGTTGGATTTAGCTGGAAGATGCAGCTGGAAAACCTGCTTACCTGTTCTGAAACGGCTGCTGACGGGAACAGTAACCAACAGCGTTTTTGTATATAGGTGTACACTCTAAACATCTTTGTGTTTCCATAGCACCTCTTTCAGCCCGAAGACCCCAAATGACAGGGATCACTCCCTCATCACCAGGATGAAATAAAGCATCGGTTGTGTGCCAGCAGCATTACCCGTGAGTCATTAGGAGAGGAAGCAAATGATAAGTTCTCCAGGATAAACGGCAGGGGGAGGGAAAGGGGGAATTTTAGACAGGCAGAAAGTAATGAACTGGAATTTGGCCAGGACACTAAGGTTATTGTCCTCTCATCTCGTGAAAAGTGCAGTGGGATCCTTAACAATCGATTGATCCAGGCCTCGACTACCTCTCATCCCTAAGAGGTTCCAGCACTAGTTGCAGCTTCTCCAAGAGCGATGCTGGTGCGCAGGTTCAGGAGTAGCTCAGAGAGAAATGCACCCCTCTGGTACCCCCACCTGCTTGTCTACACAATGCGTGGCACTGCCTGTACTGGAACTTCTCAGACCTGTCATTCCCACAGCTGCACCTTCAAAGGAGCTGGAGAGAAGGAGAGACTCCGATATTTTTTTAGCACTGATCTATAAGAGAGCTGTAAGGGAGATACAAGGGAGTATCCCTTCCCCCTGTGGCAGTCTCCGCCGTAGCCTCACTTGGCGCTATTTGTTTAGTTCACTCCCCATCCACACACGGGACTCGCCCGCACTGACAGCACAGCTCTGCTAATAGGGTCAGTCAGTGAGCTACTGCTGCAGAGCCACAGGGGAGGACAAAACACTGGCTTTATTCCTGTAAGACCTATACATTACCTCCTCACCCCTGCCCCCTCAGGAACCAAGTGGTGGATTTAAAAGGAGCACTGTCAAGTCATTTAGGCCCATTATTTTGCACTAGAAGAAATGGCCTTTACGAAGCTCAACGGAGGCACGCTCTCATTCCATCTCTAAGTAATCTTGAAGGTTTCAATTGCAGGGCTGTAAACCACAATGCAAAAAAGCGCAGACAAATAGATCAGATCAGATATGAGACTGCCCAGACACAGAGTTCCCCCCTGCCAAGCTGACTGCAGAGCAAAAATAGAAATGAACACTGCACATAATTATAGTATTTTACATTTCCACTGCACTTTCCATCCTGATAGATCCCCAGATGCACACACATGTGCATGCATGTGCATAGAGGGAGGCAGGACATTGGGAAAATTCACTTGTTTGTGAAAAAAAACCCAAGGAATTGTGGTCCAGTGGTAACAGCTTGTACTGAACCAAAGCCTTCATTAACACAAACACACACACACACAAGCTCATAGAAAATCATTATAATGTGAAACAAGACTAAGCCAAGCCACAGCAATCTGTAGATCAGCAGCTCCAGCATTTCTGCTGCTGCCCAGCGTTTCCCCCAAAACAGAAGATTAGAAACTGATCTTTTATTAGCTCCTGCCCTCTGTTTCCCAGCGAACCCCAAGGTGCCAATTCCACTTTGCTACCACAGGGCAGGGGCAGCTCTGCAGCTGTTGATCCACAGTCTTCCCTTCTCCCGCTGTCAAGCGCTTTGCAGCCTGTAAGCAGGCACATCCTCCAGCCCTGTGGGCTGCAACAGCCCCATTCTGCAGACAGCAGAGCATCTGAACAGGGAACCAAAGCCAGGGACAGTGCCCAAACCACAGCACTTCTCTTTCCCTCCTGAACAAAAGAACCCATGTCAAGTACAAGGGCCCATTCTCTCCTTTGTGCCACCCAAGGTGCTCTGAGCAAGGATGAAAAGCAAGTGGCCAGGCAAGAGTGCTGGAAGATAAAGCAGGAGCAGAGATGTGATGCTCTGGCGGAAACCTTCAACTTTCTCAGTAGGCTGGGAGGCAGGGGAGAGAAGAACAGGCACTAGCTCGCGCCTCAGCCTGGGAGGCTGGGTAACTCCCTTCTTTTTCCCACATGTCTGTGGCAAGTCAGTTTTGTCTTCCACATATTAAATATCTCACAGCAGTTTTAAACTCCCATCTGAGCACACAGGCATTTCGGTGCTGATATGTGGCCAAGCACATGAAGAATGGGGGTAGGAAGTTCAAGAGGAGACAGAGGAGGCAGCAGCTCTGAAGCACTACAAAACCAAACCGATAGGTCAGGAGGGAAGGAAACAGTCTGAGGTTACGAAACGATACAACAGCTGGCTCGATAAAGCTGCCATTTTTTTTTTAACGAAAAACAGGAATCTCACCAACAATACAATGTAATCAAGTGCAGTGCGCAACTACCCGTTCAGGAAAGAGCCTCCCTGCTAGTAGCCTTAGTCTTTACACTAGCACGAGGCCGATGTCTGCCTTTGATGTCCCTCACAGAAGAACCCGTTCACTCAGCAACATGCTGCATCGCGTCTGAGGCTCGGTAAATGACTGTCCCATGCCCATCTCAGCAGATATTTTGGGGAAGAAAGAGATTTTGTCAAGGACACTGCAGCAACACCCTCCCTTATACTTAAGGAAACAGTCATGGGATTGCTAATGTCCAAAGAGGACTCCAGGTTTTAATAAGGTCACTCTGAAAGAGCCTCACCTAATAAGCTGCACGGAAGTCAATTTATCAACTTCAGCACATGAAGTTGTGGTTGCAGGGTGTGTAGGTAATTCATACCTGATGCTCAAGGCCACCCCCTCTGGCTACAAATGGAAGACCAATGCGATTTCTTAAATTTCATTTAGTTTACTAGCCCAGTGCATTATTCAGGAATGCAAGGGAGAACCTGCTCAAAACAGGATTTCTGTTTTGACAATGTCACTTTAACAACAAATAGCTGGCTGCTCGGTTCCCTTAGCGGCAGACAGCAGGTGCTCAGCTGGCTGATTTAGCAGTAGCCGCAACCGCCACCACGAGCTGCTGGGTGCAGTTCACAGGCTGCAATTCCCAACTCCCCCAACGGGACTGCAAATTCCCAAGGAGGGGGAAGGGCTAACAGGAGTGAAAGAAAAGGCAAGGCGGAAAGCTTGGGGTGAAACGTTATTAAATTAATGAACAAACCTCACTGCCACATCACTGGGACACCCTCACTGGAGTCCCATGGGCACCTGTGTCAGCTGCCTTTCCCCGGCCTTGCGTGCACACCTTCCCACATAAGGAATTAAACTCCTTTCCTCCCTTCTCCCCCCTAAGGAAATAACACGCCCACTTTTTACCTGCAAGCAACATCAGCAAGATACTCCACGGTCTCCTGAGACCTTCCCCTATAGCTTCTTTTTATGAAAACAAACCAGTGTCCTCAGTTAACAGCCAGAAAGCAAGAAGACCATGTCGTACAGCCTTGTGCCTACAGAAAATCGGGACTATGGTCTCTCTTAGTCAGAGAGGCTCTTAGCAGAGGCTATGGTACTGCAAGAGGCTTGTGGCATGAGATTGTTAGAGATTACCTTAAAATAATCTTTAAAATCAAAAATAGACAGCTGCATGTGACTTTGTGATTTCGTTTTTGTTACTGTGGGGGAATTTTATTTTTTGAAACATGCTACATAAAAATGGCAAGACAAAAATTCTGGCCATTTCCTTTACCTCCCCCATCTTGCCCATCTAGCAATGAAAGTTTTTCCTAGGCTGAAATACTATGGCAATCAGTGGGCCAAGAAAATTATATCTCCTAAGCAGTGAGAAAGTGAAAGCTGTGATGTTAAAAGGGAACGGGATTTTACTCAGTCCACATTAAATGCTGTATGGTCTTCATTGCTTTTGCTACTGTCTATACCAAGACTTGTATTTATTGAGTTATTTTAAGCTGCAGACAGCCAGAGGAATCAAAACTCTCTTAGCTACAATTAAAGCACAGAAACATCCGTTACACCTCAGCAGCAGTTCTCTAACTAAGGCCTTCAAAAAATTAAAACACAGAGCACACATTACTCTTTATTGCAGCCTCAGATAGATCAGGCTTGATGACAGTACCACTTTTTAAATCCACTATGGAAGTGTGAATGGGGGAGACAAACTGGTACAACCCCAGTGTGAAATAAACATTCCCTTCCGGTCATCTGTAAAACTAATCTAGACTCAACGCTAAAAAGTGCGCTTAAGGAGAGAAACATGAACCTTCCAATTTTTTTACAAGCATGCTATCAGTGGAAGAGGCTTGAGAAAAGATAATAATATATGAGTGTATTGGTTGACTGTTATTGTTGGCTACTCAAGCAAAGTAGGGCTTCTACAACCATGAATTTACAGGACCAGCAGCCTGGCGGGTCCCTGGTTTTTATTTTGAGCCAATTCACATTCACTTATGCTCCTGGATAAGTCATGATGCCGTCAGCAACTTCAGCCCAGCTGGAAAACTGGGTTAAGAAAGCAGTGGACACTCACTGAAAAGTAGGGCTTGCCTGCACGGGGGCACACAGGAGAGGCAAGCAGAAGCACTTTAAGCAGACGGGTAAAATGACATTAAATGCCTGTATAGACAGATTTATACAGAATGCAAATGTACCCCTGATTTGCCTGCTTCTCTACTAAACCTATTTTCACTAAATCAGCTGAAAGTTAATTTAAGTCTAAATTAGGGTATGGTCAGATCAGCCAAGCAATCTGGTCAGTGCAGGCTAACGAGTTGCTGTCCTTTCAGACAGATATCAGTAACTCACCATATGTGCTTCCAGCCTTCTGCAAAGCAAAGAACCTTACAATATCCTAAGAGAAATCTCCCACAAACTGTTTTTATGTGACTTAAAAATCAGAGGGGACAGTTTGGCTGGGAGTCAGCAATCTGGTACGTTGGCAGGGGCAGGCTACAAAGGATATCCCAAGAGTTGCCAGTCTAGCACTGTTTCTTGGCTCTAAAATTAAATATACAGTCAAACTTTTAATTTTCCCAAAAAAATGCAGAAATAGAGCCTTGACCCTGCTGGGATGCTGCCTCAGGAACACCCAGAGATGTTGCCACCAAGAAGGAGAATTCATCTGCAGCAGGATGTTTTCCAGCACCGCAGTCACTTCATAGAAACGAGAAGCCAGGAGAGGGCTGTTGCCAACTTTCACACACGCTACTCGAGGACTGGGCAGTGACTCAAGACAACAACTTCCCAGCCTCATCCCAGCAGTGACCCCAGCCATGCACCTGCCTCAAGAGATACTGGCATGCCTTCAAGGCTTTGACAAGAGCACGCCTCTCATGCACTGGCTTCCTTACTGGGAGGAGACCCCACAAGCCACATGGGCTCAACACTGGGTTGAGATCTCCTGTGAGTGGGCATGGTCAGATAAGCTTGTCACTGAATACAGGGGAAATACAGAGCTGGCACAGAAGCTGTTTCCTGAGGAACAACCAGTTGCTGGAAGCAAGGGAAAACCCTGGTTTGGTGTCCACCCGATTTTCAGTCCTTCCTGCCCCAGGGTTGTATTGCCCTTGATTGGCACTTTCTGAGAATGAGAATACAAGGACAGAAGAGAGATGTCACTGCTCTCCCAACCCTCCTGCGTCAGGAGTCGGCTGCGAGCGGGCTCAATCCATTGTACCCGACCATACCATACCCTTCCAGCCAACCTGCCAATGTGTCACGAGGGCCAGCCTCTGCTGGCTGTTCCATCTAATCGGCACACACCAAGTGCCAGGGCTCCTCTCTCCCCCTCTCACCAGGGCTACGCAGCATTAATGTTTCACCAGCAGCTCCTGCTCTCCTCACAGCTCTATCAAGCACATCCCTGCTCTGACCTGCCACCCCAGCCACTGGGCTCCTGACCCTCAGAACCTACACCTGCCCCAGCCTGGCTGCCCCTCCGTCCCGGCAGTGCTCTGCATGCCTTTGGAACAGGAGAGCAGCAAAACCCCTCTGCCACAGGGAGCCACCAGTCTCATCCTGCCTGCAGCTTAACTCGCATATTAAGGCTGGAAGGGGAAAATGCCTAGCACCCCCCTGCACCCCTGCCAGCTCCCTCCCTTCCCCAGCTTGCCACCATAGTGTAAACCCTTTTGTTTCTCGCTAGAAATACAGCAATTATTTCAGAAAAATCTCTCCCCTCATCACTGGTAGAAATACCACAGTCTGAGACAGTAGCTCTCTTGATGATCGCAGACAGTGGAATATTCCAGAAAAAGAGGAAGATTTGGGAAGGGGGAGGGGAGGAGGTATCTGGGATCCAATCTTCCTCTCCCTGCCAACCCCCTCCATCTCTAGCAGATTTCATTTGTATCATGAGGATTTCTGTGAAATTTTTATCCAACCCTCCCTCTCTCCCATTTCAACTCCCAGCTAAGCTCAGTCAAAGGTGCACAAGAATAACACGCTCCTACCCTTTTCTCGCAGGCTGGGCAAATAAGTCCTCAGTTAGGCACATGGAAGCCATTAAAAATATATTAACATACCCAGCAGGGTCTGTCACTTTTTCTCTCCCCCCCCCCCTTTTCTTAAACACAGAGAAGGAAGAAATCCTGCCACAGTAACAAGAGGTTTTCATCAAGTCTCATTACCTCAAGCACAGCCGCGCACCGCAGCCCCCACAGAGAACAGCCTTCGGTTCCCGCTGTCATTAAAGGAACGAAGATCTTAAACAAAAATTAAACCCAGGACAGCATGAAGTTGGGAGCACATGAATGGATCAGGCAGGGAAGGGTGCAAGAAAGCCAAGGGGAAGAGCAGGAGCGGAGCCACCAGACAGGGCTCCACTCTAGCAGCTTGGGTAGGACGGGACAGGTTAAATGTGTCCCACAGAGCAGGGCAGAGGCAAGCATTCGCAACATTTTGAGCCAGCATCCAAAGGTACGCTGTATTTCCCAGACTTAGTGACACAGCAAAGTCCTGGAACATTAATAAGGCTCAAGGTAAAACCAGACCAGCAATTACGATAAGCAAGCAGCTTTTTCTCAGTCTGCAATGTTGCACGACAAGGATGATTTTCCACACTCTGACACACGTCCATTTTTACTCCAGGAGGTCCTCATCCCTTACAACGAGCATGATGGCCCATGCCTCCCGGAGCAGCTGCACAGCACATCTTAACCTGCAGCAGCTGCTCTAAGCCTGAAGCAGGTGGCTGCTGGTGTTTAATAACTTGGGAGGAGGGTTTGAAGGGTGGGAGGCAGCAACTCTACATTTTAACAAGGGATTTCTATACCATTGTTAGTCAAAGGGTTATCAAGTCAAAGTGCCCTTATACTGTAGTTTCTCAAGTATTTCTTTGGGCAAATCACCGGTTTAAGCAGATTTCCTCTCCACCCTGGCTACTTTAATCCAGATCAATTCCCTGATCCAGTTCAATGTGCAGCAGCACATTCAGCTGCACTGGCACAGCTGAACAAGCAGCTCAGGAGCAGCAGCAGGAGCTGCTGAAAACAACACTCATAAAAACTACACCCTCAGATTCAACAGGCATGACGCTTAGTCCCAGGGGAGCAAGACACTGCATGCAAACCCCGTGAAAACAAAGGGAAGAGGGATACTTCACACATGGCTAACAGGAAAGAGATGTGCTGAGCCAAAGAGGACACACAAAATCCAAAAATTTGGTGACACTGTGGTCATGTTTTACGCACCGCTAGATGAGACATAAATGGGAATGGAGGAAAGCAAAAAGCTCTCCCTTGTGAAGAGGACAGTACAGTCAGGAAAGACTGAGCCATGCAGAAGAGCCAAGAATGGTAAAGCACCAATGAAGGATGGACAAAGACCTCTGAGCAGCAAGGAGGATAAGAACCCACTGCTGGTGAGGAGCAGGAACTGTGTGGAGACACCACAGAAATAACTCCCTGGCAGAGTAGTGAGGAGAAGAAGGGCACTCGGACATGAACTGGATGACACAGAGGCAGAATCAGGATGTAGAGGGTCCACCCTGGTCACAGAGGAGGGGAACAGGAGAAACAGTAAGAAAGCTACTTCAGATCTCTGGTGTCACAATCATTCTGGTTGTGAACAGTTTAATGGGTCATTATCCAAACATTTAATACACCCTCTGGTTCTGGAGTAATTACATCCATTCTTGAAAAAGATGCCACATAACACGGTCTACTGATATTACAGAAGCAGATAGAAGAGTAAGCAAAATGTCTGACTTGACCAGAACCAGACTGGAAAACAGCACCAATTTCATAATGATATCATACAAGTCAGCAATATATTTGCCTCTGCAGCACTGAAACCTGCTCTACTCATCCCACCTTGGAAAGCAAACACAAGAAAGTGAGGAGGTTCAGCAACTGGCAACAAAGAGACCTGGAAAACAGCAAATGCTTACATGAAGTCCATATGTGCAGAACAACAGCTACGTGCTGGGCAGGGAAAAAGAAGTATTCTAGGGCAACCATGCTACACTGCATGCCAGGGCTGTGACACAGCGAGTGCACACTGTTCTCCCCAAGAAACCTGTCCAACCACTCACAGCCAGGCCATAAATGCCACCAGCCATGGAAGAGTCACTCCTCGAGGAGCTATAGCAAGGCAGACTCTTCACCCACACCTGCCAGATTGGATACACTGCACAGAGTCTTTACTGCTGAGCCCTATGGTTGGTATTTCCAGTCTCGCAGATAAGCAGCTTGGCTGGGTTGCTCTTCCTTGCTGCTTCAACATAGACAGCACAGATTTTGTCCAGTAAAAGAAATCAAGAGCCCTGCTTTAAACTGGTTGCAGGAATATACTGGAGTCTTACCCACACTCCTGGGTTTGACAGCCACATAATTAGGTCAGGGGATAGCTGTGCTGTAACAGATTCCTTGGACTTGGCTCGATCCAAGGTAGAGACACACACAAATGCTGCTTCAGCATGTATTTGCTCACTTGCCAGCAGCCTGGATTCTTGAAAACCTACTCAGTGTGACTAGCCCATTTCAGATCACAACTCATGCCCCCGATGTGGGCTCCCAGATCTCAACTTCTGCAACAGCCTCCAACAGCAGCACTAAGGACAGCAGAGTTTGAGCCAAAGTACAGCTGCCTACAGCTGAAACAGGCCTACAATAAATGCCAGAGAAGGGGGAGCAGGCTCTAGGCAGCACATGCAAGGAAGGCACTTGTATTGATGCAGGCCCAGGTCATCCCAGGGACCAGAAGTCTGACACCCATAGTTAAAGTGTAATCAAAAGATGTTTCCTGACAGTGAAGTCTATTAAGCTGTGGAACAGGCTCCCTGGGGAAGTGGGGGAAGCCTCACCCCACTGTCTCTGTAAGGAGTGATGGGCCAGACAGCAGAGAATCAAGCCCCAAGACTGGTGAGATGGCCTGATGGGATCAGTCCCGTAAGGCGCCTCAGGAGTAACACAGACTTGAGAAATTTTCTCTGCCCCTCCTGCAATATCACCCCAGTTCTGCCAACGCTGCTGCTTGGAAGGCAGCACCACGGACTGGATCATTGTAGCCAGGCTCTTTTCACATATTTGGAGGGACGGGGTTTCTGATCCAGAGCAGGTCACTGATGTAAGTTATAGCACAGTCCTACCAAGGTTCCACATAACCAGTGGGATGATGGCAGTACAGGACAGGAATGGGAGGTGAGGAAATAGGAATTTCTTAGGCCAGGCTACAGGTATCTTTATACTGACCATGTGCACATGAAATCACACAAAGAAAGGCAGTGGAGGATGCAACTAGGGTAGAGGAAGGGCATTTACTAAACTAGGATTTAGTATGGTCAGACTTGTGTAACTAGACATGGCCTAACTTATACGAAAATTATCTTAATTTACAGCAGAGAATGTATGTCCCTGTAGATAAAATATATAATATCAAGTAAGTTTCTGACATGCTGGATCGGCACTAACTTAAGTGTTGGAAGTCTGAAAGACTGTCTCAGTTTTTAACTTATTTAACGTTAATCGCGTCCCTTACACATTTCCTTTTTATATTTTTTGAATGGGGAAAGATCACCTTGGGTTTGAACTATGCAGATCAACAGAAATGCTTATTTTACCCCATTTAAAGCTATTGGATGTCTATCTCCCTTTTGGTTTGGGTTTTGATATGGGGTTTGGGTTGCTTTTTTGTTTGTTTGGGGATGTGGGGAAAGGAGGTGTTAAGAATATAACAAAGTTCAAATTAATGTCTCAACTTGTAACACACTTTTCCCCTCCCACAACACCGGTTGCCGAAGCTACCCACGGCTGACACTACTCAGGAAGCTCCATATGGCTCTGCTTCCCTTCACTTTTCCTCAGCCTGACAAACTTTGGCACTGCTCAGGTTTTCCTGGTCCTTGGGAAACAGGAGGGATTCCAACAGTTCCGGCTTCTCCTTCCTTTGCTTTTACAAAGCTCCCGTGGTGCCACCCATGAAAAACCTACTGTAATGGCAAAGCATAAAGGCAAACTTGTCTGACCGTCACTGGTGCTGCAGGATTTTTCATACTGCATTCAATATTGGTACCAATTACTTACACGGCATTACAGTTAAAGGACTTCAGTAACATTGGAGTCCCTTGTCCTCAGCACAACTTATACATACAGCAACAAATGTCTGTGCCTGACTAACAGGCTACTAAAATTATTTCATTTATGGTAGAAAGGCTTCAAAACGGAGCACCATTTTAAAGTACCCATGAGTTGGCAACAGTTTATACAATTATCACAAACCACTCAAAAAAAGCCTCCAGTACACTTGGGACGTAACCATTACACAGTGAGTACTCTGTACGCACCATAACTCGGCAACTGCTTTTTGCAGCTCCCATCTACACTCAGTCATGAAGGATATAGATCATTACAGCCTCCAGCTATAGAGCTTCAGCTCACAGAGTAGCAGCTCACACTTTTAGCTCTGGAGATCCCCAGTTCAATCTGCTGCATGTCAGCCAAGAGGGCAGCTGTCATATAATTACAGCCACAACTTTGCATGTGAAAAAGTAGGGAGAGCGAACAGAGATCTTATTATAGAATTCTGGTTGTAACCTGCCGAACAGCTCCCTATTTAAAGTAACTTCTTGTAAAGAGGAGGGAGAGGGGGTAAAGAAAAAGAAAAGGAGAAAGAGGAAAGAGGATCTTCCAACTCCTCTCCCCAGTTCTCTCTGTTTTGCAGAAGAAACTAGCGCTGCTTGCAGTCTTTTGTTACAAACACATGTGTATACTAGATGAAGCACACAAGTGCAGAGCCAGGAGAAAGGCTCCTGGCTTATCAGTCCAAACACAGAGAAAAAGGGAAAAAAAAAATTCTCATTGCTGCAACTGAGATGTCCGAAGTCCAATAAGGCACCTTAGTTTCTTTCTGAACCATAACCATTCATCAGCAGCCGAGCCATTTAGCTATGCAATTTAAGTATTAACATTTAAGTTCAAGAAATCTTAATTAAGTTACATCCTGTTTCCTTCAAACTGTGCATACAGGTTCTCAGGAAGACTTAACAAAACAGAGAATCTGGGAAGAGAGTATGTTTGAAACACAAAGGTACAAACCATGGCGAAAAATTCACCCTCGAATTAAAAGTGCTGTTAGTGAGTGAAACACAAAACAATTAGACCAAGTTTCTTCTTATCCGTTAATCTCTCTGCAGATCCTTCTGCACACACAGAGCTCTTTTTGAGACAAACTTTTTTCCAAGCCAAGACAGTCAAAAACTGAATTTGCAATAACATAATCCAGTTTTAAAGAGACATTAGTATTCCCCCAACAACTATTCTACAAATGCCTTTTCTCAGTAAAGCTTTCAAGCTTAAGATACAGATTAAGTCCTTGCAGAATCTTCTCTCCTTAACAATCCCATCCATCCATCCATCCATCCATCCATCCACCCATCCCCCAGCAGCACAGAACCTGAAGGTCTCCCACTGCCTGAGGTTAATCAAACCACTTTGGACCATAAGCAACAAATGGGAGCAAAGTCTCCAACTTCCTGCAAACTACTTCCTTGCTAAATACTTAAATAGACCAATCTGACAAACTGTTCAGTACCTGCCTGCAAGAACAAAGACTTGCTGAAACATGTCAACTAGTTCATGCATGCTACACCACTGGCCCTCCAAAACTCCCTGGAACACAGTGCCATGCTTCCAACGGGATTTGAAGTACCTATTTGACAGACAAGCTGGAAGATGTTCAGATAACTGCTAACACCAAGCACAAACCTGCAACTGTAAACTCCAGAATCCACCAACGGTTTGCATTTAAACCAGTTGAATTCTCTGGTGACACCCTCTTATCAGCCTTGTTTCTGAAGACTGGTTTTCATTTGGCTCAAAGAGTCTTTTGCTTCTCCCCTCAAGCAAGACCTACTCAGGAAACACACAAACTAGCTGACCATTTCCCTCCATTTAGCAGAGGGTGAGGGAGAGAATCAAGGACACGAAGCCCAGTTTTGAGGAAAGTTATGTGCAGCTGTGGCAGCACAGATACATTTGGGGCTGATTATACACAAACAGCAAAACCTTGGCTGGGTTCATCCCACAGGAGGGACTGATAAAAAGTTCACCTCTCCCTCACCTACTGCAATCAGGCAAAGCTCACAAACATCTGAACCACACTTGCTACGGATGTCCAACAAAAGCAGTACAGCCCCGTGCAGAGTTGACTGAAATGAGACGCTGGTGCGCTGTTTTCTGGTATTACTTCTGTAAATTTAGCACTGCTAAAAGGTTCCAGATAAACATTCTCTGGAGACCCAAATCCTCTGCCTACCTTGAGAACATATGCAGAGAGGACAGCAGCAAAACTTATACTTGCTTTTCTCATCTCTTCCAGCCTGCTGAGGCTCAAATGACTGACAAAGGTCCCAAATAAGGGACACACACAAATTATTAATATTGCACTAGTAGTCTTGCTGTTGCTGTGACAGTCTAGAGACTTAACAGAGGCAGGCTCTGCAGGGAAATACTACTTTACTTCAAAATCATTCATTCAGGAAACTTACATACTGAGGAGAAAAGAAATCATTCTGCAGCACGCTCAGTCAAACCCCTCAGCTCTGAAACCCTTCGTTTCTAAAGCAAAAGCAATTTTAACAAGAACAGGAAATTTATGTGAAGCATAAGGAGCTTCAGATTTCAAGTGACCAACACTGGAACAGCATTACTTCCGGACACAAATCCTAACACACATCTTCTCATGCCTGACCTGGAAAGTCCATCCCACTTCTGGGAGCAAGGTAAGTGTTCTATCTCTGCAGCCTCTCTACTGAGATAGCCAACGGGCAATACCAGTGAGAGGATAATGGGTAGCTGTGCTCTAGCAAGTGGAGGGGAGCCAAAAAGCCACTTCAGTTAGCTTCTAGGGCTGCAACCTGCGCTTTACACCTGTGCAAGGCTCCACATCCTCACCAATCTTTTATTTCATTCCAGGTCTTGTGCTATACCTGCTGCCAGAGTAGCCACATGCCCATAAGCAATACACAAAGAGTTGCAGCTTCCTACTGATCTATTCACTTCCTCTCCCCTTTTGCAAGGGGAACAGTTTATGCAGGGGTATTAGTCTGTTTTACATTAATTTCAAGAACTGGGACAAATGACTTGAACTTCAACATTTCTGAAAAAAATTAAGCTATTTTCATCTTTCTTACTAATCAGAACAGATTTACTTTTCATTTAAAACAGAAAATTTCTCTCCCAAAATATCTGAAGTGGTTACTGAAATGTTTTCTTTACCAAAGCCCTGCAAAGCCTCAAGATTATTAACAACATTTTGAATATGAAGAGGTACAACGTTGCTCCATGTCCACAAAAGAAGATAAAGCAGTCAATTTTTAACAGAATAAAGTAATTAATTTTGAAAACTAATACCTTCCATTAAAAGTTATTGCATTTAGAAATCAAAAAAGGTTTCAAGTAACTCTAAACACTGATGGGGGCAAAGAAAAAGCAAACCCTACCCCCAGCTGGATGGCATTCCTCTCTTTTGGTGCAATGTGGTAACATTTGATTGATGCATCTGATCCATTCCAAAACTCCAGGCGTTGTTCTAATCATCAATGGGTAGAATCCTATTAATTTTCAGGGAAAAAAAAAAACAAAAGAAAAAATAGAAAAACAGAGTAGAATACGGAGGCAGGACACACGTTCGTCTAGCAGATCCAGCTGATTTAGCCAGACCCATAATAATCCACACATTAAAGATTGAGTTGATGACATAAACTCACATCTACCAGTATAAGCCCCTTCCTCCCCTCCACCCTCTTTCTGCCGTCTTGGCTCAATCCAATCTCCCAGCACAGCCTGGAACATTAGTCCCATACCAGGGGAAATGAAATAGGAATAGGAAAGGAGTGGGAAGAGATAAACCAGGCTAAATAGGGACAGCATGAAGAGCCCATTGGCATGCAACCAAGAGCCTGCACAGGCCCCTGCTACGGCAGAAAACAGGAGATCAAGAATGCACGAGGAGACGGCAGGAGAGCAGATGTGAGAAGGAGAAGGTTCAAGTGGTCCCCGAGCTCAGGGTGGTAAGAAATGGCAGCAGAGCACAGCAGTGAGCCCCAGCATGCACAACGAGCTCAGCCTTCAGCAGCAGCACTGCACCAGGTGACCTGCTAGCTCCTGGTGTCTGCTGTGATAGGCGTTTTCGGTATTGATGTGCATGGTATGAGAAATACAGTGTGAACCTTCCACATCAAATAAGGCTGCGCAGTCCATCCATAAATTTATTTGGATCTGAGTTTGGCTGATAGCCATCAATACCAACCACTTTTGCTCTGAAATAAGCCTTCACTTACAGTCTCGCACTGAACAGTTGCTGTTGTTTCATTTCAACACTGATGAGCACTGCAAGCCTTAAGAACCCACCAACATAAGAGCGGCACAACTCCAAGAGGAATTTACCCATTCCAAAAGCAGCCAGAAGGTGAGCATCATCACTGTGACCCCTCAGCTGGCCAGCTGACACATCAGACCAGTCCATATCCCATTCAATCAGCCTGGAGCCAGGTATTTCCCCACTAGAAGTGGAAACCTGGCTGAATGGTCAGCAGGATATCAGGCAGCTGACCGTCTGCCTGTTTGGGAACATGAGCTGCACAAAGGACACATCAGTGTTGTTCCTTGGCTGTTCCTTACATTTGTTCTGTGTTGCCAAGTCTCAGGAGGATTAGCAGCAGAGAAGTGCTGGGTGAGAAAAAGTAGAAAAGGCAAGAACTAGCTGATGTACTGCAAAGGGAAGGAAGCAGCAGCCTGAAGATGGGATCGTACAGCAGGAAAACCGGTTGTTACAGTGCAGACCAGAATCTGGGGAAAACAGGAGGAGTCTGTTCACAGAAAGAAGGCAAGCGAAGGCATGGTACCGCAGGGAACGGGAAAGGCCTGTAGCCCAGGGCTGATAAATCAGATATTGCTGCCAAAGTCTGACACCAGCCCCTGGAGCCTCTAGCACTGACCGGGGGTCTCAGCAATAAGCAGGATCTGCCACAAGTGTGCCCACCCAGGAGCTTCAAGTAGTCACTTAAGGTATCTTAGGTCCAGACCGTTAAGTGCCCTGAAGATAAGGACACAGACCTTGAATTCAAAATGACAGTCACGTGGAACTCACACAATGAGAAGGACACGCTCCCAGCCGTGACAAGGACCGCACAGCTGCAGCCCGTGCCTCCCTCAGGCTCCTCAGAGCAAGCGGTTGCACTCCCAGCCAGCCCGCCTTTGTAAGCAAGCCCCCTGTCCCGCCAGGAGGGCCTGAACCCTGGGCCATCAGCAGTGAAAGCACAAACCTCCACCTCACGCTCTAAATAATTAAACTCTGTGGGAGCAGCAACAGACTCATAAAACTCTTACACAGACCAAGCCAGTCATTAATGGGGGTCAAAGATGAGCGCTCTATTTTTTTTAAGTGTGCTTTGATGCGTGGGGAGAGTGGTGAGAGGAGATCTTCATTACCTTTCTCTGGTACATGATGAATTTTTCCTTTCCTGGCTATCAACACCTCCTACTTCCACCCGAACCCCATACTGCTGGCAATCATCCAGCCAGCCAGGGACAATTAGAAGGTGTGTTTGGATGACATCTGTGCTAGTCGGTTACCTGCAGGTAGGGAAGTAAGAGGCCTCGCTGAGCAAAGCCAGGCTCTACCAGAGGCTCAGCCGGTGCTTATTCCGAGGTTTGGGTTTCCCCAGGGCCAGTGTGATGCTTAAAGTCATGCAAACCACAGCCTCACACACCGTCTCCCCTACAGCAAGGCATGGAGCAGAGCACAAGCCAGTAAAATCTGTCAGGATTATTAGCTTGGGCTCAGAGCCAGAGCTGGGAGCTGCCACAAGGGTAGGGAGACTGCCTGCAGCCCTGCAGGTCAGCAGGAAGGAAGTGGAAGTCCCCTGACAGGCAAGAAGAAGGAGCAGTCAGGAAAGGCAAGACACAGTTGAGAAAAGGTCGCAGTCTGACCCACCCCTTCTAGCCTTAAAATACATATACACACACACACGTGAGCTGCTTGCTACTGTGCTTTGTTCAGACATTTTAAGGAGAGGTCTGCTCTTCCCATTCTATCTGCATTCCCCTGATCCATACCAGCTTTGGAAATGTTTCTGTAGCCTTTTCATCAATTAAAGTCTTGGGCAGAGAGAAGAGAAAGCAGGCTGTTTTGGGGAAGGGATCGCCACATCAACACAGAAAACTCCCCCAGCAGCAGGCAGGGATGTTGGATGCTCTATCGGCAGTTCCCTTTGCAGCTTGCACCAGCCTAGCCTCTGCCAGCCTGCTTTCTCTGCTGCATTTGCTTTGGGTGGAGGAGAGGCCACAAGCTGGAAGTGGGTCCAGGATCTCTGCTGTTGTGCCAAAGAAGTGACTGGTGTAGCAAGGCCAGCTTTTATTTATTGTTTATAACTAGTAGTGATAGATGCCCCTTTTTTCAGGTCACTAGAAACCTTCTTCCAACAAACCCCAATACTTGCACGTTCAGAGGGAAATTAGGAACTTCACACACAACACCAGCACTCACTCATCTTTCCCAGCATGGCAAAAGCAGCAGCTGTTACTTCCCTTATTCTTGGAAATAAGGGGAAAAATAGCTAGGACTCTTGAGCCTTGGCACCTCTTCCCTCCCACCCTTTGGCTACCAGAGCTACGGTTACTATTCAGGGCAGAAGTGCTTGACAGGGCACACATTCCAGGGGGCTGAGCCATCCCACGTGGCCAGGCTCAAAATGGCAGACAGCGATGAATAGGATAATTAGAAAGTACAACAGAAACCACAACACAAAAACAAGCGGCTTCTATTACAAGAAACAGTTCTATGGCATGGTTAGATCCATCACCCCATATGCTGGGTCGCGGTGGTGCCTCAGGAGCCTGCTGCTATTATCTGTTTGCAATCACTTTTCAGCCCATCTTTCTGCTTAATGCACAAAAAGCAAAGCTAATCAGATTCGCTCTCTCTTTCTGCTTAATGTCTCCAGTTCCCAAGCATGCTTTGTACTGCTTCAACTGGTGTTCAGCTAACACTAGCCAGGAGCACGCAGTGAAAAAAAAAAACAAAAAAACACAAAAAACACAACAACAAACAAACAAACACAAAACTTGGAATTACCTGTTAATTTTAGTCCTTCTATTCCACCTATTATGTCTAAAATTCCTTCTACGCTTGAGCTTTGCAAACAAAAGTCAGGAAACTCCCATTTCCCTCTCTACGTCACACCCGGCTCACATATGAGTTCCCTTCTTCAAACTGCTCCTCCAGTGCCATCTGGGCAATTAATCATAGGACAGACCTATCAGGCTTCCCTCTCACTCTCTGGGATAGCTTTTTAAAATATTTCCTGGCTAGGAACCTCCAGATTAGGATGTCTTCTGTTGGCACTGTAATAGCCCCTCTTTGTTAATCTATCTAAAATGACCATCACATGCTCTCCTACTCCCTCTCCCTCCAGTACTATTTAATTACTGCAGTCCTACATGGGAACTCTCATGCCCTCAGCATTTCCAGTCTGAGGACAAACAGGACCCCGAAATGGCTGCTTTTTTCACTGCATTCCTGTGCACTCCAAAGGGCAGCTGGAGCATTGCTGGAGTCCACTACAATACCTGGATCTTCGCTAGAGCAACCAACACAACAGCAGATAAGCTGCCCCCAGACTGGTCAGATTGCATGAAAATTCAGCAGAGAGATGCAGGAAAAGACTGTCTTTCAGTAACACCCCTCATCATGAGCCAGGTTATGCAGCAAAGGAGGAGAGTCACCCATTATAAGCACAGTCGAAGATTTGCCAGAAGAACAACACACACAAAAAAATCCACAAGTATTTACAGGAGAAGAGAAAGAGATGTAGGTGGAAGACTAAAGTGCCAGGATACATATCTCTATCTAGCAGGACTGAAAAAAAGGGAGTCTGCAGAGATGAAACCCCAGACAGCCCGTGCATCTGTACACATTCCCCAGCTAATACCCACTGCATCAATCAGAACAATGGCAGCTCCAGAGAAGACCCCGATTATCCAGCTCCTTCACTAACATCTTCCCCAGAGGCTGCACGCATGTGCAAGGGGATGGAAGAAAAACAGGCTTCTCAATGAGATTACTTACAGCATTTTCTATATTGCTCCATCTCTTACAAATGTAGCTTTAAAAAAAAATACTGCAGCTGGCTTATAAATGTGTCAGATTAAAAAAAAAATATATCCTTGAAAACAAAGACACTTTGTGTTCAGCATATCCAGTGGCATCATTATTTAATATCAATGCACTAATTCTTTCCTTTATTCACTCCATCCTTGGAACACAAACCCACTGTAACAGCCACCCAGTGTATAATCCTACCATGCAAAGCAACACAACCCTACAATAATCTTTCTCTTGCCATAATGTCTTTGAATACCAACAAGAAGAATTTAGGTTTAAATGCTTAAAAAACCCAACCCAACCAACTGCAGTACAGCATGAAATAAATCTCTAAGAACTCTCAAGTTGGAGCAAATTCCCTCGTCTCTCCCTGTGACTCTCCTTAGTTGAAAATGGCTGCACAAACATTTCTAATTTGCATACCACACCGATTGCGACCTGCCCCTCCTGACAGGTGCAGCTGCTGGGTCAGTCCACACACGCACAGGCTCACTGCATCCTGCTGCCTCTGGCACTGCTCTTCACTCACATCACCTTCATGCTGTATAAAATTCACCAGACAGGCATGATATCTGCCTCTTTAGCCATGAGGCAAGTCCTGTAGGCCAACAGACACCTCTATCTAGTCTCCTAAATGCACACTCAGCCCTGCACCGTGCCCCTGCTAAGGGCATGTGCCTCCCTGGACACACATCTTCCCCACAGGCAGCAAGGGCTAATGCAGATACAGCAAGGGCTAATGCAGATACACTGATCCATCAACAGCAAAGCCGAGGCAGAAACGCTATCCATACCAGTCAGCAGAAGCAAAGTTTGCCTTGGCCAATTCCCCTGGCGTCTGAGCTTCGGCACATCCCTGGCTTCACTGCATCCCTGGAGAAAGATGACACCATTCTACAATACCACAGCAGTGTCCCACAAGGCCTTCCCAATTCCTGCTAGTGCCTGAAAACTAGTTAGGCCATAGCATCTGGGGCAAACGCAAGTCACAGTCTGGAGATAGAGAGACTCCCTCCTGGTGCCGTGGTACCCAACTCCAGGCCTGGCTCAACAGGCATGCAGAAAATTCTCCAGACATTTCCCCACCCTTGCCATTTATTCCAGACCACCTGGTCCCATCAGCTCCAGGGCCTCAGTCCAAACAGCCGCCATCACCAGGCTTGGGAAAGAACTTTCACAAACTCAGCCTACAGGCTGTTTCCTTTTGCCCCCTCATAAGGAAGGATTATGGCTGTTATTTTTTTGAGCTCTTTAATAATAATAAATGAGCCTAATAATAATAATAATTCTTAGGCTCATAGCAACAGGCTCTCAGGAATTACAGTCTGTCTTTTATTGTAGAGGCAGTGAAACTCAACCTTTTCTTTTTTTTTCCCCTTTTGAAAATACTGTTTGGGAATGAAGTCAGCATCTGGAGGCAAAAGAGTGTATCTCAGGGAAAAAAAGAGGCGTGGAGGGAAAGGGAGGGATCTGAAAATGACGGCTGAGGACGAGGCTTCACATTACAAGTGAACCAGGCTAATAGGTCACTGCTGCCAAAAAAAAGGGGGGGGCCATTTTCACCTTTCTTTCATTCCTTACCTTTCACTGCTGGCAAAACAAATATCGCCCCTCCTGCAGCCCTGATAGGAGCCTGAACCTGGTGAGCAGGTTCAGTTCTCTGTCTCAGGAGAGAACAATTCACTTTTTTTATGGTTTTGGGCAAATCAGCTTTCTGAAAGCTGAACAAGCTGGATCCATTTAACACCGGAATAGGCACAAGGCAAGCAATATGGCCACAGAGCCAGGAGCAAGGGTGCTCACCCCTCTTAGGACGAGCAAGTGCTCATCCAGCCACAGCAAGAAAATCCCTCTTTACCAACATGAAGCTGCAGTTTCACACAATAAAAATACTAGTCAGCACAAAACAAGGGGCCTAGCTGAAAAAACTGCAATAGAAGTGTTTTCTAATAATCTTAAACCAGGTAGTTTTAACTGTTATTAGGCTCTCCTTACCAAGGCATTCAAGAACTGGATGATGAAGGCAGCCAAGTAGATAAAGAACAACACTGAAACTGAGCAGACCCAAAACAGACAGAAATATGAGAGGTGCTGCAGGATTTCCAACAATAATTCTCCGTACTTCTAAATTGGACTCTGTTACTATCAAACAAGATGGCCGCCTTTACTATGCTAAAAAAAATGTCTGTTTCCATTACAAACTTAACAATTAGTTTCTGGCTGCATTTTTCTTTCCCCATTAGCTTCTACATCATCAGATGAACAAAAATAATGCAGGTTTTTTTGATTACAAAAAACAAGCCCATATTACTCCACTGTCTTTATTTCTCTCCACCTCCTCTGCTCAATTACTAGAAGCAATTTACAGACAATAAATGTAACTTCACAGCTGCCTGTATGAAGTATTCCCTTCATTTTATAGATGAGGTTACAGGCTATAAGAAATTAATATCAGCAAGGTCTACTTCAAAGCTGGATAAGCAAGAGGAACAGATGCACTCCTAAAGAATACAGATCATGCCTCTGCCCTAGTAAAACCAGTAATAAAGAATTAAGAATGTTGCCAGTTGGCTATAAATTCTTTGAATGTATCTGCTTAAATACAGTAACAAACAAAACCTTGCTTTGAGGTTTTGCTTGGTTGTATTCTGTTTTTATTAGGAACAACATTGTGAGATTTCAGTTGTACCGCTCACAGACCAAAAGTGCTCAGCTTTACTAGTAAACACATGCTTTAACTGCTAACTTCATGGACTCAGAGAAGGTCTTCCCAGTTGGTGCACGACCATCAGGAATCTTCAGCCAGAAACTCTGTACATAATTTTAATCGATGAAGATGAGCAAGCCAGCAGAGAATCCAATATTTTCTGACATAGCCTCACGGGCTTTGGCAGGGCTAGGAGAAGCAAGAACCTACGTCTGTTGTTAGAATTGCCAGCTGTGACTATGAAAAAGCACTAGGAGCAGCAACACCAAAGGAAAAAAAAAAATCCAAAGGTGCAGTTTTGTGCAGGCACTCCTCTGATGATAACTGCTCCTTGAGGCTTAATAAAAATGCACAGCCAACTTGCCTTCTTCCACACATTAACAGAGCCCAGAAATAGCACTTGAGTCTAGTTATACAACTTCTCCTAGGAAGCAACCACCACCGGCATGCAGGTACTCCAAAGGCTGAGTCATCTGAACAGTCCCTTCAAGGGAAAATAATCCTATTAAGAATTGGGGTGTTGGTATTGAAGGCAAAAAGGAGCATTAATTTTGGCACTCCTTAATTACACGGGTTCCACTCCGTCCATTTACTACCAAACCTAACACCTGTAGGTTAGTAAATTCACTACACTCCTCCATCCACCCCCAAGGTCCTCTCCTGACCCTATCCTCTCTTTAGCCAGCAACTGCCTGTCATTGTTCATACGCTTCCTTATCCCTGACTAACACAAACTAGTATTTGTACAACCACAGAGCTTGGAAAACGGATTTAGGCCTTCATTTCTAGCCTGCATACAAATGCCAGGCATGCTTAAACCAGCAAGGCGTTGTGGGTTCTGTGCTGTGACCAGCTTAAACCCAAAAGCCGTATCATGCACGCATCAAAAAATAGGTAGGCTTCAAGATGGATCAAAAACACAACACCAAAGGATTTGGACTTGTAAAATCTCACAAGGGGAGAGCTGATAAACACAATCACATTTCTAGCAGAACTGCCATTCTCTGCATTTTCACTGCAGCAAGTGCCGATGTTTGTGCCCACTGCGCCCTTTACTCAAGCCTGCAAGGGTGTCACACTCCGCAGACGCAGCTGCTGCAGAAGGCAATTGCCCGGCAAGCGGAGTCCATGCACAGAGCACAACCCATGCTCCCCTTTCCAGCCAGGGTCTGGGGTGCTCATGCCAACCCATCAAGCCCCAAAATCCCCCAACAGCTGCACAACATCAGCAGGAGGAGAGGGGACATAATGGGCTGAGGTTACATTGGCACCCCAACGTATTCAGCAATGCTACAGGAGTCCAGAACTCAGCTCTTACCAGGACTCCAGTCCAGCAGCCCCCATCCCCTCCATCTGAGGACAGGCCACAGCACTCCTCCCTCTCTTAAACTCTTCCAAAGGGGATGGACTGGGAAAGAAACTGGTGGCTGGGAATTTTATTTTTGAGGTTGGTAGATCTGCTGTGGAGACTGATCCACTGATATTTTTCTAATATAAGGAACATATAAGATGCCTGGAATTTGATATCTGCTTTTTAATTAAATTGAAATAAGTAAATCACAGCCTGTTGCCATGGAGAATGAACAGACACAGCCTCTTGACTCCAGGGCAGGATCAAGCAGGAGAGGCAGACAAGGCTGTGAAATTAAAAACACCTATTTTAAAGAGAATGGTCTTGATAATTAGCAAAAAATGTGGCATAGGGAAATAATATAACCATATGGCAGGAAGTGGTTTTCAAGGTGAACTACAAAGCTGTTTTAAATAAATGAATAAACTGCTGGAGCTGCTGGGTCATCCACAGAACCATATATGCAGGATTAAACGTGATTTGAAAAATACACCGAAAAATAGCAATTAGCTCTTCTTTAACTTTCCTGCCTTTAGCCTGTACCTGTGTCTGTTCCTATTTTTTTAAGGACTTGTTTCAAGTGATTCATGTTTGCACCTATTTGCAGTTACCAGAAAGCCATCAAACTCACACGTTTTCAAAAGCCTTGCGGTTCACCCTGAAGCGAGAACCAAGTTTATGGGATATAAAACCTTTTTATCTCTTACTCAGTGTCATTACACAATCCTGGTCAGGTCATCAGACACTAATAATCTTTCCTGAATCTGTGCATCCTTGTTTCGGACTTCCATGACAAAGTGACTTTGGAGGGAATTTGCCCTCCAAACACCACGTGCCTGATCCTGTGCTACACCTCTGAAGAAGCACAGCTCAGAGAGCCAAAAGGGAACACTGGTCTGTCAGTGGGAGGCAGCGCATCCAAGCCTGGCTGGTGGACAACAGCCCTGCACCCTCCCTTCCCAGTTCGCTCAGAGCCCAGGGCATCAAAATATTCCACCCCTTATAAGATACTTCTGCTCTGCTCAGGTCAGAAAGGGCCACAGCAAGGAAACTCCCTCATTACCTTTTTGAGCCCAGCCAGCACAAATCTGAGCAAGACTGTCTAACAATTTCCATTGAGCATGTGGCCAAAGTGCATCAAATTCAAATAGCTTAAAATACTTGAAATAAATTGTACCTGATGACTCAGTTTCAAAAATGTGCTGCACATTTTTTTGAAGGGAAGGAACAAATGAACTTTCGCTTTAAGCCTCCCATCCACACTACAGAAAAGGCCAACCTTTGCTCCTATTCCATGAAGACGCAAGTTGTCAGACACAATTATTACTCTTCTACAGAAGCTAATGACCCAAAAGAAACAAACTATCAGGGTCCCAGTCCAGACCCTGGTGATACAACTGGTTACATTAAAACCAGTCACATTCTCAGCCCTCAGAAGCCGAACTTGAGCTGGCCATTGACAAGTTCCCCTTCTGTTTTCCACCATGACCAAGAAACAGCCGCAAAGGGAGGGAAGTTGGGACGGGAATCTTGGGAAAAGAAGGAGTTGTGGAAAAGTGCACAGTAAAAATCAATTGTCTGCTTTCATGGTTTTGCCCGGTTTTGGAACATTTGCTCCTTTAACTGAAGTCACGCTACGTAAGATTTTTCACCTTCATTAAAAATAAGCTCCAGGTCCACATCTACCTGAAGACAGGCATAAACTTGCAGATCTGGTTCACCCTGAAGGACACCAACAAGGACCCCAATGCCACTCCTTAAAAATGCTGGGGTGGGGGCAGCACATGTGAGCTCACCCACAGTGTTTGAACAGTCAAGGCTCACAGCAGTATCTGCCCGACCTCTTCGCTCAGGTACCCCCTTTCTTTCCAAACCCTGCAGTGAGAGGAGCTGCGAAACACCTCGGGACATATTAGCTGCACTGGAAGGTGCTACACACCCTTGGCTTCCACACTCCCCACCGCCTTCCCTGGCATGCCATCAGTTTCCTACTGCTTGAACAACAGTCCTGCACCACCACCTGAACACAAATGGCTTCGCCAGAAACTTTCTGCCCTCACAGGCACCTGGCAACAGGTCGCTTGTTTCTCCTGACCTCCTAGCTCGACTTATATTTAATTTTTACTTAAAGAGAAGATATTTAAGACAATTATCAAGGCTGGCCAAGCATCTTTCTCTGAAAGGGAACTGCGGTTTCTTCTCTGTCCTCACAAGCCAAGATAACCACACAGAGGGAGACTCCTTCCCCAAGAACCCTCCCAGCTGGACACAAGGAGGGTTAAGGGACACCTCCAGGGTCAAGGGCTACCTCGTTAAAACCCATGCCTAGTGGCCTCATGGCATAGGAAGGAAGATGCTAACCATGCCCAGGAGCAACTATTTTCATATCACAGCATAGAGAGTCACAAGCCAGAAAAAAAATAAAAATAAAAAATAAAAACCCATCATCCCTTACACATAACACTGTTCCCTTCAGCAATATCAAACTGAACTATGCACACCCAGAAGGGAGAGCACTTGCCACGCCAAGCACCCTGCCCAGTTGTCCCCAGCCCCCCATTCCCATCACTCTTGGTGCCCCAGCCCACCTCCCCGCAACCCGCTTCTCCCACCCACAAACTTCTCCTGACCTATATGCCGCCAGCACCCCTTCAAGCATCACACTCTCCACATCTGCAGGCAGTAAAACCCGGGCTTCCCAAACAAGCAGAGTCTTCAGACGTCCGCCTTGCCGGGGTATTTCTCAGCCGCCGGTGTGGCTGCCGGGGCTCCCGGCGGGAGTTTCCAGCCGTAAACCTCGGTGGCTCGAGGAGCGTGTGGCACACGTGCGCACCCCCGCCACTGTCAACAACTTCCAGCCACGGCCCCAGCGGGCAAATCCCGGTGGGCGAGGGGCTGCCTACCACCGCCAGCAGTAATCCGGCTCGGGAAAGGCAGCTCGTAAGCAGGACGGTGCTTTGACAAAAATAAAGATCGCCTTAATATTACCCTTAACAGCCAGAAAGGTCACTACGTGGGGGTCCACAAGGGGGGGAGGGAAGGGAGATGTGTGAGGGGAGAGGAAGGAGAGGGGTGGCAATGCACAAACCCCCCACGGCTTTAACTGTTTGATCGCCGTAAAAAATGAAGTAACGTGAAGGAACTGGAGATTAACGAGCCGGACAGGAACCCACGCGCGGGGACTGCCCCGAGCCCCCGCCCGCCCTTCACACGCGGGAAGGCGGCGGAGGGAGGCGATGGGGGACGGGATCCCCTCCCCGGGGGGTGGAAAAGAAACAGCAAAGGCCGCACACGCCGGGGTCACACACACCCCACCCGCGCTTACCTGTGCGGGCCGGCGGCCCTCAGGGTCCCATGGCAGCCCCGCCCCGCCCCGCCCCGTCCCGCCCCGTCCCGTCCCGCGGCGGGCACGGGAGCTCCGGAGTCTTTGTTGCGCGGAGGGGACCGGGAACGGGAGCGAGTCCTGTCAGCTCATGTGACACGGCGGGCTCTGTCTCCGCTGCTCCTCCTCGCTGCTCTGCCCTGCCCCGTGCCCTGCCCGCCCTCCGCCGGCGCTCGGCGCAGGCCCCGCAGCCGGGCGCGGGTCTCAGGCCCGACTGGCTGCTGGCGGAGCGGCGGCGGCGGCGGCGGGGGAGGAGGAGCCGGCGGCGGGGCGGGCTCCGCGGCGGGGCCGGGCGCGGAGGAGGGCAGCTCCCAGCGCTGCCTGCCTGGAGAGGGAGGTGGCGGGGTAGGGCGGGCGCTGCCCCGGGCCCTGCGCCCCGTCCCGTGCCATTCCGCCCCCCCGCCAGACTCCCGCTGCGGGGGTGATAACGCGGACCCCTGAGCACGGCGTTTGTTCCCTCCTGAGGCTGCCGGTGGTGCGCTGGGGGCCCCGATGCACAGGCCTGGGCCTGCCGCAGCAGTCAAGAAAGTAAATAAAAACGTAATTATATGCTTTCTAGTTGGGGCTCGCAACGAAAGAGAGGAAACCCCCTCGTTTTCTCTAGAAGAACGGAGTCAGATCAGCATCCTGCCTCCAGAATGCTAAACCGACAAACCCTAGTAGCAGTCGGCTGCCCAAGATGACTCCCTCCACCCCGTGGCCTGGTGATCTTGTGGTCAGGCACTTCCCTGCTGGGGAAACAGCTGGGGTCTTCGTATTTAACAGCTCCCAAAGGATTTTGCTTAATAATACGTTCAGTATTTTTGTTTCTGAAGCATGTGAAATTTCTGTGTCTGCTACATCATGCAGCAAGCATTCGGCTTTCTTCTTCAGACAGCATTTAGTCATCTCCTTTTATTTGCCAAACTCTTAGTAGGGGGCAGAGAGATCACCTTCCTGCAGCTTCTTTATACCCCAATATGCCATTTTTCTTCACAGTCCAAGTTTGAAAAATGTACCACCACCAAGTGTATAGGAAACACAGGCAACATTTCTATCAGAAATGCAGACAGCTCAGGAAACCTCAGACTCCTTCATGAAATACTACCACATACTCAATGAGCAGCTTCCCTGCTGCTCTATTCAGTCCCAAGATTGTTCCTACACTGGCATCAGCTTCCTAGACACCATAATTGACATTAAAAAATGGCGCCCCACAAGCCAGCACACACAAGAACCTACAGAGCATCCAACCTCCTCTATAAAGCAGATGCAGTAAGACCAGCAGCCATCCACAACACACCAAGAAGCTGTGAGATTCAGCCAGCCCTGCAGATATTGTTGCACCTGCTCTGAGTGGAACACTGGTAATCTGCTTTATCCACCAAAGTCACTCTTCCATGAAATAGATATGAATTTACTGCAATAAAGATATGGCAGCAACAACAGCAATTTTGGAAAATCACTTTTCAAGGAATCAAGGTTGTTTGGTATTTGTCTAGTGCTACCAAAATTAACAGGGACTGGTACGTTAACCTCCTGACCACATTAGCTTTCTGCCAGTCTGTTTTTCTGATTGTTCCTTTATTTTTACCTCTACTGTAGCATTCCCTCCTTCAACCATGTGCTCCTGGTAGTGATAACATTCCACGCTAAAAGCCATACATAAAATAATCTCTTAAACTACTGTCTGTGAAAGGTTGAGTTCTTCCCTGTGTCTCTCCTCCTAACCTTCAGGCTCTCCCTCTCGCGACTTGTTACAGGAAGCAAATCCATCCGCAGATGAAAACTTAAGAAATAGAATCAGATACCACCAGAGCATCAGACTTGAAATAAATATGCCAGTACTGCTTCACAGACAGCATCAATGCCCTTCATCCCACAGCAAAATGCTGAAATTCTTTGTTCCTGCATGTACTCTTCCCTAATCTCTACAGTTCATCACTTCATCCAGCACACGAGATGCCCCTACAGAAACTGTGTGATGAAACGAAGTAATTGCTGCCTTAGAATGAGCGCATACAGTCAGCCAATAAAGGACATTAGGGGGGTATTTGTCAGACGACAACAACTTGAACCCATCAATCCTTACCCCAAAGGAGACCTACAAAACCTTCCCAAAAGCTACAGCTCAGCATTAAAACTTATAATCCCTTGATACTAAAGCTCTTGGATTTAACAGAGTTGTTGCCTCCCTAGCCGGTTACAGCCTCCCTCCTGACCTCTCCCTTTGTCACCAACACAGACAACCCTTTTTCACTCATGCTCCATCAGAGAAACAGCAGCCTATCAGTCACTGCTCACACCCCTTTCCGCTTCACAGGTGCTCCTTTTTTTTCCTCAAGTGGTCCAATTGATTAATATAATTAGATTAAACTAAGAGCAATTGCATCTAACCTGTAGTTAGCTTGAATATTGCTGCTTTCTGTCAGATCTGATAAAGAGACCCTGAGCCCAAAAGCTTGTTTGCTTTTTCTAGCTCTATCAGTTGATCTAATACAAGATATTACCTTTCACCACAAACCTTGCTTCCCTAGGATCTTTAGACCATCACGGCTACAATACCACTTTTAATGTCTTGCCTGCCTTAACCGATTCTTCCATATTCTCTTATCTATGAAGTAGAATATGATAAAATGTATTCCCTTCTGTATCAGTTCTTATATTATTTTCATAAAAGTAATATCCAAGTACCTTCTAGGACTGCATTAGCCAATCTGACTACCATCTGTCACATGAAGAGTTTGTTTTTCCTTTTCTTTTTCTTGTTCTCTCCCCAGGAAGAAAATGATGTATGGAGCAAAGTGTTTTGGTTTCGTGAGGGTTTTCTTTCCCTTTCCTCTATTCGTGTTGCTCTGCGTTTATACCAGGGAAAATGAGGACAATGGCAGTTACTATGATAGACCGTATTTCCCAGGGAAGCTAATTTCAGTGTTGAGCCACCCATAGAAATAGTCTCCCACACAAAGCAACATTTTACTATGTCATTCCCCAGCAAAGAAAAGCTAATCCATATTCTTGACATTTGGGACAGAAATTTCCTAAGGAAAGAACAGCGTTTTCCTTTCTCCAGAAAAAAAAAGGAGTTTCAACATGTGATCCTCAGTATGCGACGTTCAAACAGATTGTTGCAGATTATTAACATACAGGCCAGCGCTCTATACAGTTATAAATAGGAAAATCTGGAAACCAAAAGGAGTAACACGCCTTTTAATTGCACTGAGGCAAATTATCATAGGACAGCTTGGAAGGGAAATGGTGGAGACAGACTACTTCATGCTAAAAAAAATAGAGAGAATTTACTTATGTGTAAGGAATCACACTGCTGTTCCTCTAAGAGGAACCCTGAATGATCCCACGTGTCTACAAAGGCAGTAGGTACAACATACGAGCTACTGAAAGACAGAAACTGAGGTGAAGAGAGGAATCATCTGTGCTCAAGCACTGAAAGCAGAAATACCAGAAGACCTTGGGGAGACAGTAGACAGCAGATTTAATACGTTTTTGCAATGTGATATGGCAGCAAAAATCATGCAGTTAATTTAATTTGGGGTTGTAAAGGCAGAGACCTCTTCTCAGAGATAGAGGCAATAGTCCCATTTTTTAATATAGTGGTGAGACCGCAGTTCGAAGACATGTTCAGTTCTGGACAACGTGGTGCTAGGAACATGTCAACAACTTGGAGGGAAATAAAAAAAGAGGAACATAAAATGATAAAAAAGCTGGAAGGGATTACAGCATGTGTAGGTTGGCCAAATAACAACTGTGAAGAGCATCATGGGAATTGCATGTGAGAACTTCAGGGGTGCAGAAGCACAAGGGAGCGAGAAAGACTGTTTAGGGTTGTCTGAGTGAGTAGAAATGGCATAAATGTAAATTAAATTAAGCAAAGGAAACATTAATCTACAGGACTGCAAGACAGCATCCCAGAGGAGCTCTCATCACCTGATTCACACAGGACTATGGAGCAAAGCACACAAGAAACCACTAAAGAAACCCTCACTGCAGGAAGGAATTACATGAGGACAATACGCCTTCCGGACTGTTTAGCTGCCCACTGACTGGGACATCTGCAGAGCAGTAGGTCTCAGCCCAGTACACGGTGGAAATTTCCCTTCTCCACACTTACTGGAGACACTTGTAGACCAAAATAACCATGTGGGAAACCTTGAAACGAATCTTGTATTCAGAGGGGTTGGGAGGGGTAAAGGTGTACAATCAGAATTTTTCCCTTTTATCACTATGATTTTCTGGTTCATCATCTGGAAGGAACAGCAGTGATGTCACTCCTTGTGTTTTAATATACATTCCCTTGGATTACACAGATCTTTGAGGAGACATCCTGGCCAGCGCTTACCTCTTCCAAGAAGTCTGTGGCATCCAGATACAGCAGTTCATTGGAAAGAAAAAGTTCAGAGGCTTTAATATTCCACAAATAGAGGGATGAGATTAAGATAAGATCTAACATAGGAAAGCTAACTTGAGTTTGTACCACTAACACCTTTACATCACACTGTGCCATCATATATTCTGGCCTGTCTGTCATACAGAAAAGGAGACCTGACAGTATAATATGTTGCTCCCAAGTAAGGGCTGATACAGCATGTTGCTGCTCAGCCTGGATGTGCCACAGACATGTTGCTGGGGGGGGAATGGGGAAAAAAAAAAAAAGGCCTAACAATTTTACAGATGTTCTTTAGGGAGTTTGAATTTCCTTTCTGATTTGGTCTATATTTTTTTTAACACCACCCCTTAGGGGAGGCATGTACAGTGATCATTATCAGTCCAACCATACACAAAGCACACAAAGGTATAGTCCCCCATAACTGTTGAACTTAAACTGCTTTTCTCTACACAGAAATGTCATGATCTTCATGAAGGAAACCTTTCTACTTATTTATTTAAACAAAAAACACGGCCTAACACATGCAAATATAAGCGTACCAACATTTGAGTTTGAGATAGTCTTGTAAAGAATTGCTGAAGCATATGCTAAAATTAATTCATCACCTCCCCTACTCTCTCACAAACTTCTGTTTCACTTGCACTTTGCTTAATGCTCCATCTTTCTCAGGACAACGTGTGTTACAAACCTCTCTGTAATTTCATGCTCTTACCTTGCAGGCTATGCTTAACAAAAAAAAAGAGAAAGAAAGCACTTTCTCCTTTCTTTTAAATGTAGCTCTTTTCTAAGTGCTAGGACAGGCACTGTCAGCTCTGAAAATTTAAGATTAATCAAGCAATTAAGAATTGATATCTAGTGACTTATCATGACTGGAAATGAGAGATGCTGCATTCATTTTAGCTCCACAAGAACCCAAAATAGCTAACCTGATTTTTATGGACAGCAAGATTATTTTAAATCTTTTGGGAAGGGGAAGGAGAAGAGTTACAATTCCTTCTATTAAACTCTTTCCTTTAGAATCCCCATCTGCGTTTTGCACATTCCTTAGCCAAGGGCGGGTCTGTACCGAGGGCCGCCGTGCTGGAAGAGCTGCTGTACTTCAGATTCACACCCTGCCTTGACCTGAATGAGTCTGGAAGCGTTCAGAAATCCCAAGAGCGGGAGCCGAGATGAAGTTTTACTTTCTCTTCCCATGTGCCAGCACAGCGCTGCACTGCACTGCTTGAATAAACAACCCAACCGAGCAGAAATTACATCACCTCCAAACTGTGGTTTCCTTAAAACATTGAAAAGAATGGTAAGCTTTTGCATTCATGTAATTATCAGCATTATCACCTCTCCTCACACCTCCTTCTCCAGCATCTAACTGTTGCAATGATAGGGACTTCCCTGCCTTCCCTCCTTGCGAGTGGAGAGAGCCTTTGCAACTCAGCTGCAGCCATTTGCTTTCCTCTCCACAAGCTCAGTAACTTCTTCAGGAATCAGGAAGACTTTCTGGGGTTGATGAGCAACAATTCAGCACATTGCCTCTGTAAACATTTATTTGGGGAATTACAGCATACATATTTGGGCTTTCTATGGTAATTTAGCTCTGATGAGCTTTACTTATTGCCGAAATAGGGGATGTCTCCGTAAGAGAGAGGAGTAACCCCTTCAATAGCTCTGCTACCTCAGCAAACAGACCTCAGCCAGACAGACATGAATCTGATTGATAACTGCATGAGAAATCAAAAATGAAAAGCTAAGTGTTGCAGAAACCGCTGCTGGTGACTGAGGAAGAAACTTTTTTTCCCTAAACTATAAGGAGCTCAGCAGCTCCTACTTTCCCAGCTACTGGCTCCTACCTGGTGCAAATAAGAACATAGGAACCTGAATTCTGTTCCCAAATTCACCTTTGACTGTCTGCAATATTCAAAAAGTCCTTAAGTTCCTGAGCCTCCATTTTTTCCATGTATGAAGCTGAAATGACATACTGAGCCTTGCAAGAACTTCTGCAACCTTTGATTTTAATGGCACGTGTCAGTGCCAAAAGCACCATTACGGACATTACAGCGCTAATTCTCTCACAAGGGAGGGAAACTCACTGTGCTACAGGTATTTTGGGTACAATTATTATACCCTTGGAAGTGCTCAGATATCATGGCACAAAATTGTAGGCAGATGAATCTTTCAGATGGGATAGAAACCAGAGGCCCTGACAGGTTATTAAAAGACATAACGTTTTGAAGAAGCCCATATGCTAGCTTTTTCATGTTCACCCTGTTCCAATTTGGATAATTACATTCTGACTCCTTAAGGCGGGGTGGCTGACCTGCCTGGCCCTACCAGCTGTATATCCAAATCTTCACGTGGCCCAGACCGATACGACACAACCCACATATTTCAAAAAGGGGAAGGAAAAGAGGAGCTCCAGGAGAGGTTCATCAGTTAGTGAAGAGAAGGCTCCCTCCTGGAACGGGAGCCCTCCCAGTCCTGCCAAAACAGTCCTTGCCTCAGAAGCTGACAGCTTGTCCTCGTGTGTCACTTTTCACGGGAACCTGCCTGGTATTGTCAAAGCACCATCACGCTTTGTCCCCAGAGAGCCGTATCATTGATGCTGTGAACCTTGAAGATCCACAGCTCATACCACAGTCCAGCACCTTACAGGCCTGGTTAGCATTAGAGGAGGACCTAGTAACATACTAGTTACTAACAGTAACCTGCATTTCTATTTTATCATTAACAAAGAAAAACATTTCATCCCTCACAGTAAGTAGAGACTGGCTTGCCCCAAAATCAAGCAACAGAAGACGCTGAAGATTCACATTTTCCTCTTCCCTTGGAGATCACTGATGCTGCTCTTTTTTATTTATAAACTCTCAGTGGTAACTTCACTGTGCATAGCAAATCTTGACCACCACAGAATCCCAAAACACAGAAAGAGTGGTGTCTCAGCCTTCATCAGCTTCCTGACATAGTAAAGAAGAGAAGCAGCAAACGGTGCAAAGGTTTCTTTCATAATGGACACACCATAAATTTTTCCAAACCCAAGGTAAGATGCCATTTCCAAATGGTTAAAGAAAGTGGTGGCATCTCCAAGCAGCGCCCAACATCTGGCCAATTTTGCATTTCAGACACCAGTCTGACCAAATGATGGTGTCAGCAGCCATGCTCCTGTCCCTTGCATGGGCAACTCTGTGTCAAGACATGGATATCTGATGAGGCAATTGCTCCAGACTTCATGGATGCAAAGGAGGGGCACCTGTCCTGTCTTCATCTCTTCACAGCTGCTGGTGGCACCTGGGCCACGGCACAGAGCTGTGAGGAGTGTCAGAGTCACCAACCCCAAAAATTAAAACCAGTCATGGCTGGGGATGTTCTGCATGGCTGCAGCTGTACACCCCCAGAAGTCTGTGGTCTGGGGATTACCAGGGAAGCTGCCGGGGGATGTGGGCACACAGGGGACAAGAAAGAGAGCAGAGAGGACCTAGGGCACCATCTGGTGGCTTCACTCACTGCCTTCCCTAAATCCCTGTCTCACAGGGTCATAATATTGCACGGCCAAGGGCTGAAGAAACACCAGGTCTTTCCAAGAGACAGCCCAGCTGGAAAAAGACTCCTGCCCTTGGCCCAGACTTGCACACCCTTAGGGCACTGCTGGGTGGGACAGCACTGCAAACCAGAGCAGTAAAACCATTTTTCTTGGATGCTGTTCAGTCAAGCACCTACCTTGACAAAAAAACAGCCCTAGCTGGGTATTTAGAGTTGATTTGCAATAGTGACACCCCTAAGAAGGTTAAAGAAAAGAAGACAGAAATATAATTTGCATGTTTCATATGACAAAATGGTACCCATGCAAGAGCTTGTCCTCTGCAGAAAAGGATCAAACCAACAAACCAATGAACCACTCAAGTGCACCCTGGTTTTCCCCTTCTCAAATTGGGATCTCTTGTAAAGCATTATGAAGGAGTCGATTTAGAGGGAATAAAATGACCTCAGTGTCACCAACACCCTTTGCAGCAATGCCATATAACACTGAGGATGATCACGGTAAGAGACAGCATCTCTTGGGACCAAAGGCTCACACCTGGTGAAGAGGGCATAGGATCCCAGTGCTAATATAGGACCTCCTTTAGAAGAAGGCAAGCAGTGCATTTCCACCGCACACCACTGCTTCCTTTGATAACGAGTCTCCACTTCCCTGGCATCCTGCCAATAGAAAAGGATAATTCAACACCTGGGAATCAAAGATTATACCACTATAACCGAAGAGCCTGCACTGTGCAGAAAAACACCATTCTGGGGGAAGCAAGTGAAGCTGAGACCCTTAGGGACACCGTTTTTAAGACAAATCTCTTCTCAGCATTCGGTTTAAAGCAAAATGTGTAGGGTGAACACAACAAGCCGCTTCTCACCTTTGTGGAGCTGGAGGAGCCGATCCTTAATTCCCTTTCTTTTTTTTTTTTTCCCAATGGCTTAACACTTAAAAATGAATTTGTTTTCTCTTGCTAATCATATGCATTTTCTGCAGCTATTCTCATGGGCCATAGAGCCAGGTAAGACAAAAAGACCAAATGATGACAAAAAGACCAAATGACTGCCTTGTTCCCAAACAAATCTCTGCTACAAAGCAGCTATACCAATATTATATAAATTATGTTTCCTAGTCTGTCCTACCTGCGCCTGCAGGCATTTCCTCACACCTCCTTGGAAAACTCCATACCATTTAGAAACATCCCCGCTCTCACAGCCTTCTGCTGTATGCCTTTCTCTGTCACACGCTCTGTTGCTGCCGTGCTGCCCATGGCGCACGATGCTAAAGAAGTGATTTTAGATTGTGGCTACACAGATTTAAACTTCCTTTCTCTCATGCAGCAGCCTTCTACCTTTCTTGCAAGGCCAACCCAAAAGCCATTAAAATCAACACAGCAACTCCCCCTCCCCCCCTCCTTCTACCTTCCCTCTCTCCCCCTCGATTTTGACAAGTTTTGGCACACAGCCCAAATCCCCACACTTGCCAGTGTTTCTTGGAAATTTTTACTTTTTCACTTAATTGATCAGAACCTGGCGTGATTCTTCCAGTACTTTAGCACTGACTGTTCTAGAATAGCATTTTCCATTCCAAATACTGTTCTTTCTCTCATGTTTCATTTTAAACAGCTTCAGCTATTTAATATATAGAATTGTTCAGGCGTAAATGTAAGAAACACGCTATTTAAAAAGGTAACAGAAAGACAAGACAAATCAACTCACTGCAAAGCAAGATCATTGCCAGGAAATTTCTAGCAGCACACAGTATTTTTAGCATTTATAAAATTTAAAAAACAAAACACAAAACCTAAGCATCATTATTTGGAAAGTTTTTACTTTTCATCTAATCCACCAGCTTCTGCTGAATATTTTATTGCCATACTGCAACATATTTATAATTCATCTCATCATTTCTTCAAATTTGTTAAGGAAAGAAATTGTTATACCTGTAAACCCTTCTGTGAACACCAATGTTTCCTGTTCAGATTAGTAAAATCTAAAACTTTTATCTAAAAAATACTTATTTATAATTGTTGCGATCTCTTAACAAACGATAAACAGGTCTAATAAGCCACGCTGTCTATTCATTGCTGTTTCTGAAATGAATTCCTCAGCACTGGGAAGAGAAAAAGCATTTTTCTGTGGTTAAAGAAAGTCCAAATTGCATGTTTGAAATCTCTTCTAATAAAAAGAGCAAAGCAATAAGCGGATTATCTCTTTAAACATAGTATAGGAAGGGTGGAGGCCCCGGAGACATTTTCCACAGCCTCTATCTCTGATACATAGCAACATTATCTTCAACCAGAGAGGGTCCTATGACCCTGGAGCTCAATTTTAATTTGATCTTCTTCTTTAAAGAGGTTTCTACGATTCCTCTCAAGTTATGCTGCATATTCTTATTTTGGGTTGGTTTGTTTGGTTGTTATTTTGTTGTTGTTTTTTAATCTGAGATGAAACAGCCTCGGCTTTTTGATCCGCTGGTTTGATCGTGTTATATGGATATTTAATGTAACCTCTTCCCTATCAGAACTAGAATATGCATCAGCACAAATGGCAGGCAAGTTCCAGCTGACAGAGGAGAGAAGAACTTGGATAGAAAATTCACTGCTAGGGCCTCGCTTCTCCTCCCTCCAGTCATTTCAGAACTGGTGTCCCTGGCCAAATAACATATGGGGACGGGGTAAAGGAGCCTTATACCCTTGTACACTGGCCAGCTGAAACAAAGGCAAACCTATTGGTTCTGGTGGGCCAGAGGTACCACACTCAAAATTCCAAGTGATAACAATGCCCATTGCCAAGACGAACAGGAACCCGGGGAGCTCAGCTTGAACTTCTCTGGAACCTGGCCCCAGACCTGCCTGTCTTATGTAGCCCCAGCAAGGGAGTTTCCTCAGGTTCCCACCTCCTTGTTCCTCTTTCTTGTTCTGGAATGGGCACTGTCACTGAGACATGTTGTCAGGCAGGGATATTTTCTCTGTTTTTCTTTTCTCCACCTTTATCTCTGTCAGTGCATCCAGTTCTCACCATATACGGCTTACATTGCTGAAGGGGAAGCATTTACTGGGAGGCACTGATTTGGGTTGCCTGGGTATGGTCACAGCAGGCATCTGTGACTACTTGATGGGATTAGCAGATTATGAGAAAGCATGTTTCACTGTGGGGTTCCTGAGAAAGGAAAAATGGGCAGGTAGATGCTTGGATCTGGTTAAACTACGCATGAAGGCCTGACGGCCACCTTGGGAAAGGCATAAGCACAGGATCAGATGGACTGCTGCAGGTCAGGATCTGAACTTCAAGCCAGCAAGCAGGGAGGTCTCTGGATTGTCCTGTCATTTGCAGAGGATGGAGAGTTAAGTATTTCAGCCGGGGCAGGTGAGAGAAACCTTCACAGATTGCCCATTCCCAAGATAAGTGCTTGAAAAAAGCAGCTTTTCTTTTGCATCAAACAGCTTTACTGCAAAATAGCTTTGCTGCATCAGTGCAGACTGAGCCCCGAGGGATTTTAACAGATGCATTCTGTTGTTAATGAAGAGCAGTTTAGAAGGAGCCAGGGGTTCACAAGTCCCTCGTGCTTGCGCTCTGAAGTCACTGTAGATCTCTGCATGTATCTGCATCTCATCTGGGATGTAAGAGTAGCTCTGCCACACAGAAAGATGTCTGGTCCACACAGGGTCAGATATCTTTCCCTGTTAGATATTCTCATACAATGTATCAGAGGATTCTTCTAGAGTTGCTTGCTTCTTAGGTGTCTGCAGAATGATGAAAAGGAGAAAAAAGAAATGGAGGAAAATTATTCAAAAGATGATGAATTAATTCTTAATAAGCAGGCACTGACGTTTGTTCTGTTAGAAATGGCTATAAGTGATCTGCTGAAACAGAAGCCACTACAGTGAGAAATGTTGCTCCGCCAGAGACAAACGTGACTAATCCAGCCCAAGGGATAAAGATGCCTCCTTTTCGAGTCACTCTTCCCCCAAAAAACTGTCAGACTGGGAGGGGAGGGAAAATTGGACTCAGTAAAAAAATAAATCACTTTGGATTCCGTGAAGGAGGAATTCCCTGACCTCCTCAATCCTGTTTCTTCAACAGTTGAGTCTATTCCTCACGACCGTTCCTCGTGTAGACAAGGCGCTGACAGACTGATATTTTAAGCGCTGTGTGGCACAGGCCTGCTGTAAGCAAGGTTACACAGCAAGCAGCTGAAAAGCCACGGGCTGAACTGAGCACTACCTACACCAGCATTTTCTCTGTTGCCACCACCAAAGGGAAACATTACAAAAGTGCTGAGAGGATGCACCTCCAAAGCGTGCGGGATTAACCCCTCACAACCCAAACTGGCCAGTGGTCCACGCAAGTGCTCTTGTTTTACAGGGGCTCTCTGCCCCTTTTCCCTTTACAGCTCCCCCTCTATGCACAGCATCCCACAGCAAGGGCTAGGCTGGACCCTCTGCAGCAGTCAGACACTGTTCAGCAATCCCAGCTCCCACTCACAGGCCAAACCCACTGACCCACAAGTCTCAGTCTTAGGGAAAACATCCTAAAAGCCAGCTGGAGGATGAGTGTCCCAAGCGGTGACAGCCCAGGATGGTTTAGGGAAGCAGATCAAGGTGCTTGCAACCACAGTGTAAAGTGCAGTCAAATTCTCCTGTGCCGAGATCATGAGGCCCTGCCACTCACACTTCCCTTCCTTCAGACCAGCACAAGAACTGAGGACGCTTGGCAGCGTGTGAGAGCTCATCCCATCCCCTCTCTTTGCTTTCTTCTCCTCTCTTTCTTCCATCTCTGCTTTGACCTTTACCCCACCCTGGCCAAGACTACCGGTGCCAGACTCACTCACATAGAGATGCTCCTTTGCTCTTGCTTTGCTGCTCTGCTGCTGTTCTGTTTTACAGACCCTCTGACCCTCCAAGCAGCAGCTAAATGGTCTGGGCCACACACAAACAACTCAACACAGCTCAGACAGCTCCCTGGTAGGGAAAAACATCACACATCCTGTATCTTGATACCCAGACTGAATCATTTCGAAAGAGGTAACTAGTAAAGGTATACAGAAAATAAATAGGACCAGGAAGAGAGACCCTATCCAACTAACTAAAAATGCAGCAAGAACACAAACCCAGGGATGCTGCTTTTTCCAGTGGATCATGTAAGACAAGCCTATTTAAAACAATCTTTCCTTTCCCTCAGTAATCAGGGACCTGCCACTGCTTTTGCTACCACCAATGACAGTGGTGCCACAGCAGTCACTGCAGGTGGCCAGTGGCCGTGGGACCAGCCCACGTGGCAAGCAGCTCTGATAACAGAGGCCGCTTGATTTTAGACCACCTTTTCCTAAAAGGTAGGAGTTGCTAAAATACCTCAGACACTGGAATGAGACATTCTCATGAAGCAGAAGGATGGTGAAAACAGGGGAATTATCCCCAATAAGACAGCAGTGGGAGGAAGCAGGTGACATTTTTCAGGAATATTTTCTAACGTTAGAAGTGAATATGTATTTTTTAAGCAGATAAGAGGTCTGGAGAGGAAAAGAAAAGCAAAGTTCTGAGGACGGGAAGGAAGCGTTCCCTGGTGTGCCTGATGCAAGTTTTGTCCATATGAAACAGCTGATGCCTGCCAAAGGCAGGGTAGAAGGCTGTGGGAACTCCTGGTCTGCTTCATGCGGCCCCCACAACTGATTTGCACCTGCATGTTCCTAGTTGCATCTATTTTCATGATGAGTGAATTTAGTACAAGCCCAAAACATCGGCACATTGCCTTTTCCTGAGCCCCAGTGCTGACAGAGATTGTATCAACCCAGCCTCTGCTCAGACCATCTTAGCTTCTGCTACCATGAAATGGCTCCCAGGTGCCTAATGCTGGTGAGAGGAAAGCTGCATCCAGGGTCTGCTGCTGGTGCACAGGTCCCTCTACCCCACAGGACTTCTCAACTGCCTAAATAATCTGGAAGGGGCAATAGTGGGGACCAGCATCTGCATAACTCTCTGTGAACGTCCATCCTGTTCAGAGGGAGCAGTGATGCCAAACCCCTCAATGCCTTTCAGCATATGTCATACAGCAAAGCATCTGCTCAAAACTGTGAGTGCCAAAACTGGTAGAGCTGCAGGAGCAAGGGTTCTGCTGGAAAAGGGAAGATAGGCTACATGTGCAGCCCAGCTGGCGAGGGCATGCCACATCCTGTTTTCCCCTTTTGGTGGGACTGGAGACACACTTACTGCCTGCCAGATCATGGCAATTCTGTGGGGTTTCTTTCCCCATGTGCTCAGTGCGTATGGGAACTTTCCAAGAATAGGGCCTTACCTTCCTTGGAGGATTTTCTTTGAGTGAAGGATTGTCTGCATTGTTCTCAAGGACAGAATAGACATCAATTTGCTGCACATCCAGGCTCTGCACAGGGAAAAAAGAAGAAAATAGGGCTTAAATAAATTATTTAGGTTAAGACTACTAATTACCCACTGGGTTGTTCCCCATCTCATGCCTGACACTTTTTAGAAACTCCTGCCATCTCCAAAATTTTAAAGTTTCTGACCTGAACTTGGACAAACAGAAAATCCTTTCCCTCTGAAATCCCTACAGTACAACTGTATCGTCTTCTTTTTCTCAGGCTCACAGAGACAGACTTTGATGTTACCTACCCTGTGTAAGGCAGTGGAGAAGAATGCCAATACCCCTGCCTCCCTCTGCTCCAAATTGTTGCAGAATGCAGAATAAAGACCCCTCTGCCACAGGGGTTGATGATATGCACTATGGGGACACGGGTAAGGGGCAGTGCTCTGCATCACCCAGGACTGTTTAGGTGCCTGACACCCACAAGCTCTTGTTCGTGGTTATTCTGGGCACACAAAGGTGAGAAAAGGGGGAGAGGTTGGGGGTCCTGAAGCACAGGTGCTGTTGAAAATGGGAAACCCTGCATTGGACACAATTCCTGTTTATTGTCTGGGTTGGTTTTTTTCCAAGCCAGAACTCTTCTTTCTTTTTAGAGTGAGCAAAGAATAGTAAAAAAACCCCATATGCTCCCAGGCCCTCAAACATAACCGTGGTCCCACACAGCTACACAGAGAAACACACACACGCCCTACATGCATATGCACTCGCTGTCCCCCAGGTAATCATGTCACAGGAGATGCATGTCAGTTTGAGTGATATTCCAGATCTGCCTGAAGGATCAAACATAACAATCAGGAGGACTTTTCCATGTGTGTTTCAAGGATGACAGCAGGTTGCCAAGGTGGCTGTTTCTCTGGCAACAGGAAGATGGGAGGAGCTCCGGCTGCAAGAGGGGCAGATGGTATTAGTGGAGAGACTGCAAAGGGAGCGAGGCGCCCTGGAACACGGAGAGGAGGATGAGCAAAACACGGAGGGTTGATTCAGGGGCTGCTGATCAGCTGAACACTCCTCATTTCATCTGGAGCAGCAAGCATTCAGCACCTTTCAGGATCATGGCCAGCAGGACATGGGTTTGAACAGGAGTAGATGATACAGGAGCAGCATTCGGGAAGGGGCCTTGGAATAAACAGGCACTCAGGCACGAGGGGGCCACAGTGAATGGAGCACCACACGTCTCTCCCATTCCCATGCCTTCTCTCGGAACAGCCAAATTATTTCACCTGTCTGCTTCCTAATCCCAAAACCCCACTTGCCCACACAGCCACTTCGCACGTGCCCATGTGCACACAGAAAATCCAACTTCCCCATCCTCATTTTCAATTCTCTTTGTGATGCTCACATTGAGGACCTTGCCCTTTGTGCTCCGCTTCCAGCAGCCTAGCTCCTTGTCCCCTTGGCAGGACAGGCAGCCTCTTTCACTGCTCCAGTCTGAAGCCACTTGCGAGCAAGAAGGATCCTTTTGGTATCTAACCTCCAAAAAAGACTCCCTGCCTCGGCAAGCCTTCTTCCCATGAAGGGGAATGTTGACAATGCCAGTCCTTTGCTGGCCAGCTGGAAAGTTGGTGTCTCCAACTACCATTTGCAAGTTAATTACGTTTGCTTGGTCACTGACCACCTGCTACTGTCACAGTGGAGGCACACAAGCTACTCTCCTCCCTGCTGACACATGGCTTCCCATCCCCAAGCAGCCTTCTGTCTTCCTCACACCTGGAAAAGCTCCTGTGCTCTGGAACCTGACTGCACCTGCACCACAGGAGTTCTGTTTGCTGCTCAAAAAAGCTTGTTTGAAGTGTAAAGCAGATGAAGCAAGGCCCTCAGATTGTTATTTCCAAGCTGCTCGTTAACTAGGCAGCTAAGCTGGAAATCAGAGGATATACAGGTTTGGGTCTAGGCAGTGCAGTGAGGTAGAGCAGCTCCAGGGTTGCAGGACGACAGAGAGGTCAAGGAACACCTGGCAGTACAGACAGAACAAAGTGGTTTTCCAGCTGCCCCCCCATTACCAGGGCATACACCCACCCCCAGGGACCACAAAGTAAACAGTGGTACCTGAAGAACCAATGGGGAAGGCATTTGCTCCCAGGGCTGTTCAGCAGCAGAGCTTTGCAGAAGGCATGCTAGGACCCTTCCCACATCAGGGATGAGCAGAGTACCTAATGAGCTGCACCAGCCAGCTCTGAGACCTTACTTTGATGTTCAGTGCTGCCTGCTCTTGCTTCTGCTCCCAGCTCCAGGCCTGCAAGGACAGTGTGGTTCCTTGACCTGACTTTTTTTCAGACTCTGACCTGTTGCTCCCCCACAGATAGCACAGCTGACACGTGACAGTCTCCTGTCCAGTCCCCTAATCTCTGACCTTTTTTATCTTATCACTGGGAGTTACTTCTCACTTGTCCTTCCTTTTTCCTTGCCTTAGTTTACCCCAGTGCTGACCACAGATTTCTTCCCTCCCCATGAATTAAGAACTGAGTTGAACCCCAGTTTAACACCAATGGATTTTCACAACACAGCTAGTTTCAAATGCAGTTTGCAGGTCCGAGTTTACACTGTGCAGAGTTCCCACAAAATTTAGCAGTAGGGTGCCAGAGCCATCCTTCAAAGGAAATCAGGTTTGTCGACTTTCTATTCCCCTCGCCTCTCCTGAGGGCCCATCTAACACAGGTTTCCACCCCAGGGTTCTCACCCTCTATTCCCCATTACACCTCGCAGGGCTGTGCTGCCCCCTCCTCACCTCGCAGCCCTTCTTTCCCCATGTGCCTGCAGTGGGAGTTGCCGCTTCATGCCTGAACGAGTCGCCCCACAGCAGCTGCTGCACAACGGCGGACCCTCCTGTGGCCGGGCTCATACTTCCCAGCGCACAGGAGATGGTCCCAGGCTGCTTGCAGCCCTGCCAAAGAGGCACCTGCCCTGCACACCGGGCCGGCCAGGAGCCCTGCACAGCTGGTGTGTGGTTAACAGCCCAGGGGAAGGCCGGCTGGGCCAGGTCCATAGGGCTCCTGAAGCACTGGGGCCCAGCCAGCTCCTGGGATTGCCTGTGCCTAAGGCTGGCTCTGCTGGCTTGCTGTATTAGCCTTAGTGGAGCCTGAACAGAACAACATGATGAAACATGTAATTAAGATGGAGCTAAGGATGCATGACGAGGCCGACTGAGCGAGAAATGGATTTGATTTTTTTTTTTTGTCTCCTTGCAGAAATCATCCACTTCAGCAGGAAACTACCCATTCGGATTTTTATAAGCCCAAATTAAAAAGAAATTACTTGATACAAATGAAAAGGTTTATGACCTGCAACCTCCTTTACCCAGAGCATTGCTTTTTGCCCAGAATAAACGTATCGCATACAATACATAGTGCTGTCTTTTAAACAACTACTCCAAAAATTAAAAGGCCACAAAATGGTGCCCCTTCCTCCCCCCACCCACAAAGTAAGAATGAGAAGGGGCAGGCCTACCCTCTTGTTTGTATCTGCCCCCGATCAGGTCTCCTGCTTCCTCGGCAGAGCTTTGCTCTTCTCTGTAGTACATCCTCCAGAGCTTCATTTTGTTTAGTTTAAATGATTAATGCAGAAGAGCTTACAAGTGTTCCTTGGAGAGACTTTTCCAGTCCTTATAGACCTCACAGACAGAAAGGTTTCCTAATATTCAGGTAACATCCTTCTCTACTCACTTTCATTTTATTTCTCCTTGTTGCTCCCACAGATCACAAGGAAAAAACCCAAACCCTTCTCTACTTAGTAGAGCAGCCCTCCCATGGGAGTAAAAAGAGAAAAAGGAATCCATTTTAAATGGAGCTGGATGGGTTGTAAATGGGATTAGGAGTCATGGTTACTTGAGATAGCTGAGGTCTAGGCCTGGCATTTCAAGGGAGCCAATTCAATTCTATTACCTATGATACTGCAGCTACTGGGCTTGAGAAGTGGGAACAGTTGGCATTCCCCATATTGGGAAATGGAAAATGAGATCCTACGCAATGAAAAGGAAAATGCTTCAAAAAAGAGACTCCCTTTATTTTCTTCCTGCCCTATTCCCTGTGCTAGCTCGTCAGCCTGCTCAGAACTGCAGTGGTCTGTGACACTGGCACCAGTGCAGGTACCACAGCAGGAACTCTAAACAGCTGGGGTTGTTTAGGGTAGCATGTCTCTCTGCCCCTTTCCTGAGCCATCATTCTCCAGACAGGAAGGGCATGTCTTTGAGACACTCTGCAGTACAAAGGGAGGCTGAGATGCCCTCCTTCTTCCTGCCTTGTGGAGACCTGTCTACCTCTTCCACCAGGAACCCTCTGTGGCCCCACACTTGCTGCAGAGGAAAGGGTGCTGCCCACAGGGCATGGGGCAAGGCTTGGGCACGGGGGAGGCCATGACTGGGACCAGGACAGAGACACGCAACATGCACAGTCTTGAGAGGAGCTGAGCTGGGCAAGGTCACCAGTACTAAGCTGGTATGCAGGTATTGCTCATGTTTCACATCATGATACTGGCATTGTTTGTACCGTGGCAGGGAAAGGAAGAGTTGTGCCACGATGCAAATAGAAGGGATGAAGGGTGATTCTGGTACTCACATCATAGACAGGAGACGGTGGTGGTGGGCTGGCTGAAGGGAGCTGAGTTTCCACCTTCTGTCTCAGGATATTTAGCTGGTTCCTTCTAGGGCACAACACCTGCTCAGGACAAGACACCAAATGACACATTTGGAGAAAACAGGATCTCCCCAAACCTGAAAGGAACACCAATGTCATATCAAAGCCAGCTGCTTGCACATCTCCTGAATGCTTTCACAGCAAAGAATGCTGGCAGTGTCTGCACAACACATGCTGGTCACTTTCCTCACCACAGGGTAACATGTAGGAGTCCCATGACTTACACTGGAGCAGTGCAAGAAAGCAGAACTGGGTTCTGTGTGTACATATAAAGCACTTTAACCACTGAAACTTGCTGGGCGAAGGCTGTAAGTATTTCATAGCACAGAACAATGTTGTAGGACAAGGAATAAAGTAGGGCCATGTTCATAGTGCACAGGGGAATTTCAGAGAGGCAAAATGCAATGGCTTTTGTCAGGACTTGGCTGGGAAGCTTCTGCTAATACGCAGGGTCTAGAGAAGAGCACCAGACAAGCATTAGTGACAACATACAGTCAGTGCTACACTAATGTGCAGGTCCAGCATGGAGTTGAAGGAAGAAGGTGCCTTCCTCTGAAATGCTTCTTGCATCAGATGAGTTCTCCTTGAATGCCTTCCATTCACACACAGAGAAGCTCAGCAAGCAAGGGAGGAGGCAGAAAAGGCAGAAGGCTTCACTTTGTTCTAATTCAGAAAGAAGTAGGATGATTATATTCACATCACATGAAAACTATGAACTGCTTTCCAGTCCATTAGTAACTAAGGAGGATGCTAAATAGCTTTTCTTAAAGATAAACATTTTTAAACCAGCAGGTCTGAGCAAGCTGTGGTGAGAAATACGGGCTGTGTTCTGCAGGAGGGCAAATATAATGACTGCATGAACTCTTCAGGCTCCAAGGACAGCCCATAAGTCTAAGACTTGCAGGCCCACCTCAAATCCCAGAGATGCCAACTGGCGAGTCGTGACACTGCCCTCCCCTCCTCATCCCCACGGAGACGCTGTCTAGGCAAACAGAGATGGGGGCCTGTCTCCAGCTGACTCACTCTGCCTCTTACATCCCTTCCCCTGAATCGGGCTGCCGGCAAGGCAAGTCTCACGAGATTAGCAGGTCTGCCAACTGCTGCCATTCTGCTTTCAGCCTCATGATCTCTGACTGTGTGTGCTGAAGCCTGATGCTCCTTGGAGTCAAAGGACTGTACGAGCAGCACAGCCTCCACATAAACATGCATGCAGAGAGCCTGCTGTTGTGGTGGCAGAGAGCAGCTTGAAGAAGTAAATATGGGGCATACTCTACCTAGAAAACAGCAATCCCCAAGCTCCACTTTAAAAGACATCAGGTATTTTTAAGCCAGCCTTGAAATCTCTGGAAGAATGCAGAGGATGCAATTTGAACACCTGAGGGTGGCAGTACTAGGAGCTGTAGGTTTTTCCCAAACAACAGGGATTCTAGTATCATGACTCCAGAGGTTTTTCCTCAGGGCCCCTGTCTCATCCAGATCTTTTGCCCTGCTTTTGGTTGTTCTTCTCTCTAAATCCTTTCTTCCCCACTCCTGGTTTCCCCTTTGCCTTCAGTTACTCATCCCAGCTTCCGTTTCCTTACCCAGCTTATCCCAGCCTGGTCTGCTCACCCAAGGGGCCCTGTCAGTCCAGGCTTAAAATCATCCTCCAAGAACCAGTGCTTCCTTGCTCCAGATTCCCCTCAGGCTCATTCTTCCAGCTTCACAGAATCATTGCTGTTGAAAGGTGCCTCTGGAGATTGTCTAGTCTGAACTTTCTCTGCTCAAAGCAGAGTCACCTAAAGCTTGTTGCTCCTCGGGCCCTTGTCCCTCTCTTTTTTCTCCCCAGTTAGTTTTACTTTCTGCACACACTTCCTTGGGATCCTTGTCCTGACCTTCCTCTCTCTCTGTCTCTTAATGTTTCTCTGCCAAACTCTTGCCCAAAGCTTTCGTCCCCAGCCCCTCCACACTGCAAATTTTTTTCTTCTATGGTGCACAAGCTCAGGAATGCAGCTGCAAAATTCCTGAACCAGAGTAACATCCATCTTGAAAGAGGATTAGAAAGAGGGAAAGTCTTGCCCTCCTCCTGCCATCAGGGTTGCAACAGATTTGCTTGGGTGCACAGGACATTACCTGTCTGACTGGCAGGTAAGGGCCCCTCACAGGGGTGTTAGACAGCTGAACTGCTAAACTGACGAGAACCGCAACTGAGTATGCACAAACTGCAATTTTCCAAAATTCCATCACAAAGCTACATCTCCTTGAATGTTCTCAGGGTCAGCACACTGCTAGTGTGACTTGCTGCCTTGTGCCAAACCCTTGTTCTAAACCAGAGCATGCTGGAGCCAAAACAATTATCAGAATTTCTTTAATTATTGACTCTTTTTGTCTTTCCTGTAATATTTTTTTTCTCAGAAAAACTGAACTTAATAAACCAAGGCAGAACCCAGCATGGAAAATCTCAGGACAGGGGCTTCCAATCCAGCCAAGTTAGAAGCAAATGGAATTAATTCCTAGAATAGGTCATGTCAGGTATTGGGTTTTATTTGGTTATAACTTGCCTTTCTTTTCCAGAGAAGCAGAGCTGTTGCGGTGATGCTCAGTGCAGCGAGAAGAACAGTAAGGGTAACAAGGATTTCCCACCCATAAGAGGTATCTATGTACCCTGTACCTGTAAGAAAGAAGAAAAAAGGTTCACAGTGTGAGTGGAAGTTACAATCCTGCTGTATTTTTAACCCTGGAAAAAGCCTTCAGAGAACTAAAATACAGGACTAAAGAGTATGGTGGCAGAGATGCACACAAACTTCTAAACCCACTCTGACTGAATAGAAAACAGGGTGAAGCTGCAGAATCACACAGAAGAGGCAGGATATAAGCCACTCCACGTCATATAGTGCATTAGATGGGGTGATATAACTACAAGAGCCAAGAAATGTGGTACGTAGAGGCTGGCAAAGGTCTTGTGATAGGAGCAGAAAGACAAACGGTGGAAAGCACCCAGACCCCACAAACTAGGAGGGTGGGTACTGTAGGCATCCTCTGACCAGCGAAGCAAAGCTATTTCATTGCAGCTCTGCATTTACACTGACAAGTTCTTCATCTACAGCATTCAGTGATGCAAATCCAGCCAGTCAGCAGCGTGCCCATCCTTATTGTTTTCTTTAACATTCCTCTTATGTTGCATCAAGCTTTCCCTTGCTTTCCAGCCTGTCTATTAACAGACCAACTAAACCCTTGTATCACATGGAAAAGGGGCAGGGATGTTGGTAAGTCCCTAACCCGTTCATGAGCCCCGAACAGTGAGCACCAAACCTGTACATCTCATTTCAGCAAGCACCCTAAGGACTGACCTTACCAGCTGCCTCTGCCACAGTGTTGAAGGCCAAACCACACTGTCTCCTGAATGCTGACACTTAAAAGCACCATCTGACCCAGTGTCCAGGCTCCCTGGATAGATCCTGACTCCCAGGAGGCTGTGGCAGGGCAGATAAAAATTACTACATCTTCCCGTTCCCCATCGGGAACAGTAGCACAGGTCACCTGTGCAAGGTGCATTCAACCCCGATGGCAGTAAGTACTGGGCATGGAGCATTATTCCCACCTGATTTCACAGCATGTTTGGGTAGAAAAGAAGAGCAAAGACCATATTTTCACAGCCAGATCCAGCTGATTTTTAACCTCCTGCCCTTCCTTCTGGTTGTTCACTTACCTCTAGCAAGGACAAACACTCCCTTTCCCACTTTCTGCATGTCATTCCATTTGACCTCGCAGTAGTATGTGCCAGTAGAAGAGGTCTTTTCACGTAGCACAATTTTGTGGTCATAAGACAGGGTAGCAGTCTCATTCTCTGCTCCAGAAGGAATGTGTATGTTTTCTGAGCTATTATAGATGGATGTCTTCTGGCCCAGTGAATTAATCCAGTAATAGCAGATTGAAAATTTGGTGTATTTCGGCATGTAAGGGAAGATGACTTTACAGGGGATGGATATTTCTTCCTTGAGCAGTGCAACCTGGATTGGAGGTTTCTGCTGCACGTCAACACCTTTCCCTGTAAGGGTAATAAGTGTTAGCAGTTACCTAACATCGCTTTCAGTCAGGAGAGGACGGCTGTCCCAAAGACAGGATCACATGGAAAGTAACCATATGCCAGGAAGCACACCCAGTGTTGGCCCTTGTCAGAAACTGAATGATTCAGAGCACGTGCCCTGTGTGATCTGCCACATCTCTTAGGTAATTGCTGTCTGATTTGTGATAGCCTGCTGCATTCACAGGCTTCCCCTTTTCTCTTGTGAGCTCCTCCATACAACGCCAGCGCACAGAGAGACAGGAAATGAAGCAGGAAGTGGTGTGAGACTGTATTTACAGTGGGTGAACAGAAAGTAATTTTCCAAGACAAATGCTAGCTAGACATGTTCTGGAACTCTTGAGTTACAAGCTTCTGCCTGGGCATCTACGTGTGGCCACGTGATGACTCTGTGGCAGTGAAGGTGTTACACGTAAGCAGGTGTTATCAGTGGCACTGTGTATTTCTGAAAAACGAGTGGGGAAGGAAATTGCATATTCCGTACAGGGGCCAGCAACGGGGCCATGAGCCATGGCTTAATCACTCCAAACTTTTGCGGCTGTAAAAGGGCAGCAAAGCACAAGCCTTGATGCCAGATATGGGAACTATCTGCAGAGGACTGCAGATCTTAAATATCTATACGTGACAGTATCTTAAGCAGAGAGATGGAAGATCATGCCCTTCATGTGCTTCCTCCTAATATATACAGGGCAGTTTAAAGTGATCTATCACTGCAATTCAGTAGACAATGATGTCAGGAGTTACAAGAGAGGATGAATAAGCAGATGTGGAATCACACCACAGTTCACTCCCTGTTTTGTTTAATAAAAAGTTAAAAAACCTAAGAGTGAGCCACAGGCTAGTAAGGAGCCTGGGGTACAGGATTTCTTTGGCTTTCCCAGCCAAATCTGGGTTTAACATCAGGCAGTCTCTAGACCTACTTGTTTGGCAGCTGACATAATACCATATATAAAGCAATTTAAGAGGAGGCTGTTTAAGGAACTGGAAACTTACAAGTCTTCTTATGAAATGAAGGATTCTTTCAGAGACATGAAAACAGAAGAGGGAAAAAAGGGTAGAGAGAGAAAGTAGGGGATGGGCAGGCTTTTCATTCATGCTTTTGATGGGATTCCCTGGAGTTCTGCATCTATGAACAGGCTCATAACAAGGTATTAGAGCTGTCCCAGAGCACAGCCAGGCTTGCTTTCCTGTCATCATGCACTAGCACTGCATCACAACAGCAGCATCACCCCTGCACAGCAGGAGCTGGCATTGGAAAAAGCTACTCAGACTTAGCGTTGCGGAATGCTGAGCACTGAGGAAGCATTGGGGGGTGGCAACATTGGAGGGAGGACATGGCCACTGCCCAGAAAGGACTGTTGGGGAAGTAACACCCATTAAGGAAAATTCTCTACAGATCACATAGCCAGGGACAACAGCCTGAGAGTAAGGAAGAGCTTAGTTTACATCACTAGAAAAAGGTTCTTGGGTGCAAAAGCAACCAAGATACAGTACAGTCCTCAGGGACATGCTCGTTCTTTGTGAACGCACAGTCCTGTGTACACTAGTAACAGTATTATGGAAAGGTGGTAACAGAAAATCCTGCAGACACTATGGGAGTGATAACCACAGTGGTTTCTTCTGGGCCATATTTTTCAAATCATTCATCATCCTTCTCCTCATCTCTACCCAGCAGGACACACATGAATGTTGTTTCCATACAAGACATGGCTTGTATGGACACTGTACAGACACTGCTGTAACAAAGCAGAGGAGAGATCCATCTTCTTGCAGTATCCCAGGAGCCATGAGCTTGAGAAGAACATGCCAAGGAAAAAGCTAAACCATTTTATTTAGGTTATCTAACCCTTCTCCCATGTTTCCCCTTTCTTAAGGATTTGCTCTCTCAGCTTTGAAATGCTTAAAAGACAGAAATAGCAGCAGCGTGCAAATTCCTAGAGGGGATCTCTGGAAATTAGCAAAAGATAGCAGCTGGAAATGCTCTAATATGAAAAAACATGAGAGTAAACAAAAGGAATTAAAAAAAAATATTTGTTTACCTCCACACTGAAGCAACCAAAGAAAGAGGAAGATGACTTTTAGATTAGAGGCCATGATGGGTGTCAGAGGCTGTAAGAAAGCCACCAGACATGAAGATCCAAAAGGCAAAACATATGGGGATTTGCCAGGTATTTCCACGCCTGGGCAGCTGGTTGATCCCCTCCCGTTTGTGAAGGGACAGGCAGGATGTACACACACTGCTTTTGGCAAGCAGTTCCTGGCAGATGCAAGCTCTTCTGCTTTTCGGTCAGACTCCTCCCCACACTTAGGGTTAATATTTCTGTACTACCATGATGGTGTTACACCTACCAGCGGGTGTCCAAACATTAAACCATAAGCACTTTGACACACAGAGCCTTGTCTCCTGATTACCGTGAAATATCACCCACATTTAAAGCAAACTTTGTCACCCTCCACACTGACTTGAACACTCAAGCGTGGGATCACCTGTTTTGTCTTCAGTGCAGAAAACCAGTACCCACATCAGCAGTCAGTACAGAGAAACGGCTCCACTGTACTCCTGACTCCACAAAACATCCCTCCACAGCCAACTCCTCCACCAGGTCCCCTCGGAAGAAGGCACTCATATTCACAAAGTGAGAACAACCAGACAGCAAATTCATCCCTAACAGCTGGGATGCTTCAGATCCACACCATGCCGGCTCTGAATCAGCTTCGCAATGCAGGCAAGCTTTAAGTAATCTATTGTAGGCAAATCTAAGGAGAGCCCTTTGAAGAAGAAAATTCTCCTTTTGTGGGAGGCTCCTGCCGCCTATACTCACGAAGAGTCTTTGATTTCAACAAAAGCTTGTTTTTAGCTAAGACATCTGCAATGCAACAGCTGAGCAGCATCTGACTCATAAAACCCCCGATGTCTGAGAGATCTTCACTTCTCTCTAGGCAAGCTTCCTCCTTTCGCACTTCTTGTGAGACATTTGCACTGTCCACAAAAAAGCACATTGCTGCAACTTCAAGGGTGCCTGCTCCCACAGGGTGCTGTGCTGTGGAGACTGGTGAGGGATGGCCATGGGGCAAAAGACCTAAGGCAGCAGATGAGCCTGTAAACGGCACGTCACCAAAAGCATTAGCACTTGTTTTGTCCCTCCAGAGTTGGCAGGAGTGAGGTTTACTCCAAACAACCTTTGCTTTACAGCATTTTTCTTCCTGTTCAGCCTGGGACAGGTCCTCTGGAGGAAGGGGTCTTGTAACCGGGGCAGGCGTGCAGCTGTGGCCGCTGTGGCCCCCTGACCCCAGGGATGGCTCCAATACCTTGCTGAGAGCCCTGACAGATGGGGAGAGGAGCAAATGGCTTTGTGTGGCTCTGCAAGGCTGGTGCAGCAGCTGCACTCCTCCAGGGAAGGTTTAACTCAGATTAGCCAAAACCAGCTCCTCTCCCCAAGACATGCTGATGCGAGCTGGACGGGGCTGGTCTCAGCTGGAAATCGCTCCTCACAGGTCTTAAAGCTGAGCAGCAAGGACAATCAAGAGTGGTAACAAGACACTTGGGGCCCACTTGATATTTCAGATATGGAGGCACAGATCAGGCAGCTGTGGCTCTGGGGGGCTCTGGGGCCACAACAGCTCTCCACAGCTTCTCAGGCCTGAAGGTAGCATCTCAAGGTAGCTGGAGCAGGGAGGGAGAAGGAAGCAAAGGCTCACTACCCTCCTGTGGAAGAACTGATGAACAGTGAGGGCTTCTTCAGCTCTTATATCACACTCATCCCCATGGTAGCACACAGCTTTGCAATTTCCAGCACTGATGTATTTCTAGAGGACAGAACATGCTGCTCCTGTCAGTGATGTGTTTTAACTGTTATCAGCATTTATCTGCTTCAGGAATTCAGAGTGATAAGTGGATTAAGTGTGGTAGGTTTGTAGGGCTGCCAGGTCAACATCGTCCTTCTGTCCTTTCCCTTCTCTTCCTATAAACAACCCTGTTGCCACTCGAAATGCCAAGTCCTAGAAATATCGCTGTCTGGAATTAAAAAAAAAAAAAGATCTAGCATTTCAAAAGAGATCACACATAAGACTCAGCTGTGGGATTAAAGGCACAACCAGGCCAGAAATACATTCACTGCTGGGATTTGCTATGGTAGAGCTCACTGAAAAGAAATGGCTTTGAAACGACTACCCAGCAGCTATTAACTGCGAGACAGGATGACATTCTGTTCCTTAGAGCCTAAAGGGAGCCTGAATCTTTGAATGTTAAATTCTAATTCAATTTGGTCTGGGGATTCTGGACTGAGTTTTAACCCTGGAGACACAAATGGGAGGAAGATGAGGAAAAGCCAGGGAGTTGTGTGTTTCTATTACCAGCCTGTAGTGGGGCTGAACTGCTCACCCTGAAACTTAGGTTCAACTAACCAGGATACCTGTGCCAAAGGAAATAAATTAAAAAGCTCCATAGCAATAGGTCATTGTATGACCTTCACTCATGCATTATACAGTACACTGCTGCATGTGAGCCGGTCCCTGCAGCATGATGAGGAGGGAACTGCCTGGCCAGCTATAACCCCGCTGCAGCACTGACTGGCCAGGGTCCGTATGGCTTTGATGCAGTGAATGCTGACACTTCCTGAGACTAAATACAGGATTGGGCTAGGTTCAAGCCACAGTTTCTGCTTGCAGGTGGAAAAGTGTCTATAAATGTCACTCAAGGACTGTTAAAAGCCCGCAACAGCGGCCAGCGTTCCCAACCATGAGGAAATGCACATTGTTCTGGCGCGCGAAAACAACAACACGTTTGGGCAAGTGCTGCACCTACCAGAAGTGCCTGCTCACAGCTGTGTCCAAGGTACACCCACAAGTAAAGGCGCGCGCACACACACACGTGCCCACACATGCCCCCACAGCCAACTCCAGGGAAAGTATTAATTCAAACAAAAAGGCTGCTGCTAGCCAAGGCAAAAGCAATGCTGCAGAGACCACAACAAAGCCTCTTTATTGCTGAAGCGTTTAACACCACAACCATCCAAAAGAGAAACACCGCTTGGCGCAGAGAAGTGCTGCAGCAACTCAACGAGCCTGATTGCACAGAGCATTTCATTCCCCAGCACGGCAGCTCCGGATTTGCTGCCTTGTCAGAGACCAGCTCAATCCCCCATTGCTGGAAAGCCAGCCAACGGCAACACGCACACCTCCGAGGATTCACAATCTCTTTGACTCCTCTAACCCCAGACTCCAAGGCGTACAGTTTCCCTCTGTCTGGCGGCAGGAGCGATAGCAGAGCCAGCGCGAGCGGGGCTGTACCCCTGCCAGCATTTTTACCACTGCTGTGCGCTGAGAGCCTCTCAGCAGGGCTGGATGATGCCGATGTAAAAGCTGCCAATGCCCTCGCTACGTTTCTACCCATCGAACTGCTTTAGGGAAGAGAACAATCAGGGGCTTGGTGGGAAAACAGAAGAATAAAGGTGTTAACACTACCGTAGGGAAGGGAGGGGGCACTTCTCTAATTCCCTTTCATCAGCAAAACGAGTCTGCCTCAGAAATCACCCACTTCTGCTTTTTCTCTGTTCACCTGCTGGAAAGATTCCCAGGGGCTAAATTATCACAGGCCTGACACACTCTTGGGGCCATGCCTCAGCCTCGTGGTGCTCCCTACGGTTCTCCTTCATGGGCTCCCTGGGTGGCAAGCTGGGGCGAGCGGGAATTCGCCTGGAGGGATACCTTTGTCTTCTCGGGCTGACACCTTCTAGGAGAACATCCACCTGACGGGGCCTGGGGCTCACACGGGACCAGGGCAGGGAGGACCACGGCAGGTGTGCCTGAGTCAGAGGGTTAAAGCTTCCCCCGGGGAGCCCACCCGCACCGGGCGGGGCAGGTGAGCCGCTGAGGCCGGGGGACACCGAGCCCCGGAGCGGCCGCGGGGCGCTGGCGGGCAGGGCCTGAGGGGCGGCGGCCGCTCCCTCCGCCCCGCGCCCTCGCCCACAAGATGGCGCCGCCGCCCCGGCCGCCCCCTCCCTCCCTCCTTCCCTCCCCACCCACCCAGCACGGTCCCGGGGGCGCCGGGACAGCCACCGTGTTTCGCACCCGGCAGCCGCCACCCCGGAGCGAACGAGCACAACGAGGATCCATTTAAGGCAAATTTAGCGCTAATTAACCGTAATCAACAGCTTGAGGAGCAACTTTTACTCGGCAAGCTGCAGATACCGCGGTTGCGGTTCGGCCGTCAGGCGGGAGCGGCTGCAGACGGGGTGCGGAAAAGGAAAATGAACCTCTCTGCCGTGGGTGTAACCCATCCCCGCTGCCTCTTGCCCTCCTCCGCCCCTGGCTGCTGCCGGAGGTCACTGTCCCCACACACACGTACCTCTTGGCCTGCACTGCAGGCTCCCCTCACAGCCCCTGTGGCAGAGGCAGCCGAGTCACTTCTGCTCAGTACTTTTTTGGGGGGGAGCAGCCGGGGCACAAAGCACTGGGACCTGCTGGCAGCGCTGCCTCCAGCCCTGGCACCGTCTGTCCCAGTCACTTGAAAGCCATCCCTCCTACACCAAGAGTGCTCTGGAAACTCCAGCCAGTGCTAGTGAGGAGCACAGTTTTATCATGAATGACACTTCTCGGTGCAGATGCCTCCTGGCACCACGCCTGGCTGCTTCCCACTACCAGCAAAGCCCAGGCACCTATTTCATGCCACTGGCCAGGGATGCCGCACTAGTCAAGGTGCTGGTTGCACAGAGCATTTCCTTCATGGTGTGCAGTTCACTCTGAGCAGGGGCAGGCTCAAATCAGCACCCCCCCAAACAGCCACAGGCTCGCTGCTGTGCCCCAAGGGTGTGCAGCTCCTGTGAGCAGCCCCAGCAGCCCACCTTGCTAGTCCCCTTGGAACACCAGCACAAGAGTCACAGGCACACAGCCCTCCCACGGGCACAGGATGTGTCACCAGCCCCATGGTGCCATGATCAGGCTAGCCCAAACTTCCTCACATTAGCAGCAAAAGCGCAGGGGGTGAGATGCTGGGCAGGAGCAGCGCATGCTGCCAGCAGTGCTCTCCTGAAACAGAAGCCCCAACCCCTTCCTTGCCAGCTGCATGCCTTGAGGTGCGCACATCGTGCCCTGAAATCCTCCTGATTAAAGGGCTGTGCACCTCCTCTGTTGGGGGAAGAGGGTGGGAGGCAAGCAGGTTTGGCAGGGGCTGAGTCCTGTGCAGACACATGGAGGATCATGTTGGACAAGATGGCAGCAGTTGCAAAGGAGCTGCAGAACCAGTCCCTGCCAGCAGTGGCCTCGCCAGATGGCCCTTCTGGTCTCGTCTGTGCAGGAAAACCGCTTGGGCCTCAGCAAACCCTGCTTTGAGCCAGGCAGCTGTGCCAGACCCAGCTCCTCTCACCCTGGCAGGCAACAGATTCTGACTGCCACCAGGTACCCAGGTCTGCCCCATGGCTGCCTTCAAATCCAAACTCCTTCCCTCAGCTTGTTCGAGAAGTCAAGAGTTCAACACTCCCCTGCACCCAAACCACCTCATTCACTCCTCTGCTCCTCCTCTTGCTTTTTTTCTGGCTTTTGTTTCCCTTTAATGTCTTCCCTTTTTTTTTTTTTTTTTTTTTAACAGAGACCTTTTCTTGGGCCTGCAGCGGCTTTCCAGCTCAGGATGTTGGGAAACAGAACCTACAGCACAGCTACAGTGACCCTGGGAACCGACACAGACCGCTGCAGCAGACACATGAACGCAGTCACACCCCACTTCAGACTGGCGCAGCTTTCCTCATACAGACCAGGCCTCTGCCAGCTCCTGAGAGGAAAGTTGGGAAGGTATTAAGTAGCTAAGTACCTCGCTGGCAAATTAATATGTCATTTTTTTCTTTCTATTAATTCTTCGACTTTCCTTTGCTTTTATTGTAGACTGGGGAGAATATGCAAGCTGATACAGCTGCTACAGCACAACCTCCTGGGGGGAAAAACATCTTTTTGTCACCAGGCCCTATTCTGGCTATGCAAACTAAATAAAGAATCCTGGCAAAAGCGTTTGCTGGAAGAACCGCACCTCCGCTAGGATTTTTGCCAATATAGAAATGTGTTTCATTCTGTCTTCCCTCCTCACCCCTTAATTTCCCACCTGCCGTCTACAGTTCTGGCTGACAGAACTACAGGACGAGGATCTGTAGTTTTGGCCTAATGCAAGAGGATGACCACTGGGTTTTGGTTTTCAAACCCCTACAGAGCACCGCTGAGCACACTGGGAGCAGCTAAAGCTACCATAGGCTATGGGGAGAACTGGGGGAGGTTTTGTGAACCTCTCTATGGGCCTGGAGGTTAGACACTGAGCCTGAACCCACTCCAACCCCTCCAGCGAAAAGGGTCTCTTCTGCCTGGAAAACCACGGGATGATAGATGTGGGTCCAACAAGGATGAGAAATGCAAAAAACCCTGGAGTGCAAGAGGAAGCGTATCCTGTCTGCATGGAAACATAACCTCAGTAGGAACAAGTGCATAGAGGTGAGACTAGACGGATACCATAGAGGGGTCCAGACCCTTTCTTCTGTGGTTAATTATATCTCCACTTGCTCTGGAGATATAGAGGGACATATATACGCATGTATATCCATGTACTCAATTTTATACCTAGCTACTAATATTAAAGAGGTTTCCCTAAGGCAGCCCCTCTGTGTCTCCCTACAGCCCCAATAGCCACGCTGAGACCCTTTACCATAGCTGGGCCCATGGCTTCTTCCTGCAGACCACTCTCTCCCTAGTCTGGGGAGATCCTTCCCCACCCCACTATTCCTTCATTATCTCTGCCCAGCTGTGGTTTATAAGTTCTTTAAATCTTTTCTAGGAACAGATACAGATCACAGTTACCCAGAATCCAAAAACACAGACAGCCTGAAATGTGGTTAGAGTCTGCCCTACTTTCATTGAGCTGAGAGCAAGGCTCTGCCAAGGTGCTTGCTCAGGGGAGAGAAGAGGAAGATCTGTTTCAGCAAACTGCCCCTTCCTCACAGCCTAAGAAACAAACCTAACCCGTCCCCCTCCAAAGCCTGCTGCGTTTGTTCAAAACGCATTGCCTCTCCTTCTGGTTTGCCCTGGACTTGCAGGTGAGCAGGGTGGAGACATGAAGGTTCTCCTGCACTGCAACACTTGATACAGGCACAGGGATCTCCCCAAGCTGAGAGAGGTGCGAGGCATTTGCCAAATCAGGGCCACGAGGACGGCAATGAAGGGCGTGCTGCAGATTAAGAACAAGATGCATCAGTAGCGTGTTTACCATCTGCGTGCTCACTGACAGCTTTTCCCCATACTAAGTTGCTGCTAGGCTGAGGGAGATGCGGAAGTGGAAGTGCTGCTGGGGACTTCCCTCCTGTGAGAAATCCCCTCACAGGGAAGTCCGCACTGGATTTCAGAGCTGTGAGACTGTGCTCCATGGGGAGCATGGCTCCCTTGCACTGACAGGCTCCCTCAATGGCAATACTTCCAGAACTTGCATAGGTATACTGCTGAAAAAATACCAGGAGGCCTTCTTCCTTCTCTGAGTGGTGCCAGCCCAGAAGACCAGCCTGCAGACAAAGACGTGTGTTTTCCACACCCATTTTGCCTGCAGTCTGATTCTGGTAACCCTGGGCTTTTCTCACAAGCACTGACGGTGTTCAGAGGAGACGAGAATTGGGTAGAGGAGAACAGCTTGCAGAGATGTACCTTCAGCTCTATGACTTTCACCAAAGTAAAGAATATTTGCTGAATGATTCCACCTATATTCCAGGTGGAATACATGGAGCAGTACACAGACAAGCCATTTGCAGCCACTTGCGGCTTAACCCTACTTGGAAGAGCTTGTATCAAGGCAAGGATCAGAGCAACAGTGGGATATTTTTGCTGGTGCTCTCACTAGTGGTAGCAATAGTGAGGTGTTTCAGGAGAACGTCTTGCTGTAGTCAAGGCCATAAAGAGATGCTAAAGAAGGTTTTGTCTGAGACATAATAGCCCAAGATCATAACGATATTTATTAATACCATTTACAGGGACTGACTTCAATAGCCTTGGAGGGAAGAATGAAAAAATGCCAGCAAACACATTACGTTCTTCTGCAAGAAGTTTTTTCATCCTCTTGAAAAGCTTTGTTAGAAAGAATGATGAGAATGGTAATAATAAGGCACTATAATTATACCTGATCCTTCTATAATCTCTCTCTCCGCAGAGTTCGGGAGCACTTTACTGCTATTATTGGATTTGAACAGTCCCATCTGGATAACATACGACTGATTTGTTTGCATGGCTTATTTTAGGTATTTCAGCATGTACATTAGAGTTGCCTTCGTATCTGGCTGATTCCCTGCACAGTCCGTAAGAGCAGGAAAAGATCTTCAGCTCCTGCTCTCCACCATCCCATTCTGCCATCCTGACACCGTGGAGAGCTCTTCACAGAAGTCCAAGGACAAACGGAACCATCAGTCCTTCCCAACTCAGTACTGCAGAATGTTCAACAGCACTACTGAAGTACTTACAACATGGAGGTCGGATACTACCTAGCACATTTGGATTTGCACCTGTATTAATTTTATCCCAAAACAACTCTAGATGCACTTGAAAGTCTAGCAGCAAGGACCTGGCACATACCTGGTGCTAATGTGCATGCTCTGTGGTTAGAATAGCTGCTACTCTGAGCTTTTAACCAAAGGGATCCGCGGCAGGAATGTGCTCTCAGCACGCACAGAACCAGGGAAAGCGTGACGGATGCTCACATCTTTCCAGACTTGGCATTCCTTGCAACACCATCTCAGTTACAGTGACGCTGGCAAGCTCTCACCGCAGCTCCCATTCACCGTGGCGTCTAAATGAGCAACCAGCTCCATCAACGTCAAGAACTTTGTTGTCCCCTTGCAGGAGCTCCTGAGTGCAAAGCTCGGCACTTGCTACTTCACTCTGCCATGGCCAGGAGAAATGAGACATCACTGAAAATAATTCAGCCCATGCTTAAAAAATATGATATAAAAGAATTATTTTTTTTTAAAAAATGAGTAAAAGCACAATACAAAAACTCTGGTTTACATGACTTGAGCAGTTTTCACTTAGAAATTCACAGCAATTTGTCACTAGCTTGCAGTGCAGGCAGGGAATGTTCCTTTCAGACTGAATCACCATAAAACAATCACAAGTTGCCTGATTCTTCTGTTCCGCTCACACATTTTTAAGGGATTCTTTTTCCCTGTGAATTTGAGCAGGGTTTTCTCCTGCATCCGTTACACACCTCACCTAGCCTCATTCACGGGGACAGGTGGAGTTTCCAGAGTCTGCCCATCCCTAAGGCTGTGGGACATTTTGTTGAGGAGTTTAAAAGGACCCATTACCCATGTCTTAAGTTTTCCCCAGCTTAATTTTTGGAGTATTATATCCAGTCTCTTCACTTTCGTTCTCTTAGATTCTTCAGAGCCGCCTCTGTCAATTTGTTTACTTCTGGTTTATTTTTAAAAGACAAACCCCCAATGGACATAAGCTTTCAAGTCCCTTTTGAAAATGCTGTCTTGTCTGTAAGTGCTTTGTTTGTGATCCTCTCCAATCCTTTAGGCTATTGTTTACAAGCTGGAAGGCATCTGCGCTTGGGCTAATCATGCCGAATGCCAGCAATTCCCCCAGCATGATTTGTTGCACAAGCCAGTGGGAGCAGGGTTTGTTTTGATTACGTTTAGTGTGGAAAACCCACATTTGCTCACATCAGCCTGACAAAATGGGGAGGTCTAATCCAAAATCTTCAGAGGGGAACAATAACCTGGTCATTGATTTCAGTGCCATTGAGACAGGCTCAAAGGTCGAGAGCTCTGACGGCAAGGGTGGTGTCTTGGGAAAGCAGGTAGTCCAGGAGCCAAAAATCTTTTAAAGTGTACGCCTGTCATTTGCTCTGGGTTGGATGAATCAAACACAGATCTAGGAGGCTGCCAGTGCTATGCTTTTCAAAGCTCTGCAGCTCCTTTCTGACATGCGGTTAGTCAGGCTGGGACCCCCAGCTTTGCCCCAACCAGCCGTCACCTCGGGCTGATGCTGGCCTCCCCCAGTGCCCTCAGCTGACAAGTCAGGCTCTTTCACTCACTCTGGATGATGGCAATGCTTTTATGCTCAGCCTGTGCTGATGCTTGCCTCCAGGCATCAGATGGGTGTCCCAATTTTTCTGCTCGTGAAAGCTGGGAAGAAGCGCCCGAGGGCTGCTCCCTTTGGGGCTGCCATCAAACTGCCGGGGCACGCAACCTCACGCTGCATGGGTGGGTGTACAGGTCTGCCAGGTGCAGACCCCCTCTGTCTCAAGGGGCTCCAGCGCAGGTTCTAGGGGTCCCACGTGCAACCAGAGCTCAGCAAGGGAACTCGGCACAACCAGAGCTCAGACAGTTGTCCCTTGCCGAGCCGCTGGCTCAGCTGGCCTGGGCAGCATCCTGTGCTGCTGAGCCTCAGGCTGAGCTTAGGCTGGCTTGTTCCCACACTCCTGCCATAGCTCAGGTCTGCCCAACAAGGCACAGAACTCAAAGCTGCACCTGGATCCCACCTCTCCCCTATTTCCCAGCTCAGCTTTTCCTCCTCCAGAGGTGCTCCCTCAATCCCCATTTAATCCCTTTTTGTACCCACAGAGAGGTTAGCCTTGCCCGTGTCCTGTGGCAGGGGCTTCCCTACACTTCGCATGAAGAAATGTCTCCTTTTGGGTCTCGCACTTGAGTATTTCATCAAATGCCTCCCTGGGTTTTTAGGAAAACACACACACCTGATCACCTACTCCATGGCATTTAGGCTTCACAGATCTCTGTCACAGACCTCAGCCATCTCTTTTCTGGATGAAGAGTCCTAGTCTATCGAGCCAGCCCTTGTACAGAAGCGTTTGGAAGTACTCTGCTTTGCCTGAATCAAAACCCCAGCTCTGCCAGCCCCAGCTGAGATCAGAAGGCAGCAGAAGCATGCTGAGACCTAGGCAGCTCTGCAGGGAGGCATCAGGAGCTGCAGAGCAGCTCTGCCACATCTCCCTCTCCCTTGACACCTGCTTTCTCTCTGAAGCCTGCCCTCAGTAACCCAGCCTTTGCACCAGGGACTGGCGCAGGACAAGCAGAAAGCTCCAGTGCATGCAGCTGGTATAACTGCACAGATGCCAAACATCTGAAGAATCCGTGCAAAATGACCTCAATCAGACAAAGACATCACATTTGCCTAACCAAGGTATGTTGTAAATTAAGGGGTTTGGCACACTTTAATGATACAAACACACATTTTCGGAGGGACATCAGGGTAAGGGTCAAAACTGAGACCCAGCTGTGTGTACACAAGCTTTACTTCGAAGCTTGACTACCTAAGAAATCTCATTTCCAAACACTGAGGATACCCAAATGCTAATAAATTTTTAAAGTGCTTTTGCACAAATTTGTGTTTTTTGGTGAATCCTGAATTCCTAATGACATACAGACCCTCATGTCAGAGGTAATCAAGTATTATTACAAGAGCTGCTGGCTGTGGGGCCCCTCTTGAGCACACACATTGGTACATATGGAAGTTATTAGCAAGTTTTAGCGAAGGATTTTGGGAAATTAACCCCTGGGGCCCCAGAGCACAGCTAACAGACAGCTAGTTGGGACCAGACGAAGAGCAGTTTCCTGCTGGATGCCTGTGGCATGTTGGGACTGAAATCCAGGCCCTTTGCAGCATGATAGAGGAAGCCCCTCTCACAAGGACTAAACTTTTCAACTTCTGCTGTTAAGAAGGGTTGAAAAAAACCATCTGTGAGGCTGTGTAAGTTTCCTCAGCAAACTGAAATGAGTCAGCTGGAGAAATGTATAACATAACTTATAAAAATGCAAACAATTTTCTTCTATTCCCCGAATGGTGCTCAAGAGGTTGTGAGGAAGTTTGCAATTTCTTTATAAGTCCCTTTAGGAGCCACCAAAAGAAACATTTGGACGCAGACCACCAGGAGCTGCTCCTACGTGGCAGAGGGACCAGTTCAGGGGCAGGCTGATTAAACTGAACATCACCCACTCATTAATGAAAGCAGCAGGCTAGCGTTCGCAGTCACCCCGTGGAAGTAAATTCTTACAGTTTTGCTCTGCACATCCTTTTTTTTTAAGAGCTGAAAGAAAAAGGTTTCTCTTCCAACGTCCAAGCAGAAAATGAAGGACTCTTAACGTTTGTCTCGGCCAATGCACTTTTCACTTTTCTGTTCTTCCCAAACTGATTTCCTTTCTTGCACCAATCCTGATCTGCAAAGTGACCTCTCCTTGGGAATAATGAGGATACTCACACATAATGTGCCTTAAACTTCCACAATATAACAATGCTTGGCAGTAATTCACTGCTTTTCATCCACAGATCTCAAATCAATTCGCTGCAGCCCTGCATGCAATTGACTTACAAGTAAGACTGAGACAAGCGCTTGCTGTGCAATTAAAAAAAAAAAAAAGGCACAAAATAAAGTAGACTTTATTAAAATCCAAACTATTTCCTTCTCCCGTGGTGCAATTTTCCTAAAGTGCAATCCAGGCAGCAAATAGGGCTCTTCTGCAGCCCCCAGCCATACTACCCAAGATGCTCATTTGCGGCCAAATGAGAACAGTTCACAGCCAGGTCAGAGCAATGCAGTTAGAAAGCTCTTCCCTCAGTGAGGTATAACCTTGGCCAGAAAAACAGCAGCATTCCTCTGTGCTTGGTTCTAAACATGGAAGAAATTAGCCTGCTCCTTCCGCCCTCCCTGCTTTCTCAATGGAAGGCAGCCAAGGCACCTCAGCAAAGACACCCCTAAGAAAGAAAAGGATGGAGGAGATGGGCATGATGCCCGGGGCAGCAGATCCAGTCCCGCTCCTCCACGGCAGGCAGAGAGGGAAGGCAGCTCTGTGGCTGACCCTGCTGAGGCAGGGGCTTCAACCAAGAGCCAGGGAACGGTCCCAGAGGTGCCCAGAGCCACCTGAGATGCTGACAGCAAGCAACAGTATGCCCGCGTGTCAGTCGCCACAGGGCACGCAAACCCTGCAGTAGTGAACGGTACCAGCCAGTGCTTCTGCACTGGGCTGACAGACACAGCAGCTGCAGGGCCACCAAGCTGCCCCTGGCCCCCCTGAGGCTGAGAGGAGCAGGCAGCAAGGAGAAGATTGCCACTTCCCTAGCACTTATTTAACTACTTTGGTTCATAAGCCTATGCCCTGAGACAGGAGGCCAGGCATCTCGCCACCAGTGGAGAGACAGAGCACTCCAGAGAATAATTCAGAGTGTTTAAGTGAGGCTGCTGTGATGAATCACAGCCTGTATCTCTTTCTCTCTGTGCTGACCACACGCTTTAGTTCCTCAGATAAGATACCTGAAGACAAAAGAGCAAATTCAGTGTAATCTCTCCCCACATTCAGCTTTTTTCTCCCATACAGGTCTGAGGGGGAAAGTCAGCATGAGCTCAGCAGGCTGCCTGCCCAGCTACAGATGCTTGGCAGCATGCAAAACAGCTTGGCTCAACTTTTACAGCATCTGAATTTCTCCTTTCACGTAGCTGTTTTCGGTCACTTACTTAGAAGACATACCTGCCTGTATCCCTGAAACGAACCATGACGTTATGTAAGCCAACTCTGTTCCTCTCATTTGTACGCATCCTTGCCAGCTCCAGTTCACTGATTGCTGTGCCTTGTTCTAGGATCTTGAATTACTCACAGATCTTTCAAACACTCAGCACAAATTGTAAGGTACTAAAAATACTTCCTAAAAATGCAGGGTGAGATTTTCAGAAGTATTCTCTGTTCAGAAAATTCTTCAATTGATTACACTGTAAGATTAATTAAGTTTAGTGTTCCCAGCTATAACCACTCATTTATGTACTGCTTTTGGTCTGTATAAGAAATTCACTTGTTCAGTTTCAGCCTGACTGCCATACCTTGGCACTAAACTAACTGGGTTTTCAGCACTGCAAGGGAATGAAGATATCTCCGTGCATTCACTGACTTTTAAAAATCAATATAAAAACATGTTTATTAAAATTTTAGAAGTTTTATATAAAAAAATATTTGCCTTTTTGGAGGCAAAACCAAAACATCATCTGATGCTCGATAGATGGCAGCAGCTCACTATCACATGAGCATAAGAAAGGGCACTGGATCCCATCTCTTCACACCCTCCCAGAGTAGACACAACTCTCCAGACCAGCGTTACCTCTGCAGGAATGCCATGCCCTTAGAATAGCATAACCCATCTGCACTCACAAAAATCCGATTAAATAAAGCAACGCAAAAGCCAGTGAAGCTGCCTGCATCGTACATGGCTGCAATGGTTTCACTCTGCTGCAAACGCTGGCCTCTGAAGTAACTGGCATCCCATTTGTGCTGCAAGGACTGAAACGTGCTCTCGCTCCGCCCCAGCTTCGTGGGGATCCGGTCAGCCCAGAGGTCCTGCCCACTGATGTCCAAACTGCACTGCTGTGGGACTGGACTCAGCCGCACCACTTCACAAGGGCAGATTTGAAGCAGAAATGAGCTCAAGCACTTTAGGGTAGAAGAAAACACAGGGCTGACCTGGTAGGACAGGCAAGTCGTCATCTTCTGAAGCTTTTAAGTTATAAAGGAGCCAAGAGCTGGACTTGGTGGTGGTGGAAATCTCTGCTCTTCAGGTCTGGCTTTACCCCAGGCATCTCTGGGAAAAGCCACACACTGTGCACATATGAGGACACATCAGTCACAGCCAGCAGGTTCAAGCCCTGCTTTTCCCACCCCTCACCTTTCCTCTGCCAGCAGCCAGTCCAGCCCCGCTGGCGTGGCACACAGCCCACCAGCACAGCCACATAACAGGCATCTCCCTTTGTCTCCCACATTTACGGCATCATCTCCCAGCCCAGGACAGAGAAGGGCAGGGGACAACGCTTCCCTCTGACCCTTCCCTTCTGTCCAGGGGTGAAACCACCTCCTCTCTCAGACACATCCCCAAGGAGCCCCCCAGCTGTGCTCTGTCCCCTGTCACGGCACCAGTGGGGAGGCTTCGGTAGCACAGTTCTCGCAGGGTGGGCACTGTCCGGCGGCTGCGGCACAGGGGCTCAGAGAAGACCAAGGGGGTTCCCCCCATCTCATCAAAGTGTAAGGGGTTGTTCCGGGTCCCTGCCACCACCAGCTCCAGCAGCTGGACCACACAGTCTGAAAACCAGTTCTTCAGGCGAAAATAGCCCTCCTGGAAAGAGATTCGGAGGCTGACGGGCCCCGTTGGCATCCGCACACTCAGGCTGAACAAGCAGTTCCCCTGCGAGCTGTCCCGCACCAAGTAGGTGCCTACAGGCTCCCGCTGGAGCTTGGCATGGGCCTCCCCCACGGACAGGGGGCCCCAGTAGAAGTCACTGGCCTGGAGGATATTAAGGGATCGCTCCAGGACCTCCCACTCGCAGCTGCGAAACATCCGGAAACGATCGGGCAAGCCGGGTGGCGCGGGGCTGGGGAGAACGCTCCGATGCTGCCTTTGCAGACGAGAAACAGTGGTGTGCGTGTTGTGCAGATCATCTGGCCTCCCTCTGATCATCTCTCAAAGAGCCCATGGATCCTGGAAAGATGCTGCCTTTACCATTCTTCCTCCTTTGCATCCAGCCTGCGGGACAGAAGGAGAGTGAGGCAAACCCAACACCTTCTTCTACCTGGGCAAGTGAAGACACTTCACAAGGGAGAAAGACCAGCAAGAGTACCGAAGAGGGTACCAAGGAACTACCGTATGTCACCAATCCCTAGGTGTAGCGACACCAAGGATATATGTGCAGGAAGGGCTCCAGCTGGGCCCCCATCAGCAAAAGGTGGACCCTTACAGAGCTCTGCATTCATTGGTTTCTGTGATTTACAGCCTCAGAAGGCTGGTTTGGATCTAGATGATCTTGTAATTTCAAGATTTCCCCTGTTGGATGCTTTGGGGTTTTTCAAAGTGGCCTTGAGACAGAAAAAGGGAAATGACACCCCAACTCAGAAGAGAAAAATTTTGCAAAGCAGTAAAGTATCATTTACTTTGTCATTCAATGAAAGGTAGAAAGGTTTCTTTGCTTTCTCCAGCAAAAGGACTTAGAAGAAATAGAAGATGGGAATGAACTTTTCCCACCAAACCCCATGAACTACTCCCTCATCCCCTGACATGCCTTTTTCACTATTTTAGGAGAAAGCAAAGGTCAAGGGGATCAAGACCCCTTCAAGAAATGTTACAACATCAACTTCAGGGCTGGGACTGCCACAAATGAGCCCACTTAACACTGGTACCAGACATTACGGATGTCCTTCCAGTTCCTTAACTTCTCTTTCTACCAGAAGGACATCTCTCCCTGCCTGCAGACAATGTTGCCCTCTCCCAGTCACCATCCTCTGCTCATGAACTGTCACGACCCTGCTCATCTCCTGCACCCTGTGTTATCACCAGGCTGTCTGTTTTGCATTTCTGAACCCAGTGTTGCCATCGGCCATCCAAGTCACTTCAATTATATATTAAAAAAGTACATATTCTCAATGTGTGTGTGCGCACAAACATAAAAACCACAGCCCTAAGCCAGAGGCTCATTCTGTGCAAGAAGCTGAGTTGTAACATACCACTTCCCCAGGCCTGACAAGTCAGTAGCTCGCCACCAAACCCTGCCCTCGGTCCCTTGACATACTCCATTAACCCAGTCATACTCGCTCACAGCATAGCCATGCTTGGAGCAGGACAGACTGCTGACACACAGCCTGCAGCGGAGGGAGAGACACACTTCATTTCCAGCAGTCCCTCCCCACGGCAGACTTGCAGGAGCACTGGGGCTCACAGCAGGCAGGCAGCCTCCAGCGACTGTGCAGGGACTTGTGGAGAGCTTGCTCTGGAGGGAGAGCTTTGTGTTAAGCTTAGCTCCTTGCAAGATTCCGCTGTCTCACATGCTTTGCCAGCTGTTCAAAAGCCTCTCGTTCTGTTTGGTGCTCGTGCCAACTGGATGGCCGTGCAGAGCCCACTCTGCACCTGGGGAGAGGACACAGAGCAGCAGGGCCAAACATCTGTCCTTCACATGGGTACAGTAGTTTTGGAAAGGAGACATGTGCCTGCCAATGCCCTGCCTACAGCCATCTTTTCTCAACTAACATCCGTCTCAATACTTAACAGTAATACCAATAATTTAGCAGCCAGGCACATGACAGTCCATACGTGGGAGCAATAAACATCCTTTCCATGAGCAGCTTGGGAAGCTTCTCCAGTTTCTAGCCCTGTGATTTGCAGTCCACAAGCCACTAATGTTCCTGGTACTGCTTTGAATGCTGTTGATGCTGCCCTTTAGGTACATGTCACAGCAGCAGGGAAATTCCACACATAGAGAAAGGTGGGAGGGGTAGGAAGGAGTTAATCAACTTGGGTTTTTTCTTTTCCATTAAAAAAAAAAAAGGCAGCAGTTAAAAGCTGCTCAAGCCGTTCAGCAAGTCAGAATAAATCTTAGGGGAAAGTGATTTAGTGAGCAGAATGCAAGTAAACACAGTCACCACGTGCAGCAACTAGGGCCATCTATCACCACTGAAAACTCAGCACAGCAGGCACCACGAGAAGGTGCATTATCTCTGTCCCTTTCCTTCTCCTCTCTGCTGGGCGCTGAAGCTGTAGGGCCCACTGACATTAGCTCCTATAGAAAAAGAAGGTCAGATGTCTCCAGGCCTGCAGATAGAGCCCCGAGAGGACCGAGAAGGAGCCTTCCTAAACAGCAACTTCTCTTGGGCCCAAACAGAAATTTTATCACTTTCATGGGTCGAGGATGAACAATTAATTCAAGCAAGTAAACAGAAACAGGCAGCTGTCTTTCATTTCCAGGCTAGTTTTAAACGTAACAACAAATATATAATTCGTTTAAGGCCGCAGATGCTATTTGACAGACAAAAAAAACCACCAAAAAAACAATAAACTGGTTTGTCCCAGTTTTCAACCTTGAGTCATTCACCCAAGTCCTTTAAGAAAAATCCACTGCTACTAGAAATCTCACTGACTAAGAACTGAGATTGTGTCATCATTTCGAATTCAAAGTAAATGCAAAAATAGCACCTTGACAATTTGTTCACTCGGTTTGAAATCTACATATGGGTCAGAGCCTCAGATGGAGGGAATTTGTTTAGCTTCAGTGACCCATTTCCAAGAGAGAACTGCCTGGCCTGCAGCACAGCATTGCTTATACTAATATTAGCTCTAGAAGTGCTTCCTGATACTACCCCTAATGTTCAGTTTTAATGGGTCAACAAGTCCTACATGTACATGGCCTCCCACATCGAGGAGGATGTGCAGACTCAGGATTAGGAATAAGCCAACCCAGGGGCGTGGGGTGTAATGAAACACACATGCATATTTAGTTCTGCTTCTAATTTGCCACACCACAATTTGCTTTCCCTTTTCTCCCCTCCAAAAAAAGCCCCCAAAAACCCCCAACGCTCAAACAAGTTACTGCCTCCCTAATGCAAGTCACAACAGTGCTTGAATCCATAGCAATATACCCTAAAAAGCTGGTGTCCCGCTAATTAAAAGGCTGGGTAAGTTTCCCCAGAGTTTCTGATTTAGCGCAAGTTCAAGAGCTTTTCAAAATAAGTGCTCTTGACACAGGGCATTCTGTTTTCCTCCTCACTCATGACCCAGCAAGGCAGCATATTTCATATAAGGAGACAGTTCTAGTAAACCAGAGGACTGTACATGGCATCTGGTGTCAGCCAAGCCAGCCCTGCACCCTGGGGCTTGACAAATCTGGCAAGTTCAGCAGCAGCCTCAAGTACTCAGCTATGATGCATTCTATGATGCTCTCTTCTTCCAGGACACTCAAAACAGCTTACCTCTTTGTCTTTACTGGCCATAGGGATGAGTTTCTGAATGTCAGGCCTGGAAGTGGTCCAAATTCAAAAGTTCCGATGCAGCACTTCCCAGTTTTTGCACAGCTTTGCTTAAGAGCAGATGTGTCCTTTGAAAAGAAAGAGACGTCCATCAAGCAGGTGACTAAGCCCATTAGTTTGCCATAACGTGGATCTAAAATATCACAAATGTGGGAACAAGTTGTCTGTCTCAACGTCTCTGATCTGTATTACTGTAGAAGCACGTATACAGCACTTTAGATAGCAGCAGAGAAAGTGGATTATTGCTGCTGTTATTATTATTGCTACTTACAAACCCGTGAGCTGGTTACGTCCGGGCAGCTCACAGATGGCTTAAGGACAAGTGGAAAGACCATAAAGGTGCCATCATCTTCTGGAAGCAGGAACCATAAAACTCCAAATGTTAAGAGACGATGCCAACGGGAACAAGCTTAAGGATTCAGAACAGTAAACTCCAGCTTGTGCTGTACAATACAACACAAAACATCTAGAGTATCTTATTTGACACCACATAGCCATTCAAGTGACCCACTGAATTCTGACCCACACTCACCTGCCCCACTCTCAATACTTTTCTTTCACAGATGGAAAACCAAACCCACTTACCTGGTGGAGCAGCAGACCATCACATGTGCAATTGTTTGTCTGTCATTGGATCCATCAGCAAGCTGAAAAAACAATCCCAGATTTCTGCATGCCTTTCAGAAGCAGTCCCTGCACTGCCTCACTTACACCCACATAACCTCACTTCTCTGCATCCTCCCATCCTGCCCAGAGTCCAGACTGGGCACACACCCCACAAGCTACATTGACTTGCAGGTACCAGAACTGCAGGTCTATCCCATTACTACGCATTATTAATTCCCATTTTTAAACTCCCATTACCACTCCATTCCGCTTTGACATCTCCCAGACAGCAACCCTGCAGTTCCCAGAGCAGCTAGCTGGAGGCTGGCATAATTTGGAAAAGCTCTCCCTGAGGTACCCTGCGAGCCCTTGCAGCAGTGTCCCTGTTCCAGGCAGCAGAGTCTGAGCAGACATCTCTGTTTGCACGTCTGCATCCCACAGAAATGCGCTGCCTACTGATTTGTGGCTGGGGAGGATGTTTCAAAGGAAAGCTTGAGCAAAAGGCTGGAAGAAACCTCCCTGGTAAGAGCCAAGCACGCAGCGCTGGGTTTTAATGGTGGGCCAGCCTGGTTCCCATGGCCGCCACCGCCTGCCGCACACTGGCACTGGTTTGAACCCTGCCACCGTCACTGCCACGGTGCACGGTCACACCAGTGCCCCTTGCCATGAGCACCCTACCACAGCCAAGGCGACCAGGGCCGGTCCAGGAAGGGATCATGGACAGGGGAGGGAAAGGAGATGCACAGACAGACATGCCAAACAGCACATAGGGAGCTGTGGTTAGGGGAGGAATGTGGCCCAGCTCAGCTAAGAGGACCAATGTTAATCACAGCCAATTTCTCCAGCACAAAGCAGGCCTCAGAGACATTGTAGTTCCCTCTATCTTTTATGCCATGGCTATAAATAGTTTGATGTGAGGCTGCCATTATATCTGACACACGAGGGAATACATGGAAAAAAGAAAACAACCCACACCACACATACATACCCCAAACCAAAACTGCATTTCCCTACACAACCAGCATTCAAGAATGCAACATTTAATAAGATAAAACAAGCTGAGGCAGCACACACACTGTGACAGTTCCTACTTCCATGCAGTAGAGACACAGAGCAGGAAGATGCTGCGTGCGCTCTTCAGAAATCAGCAGCTGAACACCTTGCAAGAAGACTGGCCTTATCAAACACTTCCCAACATTTTGGAGCTGGAGAACATACTTCAAAACCCACAAATAACTCCCTATGGATCTGATATTCAAGTTTTGTACTTCTCACCGTATTTTTCTATGACATGTGTTTTCTGAATTAATGTGGCGCTTTGTTGCTATGGGCTGAAAGGATTTACCCCAAGAAAACCAACAAAACAGTATGTGCCAAATATTCTTCAAGGCAGGGAAGTCTTCAAGCATGTTTGGTTTCTCCATAACATGCTTTTAAAAACCCAACAAAGTGGCAGTTCACAGGAAAAGTTAATTGCCTTTACTGGGATAACTGAAAGAGCTAGAAGAAAGACCCCTATTTTCAGGGTCCCCTCCTCACACCTTGGAAATACTACGTACATTCAGAACTACTTCCAAATAAGAGGGCCTATTCCTCATTGAAATAGCCCGATGTGAAACTGTAATCCTGACATTTCATAATAACACAGAAGCCACATCGCTTCCCTGAACTCAAAGGCTGCCAAGAACTACCAAAACTAGCATCTGACTTCTGGCAAAGACAGCTTCTATTGGAGACCAAATTACTTCTGCCTTCCCCCGTAACTGGGAAAAAGAGCATTTAAAAAAAAAAAAAAAAAGGAAATCAGGAGGGTGTACTACCAAGTTCCAAAGCTGCAGCTGAGCCAATCCGGCCATGGCTCAAGCAAAGAGAGTTGTTGTTGCTTACCTCTGGCCAACAGCATTTTTGGTAAGTGAGGGAAGCCCAGTCACATTGCTCCTGACCTTTGCAGTTCCACAGAGCAGCCATTCCCGTGAATGTTAGTGCTGCAGAGCTACACAAAACCTCAGCTCTGCACTCAGCCGGGGAACACACCTCCGTGTTGCCTTCCCTCCCTCCACAGCACCCGAACCTCTGGGAAGGTGGCTGGGGCTCTCCCCAGTTTGGGGGCTGAAACAAGGAGATGGGGAGAAGGCATGATGAGGAAGAAAAAGAAGCCAAGATAACAGCAGTCCCTCATGACTCCCTGCTTGAAATGCTCCGTCCCATCTTCCTGCTGAGAGGGGGATCAGCAGGAAGGGAGTAGCGATGCCCAGGGCTGCATCCTTGCCCTCTGTTGAAGCAGAGCTCTGCATCTACCCATCATGGCTCCTCAGCCTTACCACCTCCTCCAAAGTCAGCACCATAGATACATATCCTCTGTTCCAGTCTCTTTTCAGTTGTTCCAGAACCCTGTTTGAGGAAATTAGTAAATCCTGAGAAGCAAAGGCCACCAGTGGTCCCTTCGATGGCCACGGCTTCTTATCAAAACAATCACATTCAGCCGGAAAGGAATTCAAAGCAGCAGCTAACTCTGAGAAACAAGCAGTGCCTGGCCTGCAGATATCCTGATCAGAACTATGATGTCAGAGAAGAGTCCCAGGTGCTTCACCAACACCAGGCAGAGCACAGGGGGACAGGGGAGAGACCCTGCCTTGGCTCTTGAGAAGGACCAGCTTCAGAAGATGCGAGGGGCCGCTAAGCAGCACCAGCTACTGTGCTCCCAGAGGAAGGGGCGAGGGTCAGAAAGCACAAACGCATCACAACACTAGGTTTTATAATGGGGGATTTCCAGCACACAAAATAAAGAAACTAATCCTGAGAGTTAAAAGTGAAAAGAATAAAAAAAAGAAAGAGTCATGACAGGTTATTTAGGAAATCTTAAAGTGGCAGAGCATGCAGCCCTCCCACAAAGGATGATGCAGAGACACTGCCTGGCTAAGAGGACAGGCCTGGGGGACAACACAGGTCACACTGCAGGTATCAGCTGTAGGTGCACCGGCTTGCAAGGGCATCCACTGTGGATCAGAGACATCAAATACACACACACTACAAAACCACAGTCCCTGTCCAAATCTCTCTACAACCTTCTCTGTAATCCTTCAGAAGATGACAAGATAATCCTGGAGAAGCCAATATAAAGGAATAAAAATTACTGACATCAGGGAACAAATTTATATGAGGATGGCTGTCGTGAATCTGGGATAGTAGGTGGCCAACATAAACAAAACAAAACCCAGAAAACATATGGCCTTTTCAGTTTATCAAAAACAGAAAACCTCAGGGGGAATCATTTAGTCAACTGGGATACCAGCAAGTGGGGACAGGGATACTGCAGAAAAGCTACACAAGCAAGTGGGCATTATCTTTTTTCTTGCACAGGATGTTGAGATTTCCCAGTATTTAATGTTTTTTAATGTGAAGGGAAAAAAGGGGGTGCTCTATCAGAATTGATGAGGAAAAGTGATATTAGAGTAGAAAGCCAGCTCGGCACCATGGACTATATCCAGGGATTTTGAACTGGAAATAGATGGTTGAAATGCTCAATCAAATCAGCTGCACTACCAATTGCCAGAGGGCTGCTAGTATTGGAAGGAGCTTTTTTGGACATGTACTACTAAGATGGGAGCAGCACAAGGCTACATGATGTGGGGGAGAGGCAATCCCCAGACAGAGTTCCCCATCAGGCAGATGGTATCTGAAGAAGCAACAGATGACAGGACACACTTTGTGCTTCCCCAAAGCCTCCATTCCAGAAACAAGTCAAAAAGCAAGACACGGTACATGAGCTAAAGAGCCATCCCAGGACCTGCAAAGCAGATGGACAGAAGACGCCAGCAGTCATGCCAAGTGGTGAATGGGAGGTGTAAAAGAGGTGTCTGGAGGAAACCAAGGCATTTCAGCCCCTGCACATCTCGTCACCTCTCTGCCACCCTCCCAGCCACTGCATCTTACCCTTGGATCAACTCAGCCCACTTTGTGGAGCATCCCTCCCCACTCAACAGGTTGGTGTGTACAAGCAGCCCAAAGCCTCCCCCAGCTCTGATGCAAGCAAGTCCCTTCTCCCTGCCCACGCAAACTCACATGTTGACCCAGGTCCCTTTCTAGAACTGTCTCTCCCCGTCTGTTCAAGCTGCCTTTACCCACAACACCTCAAACCCCCCAGGTCTAACCTTGCCCCGCAGCAGGCAGCTTACAGCCTCATGTTACTTGCGTCTAGGCAGCCAGCTCGAAATGTGGTGAGCCCCCTCATCACCTTCCCAGGGCAACCAGTAACAAAATCACTTCACTCTCTACAGGCAAGAGAAGTCAGAGGTCACTCAAAATTCGTCAGGCTGGAAAGCACCAGGACATCGGGCAAGACTCTGTCCTGACAAATGCAAACACACACAGGCTTGTAGGAAAACCAACTCGGTCTATATTTTCAAGAGTGATAAATTAAGTGGCGCAGCTGACCAATGAGCCGAGTAACAGCGCTGAGGGTTCGTTAAGGGAAGCTCCAGCTCGGAATGCAAAAGCAGTCATTAAAAAACCAAGATGCAAACACGAGTGTGAGGTTGCAAAATGGATGGATGGGAACGTAACTGTAATGTCACCACCTAAGATAATAGTCATTTCCAGCCACCTTAAATAAAAACAGATAGAGCTGAAACAAAGATGATGAGCCTAAATATGGGTGATAAGAAGTCAAATGTAAGTGTACAAAGAGACACCGGTGAAACTTCATGCTCAGTTTAGAGAGCAGATAGATACAAGGGGATTCCAGAGGAAGATACAGTACAATCAGGACGTTCCTTTTGTGTTCTTTTATCAAACTAGATGAGAGGAAGTTCAAAGGTGACCGAGATTGAAAAGTAACTAATTTTAAAACTCATAAAAGGAAAAACTCCAGTCATATAGACATTAAATGCTGCTTCTGGGGAAAGTGAGAGAGCTGATCTGAGGAGTCTCATTTCTCTTCTTTCTCAAATGCCTCTGCTCTGTTTCTGTGCAGTAACCACCACATTATGCTTTAGCAGACCTTAGGCAGAGGAATCCAGCAGCAAAGGACTAAGTTTTTTAGCAATGCCTGTTTAAGACACCTCTTAAGCATTCAAACCTGACATAAGACTAAGGGGAGCTCAGCTCAAGGCATAAACATCCTTTAGTTGTGCAAAACTGAAGCAGTAAACAAGGGTATATAAAGACACTATGAGAAACCAATTATGGACCTGCTGCAGAGTAGTTAAAGTAGCTCTGCCCGTATTTTCCTCATTCTTTAATGACTAAAAAGAACAGCACCTCTACCTTACGTGTGCTGACCTGAATATCAGGGTGCATCCTAACAAATGGCAGATTTGAGTGTTCACTGCTAAAGCAGCTCAGAATCAGAAATGGCTGTGGCAATGATGTTAGAAAGAAACACTCCTTCTGTCTCAGCGTTCCCCTGAGTGGTCCACTGTGTCACTTAACTGGGCCTTGGGAGATGAACATAACTTCTAGTAGCGTGGATTGGAGGATTTTTTTCTCCGGCTCCAGCTTCCCTCCTTCCACATCCCAAAATCTCACCAGAAAACACGGAAGAACTACAATATGCATGACGAACAACACTGCTGGTCTGTCAAAAAGCATAATCAAACCATTCCTGAGAGCACCTGTGCTCATCACCAGTAGCATGCCAACTCAGGCAAACAAACCTATGCCGAACCCCCTGAGCTTCAGTAAGGCACCTTCAGCAGGATGCGCAGCAGCCCAGCTACGCAGTTCAGATTGCAGAAATTTTTAGCCTAAGCGTTAGCCTGAGTTTCCAAATAAACTTTGCTACTGAGGAAGTACGAAAGTAGATCCAAACTGATTCTGAACTGCAGAATCACATACACACAAAAAACTCCCTTGTTGCACAAGTCACAATCTGAAGTCAAAATTTTTCTTCAGCTTTTGCAGAGAGTGAGAGGGGAAGGACAAAAACCCTCTGCAACAAAGGCAACTGAACGCTGCCAGCTGCCTTAATTTTGCCAGCCACAGCTCCAATGTAAAGCTAAAGCAGCCTATCTGCAAATTTAATAGTGGCACCGTTCAATTCTTGCCCTCCTACTCTGCATGTGTTTGTGAACAAGCAGAAGCACACAAAGCACAGGGGGAGCAGGAAGGGAGAAGGCAGAGAGAATGTGCATTATCAAAATACCTTGAGAGCGGTTCTTGGAAATGTGCAGCCTGCGAGCCTGTATCAGACACTCATTTCCTGTGAAGTGCACACAGGCCTTTTCATTTCTCCACTGAAGAGGACAAAAATAAGGGGGCAGCTCTAATGTCTCCAAAGACAACACAAAACCAGCATTTATACTAAGACTGAGTTTACATTTTTATAGTTTTGAATACCTATTGAACAGAAGTACTGATTCCCAGAAGTTTCAAAAGTATGACTTTCTATACCTCACACTTCTAAATCTTAACTTGAAACCTTGCACTTGGTCAGGGGCGGGGAGAGGGGGGAAAAATTTTACTCACTAACACGAAGTCACCAAATCCTGCACCACAGCACCTTTTTTTTTTTAAGGGTTGAGCCCAATTTCAGCAAAATGGTGACCTAATAAATACCTTATTGAGGCAGAAGGCTGCAAGATATGCACAAATGCGAAGCAAAACAGCAGATAGTAATGAAGTAGACTGACAGAACGGAGTAAGTTGATATCATGCCTGCCTTCTGCCTCTCCTTACATGTAATCAAGGATCTAATTGATGTAGCCTTTAGTTGCATTATTTTAAATAAATAAATATATTAAGCCTCCTAGTGGCACACGCACCTTTACTCTGTAAAAAGATATCATCTCTGTATGGCATACTCAGCTCTTTCAGCATCTGCATTTTCACTTACAGAAAGAGATGCAGGTGCCCACGTCTCCCAGCTCACGAGTTTTTGGCAAGCACCACTAGCCGAGGTCTGCAGTGGCCTGGAATAATGGCTTAGGAACACACCACCTCCCCATAGCTTTCATTAATCTGCCCACAGCATCAACCCGACCCAAATTGTGTCATATTTAGGTATTGGCACTATCTGTTTATTGCTGACCAAGCAAAGGTTGGAGAAAGCAGGACAGAGAAGCCTGTGGGTGGTAGTGGGGGAAGGAGGTGGCAAGAAGCTGCAGTGGAAGACTTGGAGAAAAGAGCGAAACATCCCCAGTGGGGACAGAGAGAAAGATGAACAAGGGAAGAAACACAGCTCCAAAGGCACATTTTCTCCTTTGTTTCTTAGCAATGCAACCACAGTATTAGCAACAGCAACTAAGAATTTACACCACCCAACCCCATCTCCATCCTTGCGCAAACTGACCACCAACTTCATAGAAATCCCAGCCGGACTGAGGAGGGTAAGAGGCACTGGCTGCATGTTTGAAGCTGTCATATGGGAATTGAATTTGGCCCTCTCTGAGCCAGCAGAGCAAGGCAGGGACACACAGCTGGGAGGATGTGAAGAAGCTCAGCCTTTCCCCAGTGCTCCTCTGTGCCTATTTTTCAGGACCCCAGCAGAGTTTACCTGTGCCTTCCATCACAAACTTACAGAAAACCTTTATGTTCCCTCTCAACCCCACCACATTTAAGTAAGTGATAAGCAAGCCAGGTTACTGAAGGATGTACAACATACTGAATAATAACAAGGAACACAGAAATAACAAAGGCCCAGATCCCAGTCTAGCTCAGGAAAAGATGGGAACCTGTGTGGGAGGGTGGCATCCCAGTAATCCTACAGGTTTGTGCCCAAGAGCCTTCCACGCTAGAGGAAACAAGAATCCGTACTTCAACAACCACGTTTTATATCACATACCCAGCAGAATCACTCATGAACACAGAAACAAAGCTTGGCTTCATCTGCAGCGACTGGCTACATCTCCTCATGACTTGATTCAACCAAGAGCAACATTATGTGATACTACAGCCTCAGTCTCACAAACTTCTGTGCATGGGCATAATTTTTAAGCACATGACATTGCCCTGCTGTGACTGAATGGGCCATTTGACATTCACACAGCATCTGAACTGCAGTTGCAACTGTTTGGAGAAAGAAGATATGCCTGCATACCCTCTTAAGGGCACAGTCAATAGAGAACGAAACATCAGGAAACTAGTTATTTCTGATTCCACCCCATTTTACAGAGTTGAGCGTGGTCAACATGTGACTGAGCTTTTCATTTAAGTTCTCTGAGAGCTGCAAGGACTAGAACTAGCAAATGGCACTGTCTGGACCACACAGTCCAAAATAGCAGTTTGCTAACAATACTCTTTACCCTCAACTTTCCAGAACAATGGTCAAGCCACATCCCCTCTCCTTCACCACGCATGAGAATAAAAAACCCAGGGATGTTAATTTACCATTCTTGAGTTCCTCTCAGTTACCTCTGCGGTTCATCTGGATCCTGTTTCCAAATTTCTACTAAGCAGGAAGGAATACACACTTAAACTAAATTTTTAAAAAAGGAAAAAAGAAGATCCTAAGGGTAGCATGAGCTGAGGTTTTACATGGTAACCACTCCAAAATTCTCGGTAACAGTGTGTGTGTTAATGGGAAAAAGTGAGTAGCGGATCCTGCATGGCTGCAAGCACCATGACTCAGATTGCATAAAGAAGGAGGTTTTAGTGATAACCTTTGCCGGCAAGGCTTTCCATGGGCGCACAGCACTGATCTTCTCAGAAAAGGCAGGTGTGAGGCTGCATTCTGACTCTGCCAGGTCCAGAGGATGGCGAGTTTCTCTGCTTTTCAAGGCAACCCTAACAGGCACGTACCACCCTGGTTCACAATTACCCCACCTCCCTGTAACACCTTCGGTTCTGGCAGGCAGCTCTCTTTTCCAGCTAAGACTAAGTGTAACACCCCGCACACTGCTTCTCCAGTGGTTTATGTGAAAGAAAAGTGGTGTTAAGACCGAGTTACGCGGACCCATGCGGCTGCTTCCCTACGGACCCATCTGAGACATCACATAATTTGTAAGTTTCACTTTAAAAGAAGCATCTCCCTACCCTGATGCTGTGGAGAACACCTTGACGGCAGGACAATCCCCACAGCGCCTCCGAGGCTGCTCCCAGCACCCCACCGCCACCCCAGAAGGGCACGTGGCTCCCTTCGGGGCCGGCAATGAGCTGCGAGCACCCCAAATCTCCGTCTGACCCCCTCGGGGAAGGCACCCCAAGCCCCAACACGCTCAGTCTTCCCCAACCAACAACAGCCCAAACATCCCCAAGAGCCAAAGCAGCGGGGGTTGCACCCCTTTGCAAGAAGCCAAGGGGGGACCGGAGCAGACAGACAGACAGACAGACAGGTCCCTCGCAGCCCGCCCCCCGAAAGGCCCTTTGCAGTTAACGCCGCACAACTTACTCTCGGCACCTCCGGGGCCACGGGCGGGCTGCGCTGCCGCCGGTGCGAGCGAGCTCTCAGCGGCGGGGCGGCAGCGGTGCTGCCCTGCCCGGCCCGGCCCGGACCCCGCCGCCAAACGGAGGCGGCCCCGCTCCCCACCGCCCGGCGCCGCCGCGCTCCGCATCCCCCCCCGGCCCCTCGGCTCACAAAGGGGCCGGTGCGCGCCTTACCGGGGGCGGCGCGGCTGCCCCGCCGGGCCCTCCTCGGCCGCGGAGAGGGCGGGCGCCGCGGCGGCGGCTTCGGCTCCGAGGAGCGGAGCGGAGGGGAGGGGAAAGGAGGGGAGGAAACCCCCCAAATGTTTCTTTCCGAGGAAGGAGCCACGGGGGAGGGGAAGGGGAGGGGTTTCTCCCTCCTCCACCACCCCGTCTTTCCACGGCGTGGCTCTTGCAAGAGGAAAAAAAAAAAAAAAAAAAAAGGAAAGAAGGAAAAAGTTTGGGGTTTGGCTTTTTTTAAAAGAAAAGTTGGAGCGATGAGGGGAGAGAGAGAAAAGAAAAAGAAAGATTCTGTGAAAGCCCCTCTGCTGCAGACTGGGAATGGAACCCCACCGGGACGGCACCGCAGCATCCACCAGCCCCGGGACCCGCTGGAGCCACGTGTCGCCCGGGGAGGCGGCGGCGGGGACCGCGGCTCTGCCCCTCCTCCCAGTCACCGTCAGCTGCCCTCCAGCACGGGGCTGGGGCATCGGAGCTCCCAAGCACCGGGGAAGGGGCTGTATCAAGGGCCGAGGGGTGACCCACAGGCCCGGGGCGGGCAGAGCCATCAAACCAAGGCTCTTCACACCAGGGGAAAACGGGGTCTTGTCCCGGCCTTCCCTGCCAGAGTTCTTCCAGCTCCTCTCCGCCATGCAGGAGCCTCCAGAAGGACACCGGGCACCCTGGCAGCGCAGCCTGCGTAGCGGTGTAACACGCACTTGAGGAGCATGCCTAAAACAGGCGCTATTGCCTTGGTGGGTCAAATGAAAATACTGGAAATCACGGGAAAAGGGGCAAATACACCAAAATATTATGATGTAAAATGTAAATAGTGCACCACATGCTGCATACCATAAGCAAATTGCTGCTCATAGAGGGTAGATGTAACAGGAGAAAAGATAAACCTTTGGAATTCAGTACAAACCCCAGGGTTAAAGGCCTAGCCTGCAATGAGCCTGAGACTTGATCGCGTCACCGGAGCTCTCACTCACCAATATACTTGCTCTAGATGTCACTGAGCCTGCTGCATGCACTCCCTGGTGTGTGGATGCCAGGTGAACGGCCCTGTTGAAAAAGCACTATCCAAACCCCGAACACAGACATGCTCTGGCTGCTGCGTACCAGCCTAGTGATGCAAAGCAGCTGGAACTCCGGCTTGAGCAGCAGACAAAGCTTTACAGCTGCTTGGCATTGCTAGGGAGCACAAAGCAGTCAGAAACACAACACCGAATCTGATCCTTGGCCTTGCCAGAAGTTCCACTGAGTATTGAGACATCAGTCCTTATTTTTTCTTTCAACCAAGCATGAAGATGTTGCTGACCACAGAAGAATTTCTGAACTTCCATAAGAATCTGGGCAAAGCACTTCATTCTTTTTCAGAGAGGCTTCAGTGGGAGGACCTGCCGCTGGAGCTCTAAATCACAGCAGGGATGAAGTACTCGTCTGTTCCATTTCTGGTTTTTAAATAGACTTGTCACACTTTTCTTTGTGTTTTTGGATGGCACCTTCAAAAATATCCTGTGATTTGCTTCACAGTTGCCTAGCAGGGAGTCCATTTCCCTCTATGGATATTTATAGCATTTATTGGGTGACTTCATAGACTCTACCAGCCACCTTGCCTCAGCATTAAATGGACTGGTCTAATTCTGCCTTTCATTCTTCCTCTTCATCTTTGCCTACGAAAAGTTAACATCTAGCCTCATTGCTCTGAGATTGTCCGTGGGTCTCAGTCACATTTCTCTCCTCCACTTGAAACTGTGACCTTGCAGCAGTTACAGCAGAAGCGTATTGCAGCAATCCTCTTCAGCAATAAAAGCTGGGGAGACATGTCATGATGGCACCATTGGCTGCAGCTTTCCAAAACTCCGACTTGGCCCACAGGGTTTCCAATGTGCTCAGGAGCAACGTACCTCTGAGGTGGCTTCCTTACAGGTGGAAAACACAAGGGTGCTGAAGTAGCTTTCTGTCCCGTGACACGACGGAAGAGATGGCAACCAAATCATGCACAAGTACAGAGTTTGCTAGTGCTACACTTCTTTCTGCAAGCCTGAAAGCAAGCTTGGATGTGTTTAAGGTAAAAACCAAATCCTGTCTTTTGGTGAGCTTTCTTAAGGAAAAAGGAATACAAGTAAGTTCCTTATAACCAAGAGACTACCCCTGATCACATCACTGGATTGATTATTTTTTTCCCCAGCTGCTTTCAGTGCATGGATACTAGCCTGAAAGGCTTTGTGTAATGACTGTGAGGATACAGGCAGGCTAATGGTCCTGCCATGAGCAACTCACTTTGAACACTGCCCACTGGTACCTGGCTGGAGAAAGCTGGATCCATCCTAAAGACAGGGTTTCTGATATGCCCAGGATGCTGATGATATGCTATTCCTCATGCATTACGAGGAATAACTCCCAAGAAGGCACCAGGATTTGTTCTTGGGATTTACAAGTTTTATCCTACCCCTCATTGTTTCCTCTGCCTAAGGATACATATACTTTCACTATCCCTGATACTAAAACTTTGAGAAACATGAAAGCATTAATTGATACAGCTGCTGACAAAATGAACCCTTTCCAGAGTTATGTTTGAAGTCCCATTGTGGAGGTCACTAGGTCTCCTGTCAGTTTGGGGTGTGTGGGAAAAGGAAAGGTATTTTGGAGCAGGTCACTGCAAACTACTGAATAGAGATGGTTTTCTAGGAAAGTAAAAGGCAAACATTGGCCCAAAAGAGGAGAGAGGTGAAAGAACTAGGGTAGAAATAATGAAGCACTGAAAATCTGTAGAAGAACGGAAAAGCGATACAGAAAAAAAAAAAGGAGAACATGGAGGGCACAGGGGATATGTTACTACTGCCTCACCCTTCAGCCAGCAAACCTGTGAGTGGAAGCTCAGCTGGGGCTGGAGCATCATTTCCAGATGACAGGTGACTAATTACTTAGGATCTCGGTGCCTTACTGGGCCTCCAGCCAGACCCAAACATTGTGTTGTGCATTGGTGTGGACACTGGCTTTCTGGCTGGGATGTGAGTGGGAGGTGAAACTGCCCTGAGGATGTTGCTGACCAAGTGGCCCAGACATAACCTGGGGGGTTCCTGCCAGGTAGTTAAATGGAATGGAAAGGGAGAGAAGAAAGCACAGTGCAGGCTTGGGTACCCTGGTATGAGAGATGATGCAGACAGTGCATGAGATTTTGTACAGAGAGGAGGATGGAAGGATGCTTGGGGGGTGGGTAGAAAATTACTGCCACCATCTCCTGATGTGCTGCAAGTCCATCCTGCGAACAGTACACAATGTACAAGCATTCATTCTTCGTTTGTTTTTCCCTTTTATCCCTTCCTTCCCTTTCTAGGTGGTCCCTCTCTTAACTTGCTAAAAGCCTCCTTTTAGGAGGTGCTAACAGCAAAGCATTAAAAAGAAAAAAAGAACCAACCAACCAACCAACAACACAAAAAGAGAAAGCCAGGAGGACAAAACCAACACAGGAAAATCCCCCAACGCCCTCCCTCTGCTCCCCCCAGGAAAAAAAGAAATAAATAAAACCTAACACAAAAAACTCCCAACAAACAAAAACACCTTTCTGTGGTTTCCAGCGAGCAGATGCTGTATTAGTTCCACTGTTATGAGAAAAATTAGCACAAGTAGTGGCCTCTTCGCGTGAAGCGGTGGCCAGGCCCCTCCTTCCCCTGCCAGAGCAGGGCTCTTCTCAGTAACGAAGAGAAGCTGCTTTCCAGGAAAGCGAAGGTACAGGGGCTGCCCGGAGCGGAGTGACCCGGCGCGGCGGCGGCGAGCCGTGTGCCGCTGCTTGCAGGCTGCCAGCTCCGGCACGGGGCTGCAGCGCTCCCGTGCCCAGCGATGCTGCCCGTCCTGGAGGGCTGGAGGATGGGCGGCCGCGGCCAGCCGTGCGGTGGGCACCCCGCACACCACTGCCGATGCGCCTTCGTTCCAGACTGCAACACCCTCTGCTGTTCTGGCTTTCCTCCACAGCCCCGGCAGAACACGAGCTCTCGCTCGTTGCCGGTACATGCCCCTGATTCACTTGAGGGAGGAAGACCCAGCAGATAGTGACCTTCTAGGTTTTGAAACAAAGCACCAGGCTGCATAATCTGGAAGGTATTTAGGTCGGATTTAAGCAGCTGCAGAGAAAGCAATCTTTTATAACTGCATGGCAAACTGCTCCCTCACCTCTGAATCTGCCCTCTATGTCGAATACACTAGAGCAGTAACAGGATGAGCCAGGACAGGGGAAATGAGGAACCAGCTCTCTGCACCAATGGACTCAGGTGTGAGCTCCCTGGGGCTCTGTGGCCTCCTAAATCCATGACGGACTAAGGTAACTCCTCCTAACACTGCTGCCCACCAGACATGGAGGTAGAAGTTCAGTTAAGAATTTCATTGCATCATTGAGGCCTATTGCTTCTCCTTGTTATCCCACATTTTCAGGATTTCTTCCTGGAGAGTTGTCCAAAATTGGTGGACCTTGCCCAGATACCTCCATTCAGAATCCTTCACTTGGATCACGTAGCCTTAGTCCTGCCCATGCTTCCACAGATATCTCTTACACTGAGATGGGTGGTGATGCTGAACCCCACTCACAGGACACAGGCACTGAGTTCACTCACTTCAGGCATTTCTCCAAAGCAGACAAAAACAGCCATAAGAGGCCACCCCAGAGAAGCACCGGGAGCAATCCAAGATACAGACCCCACAGCAGAAAAGTCCTAAGTCATTGCTGGACCTAAAAGCAGGGGCTTCCTCTGTTGAGAAAATTGAGCCTCTAAATAAAGTAAAACAACATAAAATACAAGGGCTATAATTTTGAGAGCTGTTGTAGTAGAAGCACTGCAGGCTAGTACCATCTGACAGCAGTGTCTGTTGCACTAGACTAATTTCCAGACCATTCTGCCTTCCAGATGATCACAGGACAAAGGACTCTGTCACATTAATCATTGTTGTTTTGTTAAACATCCCATCTTCATTAAAAAACTGCCAATGTTTGGGAAGCTGCCAGCACCCTAAGTAAACTGCTCAAGTATTTAACTCTTTTCTCCATTATAAAATGTATGCCTCATCTCTGGGCTGGTTTTTTCTTGTACCACTGTTAGGCAGTGTGGCAACTGGAGGAGCAAAAATGGAACACTGCATAGCTATACTTAGGCTTTGATAATAACGGTCCTAAACGCTTATCCCCCATAAGATGTCTTCCAACTCCTTAACGGGCCTTAGAGTTCTTGCAGGAAGCCCCTCCAACTTGTTACCTTCCTCACTGAATCGCAGATGTCAAAACTGGGAATTCATTCACACCACTAATCACATCCGTGGAATTAGCAGACACAATATAATCTCCTGCAATATAATCTCATTACACCTGTTCCACATTCCCTGCTTATACATCTGGAATGGAATTAGCCTTCCTGACTGCACTGGGAGCTCACACTCAGCTGCTCCTACACCATGAGTCAATCCTTTGCCGGAGTCACTTCTTCCACAAACAGAGCTGCCAGACCAAAAGTGTGGCCTGGGTGGAATAACTCACCATTGGGCTGTTTCAAAAACACCCATTACATGCTTGTATCAACTTTAACATTTTGACACTCACTATCTAGTCAATTTTTACTACAAAATGTGTTGATTTTGTATCATTCCAGTTTTCTAAAAATCAAAACACAGTGTAAGACTGTATCAGTTTCCTTGCTGGAGCCCTGTTATTTCAACCGCTTTTACATTTATCAGCCAAATCCATAACCCAAGCCTATAACTTACATCCCAGAAAGTTCCCAAGCAGTTTTATGATTTCTTTTCCATAAACACATGAGACTTAGTGTTAACTAGAACTCTTCCCTTGTTTTAAATGATTCTAGTATGTGCTATTTCCTTATCCTGAGGTCAATCAGGAGCTTGTAGGCCTGTAATTACAAGTGTCGGATTACTTATGGTTTTTGCTATTATTTCATCTCAGCCTATGCGGAATCTGGCAGATTTTCCAAGTGAAAGAAGTTTAATTCTAGACAAGAGCTGGAGAGAAATTTCTCTGCTTCCCCTGCCACTTCATATGTTAGAATAGGTGGGTACTCTAGAGGTGTGCATGGGCTTTGCAAGGATCTGGAGAGTAGCTCAGCTCTTGAGTTAACCAAAACAGGCCCAGGGGATGGGAACCAGCAAACACTCCTGAATCTGTCCCAAATGTAATAGACTTTGTGATTAATGAGGAAATAGGAAGCAGAGACTGGAAAGAGTTTATTTGTACGATGGGTGCTCATATATAATTTATATGCAATAAGTGTTTCTAGCTATTTCATTAGTTGAATGAAGTGATACAAATGTGCACCACTTGGACCCAATGCATGGTGTGTGCCTGGGGCTGCTTCCAGCTGAGTGGTAGTGGTTCATGTGCGGATGATTTAACACCCTAGCAGCCCCACGATCCAAATTATGCCACAGGTTAATCCCTGGAGTAGATGTACTCTGCTTTTTCAACCACTCATAGCCTGGCTTAAAACAAAGATTTCCATTTAAACTATCATATTGGCCTCAGATTCTGGTGGGTGGGAGCCAGCATCTGTATGTCTCTCCCACCTTCTGCACAGCTGGAGAGCTCTGGAACAAGGAGTGCAGCAGGATTGGAGCAAGGGAAGAGCAACCAGCTTAAACCATCACAGGTTTTTTTGCTCTTAATATGTCAATGGTTTTTTCAGTCATCAGAAATTCACATAAATGACATTCAACAAGAAATTAGGGAAAACCAAAGGAAAAAAAATACACTACGTGAAGTACCTGGATGGATCTGCTGCTGTTGAACAGAGCCCAGGGGTGGCGGGATGTTCGTGTCCTACCTCAGCTCTTCCCACATGGGCAGCCCATTTAAACCCTTAAGATTTCTTGGGACCATCTCCAAGGCAAGCAAGATTTGTAATGTGAGCCAGCATGGTGGAGCTGGCTGCATGATAACATGCTGCCCTGTGATCACTTTGATTTTCCTGCCCACTATAGATTGCAGCATATGCTCACAATGTGGTGCTTTTTATAGGGGTGTGTCCTATATATATCCTCTGAAAGAAATCAGTCAAGGTAGCAATAGCATGGCTTTTTTTTTTTTTCACTTGCACAAGAGAATTTGGGGTACAGGGCTATTACTAATAAATCAACATAAATAGATCGATATGTCAGTACATCAGGGCTTGAATCCAACAGCTATGGGGAATTTGTCCCCTGGTAGCAATCAATCTGCTGTACTTAAAGTTTCCTCACCAGGTCTGTAGCAAGCACAAACTGATCAATGCTATTGCAAGTCAGTGGAGCATAACAGCTTTGCATGCCCCGGAGTTCACCCTTGCAGGTTTCCTGCTCCTTTGCAAGGATACAGAGGTTAAATTATCCTTTGCTAAGCACATGGGATATCTCAAACTAACTCCCAGTTCTTTATGCAAAACCAGCCTTTCTTACCACCAGCCCAGTTCAGCCCAGCCAACACCTCAGCACCTTTCCAGGTGGAGTCTAATTTGGTCCTCCACAGGCAACAGTTGTGCTGCAGTAGCCTGCAGCACTTCGTAGAAGTAGCTGCAGCAGAATGGATTCTGTGAGCCGCCCAAATTCTGCTGTGCATCCTACACAGGGCCCTCCCCTTGGGGCTTGGTTTTCAGGATGTGCAGCGGCAGATGCACACTCCTGTGAGATGCTGGGCTGCTCTTTCAGAGGGATAAGTAGCATTGCTAGAGAAGGCATGAGGGACCTGGAGGAGAACTCCACAATCTGGCTTTGGCTAATAGGATGACAGTCCTGCCACTGAGGGGAAGGTCCAGGAAACACCTCAATGCAACTTCCTCCACTTGGAGCTCTATCAGAAATCACTTATTCCTGATGATTTCTGTGAGGAATTTTTCCTTTTCCCTGAGGTGGCTGTTGATGGAGCCTCCCACCAGAAGTGATTTAGGATGCAGGTTACAAGAGTCCTAGAGAATGCATTCACTAGAGAATGCATTATTCCCACATGAGTCCCAGAGTCATCTCTGTGACCCAAAGCAATGAGAGACCAGATCCTACTGGCTGCTGAGAGCCCAGCGTGGTGAAGAAGAGGGTCCAAGACCTGTGGGAGGTGATGCATATACGACCAGGTCAAGCATTTTCACCAGGATTACCCCAAAACCTGGTATTAGGTAGAGGTCAGGACTGACAGACAAACAACTTTGGGAACTACCACCTACCTACAAGTTCTATCAGGGTCCTGTTCCTCAAGAGTTATGCCATATATTGAAGAAACACAAGCCTAGCAGCAGCCACTGCCTAACAATTACACTGCCTTCTGGTGGCTTCTTTTGAAGAAATACCTGCAATGCATAGGAGGGCCATGCCCTCTGCTAACAGCAGCAATTGATTATTGAGTCCATTGCACAAATTTGTTCTGCCAAACTGTCTCTCACTTTTCACCCTTTGTAATCAGCCACCCACCTCTGACAGTTGTAGGAAAGAAACTATAGAAGGTGCTGTGGCCTCTCTCCCCCTGCTTTCCCGCTGCTCCACCATAAAGGCCTAAGGAAAAGCAATATGCTGGACTTTCCAAACCTGTAAAAATTCATATTCTGATTTCCTTTCTAATGGCTCACCTGGAGAGGAGGCTGTGAGCTGCATAGCACTCTCATTTCTTCTCAGCGATGGGTCCCCAAAGTTACCTTTCAACTGCCGTGGTGCAGAGCCTATTTTGCCAGGATGAGTTTGAGCTAGGCAGGAGAAACAGGGCTGTAAGCTTCTACACTGGTTTCTTTCAAGCTTTTTAGGCTGTTCTGAAAATGTATTGTGTAATTGAGGAGACTGATGTGCTGAACTGAGCAAAGGGCTTTCAATTATCAATATAAAAATGACTCCCTAAGAACAGACATTCATTATGCCCTCTCCAACTGTATCAGCAAGGTGTCCCGCTGCTCACAACACAATTTGACTATGCTTCCTTTGACTTCAGAGTCCTTGACTCTGAAATGTTTATGGTCTGCATTAGGCATAGCAGTCTGACTGCTGGAGGGAATGCAAGGCACCAGCAAACAGCCATACTTGGCTGTTGACTTTCTTGAAACGCAGTCCATGCAGCCATCACCTTTCTGGGCAACTAATGAGGAAAACTATACAGAAGCCTCTCCATCTGAGAGGGGTCTGTTTTTGCAGAAGAGGAACGGAGCAGCTAAGGCAGCGCTATCCACTGTATATCTCTGGCAGCTTGGCCCTGCAGTAGAGTCAGTTCACTGCGATGGGTCACAGTATGGGAGGGCGACTCTTGTCCCTGGAGCAACGTGATCCCAGCAAGTGTTAGGAGTTCAGAAGAGTCTCTCTGTCAGAGAGCGATGGAAGTTCAGTGTTGGTGTCAAGCACTGAGCCTGTTTGATGTCATTATGAAGCTCCTGGGTCACAGTTAAAACATCTCACACTGTGTCACCACAGTACAGGCAGTTTCTATTGTCAGTAACGTGTCTTCTGGAGGTAGTCAGGGATGCAGCCGTACCTCCGATTTTGATTCCTGCCTGTCATGCCCAGGAGGTTGCTCGCAGCTTCAGACCCCAGAGACGTCGTTAACTCGCGGTTCCTCTCACCGACCCCATCCGAGTGCAGGCGGGGGCGGAGGCCGGGTTGCTCCGGGGAGGCGGGGAGGGGAGCGGGGCGGTGGGGGGGGGGGGGGGGGCG
>JAWMRA010000041.1:47446159-47531178 GCA_035584735.1 Pseudotriccus pelzelni | reverse complement strand
TACCACCAAAATATTCCCCAAAATGAAGAACACGCCCCAAACTCTGCCCTGACTCCACCTGCTATGAATATTGTAATCTATTAATATGAATATGTATGTAAAGATGTTGTAATCACACTCAGAAACTGTATAAATTACCTGCCTTTGCGCTGACCACTTCGGAGCTCTTTGTCCAGCAGAAGCTGGGGCGCGCCGACGTCGTAATAAATACCTTACTGTTTAAAGGCATAAAACTCTGTCTCTAAGCAGTCTTTATATGCCTTTTTGGGCATCACTATCAGTGTTGACCCTTACCAATATTAGACATAAAGGTTTTAAATATGCTTTCCTCACAAGAAAACATCTTCATCTCAGACTATTTTTGAACCTTAGGGCTGAGAGCATTACGTGGTCAACCTGTATTGCACTCAGCTCAACATAGTGTGCCACAGAGAGGAAGAGACATTCATGGGACAACAATTCTCAAAACAGAACTTGGTTCTTTTCCCCACGCAAAGGACACTTACAGCAGTATAGGCTGGTCTGAGGTGATGACATTCCCATTCATATGAAGGTTGCATTTCATTGGCTGACCTAAATAAAAACGAAATAAAAAAGTCATTTTATCAGAACTGGGGTAAGGCCAGATCCTTGAAATACCATACAACAGTGCAGGCGACAGAGTTCCACGTACAGGGGAAACATGAGAAGGAACAGCTGATAAATCTTTTTTTGCAAAATCAGAGCAACAGAAAAACCACCAAACCACTCAATACACTATGAAGATTAATTAAGAAAACTAATCACACTAATTAAGAAATTACACAGAGGTACAAAGCCCTTAGCAGAGACACAAGAGTATCTCCTACTCTTAGCTGTCATTCAGAATATGTTACTCATCTAGAAAATGCATTTATTTCCAGCTAAAAATTAACAGCTAATTTCCATCTAACACAACACTGCAGGTGGGTCCAGGTTAAAAATTGCATTGTCAGATGTTTATGGAGAAGCTGATACTGTTTTACAACTCCAATTCAAAATGTCTCTAGTGACATCCTGAGACTACTGCAATTAGTTTTACCTGTACATTGCAAACAGCTTTTCTGTAAGCAAGTAAAGCCTTGCTAAGGACTATCTAGCTCTTGGTTACCAGATTAGAAACACAATAAATTTCATCTGGAAGTCAGATCAGCAGAGTCACCAGGACCCTGCCTCCAGCTCTGAGCATTCTTCTTCTAAGAAAACGTAGGTGTGGTGTTTTTTTTTATTTCACTTAAATAAACTGTGTGTATATTCAGCTAGTCACACAGGAATGTATTATATTATCTAGCTCTTGAGCTGATTTTCTAGCATTCCTTCTCTCCTGGTAGCATATGAGCATCTGAGATGCTTTTCAACTTTCTACTGAGGTGGAAAGGTAATTGTTGATTTATTTACCCTAATTGTAACTCTGGCATCAAACTTACCATCTAAGCACCTGTTGTTGTATTTCTTATATGCTGTGATAGCATCTTCTTTCTTCACAAATACTACCTCAGCCACTCCAGGGTGCACCAGCCGGGCTCGCTTCAGAGCGCCATACACGCAGAATAACTCCTGAGAGGACAGAGTTAGTCGTGGCCATGGTCACACCAAAGGCATCTAGTGAGAATGGCTTAGTTTCTTAATCCCACCACCCATCCTGCTTAGTAAACACCAGACAGAATCTGGACACTTGTCTTATTGCGCTTGTTACGGTGTGAGTACTTGGCACCAGTAATAGAGCTTACACAGGCAGAAAAGTTCAAGGCCAGTACTCTGTAATGTTTTCCCCATAGGAAGAACAGATTCATTCTCAGCCTCATGAGAATGCAAGCCCCTGGATAATTTGGACGGGGGCATAAGTTCAGAGAGAACACCCTGAACATCATTTGGCATGAACTCGTCTTTTAAGTGATGTCAGGTATCTCAGTACACCCTAGAAATGGGATTTTCTCCTATCTTCTTAAGCACACACTTTTTAAAAAAACATGAACAAACCAATCAGGAACCCGCAAAGTTTTCTGCAAGGAAATTAAACAACATCATACCCCTCTTCATTGCATTCACCATAGATCAACTGATTTATCAAAAAAGGTAGGATAAGGAAAGGAAGTGTCATTCATCCCCAGTCTAGCAGTAAGCAACACTCACAACAATGTCTTCCTCTGTGACTCGAGGATGCAGATTATTTACGGTCATCTTTGTGCCTTCCAAAGGACTGAATGCCAGCTGCCAAAAAAACAAATGCATCACATAAAAAAGGTCAGAAATACAGCACATAAGGCAGCACAGCAGAGAAAGCATTAAGAAATAGGTAAGGGGATGTCTGGCAATGTTTCTACACACACACACAGGAGAGAGCTACAGCTCGTAACGGGAAGTATCCATGCTTACAAAAGCCCAGCTCATCCGATGGCAAAAAGCAGCTTCTTTTCCACGCTAATTTCTCTTTGAAGTAACTTTCTGCTCCTATTGCCAAGTATAACAGTAATTTAATCTGCATACATACACAGTAGTACTCTAGTCATGCCCACACTTTAAATAGTGTTTCTCTGTTCCACTCTACACCAGCAAACCCCAAAATGCAGCTCTAGCCCTTCAAGAGGATGCTTGAACTCAACATGCCTGGGAATACCTGGTGGGTTCCTGTACCCAACATCAGGCCAATTTGGCAAAGCAATTCCAGGCAGGTTGTCTACAAATTGCCTGAGAGGTCTCATGAGTACAGCAAGAAGCTCTATTTGGAAGAATCCTTTTTTCTCCTTGCTAACTGGAGTGGATGGAAGACAACATATGAAATAGTGTTAAAACACTACTCCTAGGGACATGAAAGCCACCAAGGAGTTTCAAAACAATAACTGCCACATCCCTGTAATATGGATTCCTCCGGGACCACATGCTCTTATGCCAGAGAGGAAAGTTGAGAGAATCAAGATGCACTATCTGAGAACTCCCAGTCCCTCAAACTCTAAGGAAAAGGATGTTTAGACTAGTTTTAAGTTCTTGGGACATGAACTGAAGTTATCAGAATAACCTTGATGGCGTCCCAGAAATAGTGGTGAAAGGCAGGCAGAAATGAGCTGCTCACACGACCGACGAATAGCAAGTTTCAGACGTTTCAGAGACTTCTGTAAAGAGCACCTTCCCCTTCCCGGAGCTCACCTCAACAGGTGCTGGCTCTTTTGGAGGCTCTTCCTTTGTCACTAAGGTTCGAGACATGTTTGTCAAGGCCTTCGTCCGCATAGGAGAGGGAGGTGCAGGTGGAGCTGTGTACGTATCATTTTGGACCACTTTAGTCAGGGGAACAGTCTTGGACAGAGAGAATTTATTGCTGCTCACACCAGTCTACAGGAAGAAAAAAATAAAGTACCTCTGAGAGCTGCAGCCTACAAAAGTTATCGCTCTTTTTCAAGCACCACCAGCAGAGTATTATTAGCATGCACTAAGAACTGCATGTCCTTCCCAGTGTCAAAAGCACTGCAGTGCTGGAGAGCTTCGGCTCTGAAGAAAATAAAAAAAAATTAGCTAATGCTTCTGGGCATAAACATAAAAACATATGTTTATCCCAAAAGAGTACTTCCCTCATAAGCCCTTTTTGTTTTCATATTCTTCTTAAATGAACTTTAACAACGTGATCTGAATTTGAAAAGCTCCTTTTACCCAAAGATTTTCAAGTACTTTATACAGTGTTCACAGAGATTGCTCATTAACAGTAAGACTGAGCCGCCCTGGTACAAACAGCAATAATTCTTCAGAAACACCAAGCTAGGGCACACAAAGACATGGAGCATAACCTTTGCAGTTGGCGCTACCTGAGTTTAAAGCCAGACTAAAAATTGTGCTTGGAATCTGCTGTGAACACCAGAGAGAACAAATTTGCTCCTGGAAAAAAAACCAAAATAACTCGTAAGATTATTTAAAAATCACAAATGGCCAGAAGCTCTATTATGAATACCCACATGAGGAAATAAACCTGTGGGATAATCATTCCACTACACTGGCTGTGTGATGGTAAAACCACATGAACTTGCTTCTTCAGGACCACAGAATAACTTTATGTCTAAAGCCCATGTCTGAAACAGGGCTAATTTCAAAGACACATCAGATTGGCTCAGGGCCTTATCCAGTTAACCGCTGAATATCCAAGAATGGCTGTGCCAGCTGCTGATCAGTCCATGAGAACTTTGCCAACTAGAACCTTTTTTTCTGCAGCACATTTGTTGGTTCATTTTCTCCACGGTCACTCCTGAAAATAACCTGGGTTTTGTCTTTTGCCTTTTTCGTGACCACACAGCAAACAGTGAGAGTGGAGAGATTTCACCACAGCCTTCTCAGCCTTGAGACCCTGCTCTCTCACTCTTCTCCTCACACAAAACATGCTGCAGCTCTCTGACCATCCTGCTGTAATGGTTCCAGTCAGTGTCCTTCTTGTATCACAGTGCCCCAAAATAGGCACAGAGTTCCAGGTGCATTCTCAAAATACCAAACAGGAATAATTACCTTCCTTGACTTGCTGGCTATGATCTTACTACATCTACAGTTGGCCTTTGTTGCTGGAGGGATGAACTACTATCTTATTCTTTGTAGATCACACAGTAAGACCCCCAGGCTCCTTCTTACAAAGCTGCTTTCTAGCCAGTCAGTTCTCAGCTTAAGTTGCAGAGAGCTATCTCCTGCCAAAAGCAGGACCTCACATTGGTCCGTACTGAAATTCCACCTTCTCCAGAGCTACAGTCCTCCCCAACAGGATGCCAACTAAGATTTCACCTGGCAGAGGATTTCCTGCTTTGATGCCCAGTCTCTAGAAGCAGCAGAAAGCTTCCCTTGCTGGTTTGCTCAAACAATAACAAATAGGTTAAATACACTTCCCTCAACAACAGGGAAGTGAAGAACCAAGATGTAGCAACCTGCCAGCAAGGCAGAAAGCACACACTGTAGCTGCAAAGAGCCCATAAAACCAGTTAACCTAAAGGAACTCTGTTCCAAAAATAACAGCAGAAGCACTGGCACAAAGGAAGGGTGGGGTGAAGAGCAAATATTTGAGGAGAAAGCATCTTCTACATACTTTAAAAGAACATAAGCCCTGTAAAGCCAAAGCCTGTGTGTCCATGTAATGTGAGCATGGCACGGTGGGGACTGCTCAGATAACCCCTTACCGAACTGTTCAGGAAACTCTTTGTGGTGGTGATTTTCATCTGTTTGCTAGGAAGGGGAGAGACACTTTCATCATCATCTTCCATGTCATACAGACCCTGCAGAGAAGCGAGGTAATAGTTTACAACCAGATAGATTTAATCTAGATATTTCTAAAATAAGTAGTTTTCCCTTGTCTTCAACCATGTTCAGGTAATGAACGTGACTCCACTGAACTTTACTCCCGTCACTGCAGCTTGTGGACACAGAGCTGAAGTGCATTTCAAAACATCAGTGTAAAACCTACCAGACTTCTCCCGAAATTCCACAGTAAAGCTGTTTCCCTAAGTGTACTGAAATCACATACAGATTCCTCTAACTGCTAGACCTCATTAGGAATGCTGAAACCACATGACTGGAATAAAGCCTCAGTGTCTTACCTTTTAGCACCCTGCTACCTTTAAAGTTGAAGCCTGTGCATATGATTTTTAGATTGGGTTTTGTTTGTTTGTTTGTTTGTTTTTTTAATTAAGCAGATGCCTGCTAAACACACCTAAACTGAACCTTCCTTTGGAATAGCCTGCTTTCCTCAGCACAGCACATATCCATCCAGCACTACAAAACACTGCACTAGAAAGTTTACTGAATAATTAATTTCCCAATTCAACTTAATGCTCATAGCCCTGCCTTAAAATACTGAGCCAAATTCCTACACGAGTATTTTTTTTCATTGGCTCTAAATAACGTTAAGAAAAAGCCTAGATACAAATGACACTGCCCAGAACATAAGAAGTCACAATTCCAAGCAGCTCTCCATTAACTCAGCAGAAAGGTAAAGAAAAACAGAGGGACTAGCAACGAGAGCTTGCAAAATCAGTGGGTTGTCACAGTCAGCAAGATTCTGATTTACAAACAGAGAAGTTATTCTACTCACAGAAATGCTATGAAGGAAAAAAAAACCAAAAGAGATGAGAGAACAGAGGAGAATTGTGCAGAAAATAAAAGAGCTGGGAAAAACACTAGCCATTGGGACAATGGACTTGAGTTTGAGACAAATAAAATGGATTCTAGGCGTACAGTGACAAGGTCAGAATAATGAAGACGCTCCTTAAGTGACAGCATCTGGGATAGGTGAGGATAGCAGGCCAGCATAAAAGTAACATACACAAATAGCTAAAGTTACCGTAATCAAGGCCAAAAAAACCCAACAATCAAAAAAGGACACGATATCGTGAATGTCAGTTTTCCATTACTTCATGTAATATTTTATGTGTACATACACAAAACACAAGTAACAGAAACATGTAATTGCTCTCTGAAAGCACCCAAGGTAGTGAGGTGGCTGAATGGCTGGTGGCTGTGACAAAGTACCACAAGAGATGGCACCAATTCCAGGGTCTTTCTCAAAATCGGCTTGATAAGGGATATGGCAACTTGGAAAGTACATCAGAATACTAGTTAACATCATTCACGATCAAGTTTCCAGCAGGTACTCAGAGCTGGGATTTTTTCACAGGAAGGTTATACCTTCTCCCACCTCACTGAAGCACATTTGACCACGTGCAGTCATATCAACTCTCTGAAGCGCTGGCAGCAACAACTTGATCTGATTTCTTTCACTAAGAAATTCACAGAAAGACAGAGCTAAAGCTCACGGTCTCTAGAGAACAAAAACCATCAGCACCTACAGGCATACCTACTTCTCATTCACTCAACACACAAGGAATCAAGATCAATCATACTAAATGAAAACCTCAATTACCATGAAAGTATCTTAATCACACAAGAATAAGAAACCAAGCTGATAGAGAATTTTCAAACATTTTCCTTTCCTACTGTGAGTTTTCTTTGAACCTGCCAATGTTTATGGACGCATTTCCTTCCCTGCCAAAGGTAACAAACAGAGCACAGAGCAGGTACACACCTGTTTGTGTGTGTGGTTGTTCACCACATTGATCCTCATTCCTGCTGGATGAGAGTGTCCAGGAACCGGAGCCTTCTGCTACAATTAGAAAGAACCAAAACATTAAACATTACAGTCCATCAGGTCCCCATTTAAGAAGATCAGAGCTGCTAGTTGATACCCTCCTGCTTTAAAAGATATTACAATAGGCTCTCAGATAACATCTATGCTTCCCATAATATGTTCAATATGAGAAAGACTCACTTAAATTGAAGAAATTAAAACCTAAGACCACACAAAGAAACAGTTTCAAATTACTTGGGTTTTAGTCCAAGATAACCGGGAAGGGATAGCCCTGCCAGGCTACATTTCTGCCAATATAAAACCACGAATGGGGTAAACCAAAAAGTAAGCATCTCTTCTTTCATGCTATGGGCAACCAAACATGAGTATCTCCATCTAACTCAACAAGCTGGGACACAACATAATTCAGTTCCATTTTAAAGGAGAAGCACATACTGCCCCTTAACACTATGGCTGGAAAAAGCTGTAGTGGAATAAAACGAGGCACAGGATAGTGTGGCTGCTCCTTCTGAGCCCATTACAATGTGAAACAGGGAAGCCACAACAGAAGCAGTCAGGGAATGTAGCTGTACTAATCAAGAACTGAAATCATGCAACAATGCCCTCAAAAACACCATTTGGTTTTTTTGGAAAAGCTGGAAGCTGTCCATTACAGAAAAAAATGTATTTTCTTACAAAAATACTCCACATAGGCAGTAAAATCTTCAGATTTGCATTTTCTCTGGATTGTAACTTACACCATAACACCCTCACGTTTCAATTTGCTAAACAATTCAGAAACAAGGTTACCCATCCTACAGAAATAGCAGCAGATCTACAGAAATTCTTTTGGTTTCAAAGACTTCTCCTTGCTTTCTGAGAAACAAGACCCCAGGACAGGACATCTAGAGCTGTGTGCTACACCTTGGATCAAGATACTCTAGTTTGACTCTACTCAATATTGGGAAGATAGGAGGATCATGGGCAATTTGGAATTTTAGTGTAAGTATTTTTAAAAATTATTAGATAACTGCTCACGTGCAAGGTTCTGTCTACAGTCTGACTCCCCATTACATTCTATAGTATTTTTCCTTGCACTACGTTGTCTAACAAACAGAAAATACTGCTGGTCAAACCAAGTCACAGAAAAACCCCAACAAATGGTCAGGAGAAAAGAGCCACTGCACCAAGTCTCTGGAAACTCCTTTAACTCCTAGGAACTTTGCAGAAAATGTTCAGCTCCTAATGGCTGATGGTGGTGATTTGGCTTAGGACAGCAAGAGTACTAATTACCATACTAATTAATGACTACTGAACAGATTGCTCTATTGCTCTGCAATTAGCCCTTCTTACAGCCACAAGAGTCCTTTCTCACGCAGACCACTGGGAAACTTCATAGGCTAATTTACAAAAGAAACATGTCTGATACTCTTGAGCAAAACCCACAGACTCATCAAGGCTTTCAAACTGATGAGAACAGGAGATTTTCTGACTACATGTAAACACACTGCTGATTTTGGGGAGGAGGAAAATGAAAGAGGTAGGCTAGGAACTTCAGTTCTATGCTTGTAGAGGTGAGGAGCAAAACCACTCCTCAAACAACAACCCCGACAGTTTGGAAAATTCTGAGTCTGCCCACAGTACAGTTCAACATCAATTGTTTCTCAAGGAAGCTGGCTAAGAATCAAGTTGCTGCACACACAGCAAAGTGAATTAGAAAACCAGCCAAGGAAATCAGCAGGTCAGGCTGACCGACTGAGTATAACAGAATTGAAATAAATCTTGAGCCTCAGCAGGAATGCATCATGTAATCAGGCAAATCCCTGGAAACCAGGGCTTTCCTGAAAACCAGACAAGTACAAGAAGAGAAAATTGTAGAAGAGCACATTGAATTTTAAATCTTCTTAGATACAAACACAGCCGTATATTCTAAACTGTTATCTCACCACTGGGATAAACCAGTTATCTAGACAGGACATTCCACCACATCAGACTTGCAAAGATGGGAGGTATAAGAATGACAAAAAAACCTGCATCATTTTCTTTACATTTAGGTGAGAAAGAGACTACTTAACCATTCGAGACATCTGCTTTAACGCTGACAGGAGCACTGCTTTAGTCTTTTTGGGCTCAAAATTAAAACGAAAGCGTAAATGAAAGGTGCAATTCTACAAAGAGCCCCAGGCAGCTGCAAGGACATAGAAAAAGATCAGAATCCTGCCCCATAGGCTGGAACAAACTGTATCATCATCTCTTCTATTGTAAACATATTAACATATTAACATATTATCATGTCTACTGAACTGCTGCAGAATAACCAAGGGGCTCAGAGTTGACTTGCTTCACCTACTTGGATTGTTTTGGTGATTTTCATGGCTAGATTTACTGTCTCCATAGCAGCTGGAACGCTCCTTTTTAAGCTGATCTTCTCTCTGGCATCCACCACTTTGGTCACCTTTTCAGCAGTAACACTTTGCTGCTTACGGGAATTCAACATCTCTCGGGCATCCTGCACCTTCCCTTTGATTTTGAATCGAGCGTCCTTTTGGACCAGTTTTTCCCGGGCATCTTTAACCCCCAGTTTTTGTCGGGCATCAGTGAGTCCAATCTTCTGTCGAGCATCAAATGTCCGCTGGAAACTGACAGCTGGCGATGATCTATTTAGAAGATTTTGCTGAATCCCAATGCGAGATCTTACACCTCCAAACACTGGCCTTGTGTTAAGTCTGAGGAGGGGAAAAACAGAAAAAGAAAAGAGAGAGTTTCAGACATTGTGTGTAACAGTGTCAACAAAAGTATTTGTGTTGCTGCAAATAAAAGCTCATTATTGCTGCACAGAAATCCACTCAGACTGCATGTCTAAATACACAAGTAGAGTTCCTAAGCTGTTTTATGCTGGATTTTACTTTCTACATAAACAGCTACGGAACTGATTGCCAAAATCCATCCTTAAGATCACATTTACAAACTACAGGGTCTGACCTCAGCTGTGCTAAGTACATACTACATTTAAACAAAATGCAATGACTCGGGTAGTTTGGGGAAACCTTTGAAGACAAACAGGAACAGAAGCAGACCTTCTAGCCCTAGGACTGAACAGGTCTGCTAAAGCATCTTTTGTAATACAGCAATAGAGCCCAGTACAAAGGAAACATGGAACTACACGATTTCAAGAATTCTGGGTTGCAGGTTCAGATTTGGGGGAGTACAGCAACTTGGATTTTAGGATGGACAAGCACCAGCAACAATCTCAGTTCAAAGCCACCAGTTTCAAGGTTGATTAGCTTCCAGCAAGAATGGTTACCAGTCAAAACACTTTTTAACCTGACTGCTTCTTCTTTAATCTACTAACAGAACTTCTGCACTCAATGACCTTTACCTTTTATCACAACACTGAGCATAGAAAGATAACAGCCCACAGAAAGGACCATGTTTGCACTGGTACACAAGTATTCCTAAGAAGCAGCACAATATGGAGTGAAAACTAAAACTAGCTTCTTGTTACAGGTCTGATACTTTTTTTTTTCAAAATCTGCCCTAAAAACTAAAACAGCTTATCTAATTTTTTTATCCACTTCCTCTTGTAAGTATTTTTAAGGTTTCCTTCTTCTCCATTGGGTTTCTTTTTTTTTTTTAAAAAAAAAAGGATAACAAAGTACTAAGAGAAATTTTAAAGTTAAGGTACTGAAAAAATATTATTCTTGTTGACTTTTTAAAACTCAAAATAAGCTAGAGGGCTAGAGGGTTCATCTGCTTTCTGAAATGTGTCATCCAGTACTATAAAGTCTAAAAGTAGGTATCTAGAATTTGTTGTCATACTCAAAAGGTTAACATCACAAAATCAAATGATGATGTTATTTCAGTTCTTCATACAGCTTTATATCAGTACTTCCTGATCTAACCCTACAATCTTAACATTACATATATAGACATCTACAGTCATGCATATTCAGTGGAGAGATCTGTAAAAGGACAAACCAAAAATAAAACAAGGGGAGGAAAGATTGAACCTCTGCCTCCATCTCTTTCATTCTTGTGTCCAGACATCTGGAGAGCTGGGACTGGGGTCCCATTTTGTTACCTAGCTAAAAATCCTATAGCTGCTCTCTCATACAGCCAAAGCACAACAGCTAGAAGAAACAGGAGTATTATTAAGACCATTTATTAAAACATATCCAGAATAATACAGAAGACTAAAAATACCCATAAAGTAATAGCCACAGAACAAGACTTCCCTCACAAATTTAAAAAGCTTTGATTTAGCTACGTTGAAAGCATTTCTTTAGAGGGCTGCAAAGGGCTTGATGAGTGGTTCTTTTTAACTGAGCACGAAAGAGGTGAAAATAAAACAAGAAATATATGTATCAGCATCTAAGCCAGCATTAGTTAAAACTGTTAATGACATCAATGTAATTGGTTAGGAAACTCTGTACTGAGGATCACACCATTTCTGAAGACTTGTGTTTATCCTAGTAAACAACTCCCCTCCATAGATAACTGTGTACCCTAAAACAGCATTAACTACTTAGGTACTTTGTGCCACAGCACCTAAAATAAAAATGGATCTCAAGCACCTAATTCACTTCCTAGAATTCCAAGTTCTTTCTTCAATATTTTGTGGGTTAGTCCATTTCACTGGTGAAGATTTTTCTACCATTTCCTCTAGAGCGCTGAACAGGCTGGATATAAGGATTTAAGTTTACTGTTTATCCAGCCTTCACAAAGTCAAGTTTGCTACCTCAGAAATCTATACAGTGAGCTAAACATGACAAACAAGAGAAGTGTAAGGCACAAAAATTCTTACAGTGGGATTATTGTTCAGCAAATAAAAGCAGGAAGAACTCCTGGAAGAAATGAGAGCTAAGGAGGGATTTGAAAAAGGATAAAGTAGGTACTTGGGGCATAGTAAGCAGCCTAAGACTGTTCCAAATATGCAGGATAACATGAATGAAACTGCAAAGCCAAGGCCTTGTCTAGACCAGGATTTAAATATGTTTGAATGTTTTGCTAGTATGTTAGCAGATAAATTTCAAAATATTACTCAAGACATGTAAGTGTATATACATCCAGAGATAAAAACCTAAGAGTAATAAATAAAAAGAGCAACAACGACGACAACAACAAAAACACAACAAAGCAAAAGCACACTGAGCTAACACAGATGGAGGAAAATACACGGACAAAGTCTTCAGAAGCGTCGAGAGAGTATGGCAATACGGAAAATGAAAAGCTACCGAAGGAGAAGCCAGGTAAGAACTGCCAGCTGCTGCACTGGAGTGAATGGCCCAGCCTACACGGGCGAGACCCGCTGTACAAACAATCAAGCTGATCCTGCAGCCGATCTGCAACACGCTCCACATCCACACAAGCCTTGCAAACGATCTGCCGGAGCACCATTAGCTACGCTACAGGGACTACAGCCTCGGAGGCGGCGATGCAGGCGAAGCCCCGGCGGCCCCGGCGGGTCACGGCTCCCCGAGCACCACCACCCTCCCGCGGCTCTCCCACAACGCACCGACCCGCTCCGGGAGCGCGGGGGGACCGGGCACCGCCCGGACAACACCTGCGGCCCGGACACCGAGGGGGCCGAGGGGCGCCGACCCCGGTACGGGGAGCAGCGCCGGGTTAGGCGGCGGGGACAGCGCAGGGCCGGCGCCGAGACTCCCGAGGGGCAGGAGAAGGGATGTGGCGATGGTTGCCCCTGCCCCGCCGGGGCAGCGCCGGGCTGGGGGCCAGATGGGGGAGCCGTCCCCGCCGGGGCAGCGCGGGGCTGGGGGCGAGGTGGGGGGGCCGCCCCCGCCCCGCACTGACCGACGGCCGCCGGCACCACTCGCACGGCGGCGCGGTCCCGCAGCCCGGCGGCAGGGCCAATGGGAGCTCGGGGGCGGGAGCAGGGCCGGGCCGCGCCGAGGCAGCTGCGGCCCGCAGCGCCCAGACCGGAGCCGCCGGAAGGGAGCCGCGAAGAAGGGCCGGGGGCCGCCGGGCCCGGGGGCTGCGCCGCTCTCCGACTGCTCACCTGCCCTTCACCGTCACGCCGCGCTTCCGTATGAGCTCGTCCAGAGACAGGTCCGCCATTTTGTCGCGGGGCCCAACGACGAGACGCAGCACGGAAGCCCCGGAGGTGACACCGCAGGACTTCCGGTCCTCGCCCCGCCCCCAGAAGCGCGGCGGGCCCCACCCTCGGCCCCGCCCAGTGCGGCGGGGAGCGCCCATAACCCCTCGCGGCCGCTGGGCCGCTCATTTGCATACGGTTCCGGCACGTCCCGGTGCGATTCTGCCCGCGACAGCGGCTCCGTGGCGCAGAAGGGACAGGAGACGGGTGGGAGCGTGAGGGAACCGTCAGTGAACTAGCCGTTGGGAGATATCGCGGGAAGCCGCTCGCCCTGACCTATAGGACTAGCGCAGGGGGGTCTTCCGGCGGAGCCGAGAAGCGATAGTCATGCCTTAAACTTATGAGTAAGGAAAATAACGACCCGGGGTGACGCCCGGGTCCTCACTGCCAATGTGAGAGGAATTTTTGCGCGGGTACAGGTCGCCCCCGGGTGCCCCGCCTACTTCGCGGGATGCCCGGGTGCCGTGATCTGCCCGACCCCCCCCCTGTGCCGCGCGTCACAAGGACAGAGCCCTCCCCTGCGTTTTGTCAGCCCCGCTCCCTGGGGGTGTTCGCGGCCCACTCCTCCTGTCGTCCTCCCGCGGTGCTGCGGCCGGGCCCTGCCCCCTCGGCGGTGTAGCGCGTTGTTACCGGGATGTCGAGTTACGCTGAAGGCCAAAAATAGCTTCGCTAGTGTCTCCTCCCCCCGCTGCGTTCGCTGATCTGTCTTAAGGGCGGGCCTTCACGAGGCTAAGAAATACATCACCCTACTCCTAACATTTCATGTGTCTGCAGGAAGTGATTCCTTTTCTGTGCTTCTGATGGAGGAATTAGGCTGTTCAAAATCAGACTAACACCGAAAAACAGCAGTGAAAGGGACAAGCTGTCTTGTGCAGTTTGGGCGGACGTGCCCTTGCAGGGATGCCTCCTGCCCTATCTTGACCTGCAGGACTGTGGCTCTGGGTCTCACTGCAGGTCCTGGTGCTGCTGAGCCTCCCTCCCAGCGCCCTTTTGAAGCACAGCGCACCCCCAGGGCCTGCAGCGCGGGGTTTCTTCCTGTCGTTGGAAAACGCTTCTCCAAAATGCAGTTTTTGCTTCCGCCTGCAGCTCTGTCTGACCCCCGGCACCTGTGGTGAGGTTCACTTGTGACCCCTCCACAGCCTCCCTGTTACCTTCCTGCCATCTCCCCACTACAGCATCCTGACCTGTAGTAACTCCGAGGCATTGCCGTGCACACAGCAGCATCCACCGTGTTGCTGCAGAGCTGGAGGCCCATGCAAGATCCACGGGGAAAACTCCTGGACTTCAGCAGAGCAGGAGCTGCCAGCGAGGGCCCGGGACAAATGCAGAGGAGATGGGAACCACTGAGGCATCTGCTCACAGTCACACAGGCTCAGGATCCCACAGCACTGATTTCCCCTCAGGAATGTTTCAAGCCTTGGTGAGCCTAAAGTCATACCAGCAGTGACACCACGTCCCTGCTTAGCTGTCCGCTGGTGCTTGATCTGGTTCCAGGGTGCGACATGACTGCATTACTCTCAAATTAAGGTACACAAATTGTTAGCCCTTTTTGTGCTGCCTTTCTGCAGCTGTTGAGGTACTTGATCAAACTGAGGTGGTGGGGTATGTGATGTGTCACATTTGTTTTGCTGTTGCAAAACTAACGGGCAACATTTGAGAAAATTTTTATAACTCTAAGAACAGCCCAAGAGGTTCCAGACTAGAGCTCTATCTAGCTAGTATCCTGTTTCCAACCTGCATGGGCCACCAGTGGGGATCTCTGCCAGACACTCCGTTAACCTCAGTGCTCTTTGGCAATGCCTCCACTCTGCTGCATGGTGAACCACATCCTCCTATTCATTTTGCTTCTGTCTGCCTGGTCCTTCACCTTCCACCTGTGATCCCTGAAGTCATCTTCTGTCCAGGTGAAGAATCCAGGCCTGCTCAGACATTCAGTGAAGCTCCCTTCCCTCTTCAGCAATGCCCTTCCCACTCTAAACTCTCTGTGGGAGGCTGGTCAGGGGGCATGAGCCATGCTGTTGTGGGAAGGGAGACTTTAAACCTCAGGATCTCCCATTGCCTGGATTTCTAATTTGTTTTACTCTTCCTGTGAGACACAACAAGCTGCAGCTCAGGTTTCACAGGTTCCTTTTCTGAGCTGTGAATGAGAAGTCAAATATTTGCTCAGGAAAGGGCCTAGGCCTCTGCTTCCCTCCTTGAGGCTGGGAGAGGGGGGAAGGGGAAAGCAGCAGCAAAGAGATCTCCCTGAGTGCAGGGATCCCTACAAAGGGCTTCTTTGCCCAAGTATGATGGGAATCTTTCAGGCCTGCCCTTGCTTTTCCAGAGGCGGGTTCCTTGAGCATGTCCCCATTGTCAGCTGAGACCCCACAACATGTGAGTCAGAACAGAGGAGACCATTTCCCCATCTCTAACCAATATATTTTTAAAAATATTAATTAGGAAATTATGCAAAGGACTTCATATTAACCTTGGGATAGTATATCGCACAGCATCTGATTTAAAGTATTACCTCTGTTGCGTCGTATAGATGCACATGAAACAGCTAAAAGCAGAATGACGTGGCCAGAGAAAATGTCAGATAAGTTGCCGTGGAGCAAGATCACCTCGTTACTCAATCCAGATAAAAACCCTCGGTCACAATGACTGACTGCAGATTTAAACATGTGTCCTTGCTCTTCAAGGGACAGAAATCTGTGTGCCTGGTGTGTCAGAAGCCAAATAACTTTTCTAGCTGATATCAGTTAGAAGAGATCCTAACCATCTAAGCTGTTATTGAAAACTTAATTCTTCTCTATTAATTATTACAAAGCTGTCAAAACTTCAGTGTGCTGGTGGTACACTCCCCTTGGATTGCATTAATACTATCACCATAATCATTACCTTGACACAGAAATATTTTATATGAAAATTATTAAACAATTTTGTTATTGAACCCAAGGGGGAATTAGCTGCTGTAAGGATAATTTCTCTGTCAGGTTTTGTGCAATGAAGTAGAATATTAGTAATTACAATAACAGTAGCAATCTCTTGACTTTTTTTTTTTCCACAGGGAAGACATGGAGACCTGAACATTTTTGAAGGTTATACCAGGAATGTCAGTTAATGTGAGTTCTGTTTGAGTTGTAGTTCTTGTTTATGTTAATAAATAATTATTTATTGAAACATGTTTCTTAATAGGAAAGAAATAATTTTTAAAAAGAACAGAAAACCAAAAAGTACCACATTTGGGATTTAGATTGGAATAAAACATTTTCAGATATAAAGGGATATTCTTATTATGGTAAAAGTTTAAACTACTAGCAAAATACACAGGACTAGCCTCTTTTCTTCTACTTTCTTTGCCAGAGTTTTTCCACTTATTTGCATAACCCAGAACAGAACAGGACATGTTGGGTTGTTGTTGCTGCTTTTTGTCCAGGTTAGATGTGGCTGCTGCAGCAGGAACGGCCGATTCTCACAGCCTGGCTGCAGGGGCTTTGTCCTGCCCAGGCAGAGGAGACACGTGCTCGCTTCCTCGTAAGCTTCAAAATTAGAAGCCTCCTAAGCCTTCAAAATTAGACCAAAAAATTTCCAAGCAGGTAACAAATAGAGCGTGGCAGCTTGACATATGTGTAGAATTATAGCTGTATGATCATATGGCATTTGGCTCAGGGTCATGCTGCAACTTCTGCTTGCTGGTACGGAACAACTTCCCTGTCATTTACCTTCTAAAGCCTGGAAAAAATGAAACACTAATGCACTGCTCATCTGAGTCTGCAACACCTTACAAGGTATGAAAAACTAACTATGGTGGTTCTTTCTTTTTGTGAAAGTTGTAGGAAGTATGGTGCATATCTAATTTTAATTCACCTGCCCGATTCCATAATAAATATTTCCAATAAAGGTCTTTTACAGTTAGTTTCTCAGCATACTCTGGTTTTCTAAAAGCCAGTTTTCTTGCACATACCTGCATCCCAGCTCACGTTGTCAGTAAACTGCAACATACTTACTAATATTGAAGAGCAGTTTGCTTGCAGAGAGCTGCACAGACATCTGCCTTTCTTTCTGGGGGCCTGTTGAGAAAATCCCGGGGAGTCTGTGCAGCGAAGGAAACTGCTGGACTCAGAAGAACTGGAGAAAAGGACTCGGCAGGCACACAGCAGTATTTTAAGTCTTTTTTATTTGGCAATTCTCAAGTTGCTCATAGAATATGCTATCACACAAAATCACATAAACATGCATTTGCTTCATAGCATCACCCTTATGCCATGAAATATAATCTTTAGAGCTCTTTGGTCAAGAGCTGTGGCAGGTGTGTGGCTGAAGGGCTGTGGGAGTGGTAAATTGTACAGATGTGGGAAAGCAGCTGAGAACTAACAGGCAGCTGGCATTTGTGAGGAGAAAAGTGGCCTTTTGGCGTATAAGAGAGAGCCTGTGTGTCTGGGTACACGTGCCAGTGCGCTGCTGCTGAAAGTCCATTGTAGCCTTCGTGAGCTTTGTCTTTTAGTATCTTACCTCTTTCTCAGCTTAGCACTCTTTTACCCAAGAAGGATGCTTTTTTCCCAACAGGCCATGGGCTGGTTGAAAGTGCCACTGTTATCTGGTAACGTCATAAGCATTAGTGAAGAGCAGGTAAGGTAGGCTGGAAAAACAATCCTCTTTCCACACAAATGCTGTTTGGAAACAGCAAGGAACAAATGTTACCTAAAATGCTGCTGAGGGAAATATCTTCAATTGCTAATACATGTTTGTTAATAATCGTTTATCCCAGGAGTCCCAAGCTGGGGTTGTCTAACTTACTAGCTCTGAAAAGCAGGTAGTGCATGGGAGAAAGAAAAGTATCATATTACATAGCAGCTGTTTCATCTTCTTATGGCCATATAAGTGAATAGCCGAACTCTGAAGTCACGCTACTCTTTATCCCAGACTACACCTTTCACAATGGTTTGTTCCCCACATTTCATTATAGGCCACAGAAATACTGGGTTTTTCCAGTACACCACATCTTTCTTGTCCACGTGCTCTAAACCCTCTGTCGATCTTCCTTCTGTGTTCCACACAGCTTTAACAGGAGGGTCCTGAAGAAGCAGCAAACAATAAATCCAGCAGCACTGCAGTGTGAACTGGTCTTGGATGGCAGTTTCTGCATGAACGCCAGCTTTCTGGAAATGCAGGGATAACAGTTTTCAAAGCTTTGTAATGTCATGATGTTACAAAGTTACGTTTCCTCCCTGCTCTCCTTCTGTGCATCTGCTCCACATGAACTAAGCAGTCAAGAACTTCACTTGTCGAAGCTGATGGTACCATTTGAGTGGAACATTCAGGGGTCCCAGGGTACTTCAAAGGTTCTTTTATTTACTAAGTCCTGGCTTTTGGATTATTCCAGCATCCAGCAACTGTCTGTATTTCCTCATAGAAAGATCTGCAAGGATCTTGATAAGGCTGAGCTTTTTGAAAGGCCCTTCAAGCTGCAAAAGAACAAAGCTCATCTTTGGAAGTTTCATATATATGTGATATATATGTCATATATCTTCCATTAAAAAAAAACCCTGCTAAGACAATAGTCCATTTGGATAGTAAGTATCAGGGCTTTGTGCAGCAGCGTCTGCAACCTTTCCCCTGGCTCCCCGGGGCTTTGGCTGCTTGTGTTCAGGGTCAGCTCTGATATAGCAAGGCCATATAACCTTGAATTCAACTCCTGCGCAAACAAGCAAAGTGGCAGAAAGGGTGGTGTGGGAAGGAGTTATGAGAAGCCTCATCTTCACCCACAGACCCACCACCACTTGGCCCAGGAGCTCAGTGGTGGCTGGGTGCTCGCCTGAGCTGTGATGTTGGGATGTCTGTGTCCAGCCTTGCTGACCCAGCCTGACCCACAGACCAATTCCACAGCTCAGTCTTGACCTGCCTGGTCACTGGTGATCACTGATCTGTAACCCTGATCACCACCACTGGCACTGCTCTTTGCACCTTGCTGGGGTCCAGTAGGACTGTGCCTCTGTTGGTAAGGGCACTGCCCTGCCTGTCCTGCTGTGCCTTTCTTACAAGGTTACATGTACATTTATCCATGCCTGTGAGAATATTTTGGGAGTATATGGGCTGGAAGGGCCTTGCCTCAAGCAGAAGGGAGACCTCCCTTTTTTTTAAATAACAAGCTGCACAGAAAATTGAACCACTGCCTCTGTTCCTGGGCTTTATCTTTACTCACCTTAACAATTTCTCTGTAAATCTCTGAGTGGTTTTGGTAACATGATTGCCCAAAGAGATTCCTTATTTCTCGCATGATCCTCTACAAAACAGTCACAGCACAAAGCAGCCTGTTATCATGTGTTATGGCAAAAACTGGGAATTTTTGTTTCACAGGTTGTGTCAGTCAGCAGTGGAGAAGTCACTCATTTCAAGCTTTGGAGGAAGGTCCCATAAAAGCAACATAGGGCACTCATATATGTGCCTCAGCCAGCTGTGTATCATGGGACACAGAATCATATAATATCTCAAGTTGAAATGGTCCCAACAAGGACCATCAGATCCAACTCCCTGCTTCTTACAAGAATAACTTACCTCTTAGAGAGAAAGAGCTGTTTTATCCAGTGCTGCTCTCATACTTAGGGTTGCTGGAGCTTAGCTTTCTACACCCCCATCCCCCTCAATTCCTGAGTTATCCCCAGTGCCATTGCCAATAGATTTTGAGCAGTGCCTTTAGCAGAAGCAAAGTTCTCAATGAATGGCAGATGCAGATGGCCCTTTTACCCCACTGCCTAGGTGCAGTTACGCAGAAACATAAAATACCTGTTTGCTGTTGGTCATAGTGTCATTTGAAGGTGGAATGCCAAGAACTTTAAATATGTCAGCTATTCTCTGCTGTAAATCTTCCTCACAGGCATCAAACAGCCTCTGCAGTGCAAAAACAACAGCTGATTAAGCGAAACAAGAGGCGTAGTGTGGAAAGCATATGCTGAAAATGCATCTGGGTTAAATTGTAGGGCCACTAATTGATTGAAATGTCTCTTCAATACCTGTAAAAAAGCCTGTTTCATTGAGCTGCTTGCATATTGAAGCCCATTCTTCAGCATCTGTGGGGCCTTATCATCACAATCAATGCTAATAATGGCCTAATCTCAGTCTTGCCCTTTAAGGTGTATCATTTCGGTATTTTCCATCAGATTCCTCCCAGCATCAGAGCAGTGAGTCAGCCATCAAAATGAAGTCTTTCAGCTAGTAGTTCAAGCATTAACCGTAAGAAAACTGGACTGTTTTCCCACTTGGGCTTAACACAGGTGTGATATGGAACTGGTATTTGAATGTGCCCTTCTGAAAGGCAGGAAGAAGCAGATCACTGTCAATTTGCTCTCTACAGCATTCCATAGGCTCTGCTGGGCTGGAAAATCAGAGACCCAAACTTGGGCCCCAGCCCTGCCTGGTGCAGAAATACTAATACTCAAAGGCTGCTATACTGGCTATACCATACTGATTTGATTAGAATCAGATTGAAAAAATAGACTAGAAGAAACCTTAATCACTTGACTGCCTTGGTCATACGTCCAGCAGTGGGGCGTGGAGGTCCTGACTTTCTCCCACTCACATAACTGGAGGAACTTGTACCCCTTCAGCACAGCAGACAAACGCGAAGGGTCGTTCATGTCCTCAGAGTGCTTGTGCGTGGCCATCACTTTAGACAAGAGCTCTGTATACCTAGGGCAGAAAGGATATTAAAAGCACTCAGCTAAGACAGGATGAAACAATGAATAGGCCTAACTATTTTACGCTACGATTCTATTTCATGAAACCCATGTTTTCTACAGTGCACTTCTCAACTGCATTCTGTAGCTGGCAAACAGCTTTCATGTGGGAAATAGCGCTTCCTCAGCTGAGTTTTGCACGATCTGATCAGGATGGCATCTTGGCTATGTCACTGTAGACTGGTTTCTTTAATTAATATGTTCAACCTGGGAATGTACCCTGGCCTTTGCAGAATAACTCAAATTGTCTTCCAGAAGTCAATTACAAAGAGATGCTGGCAGGTTGAAAGTCTGGAGAGAAGGTGTCCAGACTGTCTGGTCAGAAACAGAGTCCCTAAAGACTGGAAGAAGCAAGAAGTATGTGGTTTTTCAGTGTAGAAATACACAGCACCTCCAAAATATGAATAAGTACCTTACCTGTCCTCTAGCTTTTTGATCTGCTTTTTCAGCTTCTCATTTTCCTCATTCTCTTGAAGGTCTTTTCTGACAGCCTTTCCAGGAAATGCTCTGAAACAGATTTCTATTGTGAAATATCTTTCTTTGTACTTGGACACTGGCACAAGAGAGGACTCACCCCTATTGAATAGTCTGAATTCCAGAAAGAAAGCTGTGGGGTGGGAAAGCACAGAGCATTCAGGAAAAACTCCAGGGTAGCTTAACAACCTCCCCTGAAAGCCCCCACACAGGATTTATGCTCAAATCAAGGTGGAAGCTATTTACATCAGAAGAAACGGAGGTGTGGTTGTGAGGATCATTATGGTTTTTCCCTCATATATAAATTTTTACTATAAGGAATTGGATCACCTGTTGCAACTCTCCAGATGTTCTAGTCGAGCATCAACAGAGTGACACCAATCTCTGTTCTTCTTGTCTTGCCATCTATCAGGGAAGAAAGGAATAATAAACCACATTACAGTCAGTAGGCAAGTATGTATTAAAGTCTTACAAAACGCACAAGCTAAACTTCCCTTCTTCCAATTTCTGATCAGCTCATAGGGGAAAAAAATCTAGAGATGAAAACTTCTCAAGGCTATTCTTTGACAGGTGGGTGGCTCGCGATTCCGTGAGTCAACAGCAATAGTACAAATAAAATATCCCCAAAGTGTAAGATCTGCATGTAATATAGTGCAGATCAAACAGCTTCTGTAAATTGGCTCCAGGTTCCCAGTATAGACTGGATGAAATTTGTTGCTAACTCAGAGCCCTTGTGTCTGGCTTATTTGTAATCTTCTGTCCAACCTGCCCTAGTGTGCACCAGCTGCAGTTGATCATCAGGGGCCGTGCTAAATACAGTAATTTCTGGTCACTGGACTCACTCTATACTTTTTTCCATATTTTTCATCTTTTCTTCCAGATTATAATAGGAGGCCTCCAGGGTTGCAATCTGCTTTCCATAGTCTGGTGGCTGCCATGAGTTGTCCAATATATATCTGAGGAAAAAAAAAGAAAAGGGAATTCTCAAAATGAAGGGGAAAAAGAACACATACTTGAAACAAGACCCTTATAATAGAGTCCTGTGAGCAGAGGTTTCAGGACTACATCCAAGCTTGCAAATGGATCAGAGACAGGACAAAGGCTTCAGGGCACACTGATGCAGATTTGGCACAAGTGAGCTAGCACTCCCGCAGATAATGCCCGACACAGCTCAAAGGACTCCACAGGCCAGGGTTTGCCAAAAATAGGAGGGTTTGAGTAATCATTAGGTCTGGATGAAGTAGGCAAGGTACAGGGAGAGCTCCTGAAAAAATGAACTCAACCCACAACTGCAGTGTGTGTGGAACAGCAAATGCAGGTGACTAAAACCAAATTTGCAATGTATGAGTGTGGTTTTTTTTAATAGAGGAGTACAAAGCTCTGTGTTCTCAAGGTAATTTTTTTTCTGCAACTGCTCTGTGTCTTGTTTCCTAAATGAGGATCCCGAATATTGGAGAGACAGTCCCAGATTAAGGTGCTCCTGCAGCTCAGATGCAGATGGAGCAGAGAGCAAGCTCCTCCCTGCAACCAGATGCCAGAGAAAGCCTTAGCATAAGGCTTTACCATTGGTTTGTGCCAGTACCAGTCTGCACAGCTGATGCGAGGGACTGTCCTTCCCCTCTCTCTCAGCATCTCTCCCTCTCCCACTGAAGCACATTTTGGTTTTTTTTTACTTGAATTGATTCCTTTCCAGTTAAATCACTTGATTTCCAGTCTTTCAGTAAAGGCACTTTTTTGTTCTTTAAGCTCAACAATCCCATATAAAATTTGCATTTTAGTCAGCCTTTTCCTACAAAATTGATGAGCTCAGAGTCTGAGTGCCAAAGTCCTGGGTCTTGTTACACTATTTATACTGGTCTTTGCAATTTGTCTACCTCTTACACTGATTTAAGATCTGCCTCACCTCCTGGAGCTGAACTTAAACTGAACTTGAGAAAAGTAACCATCCCTGTGATGGATAGGAAGATTAGGAAGAAGAAAACAGAGGCTTTACTGAAATGTTTCACAGTCAGGAAATGTTTGCAGTCCTTCATTACAACCCCCCAAGGAACTTTGTAGAAATATTCAGACCTACTAAGGTTAAACTTGGTCAGTTTATCCAGAGGCATCTCCCATGTAACATACCTGCTGCCTTGTGTAGTCAGCATTCTGGGATCAGCATAGTTACACCGTTCTTCCAACACCCCTGTTCTGCTGTAGGGAGAAGAGCGGTGTGTATCCATGCCTTTACGGCAGCAGCAGATGTTTGCTGAAATGAGTGGGCAGCACCGGGGACGCTCCGTGTTGTCGGGAGGGCAGGAAGCTCCTGAAACCTGACAAAGGGTCTTTGCTGCTGTGAAAAACAGAAGCACTCTTTACAGGAAAAGGCACAGGTCGAATGCCACACTTCTCTCCAGCCAATAAAATCAGTGAAGGTGGACCTTCACCCTGGAGCATCAATCATTTCAGTTTCATAATGGTGGACCTTCACCCCGGAGCATCAGTCATTGCAGTTTCATCCCAGTCCCACCTGTTCACTGCTCTCTAGCTCCCAGAGCTGCACACCTCTGCACTGCAGGTGGCCATGGCCGGCAAGTCAGTCTTTGTTGTTGCTATAGATTTTGGCACATCCTACAGTGGATACTGTTTTTCCCTTGCTTCGGGTACAGACCAAATCCGCGAGGTGTACTGGGGAGCAGAGCACGGGTTCAAGACCCCAAAGACACCCACGTGCATCTTGTTCAACCAACACAAGGAGTTCAAGAATTTTGGCTATGATGCTGTGATGAAGTACAAGAGCCTGCCCTCCAGCAAAGCTGAGAGCTGGTACTTCTTCCAGAACTTCAAGATGAAGCTGTACAACACAGTAAGTGAAACAGTTACTGCTGTGGGAGTCAAAGCTATTCATTTATTTGTGGCGTGGGGGTTAGAGAACTGATGAAGATGGCTGAGTAAATCTGTCTGATGAGAAAGAATGAATATAAATCAAGGAGTATTTTTATGAACTGAAGAAGAAATTATTTAGTTTTGTAATTCGCTGAAAGCTTCATGGACCCTTCCTTTATTATGTTTTTTAATTGTTTAAAGACAATCAAAACCTGACTGCGTACCTGGGTGAAGCCAAATATATGTGTGCTGGTTTTGGCTGGAGTAGAGTTAATTTTCTTCACAGTGGCCAGCATGGGTCTGTGTTTTGGATTTGTGCTGAACACAGGGTTGATAACATAGAGATGTTTTTGTTATTGCTGAGCAGGGCTTATACAGAGCCAAGGCCTTTTCTACTTTTCGTACTGCCACGCTGGAGAGGAAGTTGGGGGTGCATGGGAGTTTGGGCGGAGACACAGCCAGGACAGGTGACCCCAACTGACCAAAGGGATATTCCAGACCATATGACATCATGCTCAGTATATAAAGTAGGGGGAAGAAGGAGGAGAGGGGGGATGTTGGGAGTGATGGTGTTTGTCTTCCCAAGTCACTGTTATGTGTGATGGGGCCTTGCTGTCCTGGAGATGGATGAACACTTGCCTGCCCACGGAAAGAAGTGTTTTGGTTTTCTTTGCTTGTGCAAAAGGCTTTTGCTTTCCCTACTGAACTGTCTTTATATCAACCCATGGGTTTTCTGGATTTTCCCCTTCCAGTTCTCTCCCCAGTCCTGCTGGTGGGGGAATGAGCAAGCGGCTGTGCGGGGGCTTGGTTGCCACCTGGGGTGAAACCATAGCAGTCCTTTTTGGCACCCAGCATGGGGTCTTTCCCACAGGCTGTGTTCTTCACGAGCCGCTCCAGTGTGGGTCTCCTGTGAGGCCACAAGTCCGGCCAGCAAACCTGCTCCATCACAGGCATCTCACAGGGTCACACCCTCCTTCGGGCATCCACCTGCAGCCCTGGAGGTTCCACCAAGAGGGAACATGTTCCTAACAAAAACCTGCCCTGTTCCAGAACTTGACAGAAACTAGCCTCTCTCCGGGGCTTCCTGCCTCAGGGGCCAGTCTCAGATGAAGTCTTATGTCCTTTCTTTGGCATCCACTAGTGCTAAGCAATGAGAGCTGAACTGGATGCCATGGTGGGTGTGAGGCTTCTTTGAAGACTTTCCTCCCCAGGAAGCTAGGAATGATGTGGTTGTCACAATGTCAGCTCTGGAGTGGTGGGTTCTCACTCACTTCCAGAGCAGGGCTGAAGAGAGGTTTTAGTTCAAAACCATTTCTCTGCATCCGAGGAGCAAATGGTTAAGGGAAATTTCATTACAGAATCACTCCCCACTGGCTCTTCAGAGGGATCTTCAGGATCTTTACAAACTTGGGCCTAGGAGAAACAGCTAACTTATCAACCATATTGATATTTTGCCTACTGAATCGCAGGTGTATTTGGTAGCTGACCCGTGTCAATTGGGCTGCAGTTAGCCACAGTACTGAAGCCAGTGCTTGGAGTTTACTCAGGTTTGGGTATGACCTCCTTCTGTGCCAAATGTTGTGCAGCACTCAGTGTGAAGGGGACAGATCTTGTACAGAGATTGCAATGTGTGACCCTGAGACTTTTTCTGTAGAATGTCACAACTGGCATGGAGCTGAAAGCCACCAATGGAAAGATGCTTCCTGCCCTGACAGTCTTTTCTGAAAGCCTGCGCTACCTGAAGCAACATGCCCTGAACACCATTGAAGAGGCCTCTTTCCAAACCATCTATGACGAGGAGGAGATCACCTGGGTCATTACTGTCCCAGCCATATGGAGCTCTGCTGCCAAGCAGTTCATGCGTTTGGCAGCAAAAGAGGTAAAAGCAGGAGTTATCTCACTGCCTCAAATCATCTTTGGAGGTTTCTTTGCCCACTGAGCCAAAGGAACTCCTCAACAGGTAAACAACCTGTACTTCAAATTTCATTCCACCAGAGAGAGAAATCTTCCACACTGAGGGTGGTAGGGGAGAGGATGTCCCAAAGTGGCAGTAACAACAGCCCTGCTCTTCCCCCCCCCACCCACCATGTAGAAATGAGCCCTACAGAGATCAGCGGTGCAAGAACCACCACCCCTGCATGGGCTCCATGCGAGAACAGTCTCCCTAGCAGGTGATGTTCATGCAGCAGTAATCTCAGCTCCTTTCCTTGATCTGACTCCTCTCTTTTGTGATTTTAGGCAGGAATGATCTCTGACATGCTCTCTGATAATCTGATCATTGCCTTGGAGCCAGAGGCTGCATCGCTGTGGTGCAAACAGCTTCCACAGGAAGGGTTTATGGCAGACAGCAGTGACAAGAAGAAGTTTGAAGACTCCCCCGGGATCCAGTATATTGTTGTTGATTGTGGAGGTAAAACTTTCCCTGATTAACAGGTACCATCTTTGCTGAGCATAGAGCATGGCTGTTTCACAGTGTCTCCAAAGGTCTGCAGTGCAGTCCCAGAGCTTCGGCTCCACTGCTTATGCTTATGCTTGTCAGGGGGTTTTTATTTTTATTTCTCACTTAATGAGATCCCAGGGGCAGGCAGAAAAATAGGAGGAAAGAACAGGATTGTGTTTCACGCTGTAGTGCACTTCAGGCCAGACAGTTACAAGAAGAGCTGCTGCCATCACTCCAGATCAGCCTGCACCACATCCCAGCATCAGCCCCCGGCACACACCCACGTGCTGTTGTATAGCCTGAGCTCACAGCCTCCTTCATAGGAGCAATTGCAGTTAGTGCCCAGTGAACTGACCAAAGAAATTAGCTAGCAGGCACTGCAGAGTAAATCATTTAAACTATTTGATGAAGCACTTCTTAGTAATTTTTCTAGTTTCCTGAGTGAGATTTTTTGGTGTGATGTGATTTTTCTGCTAAGAGCAGTCTGGTGATCCTGAACAAATACTGAAAAGGTATCAAGAGGACCACAAGTTCCTGAGAGTCTTATCACCGCTGTTCATCTTTACTCAGAGCTTGCATATTAAAAGGCAGGAGTCAACTACCTATGTGAGGAGGCCAGTCTTCGTCTGTGACCAGGAAAGAGATTGGCCTGTTCAGGGAGCAAGTCAGAGCACCCAGCTCTTATTGGAAGTGACTGTAGGAGCCTTGAGAGATCAGGATTGTAAACAAAAGTGCATAAATTTAAGAAATCTAGAGAAGTACAAGAAATAGCAGAGGAATGAGAATGAGAAAAGAAAGCAGCAGAAAATCACATTTTGCGAACCAGGAGTTAGGAAGGTATGATTATATTCAGTGGAAGCTACAGACCCCACGTACTTTAAAGAAAACAGCTAAATTCATTCGTGTGTTTGTGTGTGTGTGTGTGTATAGGTGGCACAGTAGACATCACGGTACATGAGATCGAAGAAAACCATTACCTGAAGGAGTTACACAAGGCAACTGGAGGTGGATGGGGAGGCAACAGAGTAGATGAAAACTTCACTTATTTCCTCGGGGAAATATTCAGTGATGGTGTATGGGATGAATATGTAAAGAGCCACCCTACTGAATTACAACATATGATGTACAACTTCGGTCTACAGAAATGCTCTGCTAGGGGAGAGGCAGTCTACATACATTGCTACTACAACCTGACCAGAGTGGCAGAGCGCAAGAAGAACATCGCTCAATTCTTCAACACAGCAGAAGGAGCTACGTGGTGTGATGGGGCGATCGTGATTACGTACGAGAAAATGAAGAGCTTGTTTGATTACAGTATCAAAAATATAATTTGTGCTTTGAGGGAAATTCTTGACAAACCCGGCATGGCCAAGGTCCAATACATTTTGCTTGTGGGGGGCTTTGCGTCGAGCATCATCTTGAGAGACGCGATCAGTCAGGCCTTTAGCAAGAAGTATCATGTCCTTTGTCCATTGGAGGCCCAAGTGGCCGTTGCAAAAGGGGCTGTTTTATTTGGAGTCAATCCACAGCTTGTTACCTCAAGAATCAGTGCTAAGACGTACGGTTTACAAGTAAATATGAAATTTGATGATGCTATCCATGATGTCAGTAAACGGAGGGTCTCAAAAGCTGGTGACTATGTTTATTGCACAGATCTCTTCAAGAAATTGGTGGAAAGCGGGGAGTCAGTGAATATAAATAAAGCTGTCCACTATGATTTCCATCCAACAGAACCAGATCAAACAAGTGCATGCTTTGTTTTCTATTGCACAGAAAAACAGGATGCTCAGTACGTAGACGAGGAAGGTATCGAACAGCTTGGGTCCTGTACAGTGCCGATGCCAGACACATGGCTGGGGAAGCAACGCCAGCTGAAGGTGGAGATTAAGTTTGGGCTCACTGAATTCAAAGCTACATGTACTGATGTTACTTCCAAAGAAAGTCGTGCAGTTGTAATAGATTTTTTAGCTGTATAAATACTTGGTATACTGAGCAGCAGAGGCAATAACTCTAGGGAGAAAATGGCTTTAGAGGGAGGCAGTACGGTCAAAGGCTGGACTCGATGATTTTGGAGGTCTTTTCCAACCTTAATGATTCAATGAATCGTACAATAGAGGAGGCAATTGTACCAATAAGTCCACCATCTACCTTTCTGTTTACACAGCTACACTGCTAGTCTGATTCTCTGGTTCTTGTCATTGCTCACCAACCACCCTTTCAATCCAATACAGCGCTTTCTGTTGTGTCTGACAGCAGGTTTATCTGCTGCTTTATCTTGTGCTCTTTTAGCTTGCATCTCTGAACACAATGGTCCATACCGATATAATCATCTGTATTCTTACCTGTATGTGATGCAAAGACTCTCGATAGTGTCTAACTTCCACATAAACCATCCCACAGCTGTTTATTTTAGCCTGGCGTCTTCTTTCAGCTGCATCATCTTTTCCTCTGATGTCAGTTCTCTTTACCTGGAGTCCAGATTTAACTCCGCTGGGGGTGACATTCAATGGATTTCTGTTTTCTTCAGGACATCACTAATATAAATTGTGTGCAATTAAAGTGCTTGTATGCCAAACAGGAGTGCTCTGTGAAGCAGTCTGGGGGCTTGTGTCCAAAACCTGTGGGAGTACTGTTTCTATTAAATCACTGGGTGATTTGATCTCATTAATTGGTCAGATATGAACGCCAGATCATAACGTTACAGATATGAATAGTACTTATGCTGCTGCCTGAGCCCCTCTGTCCAGCTCTAGGTACTCTCTGCATCTCTGACTTGGGTTTCATATTTTCCATATCCATAAAATCTGATTTCTTTGCCTCCTGCCTACAGCACCTATGCAGAGGTTCAGCGTAGTGTGGCCTGCGCGAGCCTAAATTTGTGCAAGAAAAGGACGCAATCCTGCAGTGTGCTGGGTCTGGCTGGGGTGGAGTTAACTTTCTTCATAGTGACCCCTTATGCTGGTGTGTGATTTGTGACCAAAAGGGTGGTGTTAGCACCCTGATGGTCTGGGGAGAGGCAGGGTGGGGTTTTTCAAGTTTTCATTCCCCCTTCACTAAGGATGTAAAGCTTCCCTATTGAACACCAGCCTGTGCCAATGCAAAGTTTCGGTTAGCTGGATACACTGCAGGAAAACTCAGCACTGGCACCTTTATTAGCTTAATGATCACATTAGAGTCACTGCTAGCCATTTACTTAATGTTATCAGTTGTGAGAGCAGCATTAAGAGGACCAATTTGCATATATGCTATGCCCTGTGATGTATGGAAGTGGAGGTATTTTGAAATCATTATCTTTGTTTTCACATTTAAAATCGTAAGCACACAATAAAAGTATTCACAACAGAAACCTCTGTGCATTTGTACCGTGTCAGGTGGTACTGCTCTGTACGCTTTGTGAGGGCCATTCTGGGTGGCCAGGTCCCAAGAAGCTGAGTCCTCCTGCTTTTTCCTTACCCACTCCATTTTGTACTTTCACCAGTGCGAAGTGCAACAGGACTGCACCCGAGCCCACTAATGCTCTGGAACGAGAAAGAGAAGTGTGCTCTGGGAAGGTGGCAGCTGGGAAAGCTGCGTGCATCTGCCCCAGATCTTTCCCACCCATGTGCTACGTGGCCTTTGGGATTCAGACACTGACACCAACAGTAGTGACTGCAGCTCCTAATTTTGCTTCTTTTTGATGAGCTGATTATGTTGATAGCCTCAGATACTGAGCATGGAGCAGATGTGTTTGTCATTTCTCTAAAAGCAGCACTAAGTGTCAGCAACTGGAGCTAAGCATCCCTGAAACCTGGCAATATGGGGGACATGGGCAATAGGGGAACTAACCCGTTACATAAAAAATAGGGTGGTTTATTTTTATTCAAACTTACAGATCACGAACTTTCAAGGATAAGAAAAGATAGGAAGGTCTGCAGTGCCTGTAACTGGGACTTTGATAGAGCTCTTCAGGTGTCACCACTGCTGGATCCTAAATGTGTGGGTGGGTAGAAAGTGCCATCGGTTTCTGTGGCTGGAGCTTGCCAGCTGCCTTCTGCCTAAAGCACATGATTTGTTGGAAACAGAGAGGAAGCAAACACTACTTTGCACCAGTGACACACCCATCCTCTGCTTTCCTGGCTGGGGACACATCCAGGAAAAGTTTGGCAGAGGCCCAGACACAGCGGGTGTGCTCCCTGCTCTGGATTTCCCAGCACCATCTGCTTCCCTGGCCTGACCCTGGCAGCTTGATGTCAGATGAATTTAAAAATTCACAAAAAGTTCACAGGAACTATAAGTTAAGTCCTGAAACTGTGACAACGGGGTGCTGGAGCACTGGAGCCGCGAAGAGTCCCCAAGAACAGAATGCTATAAATCCTTATGTCGTTGAAAACTAACTGTTCAAATGGATTTAAGCAGAAACTGCAACAGAGGTTTAATAACAGTAAGGTTAAACATTAGCTTAGCAACAGCTGATAGGATGTAAATATAACTTCAAATTACCTTAGATGATTATAATGTTAAAAGACACACTCCCAGGGGAATTTTCACGTGGAAATGATAGTATAATGAACTGGACCAAGATCAGCACATGCACACTAAAAATTTTGTTATACAAGCATGAGCAACCAATCTCCTGTTTCTGCATGATTCTTTTTTTTTGTTACCTTTTGGTAAAAAGGACTCTGCTTGTTTCCCAAGAAGTGTGCCAGCTGTGCTAGATGCCTGGCACCCTGTTCTGCAGATTTTTAATAACATCACATAATTCAATGTGCTAATTGGCTCTTGCACACTGGGTGACAGGGCCCTGCCTTAGGGATAACATTCTGAGGAGCATCACCCCTGTTAGAAAATATGCCTCCTCATGCAATAGAAATTACACTTCAGAGCATTCATCTCCTTTGGGGTAATAAACAAAAGAAACCTTGGGAGAGGAAAAAGAAATAAACCAAGCACACACCCTCTTGCCCCAGGGTGGGGATGTGAGTGTCAGCAACAATGTGATGACTTTATGATTAAACAGTGCATTTTTCAGAGCTAGTCCATTTCCAGGCCAAAAAAAAAAAAAAAGGTTTCTAGAGCTTTTTTTGTTTCAATCTCTAGAAACTGCGGAGGTGTAGCATAGATGTGTATAGCCCTGTTAGAGGTGTCAAAACTTTATGAGGTATTATTGTGTTCATCTTACGAGGACTCAGCAAAGATAATTTTCCAAAAGAGTAACACTGGAAGATGAAAGACTAGAAAAGCATGTCACGGAGAGCATGGTGACATGCTTGAGGGAGGATGTCGTTGCTTTGTCTGGTCAGGGACTGCCCTGTGCTGCTCATACCTGGCTTGGCACCAGACAAAATTGACCCACTGCATCCCAAGGCTGGACCAACCGGATAAGTTTATGGTGCCTCTACGGAAACATAAGGGCAGTGCATACTGAAAAAGGAGAGATAAGTCCAGCACAGGTACAGTACCCAAAGGGACAGTGACCAGTGGAAGAGCCCATGTTGGAGCAATTGAGTAGGACAAAAGGAGCAGGAAGAGCAAAGGGACCCCCATGCACCAACTCCCAGCTTCTGCACCACCCATGGTCTCACCAAAGGGTCTGGTGGTCGCAGCAGCACAGGCGTAGGGAAACAGGATGGGGGGAAGCGAGATATCTAAGCGTTGGTTTGTTACTTGGCAATAAATTCATTTGATTGAAAATTCTCATCTAAACCCAGGTATTTCTGGCCCATGACATGGTGTCTGACTATATATCAGGTGACTGAGGACCTTCATGCTGCAGTGTTCCAGAGGAGAGTGGAGGAGAGCAGAGGAGAAGTCCCCTAGGGAATCAGAGAATGTTTTGGATTTGAAAGGATATTACAGATTATCTTGTTCCAACCCCATCGCCACGGGCAGAGACACTTTCCACTAGACCAGGTTGCTCAAAGTTCCACCCAACCTGGCCTTGAACTCTTCCAGGGATGGAACATGCACAACTGCTCTGGGTAACCTGTTCCTCAAGGGTGCCTCACCACCCTGGTAGTGAAGAATTTCTTCCTAATATCTAAACTAACCCCACCTTTTTTCAGTTTAATGCCATTACCCTTTGTTTTATCACTACATGCCACCTCCAGTAAAACAGTCCACCTCCAGCTCTCGTGTAGCCACGTTAGGTACCCGAAGACGCTATAAGGTCACCCTGGCTCGTGAACTGCCACAGACAAAACCAGAGGGGAGGGAAATGAAGGGTGAACAAGGGAGGTGAAGAGGATAAGACTAAGAAAGCTAAAAGGGAAGACTCATCCTTGAGCAATGTCCATTGCTACCACAGCTCGGGCCAGAGGGCTGGGCTCACAGCCACGCTCCAACTTCTTCTACTGAGATTTCATAGCAAATCAGGGTGCACCAGGGTCTGCAAGGAGAACATGACAAATACAGAGAGGAAGAAAATTTGCAAGCAAGTAATTGTACATATTAACATTCCAGAATAATGTTTCAGACCTGCTTGAGCCCTTTTCCCTTTGGCTACAGTTGGTGCTGCTCCTTCTTCAGGAATTCACTCTCTCCCAGGCCACCTATGACAAGCACCTGATGCACTTTCTGCTCTCAGCCAAAAACTTGGTGCTTTCCCCACTGAGCTTCTGCCAAGCATTTTTAGCTCCCAAGAGCTGGGAATTGCCAACTACTGTGGTGCTGTCCGTGCTCCTTCCCCTGCATTCGTGTGCTGGTGACTGGGCTTGGACAACCAGTGCTATTCTGGCTACTGTTTGCTTTCCAAGAGGCAGAGATCCTAGCACCACAATAAATATATCCCCCCCCACCAGGATCTCCTGAGATCTTGGGAATTTTTCTGAGGATTTAGGGGTGAGAATGAAGATGACTGTGCAGCTTTTTATCAGACTACTCTTTGTTTGCTGTGATGAAAAGGCAGAGGGAGGGAAGGTGCAGGGACAAGTTTCGGTGAAGTCATTTGAGGCATCCCTCAGCAATGGTGGGATACAACCCCAGTGAGTCCAGTTAATCTCTGTGAGTTTGGAGCCAGCACTTTCCTTCTGCCCCGGGGTATCAGGCTGGTTTTGCTTGCTGTGCTGCATATTTCCCCCTCTCATTTGTTTCTCTCCTCCTCTAACCCATCCCAAACAATATGAGGTTTTGTCTGTGCTCGGCAGCCAGCAGCAGTTTCTCAAGCCCCTTAGCCCTTATTTTGTGTGCGTGCCCTGGACTTAACCAGAACATTCCTGCCAGAGGTTAAGCCCAGGCATGGATAATCCAAGAAATGTTTTTGCCTCCAGATCCAAGTGACCATGATGATAACAGGCTCATAGATACCATCTGCAGCTCCACACTGGCCCTTCTCCTGCCCTTTATCTCTCTCCCAGGCAGGCTGGCCTGAGAGACAGGACAGAGATCCCAGCTGCAAGCCAAGAGGATTAGGGCAGTGAAATGCCTGTGTTCCTGGCTTGGCTGTGCTGAAACATTTATCTCCTGTGTTGTAATAAGGTGGCTTTCTAGGGCACTGTGGGCATGGATGCTGTGCCACGCTGCCGTCACTGTCCTTGCAATGCTGTCATCTTGAGCTGGCAAAGCCTCCCACCCACATGAGACCAAAGCCAGGAGCAGCTGCGGAGTGAACCCCTGCTAAACCAGAGGGCTGTGGGGAGAGCAGTGACTATGGCAGGAAAGCAGGACTGGAGACAGCAGGACTGGACCTGGAAACAGGATCGTTGGACTGAAGGACTAAAGAGTGCGCCCACAGCACAGCAGCGCTCTTGGGAGAAAACCAGGGAAATTAGTGCTTGGGCAAGGATATCCCTCAGGAAACAGGAGCCAAGCACTGGCTTTGGCAAGGGTGAGAGGGGAGGAGAATTGATCTTTTTCTTTGCCTCTGAAAACTGCCCTTTTTTCCCTTTCTTTTCTCAGACAGGGAGACCTTTGCTGTGGCACTTGACCCACGGTGAGAGGGCTTGTCCTCCCTCCTCATGTGCTTAGTTTCTTTCCTGATTAAAAGCGATTAGGTAGCCCTAAAGCCTGCAGAAATGCGACTGAGGGGAACGGAGACAAAGAGTCCCTTCAAGACATCTTAAATCCCCAGAGCAGTATTTAGAGAGCCCTGAGGAGAGAACTGGAGCAGAAAGACCCTGCCAGGACCTCCCCGTCCTTCTCCCTCCTGCTGCACCCATCGTTGCCAGCATCTCCTCCACCATGTCGTTCTCTGAAGCGGAGGTGCAAAGTGCCCGCGGCGCCTGGGAGAAGATGTATGTGGATGCTGAGGACAACGGGACAACTGTGCTGGTCAGGTAGGGAAAGAGCCCGTCCAATTGTTACGCCAGCAGGTTGAAGGAGGAACGGCAAGAAGGATGGCGCTAAGGCCTAGGATGTTCTTCATGCAGCCCTTGCTGGGAATGTTTTGCTCTGCTGTGGTTTATCCCATCTCAGGGATAAAAGGGAAGAGAAGCAATCCACACAAGGAAAAACAAAAGGAAAGAAGGAAGGGGATGGGAAACAAAAAAGAGACAAGAACAATTTCTTTACCCATTTAAGGTAAAGAAAAGAAAGTGTGGTATGAAAGAAAATGGGAACAAAACATGGGCCTTATTTCCCTCTTCCTCTTTACCCCTAAACTCCTTTAATGACTTCTGTTAACTTCTTAGTATTTCACTTTTCATTCTCCTTCAGCTTTTCCAGTCCATCTGTTCCATTTTATTGCACCATTCTGTCACATGAAAGTTGGGAGTTTAGATTTTGGTCTGTTGGTATCCCCGGGAGAGTTGAGACCCTGGTGCCCGACAGTCAGTCAGCATCTTGTAATGAAACCCTTCACCAACAGATTCACAAGGTCGGAGGGTACCTCAACCTCCCTTGTCAGGGGGAACTCAACAGAGCCAAGACCCCTCAGCAGGTCCTGCCAAGGTGTTATCCACTGCTGGCGACTGCAAGGGCTCGCTTTAACAGTTTATAGAATAACACTTTTTACTAATACAATTTGTGACAGATTAATAAGGTTCGAAGGTGGTTGATGATAGTGCATACTGCAAAAATATGTCATATGTCATACATATATTAAACAAGCACAAGCTCTCATATGAAGCAATCTAATTAATATGCCATGGGGTAAGCATAAGCAAAAGCTCTAGTCCTAAAAGCAGCACTTAATGCACACAGAGTATGTTTCTCATCCAAGGCGTCCCTCTGGAGTGGGAGAAGACGGACTCAGCCTGTTAACTGATCCCAGCAGTTTTGGTGGAGGTCTTCTCCCACTTTCCCCCTATGCCCAACTTACTTTTGTACTGCTTTTTATGTTTGGATGGAGTTTGAGTGGTTCTAATCATAAATAATTTTTATTTTTGATTGATGTATTTAATGGGGGGGGACGGGTGGTCATGGTTTGGCACCTGAGGAGGAGTTTCGACATGGCTGTTGGCTTCAGCAGCAGAACATCTTGATTCTCCCTTATCAGACAGGTACTGTATGGTCTCAGTACCACAATGTTCTGCCTTTCTGCTGGGATTGGAATGGCAGGGGGCCACGTAGTCTCCACTTCGTTCCACACCCCGTTCTGTTTCTCTGAGCAGTGTACTGGGGAGCATGTCAACCTCAGTACATCCAGGGATCTGCAGCTGCCTTTTTCCTTAAAATTGTGAATACCCTCTAGGTTTAACTCCATTTATCACCCCATACTTTCTTATGGGCTTTCCTCTGTTTTCATCCTCTTTCCCTCTCTTCTCTTCTGTTCACCTTTCACATATCCCTCACTCATCTGGGACTTGTATCACCTCCATAACCGCTGATCAGTGCAAATATTATTTTTGGTTATCAGACCTCTACCCCTCCCTTTGCCTTTCTTCTATATCACATCTTATGCCTGGATTACCCTCAAAAAACTGTTACAGACTGCTCTTTCCTTCTGCAGCCTACACGACCTGAAGGCCAGTTAGGGTCAGCAGTGCAGCCATAAAAGGCTAGTAGCATCCAGTAGCTTGGCTCTCTGGGGTAATTTAATTTAGAAGGTTTTGCTTTAGAGTCCTACAGCCCCAGACCTGCCTAATGAGAAGTCGCTATTGATACTTCAGGGGGATAATTGGTTTTCCCAATGGAGTAAACTGCTTTTTTAAGAGCTTGATGAAGATGGCTGTAATTGATTAAAGACAATTCTAAACATATTGAATTGTGTTACTTTTGAATAAACGAAATGAGCAGTAGTCAAACCATAGTCAAACAGCAATCCATCACAGGCAGGAAGAAGGCTTTGGGATGGACTCTAGGAAGGGGTTCATTAATGAAACCAATAGTAGCTTTTCTCCATGAAAACACCCATCAGAATCACAGTGGTCATATTTGCTGTCCAGAACATCTTTGGGAATATTATGCTGTCACACTTAACTCATGTGAACGTGCTCCCACTTCTCTGTGTAAGTAACTTAACACGGAGTTAACACTGAAGAAAAGGTGAAGGAGGGGACAGGCTGCCATGGGCATGGGGCGCTGTGGACAGATGCAAAATGCGAAGCAGAAACAAGAAATGCAGGGGACAGAGGTGTATGTTCTAATAAAGAGAAGGAAAAAGGGCAATAAATGCATAAGATAAGGCCTGGAACATTTAGCTATATCTGCATTGATGCCTGGGCTCACAAGTTAGGATGTCTCTCATTTCTCAACAGGATGTTTACTGAGCACCCAGACACCAAGTCCTACTTCACACATTTCAAAGGCATGGACTCTGCCGAAGAGATGAAACAGTCAGACCAAGTCAGGGGCCACGGCAAGAAGGTTTTCACTGTAATCAACGACATGGTGCAACACTTGGACAACTCTGAGGCTTTTCTTGGGATAGTGAACCCACTCGGCAAGAAACATGCCACCCAGCTGAAGATTGACCCCAAAAACTTTAGGGTGAGCCAGTAGCCCTCTTCCCAAGGGGAGTAATTGTGAGGGGAGGATGTTTTCCCCTTTGAGGAGCAGAACTGAGAAAAACAGGCATTTCAAAGTATACCACCTACCTAGTGACCATAAGGACAATGAGCCTTCATTGCTACAGAGGGCTAGAGCAGGAAAGATCAGAAAGAAACTTAGCCCCTTGAGCCATAAGTGTCCAACATGCGGCTTCTCGTGGCCTCTGAACATTTGGGATGGTCCACTGATAGGAGAAAGATTGCAATGGATGGCCCAGGTGAATCAGTCCTGTACAGCCATCTTTAAGTGATAGGTGCAGTCAGCAATACCTAGATACATAGGACAGTTAAAAAACCCAGCAGCAGTGACTGCATTTTCTTGTGAATTGTATAATGCACCATATTTTCCATGCCCTGTTACAAGCTCTGCATGCAGTATGCTGCAAATAGCTCTTGGACCCCTTTCTGCCTTCCAAGAATCCCAACTAAAGATACATGTTTTGTTCTTATGCCTCTAACGTGGAGGAAAGTTCACACTGGTTGTTTCTTCCCTTGTCCTTGTTTAGATTATCTGTGACATTATCTTACAACTGATGGAGGAGAAATTTGGTGGAGACTGCAAAGCTTCCTTTGAGAAGGTGACCAATGAAATCTGCACTCACCTGAATAACGTCTACAAAGAGGAGGGTTGGTGAGGATGTGCACCCTGTGCTCTTCAAACATCTTGACAGCCCTGATTTGCTGCTTTTGGGCTCCCAGTCCCAGCTGGAAAAATGAAAACGTAAAAATAATAATAATAAAAAAAAAAGGCAAGAAAAAAGGCTTATACAACGTAGATATCCATGTCAATAATTTCCTTAGCAAAATGAGTTTCTACAGCTAAACAAAACCCACAGATACATCAAAGTCAACCAACAAATCCTGATGTGCTTTGCAGTTTCAGTGCTCCAGATGGGTTCCTCTGGCCACTGTCCTTTAAGATTACATTTTAAGATGATGACTTTAAGCTTGCTATTCCTAAAAGAAAGACTTGCTCCTTCCAGCAGCACCAGCAGCTCTTTAACTCATCTACCACCTTTCCATCCTCATGAATGACAAGGAGGCCATTTTGAAGCATCTCCAGAAACTTAGTAGAGGTCATTATTTAAGTGTTGTTTTGTGTTTGAAGTTTAACAAAGGGGAAGTGGTGTATGGGAAAAACTAACATCTGGGAAAGACATGGGAAAAGTCTCTCCTGGCGTGAGCCAGCAGAGTTTTCCAATCTTGGTTTCTCAGAGCAGTTTTCAGCACCAGGGATTACAACACTGAATGTGGTCACCACTGAGTCTCTCTGGGCAGGCATAAACATCTCCAGGGCGTGGACTTCATGGTGTTACTCCCTGCAAATTACTCTGGGTGTGTTCCCCGGTGAGGGCAACAGCACCGAGCTCCCTGGCTCCTGTGCTACTCAGAGCGCCCAGCTGAGGGAGGCTGCTGCCTCCCCAACTGGGTGGCGTGGTGGGCTCAGCCCAGCATGGGACTCATCCTGTCCAGTCACACAGCCTCAGCCTCCCTTCAGGGGTAACTGAGTCCTGAACTATTTAATTGCTTTTCTTCATATTCCTTAGACGTGGTGAATAATCAGCTAATAACTGCAAATAACCACATGCTGGTTTGCTTCAGTGTAACACAATAAACACAGAGAAAGCAGAGGCGTCCTCTCATTTGTAGCACAGAGAAGGTGATGTGCAGCACTGGGACCTGGTTACAGTGCACAGTTACTGGTGGTACTGGGGGTTTTACCAAAACCAGCTCAAATTCTCACCTGGGCATCCATCACATTCACAGCAGTCAGGCTTCTCAGGTGATGGGAAGTTTTCACTTGACCATGAAGCAACAGTTTTGTAAACAGCTAAAAATGCAAAGTTCTCCTTCGCTCAATGTGTAGTTTTCCTCACCCAACCCATTTGTTTGGCAAAAGATGCTAAATCTCAAAGTCCAGAAGGTGAACTCTTGACGGAGAGGGAGGATGGGGCAGGCTGCTTTATTTGCTTTGCTATTCTATTTGACTGAGGGAGAAGGGGAAGCATATTGCACAGCATTGTCAGGGATTGTAAAAAAAGAACAAGACGTGTAAAAATTATTTATAGACTCAAATCTCTGTGAGGGAGTACAAGTAGTTAAAGCTCTGAAAAGCTCAAAATAATTTCCCCTTTTTATTGACTTGCCTTAATGCATGTTAAGAGCACTATTTACCGCGAGGGTGGTTGGCTGCAATGACCTGCTCTTCATTGCCACAGGCACCCTGGGCTGACAGGGGCCTGGAAACACTGGCTGATGATTTATGGCTCTTGTGTTTCCTGCTCCTGTGATGCAGAGAGGTGTTGCAAAAGCAAAGCATGTGAAACAAACCTAATTCAGGCTGCAGTAAAGAGTGGGTTATTTTTTAAACCCGTAAAGAAAAGGGAGATACATTACATTTTAAAAGTTTGCGCAACGTGCATGGTTTAGGAGTACATGGCCTCCCTTTTTTTTTACCTCAGATTTCAAAGGATGGCGGAAGCTTTTCCAAAAGAGCATAGACTAGACAACATCTTGAGACGGAGAATAACTGAGCTGAGTTTCATTTTCCAGTAGCCTCACTGTTCAATCCTGTCCAGCTTTCCTTGTACCTCACTGTGCCTCTGCAAAACAGCAAGATTCACGTACTTGGGAGGCAAACCAAACATACTCCTTACTTACTGAACCGGTAACTATGTGGTGCTGCACATACTGTGTGCATTCTTACAGAAAACTCTGATTCCGTGAAGAGAAACAGGAGGGAAACCTCACGCCTAAGGGCAGTACGAAGAGGTTTCCCATGGAGCACCACTGGTGAGTGGGACCAAAGTCCTCACACCAAGCTGCATCGGTTTCTTATAACCTGTGGGACATCAGAAAGGTGTGGCTGTTTTGCCAGTCTGTTTTTCCCCGGGAATGAGGAATGGATTGCAGCAACACAGACACCAACTTTAAAGAATAAGTGTTTAAGTTTACTCTAGTGCAAAGCAGTACAGAATTACAAAAGAAACAGTGGCTTATGAAAGGATACACTTAGCAATGCATCTAATCTTTAGTACAAAAGCGTCCATGGCAATTAGGGGAGAGAGATACATCACCAGTTACTCTATAACACTTTACCATCATCCAGAACCACTTCAGCTGGGGAGGCCCTGATCAGGTCCAGGGACTGAAGAACCTCTTCCCAGTAACTGGGAAATCCCACGCAGTGCGTCCACTGGTAGGGTGAAGCCTCCATCTTTGCCATGAGAGGGTCCAGAGGGTCCAGTTTAAAAATAGTATTAAACAAACCAGCTTACATCACTTACATCTGCCTTTCTTCTCTTCTTGGTTTTCCTGTGAAGCCTTGCCAGGGCTCAGGGCAAAATCAGGGAGTCAGTTCAGACTAACTACTGTCAGATACCCCCATGGCCTTGACTAGTCTCTAAATACAGAACTATGGCTACATTTATATCTCAAATATGAACCAGCTGCGACCATGTGAGGCCTACTGCCCTCACGGCCTTGGCTGAAAAGAAAGGCACAGTTATAACACGTACAAGCCTTACTATTATATATTATATGTAATTACTAATACTATGCTGTGCTAACAAGCATAAACATGTACTTTTAAAGCATTACTAAGGATTATACAGCATCTTGGTTAATAAGCAGATATATGGCTAAATACAATACTAGGCTGAATATAATATTAGGTTGGAAAATTCATCTATAGGTCAACATTGTCTCAGGGCCTTTTCTTCAGGCCCCAGCATTACAAACACCCAGTGATGGCTGGAAGGCAGTGAGGATACAGCCTGGACAGGAACATGCTGGGAGCAGCAATGTTTCTACCCCATGCTTGGTACCAGGGTCGTCGCTGCTGTGAGAACTGGAGAGGGCCATAGGAGCGCTGTTAGACCTTCAGTTTGCCTTCCTGGCTAAGTAAAAGGTCCCACAAGGCTTGTGATGGCACAACGTGTGACAAGGAAGGATTGCCGCCTACAAAAGGTCATATGGAGATATGGGAAGTGAATTGTGATGTCTGAATAGGCACTAGCAGCCAATGGTCCCTGGAAAAACAGAACAGCCACTGAATTCCAATGTCTGTACACCCAGTGTGGCACAATGTCTCATAAAAGCCGAAGGGTGACTCATGCTGCAAACCAAATCAAAAAAAGCCCCCAGACTTACTCTGGCCTTCTCAGTTTTCAATATTGCAAAATATATATATTTTTTTTCTTTTGTTACAACATCTGGGTTTAGGAAAAGGGATGAGAAAGCAGATACCTTCTTTTCTTTACCTTTGCTAAAACTAATATTGAGATAAATAGACATTTGTAATTAGAATAGTGCTGAGTCTCAGTTAACCTTATGGGCCATACCAGAGCACTTCTGTCTTATGCAGTGAGGTGGGTTTGAGCCAGTTCAAGGCACAATGATACTAGTCAGATTGCACATGAGCAGCATCAAACAAGCCTAAGACACACCGGAATGACTTTTTCCTGATGTGAGCCAACAGCATCCCAGATTGAATCATTTGCTTACTCAGTGGACAAGAGAAATGTCAGTCCTGCTGTACTGTCAGAATATCCTGTGTGCCTGCCTTGGAGAGCGCAGGATTCTGCTTCTGAAGTTCTCGGAAGTGCTTGCTCAGGAGGATGCACTGTGGTGTGTCTCCTGCTGGCAGCAACACTGTGCTTCACCTCCCCTCTGCACAGCCACAGAAGTGGACAAATTAGGGACCTTCTGCTGGTGATGGTGGTGCTGCTGCTGATCTCCATCCAGCCTCCACAGGCTGTCCAGCAAGGACACCTGGCAGCCACTGACCACGGCCACCAAGCAGAGCAGGCTGATCCCAACACGATGCTTAAACATGCCATTAACACAGACCATCAGCAGAGATCTGCATGGGCTTACAAGCAGAAATAAGATTTCAGGACAGGGAACAACACTGGAGCTGACATCTGCACTACAGTCCCACCCTCCATCAGGGCGGTGGCTGCCCCAGCCTGGTGGCAGCTCTTTACTCCCATTGTTCTGCTGTGCATACGAGCTTAGGGCGATGGCAGCAATTTGAAAAGTGACAGCAGTTCCATGCAAAGTCCCCCCCCACTTACCACCTTCCAGTGATGGAGACAGAGAGCCCTGAGCCGGCCTGATTGTGCCTGACAGCCAGTGCTGTAAACTTGCCTTCTTGGCAGCCTCTCTGAGCCAGCACCTGGAACGATTTCTAACCTTTGTGCTCTCAACTGAGCATCACCATCAACACTTTACTTCATTTCAGCCTGGGAAAGGGCTGTACAGCGACAGCACCTCCTGCTGTCTCTCATGCCCTTTTTGACCTTGCCCGTGTCCAGCCCTGCTTTGTTGGTAGCTAATCCTGCCTCCCCCATGGTGCACCTCTAGGACTCTGCTTGCCTGCAGTGCCCTGGCAGCACCACTGAGCCTGGGAAGGGGATTTGGGACTGCGGTTTCCCCAGCAACAAGAGGTGAAAAGCCAGAGCCAGGAGAGAGAAGTCATGAGAGAATTTTCTGTTTGCCTGCTGACTCCATTATATGCCAACAGAGGGGAAAGCAGGGATAGAGACAGGGCTAGAAACAAGCATTTCTTCTCCTTTCCTTGTATTTCCAGCTGCTGATTAAACTCCTGCCCAGCAGTCTGCTGCTTCCCAGTTTTTCATGCTGCAGTGAAAGCTGGATTTCAGGTCTTACTGAAAAGAAGAATTAAAGAATTACATAAATAGTAACAGTGCAAGAATTTATTAAGAATCAGGTGGAAAAAAATGATAAAAGTAAAAAGTCAGAAATCCTGCCCAACCCTCTCACCTCCCCGAAAAAATAAGCAATAAAAAACCCATCATGCAGGACTGAAGAATGCATTAAACATGTTTTATAAGCCACTGCATCAGGAGAAACTGAACTTACTGTTTGTTCAACAAAGCACAACTATACTGAGGAAGGTGGCAGGTGAAATATGGGATGGGGAACGGTAACCGGGAAGGGGTTACCAGGTGCTGCAGGCCCTCACACTGCACACTGACATCACCTCTGGTGCATTTATACTTAATTTAATGATGACTGCAATCTCAAACTCTTGAATCTGTAACAGTCCCGGCGGGGACAGCACACGTCTCACTGAATCGTTTTCTGCACCACAGGAGCTTTTTTTTGAAATAGTGTTCCTACAGCTAAAACCACCCGTTCAGATGTACTCACCCATGTCCTCAGCAATCCTGCACCGGCCCCAGGGGTCTCAAGACAAGTTGCTACCATTCCGTCTGTTAGCTAAACCCCTGCTCCAAGGCTATTTAACATTTGCACAATCATCCATTTGCATCAGCTTAGGGAGCTGGTTCACCTATTTCCTCCCACTGCCCCTGGGACAGGATGGATGGTGCAACACAGGCTGGCCAGTCAGATGAGTTCCAGGGCAGGGTTTGCATTGGAGCAACAGGACGGTACCTCCCAGCTTCAATACCTGATGGAAGGCAAGGGGACAGAGAGGAACAGACTCCTCTGCCAGGTTCATTGGCAAGTCCGACGGTGGGTAATGGGATAGGGCGGCACTAGGCCTCCTTTTTGCTTGAAAATCTCACTGTTCTACTGTGTGGTTTCTCCTGCTCCAATGGGAAAAGCAGCTCACGTATGTCATCCAGCACTGGACCAGGCTGCGGATGGAAGTTGCTGAGTTGCCATCCCTGGAGGTATTTAAGAGGTGTGTAGATGTGGCACTTAAGGACATGGTTTAGTGGTGGACTGGGCAGCGTTGAGTTTGCAGTGGGACTTAGGCCTTCTTCAAGGTAATCAATTCTATGATACTATGTTCAGGAGGGGATCTCGTTTCTGGTAATGTGCCATCCTCTAGCTGCTAACCATCTTTAACCTTCTGGTTTATGCTCCCCTGACTAACCCAGAGTGATTCTGAGATACAGGAATAATGCTTGCAGGTTCACTGCATTTCCAACACTTTAAATCAGAGAAATAATCTACTCATTTTGCTCAGCTTGCACTCTTGCAGTCTGGTAAAAGCAGCTGTGGAGCTACAACTGCATCAGAAAAACTTTTAAGACCTCAAGAGCTGATGCTTAGCTGCAGCATCTCTAGGTTCCCCGAGGAGCTCCACTTCATACTCTCTTTGACCATGAAGACTAACATCAGTCAATACCACTCTTCAGTTGTCCAGCAGGAAATTCAGAGGTGATGAATATCTCAGTTTTGCATTCCTGGAAATTAAGATAGTTGGGTTCTGATGAGAGGGTGGAAGATCCATACTTAGGCACAACTAAGAAAACAGTTTCCCTTTCTGACAGATGTTCCAGACCTCTTGCATACTAAGTGTGTTTAATCAGTCGCTTTCAGTTTTCTTCCTAACTGCACTTCATTCCCGTACGTCCACACACAATTCAGATTCTTTTATCATGAAATCAGAGGTAAGCCTCACCTTCCTGCTGCTTAACACTGATGTGGTACTTGGATACTATGAAGCTCATCACCCTATGAAAACCTCTAAATAAGGGAAGGCCCAAACCCAATCACCCTTTCGTAATTAAATTTAAAAGCCATTTGTAAAATTAATGCTGCATTATCCAGAATCTGCTAGTAAGGAGTCTAAGCAGTGTTATGTCACAGTCTGCAAATTTCACCACCAGTCCCCCCTCTTACAAGACAAAATTTCTAGTTTCTGGCTGCAGGGGGAGACAGGTCCTCAGTATTTCTGGAATATTGTTATTCCAGACAGGAATTCCAGAGGAATCACCGGCACTTGTGCTATGCAAGAGGTATCTAGAAATGACTGTTCAACTTCTATCACACCACTAGAATTCCACAGCAACTGTGTGACAATAGATGTTATCAACCACTTACACAGTCCGGCCAGTACCAGAGGGACAAATACTGGTAACTTTCATCAATCAAGCACTTGGGCCACTCAGGAAGTCATAAAACATTCCCAGGAAGAAAACTCATGCTCAGAATTCAAATGGGTAAATAATGAAAAAAAGAAGTGTTAAACAGTTAGTCATCATTATTACAGGAGCTTAAAATGGCATCAATTCGAAGTGGAATGTGCAATGAGGGATCCAAGTCCTTGCAGAGGTATAAAGGTCCTGTTCTAGCTTTCACTGCCAGCCAAAATACTGCTGAATTATCTTCTGCGTTAGAATTATCACCCAAGTGTTCTGACCACACTGAAGATGCTACAGAAAAGACACTGAGGGAAAATGCACACAGTGAACGGTATTACACATTGATGATTAGCAGGTCTACAGAGACACTGCACAACCCACTGAAAATGCCAATAAATCATCACAAACACTGCTCTTTGAGCATCAGTGTTAGGTAACTCAGTGGCATGAATTCAAGAGCGAAAATTTACCAATGTCTAAATTCTTCTGTGTGGGAACAGAGCACATCTGAAGAGTTTAAAATACCCCAAAGCACTTTCAATTCAACAGAACGGACAGCAACCCCTTTGTTTTGTTGGTGACATGGACTGGGATTGAGTGCACCCTCATCAAGTTGGCTGATGACACTGAGCTGTGTGGTGCAGTCAACATGCTGGAGGGAAGGGATGTCATACAGAGGGACCTTAACAGGCTTGAGAGGTGGGTCCGTGTGAACCTCAAGAAGTTCAGTAAGGCCAAGCTCAAGGTGCTGCACCTGGGTCAGGGCAATGCCAAGCACAAATCCAGGCTGGGGGACGAACAGATGGAGAGCAAGCCTGCAGAGAAGGACTTGGGGATACTGGTGGATGACAGGCTGGACACGGCCCAGCCATGTGAGCTCACAGCCCGGAAAGCCAAGGGTACCCTGGGCTGCACCAAAAGCAGCCTGGGCAGCAGGTTGAGGCAGGGGGTTCTGCCCCAAGGCTCTGCTCTGGTGAGACCCCACCTGCAGTGCTGCATCCAGCTCTGGGGTCCCCAGCACAGGAAGGACATGGAGCTGTTGGAGCAAGTCCAGAGGAGGGTCACCAAGTTGATCAGAGGGATGAAGCAGCCCTCCTACAAGGAAAAAAGGCTGAAAGAAAAGGGATTTGTTCAGCCTGGAGAACAGAAAGCTTCAGGGAGACCTTATAGCAGCCTTCCAGTACCCAGAGGGGATTTACAGTAGAGCTGGAGAGAGACTGTTAACAAAGTCATGTAGTGACAAGACAAGGAGGAATGGCTTTTAACTGAAAGATGGTAGGTTTAGATTAGATAAAAGGAAGAAATTCTTTACTGTGAGGGTGGTGAGGCACTGGAACAGGTTGCCCAGAGAAGTTGTGGATGTCCCATTCCTAGAAGTGTTTATGGCCAGGTTGAACGGGGCCTTGAGCAACCTGGTCTAGTGGAAGGTGTCCCTGCCCATAGCACGGGGGTTGGAACTAGATGATCTTCAAGGTCCCTTCCAACCCAAGCCGTTCTGTGATTCTATGATTCTCTTAAGAAAGAATAAATCTGTATATCAAAATTCATGTAAAAAAGAATTACTGCAAATCTCAGAAGTAGAGCAAAAAGGCAATAAAGAAAAATCCCTCCTTGGAGGTTTTTCATTACTGTTGTATTTTACCTCTTCTAGGCTTTCTTCCAAATTCCTATCAGATATTTCTGGCTTCTCCTTTTTTCCTGCTGTCTGCTTACATTACAGTTACTAATGTTCCTGCATCTGAGGTGAAGGCAGAGTTACTTCCAAGTCAGCTACTGTTGTTTTGTAGTCATCCCATAGTGAAGCTGCTAAGTGATGCTTTGTTTACTTCTTTTGCATCTGTGCTCTCATACGTTGGCTGCACATATGTTTTCCTTGCTGTGTGGTAGCCCATCTAGTCTTGAGAGAATGAGGCTGAAAGTATTCATCTTGGTTTAATAATTAATAGTAATTATAACAAGTTATTATTTTTTTAATTATAGAAGCTGATACTCTTATGTTGCACTCACGGTTCCTGTGCCTTGCAAAGGTCAAAGAACAGAAACTCAGCGTTGCACGCTGGGACCGTGATCCTGGCAACTGATCCAAGTGTTTAGAAGCCTGCACAGTGCTCTCAGAAGCTGTTGGCTTGCACTGCATTGAGAAAGACATAAGAACTAAAAGTGTTCTTTTAAACCACAAAATGTGCACGTAAGTGGGGTGCAGTTAAGTCTGTTATGAAAAGTAGTCTTTTTTGGATAAATGGAATTTTACAATTAAATTTAAGATTCATGCACAGACAGGGTTGTATTGTTGAAGCAGTCTTTAAAGTTGGGAGTTTTTTTCACCCCTTCTGATTTTTGATGGGAAAAGCTTTGTAATTGCTTTGCTTCTTCACAACTCTGCATGTGTCAGATCTGAATGTGATTTAACTGAACAGACAACTTTCATTTTACAGCCTATACTGGAAGGAGCAATATTGTACAAAAGCAGAACAGAGATGGGTTAGCAAGAACAATAATGTTTTCCAAACTAGTTTTGCTTATGCATGTAGTAATGTTTGCCAGGTGTTAGATAACTGTCACCAGTGAAAATGTGCAGATACAAGTGGGCATGGAAAAGTTACTGGGTTTTCTGTTACTTAGGATTGCATGTTCACCTACATGAAAAGTTATCTCCTTGCTGCTTGTGCTATATTTCTTGAGAACAGTAGTTATTTTCAGTGCATTTTAGCCGTGGTTTCGAACCAGAAGTTTTGTATATGGAACTTTCAAAATGCACAAGTGAAAATATCACATATTTAAACTTTGAAAGCTACTAACCTTGTTTCCTTGTTTTGTTTTTTAAAGTCTAATGAAAGCTACAGACCAGGAATAATTACTTTGATGATCTTTAACTTACTGTGCTTAGGCGTGACTGCCATGAAATGTGTATGTTTTGCAAGTAACTGAACACAGCTGAACACCTTTTAAGTATTGTGGGAATAGGAAAATTTCAATGAATGTCCTCTGTAAATTTCATTCAAGAAAATTCTGAACAGTTGAGCTATTCACGAGCATGTTAGTGTGAACCTCACTGCTAGACCATGGGGTTTTTTGAACATTTTCCCCATACCCTTGCATTTTCTCTCCACCAGTGAAACTGTGGTTTTGAGGCACAGAGGGCTTCATTCAGCTACTGTTCTCAGGTGAGCAGGGTGTTGTTTCTCAGGGACAGGAGAATAAGTTTCCTCTGGTCATATTTTGTACTGTCAGGATGGAGCCTTCTCAGCCCTGCTTCATTTCTACCAGCTCCTGCTCCATATGTTTAAGGTGTATTCTATGCCTATTGATATGTGAAGTGCTGCTATAGCATATGCATTCTGTCTGTTAGGTGGGATTTGTTAATGCTGGATGCATGACCAGCATTGCCTTGCACTCTCATGACAGGGTACCAATGCCACACTGTCCATGACTCTATTTCATCATATTTTTACTGCCTGAGGTAGCAATATAGAACCCACCAGGAGTCTGAGCTGCCATTTCTAATGAGTTTAGCTTTTTGTTTAATAATTAGTGAAGATAATTGTCTTCATTCTTATTGTAGCTGTTTATTATATTTTAACAAATATTTCACTAGGTGCCGGTCAGCGTCAGTACATAAAAATATACAGAACATCTTTAAGATCCTTAACAGCTATGACTTTAGCACCTGGAAAACCAGCACTGATCATGACAAAAATTCTAGTGCAGGAGTATCAGTGTGTTGCACAGATGGAAAGAGATATATCCTATTCAGCTTCCTCAGTGCTTCAGCACATGGTCAATACTAGACCTGGAGCAAGGTCCAGTTTGTTGCCATGCAGCATTGTCATCATGTTTGTTATGATCCCTAGATTGTTTAGTACTGATTTAAAAAAAAAAAAGTACAGTCATTGTCTTGAAAAAGTAGAACAGGAAAAGAATATTGTGCTTCGTTGTAGCATTAATAGATCAGTGACAATAAAATTCTGTAGAAGCAGAGAGTAATAAAAGAACAAGCCTAATGGCCCTTAAAAATCATTATTTCTGATGAGGCAGTTCTATCACTTCCTGCTCCAGTGACTGACAACATCTTTATCCAATATTCATAGCCACGTTCTTTTCTGGAAACCAATCTGTCCTTTTTCGTATGTCCGTGTATTTCCTTGTCTTCCTCAGAAAATGCATTTGCACTGAGAGAAAAGAAGCTGCTGATATTGGATGTTTCCGCATTTCTGCTTACCCTATCGACAGGACTATATTTTTGGGGAGGAGGCGGGGTTAAGCATCTTATTTTAAAGAATATTAGATAGATAGTATCATATGAAGCGGGACACTTTTTCCTCCCTCTGTATATCCATGCGCACCGTCAAAACTCAGATTTCATCTTTTGCCTGTTTTTAGGTGTAAATAACATGGTCTAACCCTCCAGCTTTTGCCAAGAAATAAATAATAATTTTGATGTCAGATCAGATGCCAGGTTTACAAAGGCAGCCTGCAGTCATGGGTTGACTGGTGAAACAAGAATTCCTTGGTTTAGGTTCTTGAGGGAGTATTGCTTGCAAGTGACCATTTTCACAGTGAAATTAATGCTACAACCCGCTCAAAAGAAAAAAAAAAGGAAAAGCTACTCAAAAGAGGAACATAGGTGTCTTTATCCATAGTACTGTGATTATACAGTATGTTATTTCAGTGTAAATCCGACAGTCTGTCATGCTTGTATTTTTGGAATCTTTGATGACCAAATGATTTGAATTTTAAAGTGTGGTTGTGGTTTAAGTTTCTCACAAAAGCACATGTGGAGTCCATGTGCAACCCTTCTAAATTTTGATATTAAAACATATCAGTTAAAGCTGGGGCACATGTGGGGTGAAGAATATGCACTTAAATTAAGGTACTCTCACTTTCTAACTCAGTGGATGAAATATCCATACTATCATGTCAGTTATACTGCTCCTGCTGCCTATACAATATTGATTATGGATCAGAAGAACTTTCTGTTCTTTAACAATTAGGCTAATGAGAATTCCCACATATATCCTAGACTGAAGATCATATAGCTCCTTAATAGCTTGGTGCTCTGTTAGAAGTATCTTACAAGATGTGGTTTTGTGAGAATGCTCTCATACTGCCTTTGTATTTTGGGACTTTTCTGCTTTAGCAGCTCTTTAAAGACACAATTCATTGTCCTCTTTTTTTCTATTTTGCTTAAATAACACAGCTTGGAGAAGAGGAAAGGGGAGAAATAATTGCTTTACCTGTTAAAATAGGTGGGCAGCCTTACACTGCCAGTCTGATCAGAATGGCCTGGGTTTTGGCATTGTCCACTGTGTTACAAAGTGTACTTACTATGTGGAGACACAGTAAGAAGTCTGGAAGTCTCTCCCCAGATTGCTTAAAAAAAAAAATTCCATCTTCAGGGGGGTGGTGGGGAAGAGGGTTTGGTGGTTTGAGCCCTCTTTCATGGTTTAGGACGTCAGAAGAATTATAGCCTTGTGTTACAGGCTATTGCTTTGCTAACTCTGCACTTTCGTGGCCTTATGAACACAGTAAGTAATTCTGCTTTTTGTAAAGATTCCATGTACACCCTTTCTGTGGAACATAGGTTTGCCAGCTGGTTGGTCTGAGCAGGAATGAGACTGCTCATAAACTGAGTAGGCTAACAAAAATACAGGAAACAAGGGAAGGAATTTTGGGAGATTGCTTGCAAAAGAAATTAATAGCTCTGTTGGATGAGGACATTTGTCTCTCTCAGAGAAGCAAAAGGCTCTAGTGACTTAAAGCTCTTCAGTTAACAATTTTCATCATATGGAGTGAGTTTAATGGAATTCCTAATCCTACTAGAGTGAGAAATTCCATGAACTTTACCAGCTTCAGAAAGGAGATATCTCCCTTAAATCTCTCATCATATCTTAATTTGAGTCTTATCTGCTTCGACTGTAGGATTCTTTTGTGTTTGTTTTTTTCTTAAGGACAGGGGAAATATTAGAATCACATACAGAATATGTTGAGTTGGAAGGGATCCACAGGGATCATCAAGTCCAACTCTTAGCCCTGCACACGACCATCCCCAAGAGTCACACCATGTGCTGGAGTATTGTCCAAACACTTGAACTCTGGCAGGTTTGGTGCTGTGACCACTTCCCTGAGGAGCCTGTTCCAGTGCCCAACCACCCTCTGGGTGAAGAACCTCTTTCTAATATCCAACCTAAACCTTCTCTGACAGCTTCAGGCCATTCCCTCAGGTTCTGTCACTGGTCACCACAGAGAAGAGATCAGTGCCTGCCCTTCCTCTTCCCTTCACAAGGAAGTTGTAACTGCAATGAGGTCTCTCTTCAGCCTCCTCTTCTCCAGCTGAACAGACCAAGTGACCTCAGCTGCTCCTCACATGGCTTCCCCTGAAGACCCTTCACCATCTTCATTCCCCTCCTTTGGACCCTCTCTAACAGCTTAATATCTTCCTTATATTGTGGTGCCCAAAACTGCCACAATATTCAAGGTGAGGCTGCCCCAGTGCAGAGCAGAGCGGGACAATCCCCTGCCTCAACTGCCTGGTGACGCTTTGCCTGATGCCCCCCCAGGATACAGTTGGCCCTCCTGGCTGCCAGGGCGCTGCTGATTCATATTCAACTTAGTGTCAAAGTATAATATAAGATGCATACATAACAAAATGTTAGCAGCACTGGGTTTTTCAGTACACTGGAAGTTGACAAGATTCCTGGAATTATAAATCACAGCTTCAAATGTGACACATCATAGAAGGAGCCTTGATCATGAGTTTATCTCTTATGCTTTTTATTTTGAAAAGGTGTTATGCTTGTGTGTCATAAAAAAAAACCCCAGAGAATTATCCAGAAATCCCTTCATGGAAATGATGGTGCAATTCCTAAATGTTTTAAGCTTCGTGGAAGACAGAGGCCAATGAAAAATTATTTTCAACAGGGATTTCAAAAGAAACAGAGAAAGAAGATAGGAAGGAGGAAGACCTTTAAACCACCCTAAAATTGGTAGAACCTGCCCTGAGGCATGACCTGCAAAGGTTTTTATTGAAGGACTGTACTTGGGCTACTTAATGAAAGAATATGGGTGCATTCATGTCTGTTGAGAAAGAGAGTTAAAAATAGACATCCTGAGTTGTTCTTTACAGCAATACTTACTGAATTTTCCTTTCAGCACCAAAGAGTAGTCTCCAGAACCGTCTGCTCTTTCACCTGGCACATAAGGTATGATGTCTTTTCTTCACTCGTGCTTTGTTTGTTTTCTTTTCAATTTGGTGAGGTGTAATTTATGCTGGCAACCTGGCAGAATAATTAAAACGTCTGTTGTGGCAGAAGAACAAATGTTTTCAATAACCACCCTCCTGTTCTAAAATGTGGAGGAGAAAGTAAGTGTGAAAACATGATCTCAGAATAGATGCCCTCAGCATGTTTCTAAGGAAGTTTTACCAGTACACTTCACGTAAGTCATACAACAGGAACCTGATGACATTTCTGATCACAAGGAGCCTGGAACCTTAATAGAATCAGAAATATAAAAGCCACTATTTTACTTTTTTTTTTTTTGGAAGTGTACCAAGTACACTTGCATCTCACTTATACTTGGCAATTTGACCAAAATGGTGTATACGCTATTACTGATCCTCCTAGGTAATTCAGTATCCAGGAAGTCATATTGTTAATAGCGTGAAATTTACTTTAATTTCAACAACAATTAAATGCTTATTGCACTTACCACACATAGTTGCCTTCCCTTAAATTAAGTTTTGTACCACCCTGTGTTATATTTAATAAGTATTTTGCTACTGAGGGCACTGAGTTGAAAGAAAGTAAAAATCCTAAATGTTAGCTTTGATGTCAGATTCTCTTTACTTAAATCTATCTTAATTTTAAGAGAGAAATCTTAAATGGTTTTTATAGTGGCGCTGGCACAGATATCTGTGATGAGCTAGGAATTAACCTCTCCTTATCTAATTAGTCATTGGAAATAAAAGGTTTTATCAAACTGTGAAGCCCATTGCCTTTAGTTCTGTTGAGCAACTTATCTTGCCTTTTATTATTTTGGACTATCATTTTGTGACTGGCTCAAAAAGGGAGGAAAAGAATTTGAAGAAAACTGAGCTGATAGGTACAAAAACAAATACATAAGATTAGAATTTGTGTGTAAGAGAAATTCATAATTATTGCTGAGACAGCAAAACCAGCAAAGGGAAGCAATGGAATAAGCGACTGGAGTAGACTGCTTAGGTAACTAGCCTCAACTTTACTATTGTAGTACAAATAAAATGTGTATGTTTAATCCTTGTTTTTATCTTGTGTGTGTGTGTGTTATGTCCTATTCAGCAATGCTTTTAAAAATAAATCGTTCAGTTAAACTGAAATTTTAAGGGGCCAGTGAAAGAGATTTTGTTAGTGCTGTAAAGAAGTCTTGTGAAAATTAGAGCTTACGTGTTGGCAAGTCTTGCGTATTTCTGCTATCCTTGAGAAATTAGATTTGGATCTATAAACAGCAGAATTTTTGCTGGTTTGAATAATAACAGTCAAATTTTGTGTTGCGAAATTCCGTTTGTGAAATAATTAATTCAGCTCTTTCCCTCTTATCCATCAAAGCACGTGACATCTAATTATATCTAAATCACACCTTCAAGGAAAATGTGTGCTTAGTTTTGCCTGACATTTATCCAGTTTGAACTGATCTCCTTTAATGTTTGGCTTTCTCCACTGGTCAAATTAACTTTAAAGTAACACAGTTTTTCCACGTGTTTGATATTAATCACCTGCTGTTTACCAGCAAAACTAATCTAGCTAATTAAAATATTTTTCTTGCTGAACTCTTCTGAGGATGTGTCACACTCTTTTTAGTTCAGTGATGAAAAGAAACTGATGAGCTCTCACCAGAACCTGAAAGATATTACAGAAGATCAGCTTAGCTTGGCATCTATCCACTACATGCGGTCCCACTACCAAGAGGCAATTGATATCTACAAACGCATTCTACTGAAGAATCGGTGGGCATCTCTAAACCTTACTGCAGTGTCTGCTATTGTTGGTATTGAAATTCCATATAGTTGCTTGGTTTCTGAAAGTGGGCGTTTTCCACAACTACTTTCCCATCGCAAAATGTGCACCAGTTGCCGCCCCTTGATTTTGTTCATTGCAAAGTATTTTTGAAGACTGAATGTTTAAAAAGAAGTCTGCTCTCTGTTGTTTTCTTTTAGTGTTACTGTTGTGTAATTCGTTCTGACATTTTTTTTTATTTTGTTACTTATTTCTTCTGAAATGATATATGGTTATGTAACTGCTTTGTCTTTTTCTTTTTTCCCCTTTGATGGCCAGTCTAGTGATCCTTGCTTGAATTACTGACTTCTTCACCTCTTAGCCTTTCTAAGAACGGTTCAGTTGTTGGGTTTTGTGTAAAGTTCTCTGCATTCCTTGAAGTCTGAAATTCTTTCCTTTTCTATTTATCCCCAATGACACTTGTTGATGAGTTTTCCTATCAAGTTCTGCACATTTTTTATTCACAGTTTAGGAAGAAACAAATTGAATTCTTAAATGGCCGAAAGTATTGTTTAATAAAATAGAAACTGCTGTCCTAGAATACAGCTCTCTTTTGGGTCCTCTTGAACATTTCAGAGAAATCCATCGTAATTTGTATAAGTATGTCATGTAATGCTTGGGAAGAGATTTTAACTTCCAAGTCCTGCAGAAGCAATCACTCAAAGCTAAATGAGTAACCTTCATAACAATTATCCTTTTACTTACAGTTTCCACAAATGCTTGTCTTATTTCTGTCTGTAGTTCTTCTGGCATGACAGCATGTAATGACAAGGATTTTTTAAAATAATTGTACTTGGTGCAAACTTTTATGCACATATTAAATGTCTTTGCATGTATTGCTTAGAAAATCCTGTTCTGCCAGGCCAGATACAATGCTTATGTTCTGCGTGTTTCCTTGGTGTGAAGTTGCCCAGATTTGCAGATGAAAAGTTTTGTAGGTAATACTTAAGAGCTGCAGTAGCTGCTGTGGAAAAACAATAATGTGAATCTGGATCTGTGCACTCTTAGCTAACAAACTAGAGAAGCTCTAAGCATTTCTCAGAAACCCCAGTTTTTATGTGCTTGTAAAATATGTATAGACACGTGAGAGCTTTATTACTGGTTTTAATGCTCTGTAATGGGAAATGTTAAACTATCTGGTGAGATTTAAATGTTCTTTTTAATCCTCTTTCCTGCAGGGAATACCTGGCTCTGAATGTATATGTGGCCCTATGCTATTACAAACTGGATTACTATGATGTATCAAAGGAAGTGCTAGCTGTTTATCTTCAGCAAGTTCCTGACAGCACCATTGCTCTTAACCTTAAGGCTTGTAACCTTTTCCGACTTTACAATGGGAAGGCTGCTGAGGTATCTGTTGGACAGTCCCTCAATTCACCTTTATTTTAGTTTAAGAACCCATACGTGTTTCTTTTCTTTGTTATCTGTCTTAATCAGGCATGTTGATACCGACCTTTATCTTGTCATTGTGTCCTTCTTTTAGGAATGTCACTTATTTCAGCTTCCCTGGTATTAACCCATCTGTCCACATGTGTGCACAGTGGTCTTACCATTTTTCCAGTTCACTTTTGATCTTGTGTTTATACGTACTATCCAGTTTCTAAAATTATCACAGAGAAGTGGGAAAGCCAAATCTTCCAGTGACCCACCAGTATTTCTGTCAGCTTTGGAGCTCATTTGAAGCTCCACTTAGGCTTCTGTGCTTTTTTGGTTTTGTGTTAAAATTTTGGAATGTGTGTAATTCCAGGCAGAGCTCAAGAACTTGACTGACAGTGCCTCATCATCTTTTGAGTTTGGCAAGGAGCTCATTAAGCACAATCTGGTAAGTAATGCGTTTCTGGGATTTTATATGAACACCACTCATTTGTAGAGCTTTTCATGATGATTTATAAAATGGAATATTTTGGTAATTGCAGACCTAATTGAATTTTTCTGCCGTGCAAGTCCCATTCCAGGAATCCTACCTGTATAATCAATGTGCTATCAAGTGTATTTATTTTTTCCCCTGGAGTTTTTCCCTGACAGTTTGAGACTGTGTCAAGGAAAATAATAATGCTGTTTTTTGTAGACCTGAAGGCATATTAAAATAATGTATGTTGTGTAGGAATACCTTTGCAAGATATTTTGTGCAGCCCTCTCAATAAAGAAACTGTAGAAAGAAGTCAGAATGTATGACCCTGAACTCTTTATTTAGTACCACAACAACGTGAGTGGAATTAAGACAACTAGCGAAACTGGCCTTCATCCGAAAAGTACTAAATAAAGAGGTCTAGAAAAAAAGTTCCTGGTAAAAGCCAAAATACTTGTGTGCTCTGCAGAAGAAGAGTCACTAATCACTAGTTAATTTTCCCTTCGATGGTATTATTTACTTTGCTGTACAACTGGTAACAGTAGATTGCTCTAATTTAATGATGGGCACTTGCTTGCTTTGTCGTTTTTCAAGAGCAGTCATAACCAGCTAACGCTTCTTTTCCCAAAAGTTAAAACTGTTTTCAAACTGGACTTTTGTGAGTTAACATTGTTTATTTTGTATGCTGGTCTTTTTGCCAGTGGTTTATTGAATAACTCTGTTAGATTTTGTTGGAAGAACCATCATATGAAACTGAAATATAATCAACTGCTCCTGACCATTTTAGCATTTTTCTAAATAGATGTAGAGTTGTTAGTCTAATTTTTTCATATGAAAAGATCATAAGCAAATTGTAATTTTTTACATGTTCCCTTCACTCTTGTTTCACTCAATATTATTCTTTTAAATCTGTGATATATAATGTATCGCTGTTTTGAGCTGCTGAAAGTTGAAATAAATTCGTCTTTACTGATGGATTAAATACTTTATGTTCTTCTGAATAAAGATTGTCCCACTTAGTAATTCTGTAGCCATATTAAAGCAGGGATTATGCTAATGCCAGAGCCACTGACCTTTTCCTACTGTTAATATAGGAATTTAAGGATTAATTTCCTTGAATTAAGATATCATAGAAAAGATTTTGATACATGGTTATCAATGTGACACTTTTCTCTGCAGGTGGTTTTCCGAGGAGGAGAAGGGGCTTTGCAGGTCCTGCCTCCTCTGGTTGATGTTATTCCTGAGGCAAGACTGAATCTTGTGATTTACTATCTCCGGCAAGGTAAATACACCTTCCTCTGGCTTTTTCATACCTTCAGGGATGACATTCATTCATCTTATCTCAGCTGACTGTTCAATGAAATGCTTTTTTTCTTTGCAGGAAAATGTAATTTATTTCATTTTCTGTTTCTCAGGAAAATAGTGAAGTAAGAAATTCCATGGCTTGCAGAGAAGGGCTTTGTGTGCAGTCAAATAAACCTACTTTGGCAAAATATTGCAGGTTCTTGGGTTGCAGGAGATGGCTTTGGGGAGGGTGGTGTTTAACTGTTTCTAGTGAGATGACCTCTCCTCTGCCTGAATGTGTGAGAGTAGTAGGCATATGTCCTCTGAAGGCAAGGACAACTATTTCTGTAAATATAGCACAAACAGGATATGAGCCAAAGTGACTGTGAACAAGGCTACAGTTTGTCCACAAGACATTGCATTAAAAATCTACTTTACAGCCCTTAAGGAATGCAGGTAGGTAGCCAGAATCAGTTGAAACGGATTTTGTGCAACTGATGACTGTCTTTTGATAGTCCAGCCAGTTTTCCATCCCTTTATAGTCTTACTTAGCCAATCCTGTCTTTCAAGCCTGTATGAGAGACCATGTCAAAGACCTTGCTAAAGCCAAGGTATACAGCATCCACTACTATTGCCTTATCCATACGACCAGTTATACATTGGGTTAGTCCGTACACTTTGGCATTGGTAAATCTATGCCTGCTGTTCCCAGCCACCTTTCTGTCCAGTATTGTTGCCAGTTTCACTGTGGGCAATATTGGTATTACTATTAATTACCTTGCCCAATAATATTGTTAATATATATGTTTCAAATTAAGTTCTACTTACACAGAAACAAAGTACATCTCATGCATCACTTAAAAATCGGTCTTCTTTACTCATTTGCCATTAACCTTACAGTAATTTTAATTAGTTAGGTTCTGCTCTTCATTGCGGTGTACAAATGTCTTGCATACTGACAAAGAAGGTCAAGGGGAATTATGATTAAAACCTCTTTCCTGTTTTGGCTAAGTTTCCATTTTTAACTCTTGCTAGGGTAGCAGCATCAGTTAGGAATGTGAGAAATCATTACTTTTAATGACTACAGCTGTCTCTCTAAAACTTAAAAGGTCTCTAATAAAGGTAGGTTGGTGTTAGTACATGCTCAGAGCTGGAATGTCTGAAGCACAAACATGCATCCTGTTTTTATCCGTTCTTCAGGGTAGTGACTTTTAGCAAGGTTTGGGACCTGTTGGTATCTGGTTATAATCTGCTTCCATGAGATTTGCTAGAGGCTTCTACTGAAGCCTGAAGAGCGTAGTTCTGTTTTGATGATCTCCTGAAGAAAATAAGGGCTGCTGTCATTTTTTTGGTGGTGGTCAGAGCTAGCCAAAAATATAAAAAAAAAACCCAAAACCAACAATTTCTATATAAAAAAAAAGAAAAGGTAATGACTTTTGGCTAGTACCCTGTGATGTTTTACTATGTGACTGCTCAAGAGAATGGGTAAGAAAGCAGAGGTGTTGGGTAGGAGCCTGGCAGCGCCAGTGTATATTGCCTTAAGTGATTGAAAGGATGGTACGTACTAGCAAAAAAAGGTTTTGTTTGATAAAGCTTGTCTTTGTGGGCAGCTGGTATGATGCTGTATTAACAAAATTTTGCTAGTAAAAGAGCATCTTCACTAGATTGGTTTACAAAGCCAAGCAAAGATCTGCCAACATCCTTTTTTTTTTTTCATTTAGGTAAGGTTTAGGATCTTTTCAGTTTATATAATTCTTGTGTGGGAAGGAAGTTGCTTGTTGATTTCAAACTTCACATTTAAATTTCTATACTAGCAGTGCTTTCCTTGTTAGAATTAGGATTAGGTAAGAGCTGCTGGACAGATATTGAAACATTGATAAGGAAAAGATGAAGTTTCCCTACAGCATTGTGTTACCCTATCCTCCTTGAGGGGTAAATCAATATGAGAAAAGAAAATAAAGGAAGATGATGGATTTATGATTTTGACCTTGTGCTGTTGAGAAGGCAGACACTGGGTTATGAACTAGGGGGCCAAATCATCTTTACTGGGAAAACTGTAATAATAAAGAAGCTATTACTCACTCCATGTTTGTTATTTAAGTTCTAGAAAACCATCACCATTGTGATAGAAATTCACAGTGATTTACAGTTACCTTTCTCCTTCTGTCTGAATGGTTTATTTCTTAGTCTATGACTATTGGGGAATGTTGTAGAGGATGACTGACTTGTTCTAATACAGTGTGCTACGGGTTGTCATGCATTCTGATGTCTGGCATTTCAGATGATGTGCAGGAGGCTTATAACCTGATTAAGGACCTGGAACCTACAGCTCCACAGGTAATTGGAAACTGATGTCATGGCACATAGAGGTTATAAATTGGTATGAAATCTGCCACATACAAAACTGGTATCCTGAGGACAGCTTGCCCCATTCCCACTCTTAAAACTTTTGCATTTTCCATCCCTTCATGAACAATAGATTTAATATGCATGCATAAAGTATTATATATGTGCATATATGAGCACTTAGCCTGTTTATGACTTTACCACCTGGGGTCAGCTAAGAATATAGCTCTGTTGTGTGCAGCTTTTTGGGGGGCTGACCATTAGTGCATAAATAAAAGCCCTCTTCCAACTACAGCTACTTGTCACTTCTGCCCTGGTGATGATTACCAGCCCTCAGATCTGCTAGCTGAGGTGCTCATATGGATTGTCCTGAAGCCATTTCAATAAAAATGAGCTAGATTAGATTGAACAGTTTAAATAAATGATATTCTCTAATCCCATCACACTTTGGCTGCCATGAGTGAAAACTACAGTGTCCCTTGGCTGCTACTGTAATTTTCTTTTGTGGTTGTTCCAGCAGCTTTAGTCTCCGATTTATTTCTCTTCGCAGTTTATTTTCCAAAGGTCACATAGCTGGGCATGAAAGGGACCTTTCATGAGTCTGTGTGAGGAATTATGTGGAGGGAGGGAAAAGGAAAACGTCAAGAACACAGATCTGGTGATTCTGTGCTGAGGAGGGTCTTCTGATGTTGCTTTACATTTCTTGCGTTTTTTAGGATCGCAAGACTTACTTGAACAGTTTTCTGCAGCCAGTGGTCCTCTAGCCTGTTTTCCCCATATACAAATCTAATAGTTCTTTATCACATTTTTACATGAGAATCTTTCTGCTTCTTCTTCTGTTTTTTGCTTACACTTGTAAGGAACTCCCTGCTAAGACTTGCAAAACTACTTATATAACCTCCTTGAGTACTTCACAAATTCTTCATCACAATGCCCATAGGATAATAATTTGGCACCTGTGAGAGAGTTGGTGTGCTAAAATGATTACTTAGCGTCCTGGCTAGTACTCTCAGATTGTTTCGTTGCATTCCATTTTTGGTCTTTGTAGATGTGTCTTTCTCTTTTTCTGTGTTTACCTCTGTGACAGGGCTGTCCAGGTTTATCAGGAGCACTTCCTAAAACAGGTTTATAGCTATTACTCTTAATTTTAAGATTTGCGTAAGACAAAAGAGTCTGTTACATGCCGAGAAAATCTTGCTCAGCAAGGATGTTAGTGGTTGTGGTTAACCACTGTGCATATTTGAAATGGGATCTGTGCTTTAGTATAACAAGATTATACTTATTGGTCATAGGATGGTGAAGAGGGCATGAAAGGATGTTATCATGTTCCTTCTGGTGGGTTGTCTTTGACCATAAGACTTATCAGAAAACACAGTACTCCTTTGCATCCCACATATTTAGCAGAAGTGACTACCTAACAAGTAGAATGCATTTTGGGGGGCTAAATTAGTACTACTGTGATTAAGCATTATCATGGTAACCAGCTCCTTACTAAACTGAGCTGGGATAGAGTTGAATTTATAAGGAAAGTAGTGTACACATAGGCTTTTATGTGTCTTATAAAATCTTTACCTTGTCTTCTCTGGTCCTTTTTACAATTTTTTTTCAGGAGTACATCCTCAAAGGAGTCGTAAATGCAGCACTTGGACAAGAACTTGGCTCAGTAAGTGAAGCCCATGAAGTTCTCCAGCTTCTCCAACAACGGAATGTGAACACATCTGTAGAGACTAAAACAGAATGAAAAAGACAGTAATTTCTCATTTAGATTGCAGAATTTCTGAGTCTCTCAACCTCCTTTCACACAGTAGTCAGTCCAGAATGAGTAAAATGCAAATTTCCATTGCTGGTCTTGACAGTAAATCAAGCTGAATTTGGCTTTTCTATCCTGTTTCCAAAAAAACTTTGCTTTCTACAGTACTCTTGTGTATCTAGGCACACACAGTGGTACATTTACCTTTTCTGTTTTTCCTTCAGCCCTGGTTTTTCTGTTAGTTGCTCCCCATCTGTTCCTCAGAGCATATTTTCATTGTGTATTGTAGCATCAACTCTGAAACCCATGTTGGGTTTATTTTTTTTCCCTCTTCCAGAGAGATCATCTGAAAATTGCTCAGCAGTTCTTCCAGTTGGTTGGGGAATCAGCCAGCGAATGTGGTATGTTTGAAATATTCTTTCTCCATTATGTAATCCACCTTAAAATATCCAAATATATACTATCCTATCTGTGTCTAACTTCTGACTGTTGGCAGGACTATTGCTAGGCATTTTGTTCTTGCAGGATGGGTATCAGGAAGTGTGAGACAAATTTGGAAGTTTAAATTAGAAGGCTCTTTTTATTCCAAACCTTACTGTATGACTTTGGCTGAAAAAGAGGCTGTACGGCAAATTCTTAGTCTTTACTGAGAGACTCTGTGGCTTGCCTTTGACTAATAATCCCCGTTACAGAGATACAAGACAACAGCCTAATTAATTAGGTGAAGTATGTGGCTGAAACTTTACAGGTACAGAGACTCACAGGTACAAATCTAGGGCTACTAATGAAAGCCTGTCAAGTACATAGAGTCCTAGGATGGAGTGTGCACTGAAACTGAGGGTGATAGAAACATAAGGAGGAATTTGGCTACAGACAGAAATGGAGGCTCTGGGACTAACTTCTTACTTGAACGGAAAAAAAACCAAAACAACTGATAAAACCCAAGAAAAAAATCAACGTATTTTCAATATTTACTTTTACTTATTCAGTAATACACCAAACCAAGACCTTATCTTTCCTTCCCTTTGCCAAAGTCCAAAATTCCAAATAAAAAAAGCCAGTCGTTATAACGCAGAAATTCAGATGAAATTGGGCTTCCCAGTTTCCTTTGTAGGCATTGTCACTTAGTACTGTGCCGTTAGGTGGGTAACTTGTGCGTGTTTATGGTGCAGACAGCTCATGGTCCTCAGAGACAGAAAGCTGTCTCCTGTGTCTGTGGTGACTACAGAGAAGGAGCTAAAGAGAGCGGCAGCGCTGATGAAACTTTCAGAAATACTCTTGAGTCATTCTGTTCTGTTCCGCGTGCAGCAGAGAGCTTCATGTTGGAAGGCTGGAAGTGGTTCCATAGATGAGATTTCCCTAACTCCTTCCTTTTGCATTGAGGCTATCTGTTCGGAGTTGGGATCCTACATAACAGGAAGGAACAATATGAACTGTAGTAGTGGAGGACTCGGTTAGTGGGAATATAGCTAACTGGGTTTGTCATACCAGTAAAATCATAAGGTGACTGATACAGTGGTGGTGGATTCTTAGTGCTTGTTATGGTCATGCAAGCGTAATGAGTGACCACAGCATACGCGGATAAAAATAATACAGAGGTAGTCTAAGAAAACATATCCTGAAAAGATTTGTAGTGAAAATATAGCCCAAAACCGAAACTGAAATTGTTAGGAAGACAAAGGTCTGAATTTTACTGTGAAATATATTTAAACCCACATGCAAAACAAGATGGAAAGGGTGAAACTTCAACCTTCCTATGGTCAAGGGGTGGAAAAATAGTTATCTTTATCAGTGAGTTAAATAATGCTCTTTTAAAATATATGTTTAGATAGGCATCTCACCATACTAAGGCCAAATTATTCACCGGCCAGCCTGGATGGGAGCAGTGACTGACATATTAAAGAGGTTTAGAGATTTTATATAGAAAGATAATTAAATAATAGTTGGAGACTTCTGTTCTGGCCATATTGACTTAATAAATGCAATGACATGGCATGATAAACAGCTTGAACGGTCAAAGTGTTTCCGTTTTGCTTAGAGAAGGCACAAGTGGACAGGTAACTCTGGACCAATATAGAGATTACATAGAACCAGACTGGACATTTTCTGATGAAACTCCAATTCCGCTACAGTCATCGGAGTATAATCAAATTCTAAATCCATGTGTTAACAAATACCTCACAAAATTTCCACAGAACTAATTGCAAGAAAAGAATACATAATAACCTTTCTCATTTCTGACAAAAAATCAGAGTGAAGTAGCAGTGAAAAGGATAAAATACACCTGATTTGAACATTTGAAAGAACGCTTTGTTTCTCTAAAGAAAGGGCTCGTATTCCTAATTAATGAGCTATAGGACACAAATAATGATGTGACTAGGTTTGCCAATGGTACAAAATTACCCATAGTAGTAAAAATAAAAGCTTCCGCAATGATGAAAGATATGAGAGACTATATAAGACTAGGTGATAATATGCAAATTAAATTTAGCAAAATTATCAGAACAGTTGAAGAGAATCTTAGGAATTGATGAAAAAAGAGAGAACAAAACAAAAACAATTACTGTGTCTTTCTATACATATGTGATTCTTTTCCTTGAATACTGTTTGCAGTTCTGGTTCTTACATTTCTTAAAAAAACGGTAGAACAAGAAAGGATACAATAAAGACAGCAAGGGTGATCAGAGAAAGGGGATAGCTTCTCGAACAAGGAGAGATTAAATAAAGGAGGAGACATGGGCTGAAAAGTGATGACTGAGTTTATTTATGTGCATCATAAATGACAAGGAAAAGAGGAATAGAGAAGAATTATTCACTGCGCAATACAAAAACCGAGGAGCATTGACATAAAGTATCATACAAGACAATTAAAACAAACAGCATGAATTACTTTTTCACATAACACAACTTATTTGATAGAGAAACTTGTGAGAATCAGAAGGTAAAAAGATATTCGTAGATTAAAAGTCCATTAGCTGTTTAACACAAATTTTTCAGTAATGAAGTCCTCAGTGCGGATTGTTGGAAGCTAGGAGAAACTTCAGAGGAAGTAATGTTACATGCCACAGTATGTATTATATGTAAAATCAGAATATATTCTTTTTATAGCTATATATTCTTACTCAGCAAGCTTCTGAACTAGACAAACTTTGGATCCAATATGATAATTTTTATGTTCATAGGTAACTTAGCGTATTAGCCCCTATGTTGTCTACCTGTGATCATTTTTGATCTGCACCCTTCGTTTTGCTGGATTTAGAATGGAGAACAGAATTCTTGCTGTTTGTATACTTGGGCTTTTCCCAAGCAGCCAGCCATGCTGTTCAAGCATGTAAGTCATGCTTCAGCACTTCCCACTCGGTCAGTCCTTGCAAGAAGCTAGTATCACTAGATTGTCTGTGAAGATCTTTATCAAGTTAACTGCTTTGCAGATTTATAATGCAGAAGTAGGTTTGGGCTTGCCAGAGTGAGGAAATCCTTTGCTTGCAACTGGGCCTATGTCCTGGTTTTACCTGGGACAGAGTTAGTTTTCTTCTTACAGGCTGGTATAGTGCTGTGTTTTGAATTTAGTATGAAAATAACGGTGATAACGCACCTGTGTTTTAGTTGTTGCTAAGTCGTGCTTACCCTGAGTCAAGGACTTTTCCTCTTCCCCTGCTCTGCCAGTGAGGAGCTGAACAAGAATTTGGGAAGGAGCGTGGCCAGGACAGCTGCTCTCAATGAGCTAAAGGGCTATTCCATACCATAGAACATCATGTCCAGTACTTAAACTGGGGGGAGTTGACTGGGAGGGGCTATAATTGTGGCTCGGGGGTGGGCATTGGTAAATGGATGGTGAGCAATTGTATATCACTTGTTTTTCTTTAGTTTTGCTCATCTCCCTCTCTCTGTCTCTCTCTCTAAAAGAAACTAAAAGAAAATCCAGGAAGCACTTACAATGTAGGAGTCAATATTCATCCTCTAGCAGCAATAAATAACACCCAGAACAGCAACTTGGGGTTTTTTTAAGCTTAATAGAAATTCTTAATCCTAATGACGTGAAATGGAACTGACATTACAAAGGAGGATATAACTAGATTTTTATAGTTAGTTCTCATGCTCTTCTACCAGGGTCTCAACTGAGTGGAAAATTAAACAGATCAGATTTTTAAGGTAAGTTAAGGTGGAAATGGGACAAGAGGAACATCAGTAAAAGTAAATTAACATTAACATTTCCATTAAATGCAGTCCTTCTGGTGCTTAACATAAGTGTTACAAACTACTCCCAAACCACTGCAAGCGTAATGAAGAGCAGCACCCCTTTTGTTTTCAGCGGTCCTCCTTTAGGACCAAGTCAGGCGTATCTGATGTTGGGTGGGAGGAATGAAACATTTCTTCTGGACTTCGTGTGGTCTTTTCTTTGAGGTACTTTAGGTCGCCATGAGTAATTTTTTTAAATGACAAATTTTTTCCTCTTCCTGCATGAGTCACCTGCGGTGAATTAGAACTAGAGCTGTAAGGCTTTAGTTTTTCAGTCACTAGTAGTAGTCACTGCTGAGTTGTATAAGATAGTCAGAAGTTTTATTTTTTTGTTTTTTCAACAAAATCTTTTACTAAAAGTATATGGAGGGTGGTGTGCTGGGATAATAAAATTTTCTGTCAAAATGTGGACAAAAGAATAAATAGTAAAACTTAGAAACTCTCGAATCATATATGGAAAAACTGTGTTTCTAATATTTTGTTACTATGATTCATTTTTACTAAAAATGTATCCTTAGTTTTAAGTCTTCTTTGCATGCTTTGCATTTTTTAAATTTTGTTTAAAATAAATTGTGAGTTTATGAACCTTAAAAATTAAATGTCCGAGAAAATGAACATTTTTTAATTACTTTCAGTCTCATTGCTCAGTGTTTCTTCAATCTTTTTTCTGTTGTAAAACTGTTTCTGTTATTGTCCTGTAGAGGCATAAATTTGTCAGGACAAGTATGCGTGCATGTAAGAAAGGACATATAAATACACAGGCCAGTTTGGCTCATAAGTGAACACTTCACAAATAACCAAATAATTTTCTGAATTTGGAGAACAGAATGATGTGGTTTGGACATAGATAAGGATTGATTGTCTCTATATGGAAATGACAGGACATCCAAGCTCAGTATCTCCTAGTGCTAAAAGATAAAAAATGAGAATATTTCGCTTTCCTTTGAAATTTATTTTGAGATCTTATATAGTGCTTTCCAGCAATAATTACTACCCTACTTTATTTAAAGGAAAAAATAGTTTTCCAGTGGAACACTCCATTTTGTGTGATGCTATGGAGTCAAAATACTGGTCTTCAGTTACGTGAAATTTCCATATGCAGAAAAGTTATTTTTTGTTTGGATGTATTAATGGTAACTAACATCCAGGAGCAGATTACTTCGGAGATATTGGTAGCCTTAGGATCTTATCTCTCGACATCTTTCCAAACTGCACAGAGCACATGCTCTCTAATGATCATTTCATGTAGTAAAGTAGGAGTGATTTGAAAACATTTGCATGTAGGCCTTTCCAGCGCCACTTGGGTTCATCTATCTCTTCTAGCTGGGTCTAACAAATATTAGTTCTAGTAAGCTTACTTCAGGATCTTTAAAACAGCTTTGAAATAGTTTTTCAGTAACACAGCTTACACTGTCAGAGTAGATGACAGCACAATACGGTTGCAGCAAAGTTATGATGACATAGCAGCAAAATTTAGTGACAGTCATTTGAACTGATGTGTCTCTTTATGCTTATTTATGCCTTTACCACTTGTGAGCAATGTGGTAATCCCAAAAGCATGGGCATTGATTTCCATATTGTCTGATATCACTGAGTATTTTTCCTGTTCCTATATTAATTTTTTTTATAATTATATTTTCAGTCTTATCAAGTTTACTCTCTTACTTGAACTAAAATTAAAACATGTAGAGCTTCTTTGTCCAGAATAACTGAAAAGCATAATTTTAAAGAAAGAAGGCTAATGAGGTTAGAATAACAAGCTCAGGTTTGTATGAAGTGTCATTTCCTAAGAGTAAGAATAATTAATGGTAAAATTATGCTACATAAATCGTGTCATGAAAAAGGCTTGTTACTTAAACCATTTGTCTCTGTAGAGTTTGCTGTTGAATAAAGTCTTGCAATAGTTATTGGATGCTGTAGAGAAAGACGACAAGATGAACTAATAGTTTTTTCTAACCTCTAGTATGGTCCTTTGCCTGAAAAGGCAAGCTACGCTATTTTTAGAAACTAGCTGCTTTCATAGTTGCCAGCAATGTTGGCAGTGATTTCCATTACCATGTGTTTTTTAATTCTACAAATTTGCATTTCTCTTTTGAATTTTAGATACCATTCCGGGGAGACAGTGCATGTCCTCCTGCTTCTTTCTTCTTAGACAGTTTCCTAATGTGCTAATTTACCTCAACTCAATCAAGGTTAGTATTATTTTTTAGTATTGGTAGTACTGTAATGAATGGAATCACTATTTACAGACTGTACTATGTGAGACACAATGGAAACATAAAAAGATACAGAAACAACAAAACACAGGAACGACAGTGGGACATAAGTGGTCAGTACAGCAAATGGATCAAAATGTAAAGAAGCAATTTAGAAAATAGTACCATGGAGCATGGTGGGCATGATGGTCTCATCACATTTGCAATTTAACTATTATCAGGCTTTCTGGTGGCATCATAGAGGATGAGGAGGATAATTAAAGGAAAACAGTAAAAAAATTTGTGGATATTTATGGAGTGGAGAGCAGGGAGGGGAAAAAATGCAAATGTTTTCTTAAGACTTACCAAATGAGTGATGGAGATTATTGTCAGTGGGTGGGAGACAACATTTTAATGAACAAGAGTGTGTAAAGAAGATAGGACATGAAGGACTCTGAAAATAATAACTTATATTTTACAGGGAAAACAGTCACTGAAGGGCTAAAATAGGGCAATATTACCAAAGCAGTAAGTTAAGAATGTTATTTTTGCAGAAGTTATCTGAGTGGTACCCTGCAGACAATGTTATTTTTTTCAAACTAAGAGAAGGAGTTTGAACTCAACATGATGCAGCATTGTCAGATCACCAGTATTCAATTGATAAAATGGGTATAACTTACAGATACAGAGTTATAAGTCAGATAGGAGGAAAGAGGGGGCTGGAGTGTGATTGTGGGTTAAATGATTGCAGTCTTGTTCCAGTGATTTGAAACTAGAGTTGTAACAGTTCTGTATTTGGTAGGAAAAGGAATGAGAATCTTAAAAGAAATTATTGGGGAGGTACACAAGATGAGCAGAATGACAACATTCTAAGGAGTGTGAGATCTAAAGAAAAACATGGTTGTTATGGCGCCAAAAGCAGCTGATGAGTGAAAAAATGATGAAGGTGTAATATTTTTAAACTTTGTCTGGAAAGAGATTTTAAGGAAATCCTAGCGGCTCTAGCCACTGGAATGGTTCCAGTGTAGTGGAATGAAGAGACATACTACTACCACCCCAAACTGGAGAGTGTGTGTGTAATTAAGAAAAGGAAACTAAGGGTGAGAATTTTTTTGCCTAACTTGAGCCATCTAAAAGTCATATTTCGAGTTAGAACTGGTCATCTGGTCTCAGTTTATTGACAGTAATTTCCTGAAAATTCATCCTGTGTATTTCTTACACTTACAGTGCAATGAATCACCACACAGATATGCTCAGCTCTTTCCATTTCCATTAAAAGGTTCTTAAACAGCTAGTTCTAACCTCAAAAGGTCAACGTTAAATGTGATTACAAACCACCTCCAAGGTATACGGGACAAAAGTTTACTCCCTCCTACAACTTTTCTTGCATGGTCATTTTGAAGTAATCGATCATTCTCATAATTTTTTAGCTGAGACTGAACATGCTCATATTTATTTAAGTCATTTCCCTTCTCTTCAGCTCACGGGGATGCAAGTAATTCTTCCTTTACCGTGTTACAGGCAAGATGTTACAGTTACCTTTGTGTTTCATTCACGGGAATAAACTTCAGTTAAACTCTGCATCCCTTAAATTGGAGCAGGCACTCTGTGAAGATTATTTGCGTGATGTTCTCTCAAGAAACACCATGTTCATCCATGATCAGTTAAAACCGCTTTAGGCATGAGAATTCTCAGAGGACACCTTATTAAAAATGTATTGCCAGCTGCCCCAAGGGTGACATTATAACACTGTCAGAGATAACAGAAAACAACCTGATTCAGGCTCAGCTGAGTTGTGGCCACAATGGGAATTCTTCACTGCTCAGCTGGGTATCTGAGCATCTCACTGAAATGGACATCACTCAGAGGATAGTTAGTTTTATGAAAAGATTGAAGACCTCTAAAAAGACCACAAAAGAGTGAATTCCGGTACATACAATATGGTTTAAAAAAAAAGAAAAAAAACCACAGCAAAAAAGACCAAAACATCTGGCTGCTGTGAATGTGTTGCACTATCAGCATCATTGTTCATTTTTACTGTTTTCAGTTTTGCAGTAGGTGTGTTCTCTAGCACTTATACAGTCAGGACAGAATGACAGATTTTTTGAGTTGGGTTGCTGACAGAGTTTCTTTTCCATTTTAATTAAAAAATACAGTGGGGACTATTTAAACAGAAGAAGCAATTCACACAGTAAAACTGCATCTGGCTCACCAGCTTTGCTTAACCTGGGACTTGTGCTGATTCACTTCAAACTATTGAGAAAGAATACAGTAAAGTGTTGTAATCCTCATGGTGAAACCCGTTAGTTCACCCTAAGGGTACTGCAATGTTTTCATAAACTGAGCTTAAGATTCACCCAATTGGTTCATCCTCATGCTCTTGCACAGTTTTGCCTGCCTGTAGACCCTAACATAGACTACTGTAGTGAAACCTAGATGTTTGGCAAATGATGGCAGTCTCCCACCTTTCTTTTCAAGGCATTAGCTTGATGTATGTGGGTGGACTGAATCAGCACCCTTTGTAGAGTGCCTGTGACAGGGAAGGGAAGAGGCTCCTCAGTGTCCCTACATCATGAAATAAGACACCAGTGGGAAAGGGATTTGCCCTGTGCTTCCCATATCTTCTGTACAGTCCCAACTATGCTTTTTACCTCCTCCTCAGTCTTTAATGAGGAAACAAAACAAAAATTTGATCTTCATACGTGAGTTCTGTTTCCTTTATAAACATTATATAAGGAAAAACATTTCTTCTTCCCTACACCTTGCTGTTAAGCACCCAGGAAGGCTTTTCTTACAGTAATTACAGTGGATAAACCACCCTCCTTTTTTCCCCCATATTCTTTCATAAGCAGTGCGCCAGTATGGAACAGGGATTGTCAATCCCATCCATGCCTGTAACTGTGATGTTGTGTTCTACCTTAGCTCTACCATTTCTACTGTGCAGCAGTGTAGGGCAGTACTGAATGCAGAACACAACTGTCTTTTGGACATCTGAGTTATACACTTCTCTCTGGACATCTGACCATGATAAAATCTCAGTTCTTCGGAACAAACCCAAACATCAGGCTAACCTGTTTCTGCTTTGACCCATGTAGCTTTTCAGCAAGATACAGCTAGATCAACCTGATGTGTCCTAAACCAGATGTGTCATGTCTGGTATTATGGGAGAGGAAAACTTTGTATTGCACTTCAACTGGAGAGAAGGGTACTTGTAAGCAAGGCTTGCTTAAGGAAGTCCTATTACATGGTGTGCTGCCTGCTGTAGCCCAGTACTGTGCTCCACCTCCATCATGCTATCCAGTGTGTCAGACTAGCATCTGTCACATAACCAGACCTACAGGATCTCCTGATGAACCTTGACAAGTCTTGGAAAAACAAAAGTATTCATCTCCTTAAAGACTTCAGGGAGTCAACTGCCTATTTACCCACCCTAGTGGTGAAATAAGTGCTTGGGAGGTGAAAGAGACCATGGCAGCACAGCATGTCTTCACATGCCCCAAGTGAAAATTATACCCACAAAGGCTGCCACTGCAATTTTGAACTTGGAACATTTTCCAGATCTCTCATAGTTAGTATTGTGGAATGTTTCAGATGTGTTTGTAGTCACAAATGTAGGATGGAAAGCCAGTCCATAATTTTTCTGCCCACTGTTTATAAATACCGTATGTTCCTAATGTGGGTTTTTCTTTTTCCTTTCCATTCTCTTTATATGGTCTGACTCAGATTGAGGGTGAGGGGTGTATTTTTTATGTTTTTATATCATGGGAGGAGGGGGTTGTTTTTTCATTTATTTGAGCTTTACCCATGAGTCTTATTTTTCAGAGTTACTTCTACAACGATGACGCTTTTAACTTCAACTATGCCCAAGCCAAAGCTGCAACAGGCAATTTTAAAGAGGCTGAAGAGGTATGTATTTGCGTTCTTTAAAAAACAGCAATGGAAACATTTCCTCCCTACTCCTCTCTTTCCTTCCTTTTCTTTCCCCAGATCCTCAGGTTGGTTGAAAATAAACAGGTTGTGTGGAATATCTTCTTCCCCTTCTTAGAGGAACTGAAACTCTCAGTAAATACTATTCAGAAAAGATTATCTTGCTAATCTTGTAATGTGAGGTATATGAGGAGTCATGCTGCTTGTGATGCATCACAAGAGTGCTTGCAGCTACCTCTAATTGATCAAAGAATGGCCTCTTAATCAGATTTCCTACGCTTTGTCTGGGATCCCAGGCACCCTTTGTTCAGACTGAGTAGGGCATGCTGAGTAAAAGACACTGAATAGTTAAAAGCTTTTAGGTGTCCCTAGAAATTTGTGTTTAAAAAAAAAATCTTCCTCTGGGACATGTGGGAGGAAAAGAGGAAGTACTCACTATCTTATTCAGCAGCATCCAGATGCAGCTGGAAGAAATTAACTTCTACACCCAGTACTTTTTTATGTCTGTGCAGCAGAAACTTAATTACAACTAAAATATGCAAAAGCAAATAGTTATTATGAAGATGGAAGCAACATTTTCCACAAGACCAGAAAGAAGACAAGCCACTGAAAAAATCCCACACCACATAGCCTAAAGTGAATCATATATGTTTAGTGGTTTGAGGTTTATGTTTTTGTTCTGTTTTTCCTGTCTCTCTAACTTTTTAACTCTTCAGGTTTGTCAAAAACAGAACCCCCCTGGTTTTACAATTTGTCTCTCCCCTGTCCTGACCCCTCTACCCAGCACCCTTACTGCTTAATTTCTGTGACCTGAAATTTCATCTGTCTTTAAGAAATATTCCAAGGTCGTCAGGGAAATGGATAGATGTTTAAATTCACCAAGCTTTCAATTCACTTACCTCAATGAAAATCTTTCAAAACTATGCTAGTGGCCTATGCTGATTCCTGAGACTTCATAAAAATGATAATGCTATAAGTAAGTTTTAGTAGCAGCCAGGCAACAAAGGAACACAAAGGTGTAAGCTGCTGTTAAGATACATTTTTCCTCTTATGTTTTTTCGAAGTTATTCTATAGAAACTTGTGTAATATAGCTGATGCATTCAAATAACATAATTCTGTAGCTAAATTGATTCATCTGGCCTCATGTCTGATCTCTGGTTGTGATGACACTTCCGTGTAAAGATCAGCCTTCCCCTGTGTCTCATAAACTTGTAAAACATCTCCACATATAGCACTTATTAAGTTATATAAAAGCATACCTCCCTGCACGTAATGAAATAAAACCTATGATAAAGTGCTACTTACAGTGATAATACTGCTTTTTTTTTAATTTCTTCCCTATTACTCCTTCTCCCTTCCCCCAGAATTAGGGGTTCAGCGATGTTTAAGCAATACAAATGTTGGTAATTTGTGGAACTCACTGCTCCAGTACGTACATCTGGTCCTGTAAAGGTATTTTGAGTTCTGCCAGTAGCATCCAGTATAGTAACAAATATACTAGAGAGACGCATAAATAGCTCATTTTTTCTGTGAGCAAAGCCAGAGTACATTTTAAAATTTATAACTTCCCACACACACATCCCTTTAGATGTAGAATGTAATAAACCTGTGTTTGTACGGTAAGTTACAAAAAATGAATGCTTTGCCTCAGAAGCTTACTGAAACTAAAATGGTTAGAAATGTCTTGTTGCTGACCTGGAATGATCTCTGACGTGTGGGGAGGAAAGGCTCATCTATATGTGAAACTTCTGGTATTTCAAGAAGATGCTAATGTAATTGCTTGCATCGCTTTCTAAACAAACACATTCCAAATAGCTTTTCCCACAGGCCCAGTGTTCCTTTGTGCTGTTTGTGTTGCATGGCCGCCCACTGGCACTTGTTCAGAGCCGGCCGCACCCTCTGCTCAGCTTGGCGCTCTGAAGCTGCACAAGTCTCTTGACAAGCAGGGCACTGTGTGAAGCCTCCACCTACCCCACACAGAGCAGGGATGTCCCTACACTGCACTTGCATACCCAAACTCTTCTCACGAAGCAGTTGTTTGTGTGGCTTAAGCTTAAGCTGCGTGTTGAAACGAGGTAGGTTTGCCTTCTGTTTGTTTAAAAGTACATGCATGTATAATCTTCTATTTTCCTTCTTCCTGCAGGTGTTCCTTTTGATCCAGAGTGAGAAGATAAAGAGTGATTTTGTTTACCTTAGCTGGCTAGCTCGCTGCTGTGAGTCACTTTACTCTCAATGTTGCAGAATACAGATCCTCCTCTATTGCATCAGTCCTGGCAATCCACTGTCTTAATTGAATTTAATGTTGTAGGTGGATTCTGGACTATGAAAGTGAAAAGCTGATTGCACTAGTTATAGTGTGGGTGGTTATTGCACCTTCGTACATCTGGCTTTTATAAGCAGTTACTGCTTCAGTGCGATGCTGTTAAACGACTGTCAGTGCAGCTTTGTCCTGACCAGTGACCCTCTTTCTTCACAATTGTCTACTCAATTGCTTGAGTGAAGGCTTTCTGTCTTAAAATACTGTGTTACAGCTCTAAAATGTTCAGAGTAAAACACAGAATAGAAGCATTCATACTGGGTCAGGCCCAAGGGTCTATCTGTCTCTGAGGGTGGCTGATGTCAGATGTCTAGGGAAGAGAAGAATCAGGCAAGCATATGTGGTATTTTTCTTCCTACCATATTGCTCTATATGTTGTCCAAACTCCTGTGCCTGAGGGGTATCCTTTATAATCTCTAGCATGTTTTTTCTTCCAAAACCTCTTCATTCTTTCCTTGAACACTGGAAAATTTTGCTGTGTTTATTATTCTGTAGCAAATCTTATTTACTTTTTCTGAACCAGTTTTTAAAACATTACAACGTACACCTCAGTACAGATACAGCTACTGTGCCGCATATAAAATAGTATAGAGGCGGTGGACTTTTCTAATGGCTCCAGTTTGCGACTCCCTAGGCTAATTTGTTTTCCTTACAGTGCCTCAATACAAAAATGTTCCAAATCAAACAATTTTGAGTAGTTATACCTGGAATATAAATACGTAGGTTTTGGGACATTATGCCATACTGCAGATGTAGTAAACATCTCTTGACATGATCTTTCACAAAATCACATAATATACTGAGTTGAAAGGGACCCACAAGCATCACTGAATCCAGCTCTTAGCCCTGTACAGGACCATCCCCAAGAGTCACACCATGTGCCTGAGAGTATTGCCCAAACACGGCTTGAATGCATTGTCTTGCATAAAAAAATTCTCTAATGCTTTGTATTGTGTTCCTTAATCACACCTGAAATCATAAGAGTTGTTCTTATTGCTGTGAAATATAAATTGAGATGTAAACACCGTAATTATTCCTCTTGACATTGGTATTCTCTGAGGAATTGGCTGTTATCACTAGTAAGGCAGAAGATAAGGCTTCCTAGGCTCATGCTCATGCTGAGGCACGCATTTACATTAAGCAAAGAAATACAGGAACATCTATTCCACCTGCCATTGAGTATTGTGCGTGGCATATTCTTTTCACAATTTCAGCTTTTTCTTGTTATTGCAGATATTATGAATAAGAAACCGCAGTTGGCCTGGAAGCTCTATCTGAAGATGGAAACCTCAGGGGACTCCTTTAACCTGTTGCAGCTCATTGCAAATGATTGCTACAAAGTGAGTTTTCTCTTCACAGCTTGGTGTATGACGTGTTAATTTGGTGATTGTACCAGTAGTCATTTTTTGGATACTTTTTATCATTGTCATCACTAGTGAACTTTCTTTTATAACAGCAGGACGTCTAATAATGTGGATGAGTTTGCAAGGGTTAGTCTGTATTTTAACCTACAGGCCTTTTGGTAGGCAACCCATTGATTAAAATGTTGGTAGATTACTGCATGCTTGAGCTATCAATAATAACAGTTTCTTCTCCTACTAGGGATTCATTATGGGTAGAAATGACAAAAAAATTTTAAGGAAAAAAAAATCTCGCATAGGCAAGGAGCCTCATGCTGCTTTTTTTTTTTCTGGGACAGTCTTGTTTTCCTAAAAGCTTGTAGTGGCAATGGGAGATACTCCTTGCGATCTCAAAAGCATTATTCTAAAACTGAGAGAATTATCTATTGCGTATCTTTCAAGTACTCAGCCCACCATCTCACCCTAGAAGTCTTGTTGCTCAGGCAAGTGACTATGCTTCTGGTGTTTCCCATAGCTGCTATTTGTGAAAGCAAGTTGGAAAACAGACATCATGTAAAATCTCTCTCCAGACCATTTAAAGTTGATTGCTTTGTCTAAATTCTTCTCAAAACCTTATTGACCTCAAGAGGAGAAGCAGCTCCCCATTTTAGATTTATCTAGAGCTCTGAAAAACCGCACTTACAGGACTAAATTTTTCAGCTGAATTACGTGTCTACAGATAGCCATAAATGACTGCTCCAAAGGCCAAGGAATTTAATTTCAAAAATTGTTACTATGGTGTTATAGTTTGTCTTTCTACACTAGCAGCTGCTTGTACCTCTTCCACTAAATAGCAAGGTCCATGTTGATTCAGTTTATGTAGCATTTTTCAGTTGTTTCTGAAACATTACATTATATTAGAGGTCCACAGACAGCACCAGGAATGTAACTTAAGAAGGCAGTTGCACTAGGCTTTGCTCAACAGAAAGCAGAATGAGCATGGATGCAGCAAGGTCAACAGTGTCCTTAGACTAGGTGCAGCCCAATGCCCCATTGCTGTGCTGATAGAAGTTGTTCAGTGAGGAATCTGGGATGCAGGACTTTTGGCTGATTTCTTGATGCTTTTTATGCAGTTGCCCATCTTGTCCATGTAGGGAACAGCACATGACTTGGGGTGAGGCATTTCCTACTTTAATGTCAGATAGAAGGCGGACATTAAACCTGTATCTGCTTAGTGGAACTAGAACAGATACTAATTTGGATAGATCAGCATCAATTTTTTCTTTTTAGCTGACACATCTGATATCATTTATACTCACTATCTTTATTCCCATCCATAGTGCTTTCCAGTCACTAGTGATTCCAATCAACTTTTATGTGAAGCAAAGAGAATTATTACTCATTCCCATGTAGTACCCATGTTTCTCTGACTAAAGTTCCCAAATGTAACTCCCCCAGCCTACCCTCTTTTCTCTGCAGATGCAGACTTCCAGCTACCACAGGATGGGAGATTATGCTCAGTCTACCTTCTGTGCTCTCTCATGGGAAGATGCCACTCACAAACAGCACTGCTATTCAGGCTTGCCCGAGTGGAGAACACTCAACAGTCATAGATACAGCCCACGAGCTGTGCTGACTTCAAAATCCACAGTTAATATGGTCACTCCTTTTGCACTGACTGTTGCCAAGCAACTTGCTTCTGGTTCCCAATCACAAGTAGAGAACCTAAGGCAGAAAAGTGAGACTACAGACTGGATTTTCCTATGCTTATAAAAATTTTGGGTTATAGAATCATTGAATCCACTTTTGTGCTGTACTGTAACAGTGGAAAAAAAAAATTAACTCCTAAGTTAAACCCACAAGACATACAAATATGTGACCATCTCTACATGAGGAAATGTGGTTCTATTTTCAAATGTTTGGACTAGTTTGTGGTTGATATTTGATCAAGGGCTTTGGTATAGTTAGTATGACACTAGATAAGGGCACCTCAAAAGAGATGTTATAATACCTCCTCTGTAGAACTGAAATGTTCCTGTTCTGTGTCACTTGATGCCTGCAGAGAAACAGGAAAATGCACATTGCTTCCATGACTCACTGCTGATTTCAGAAAACTGAGCTCAATGTTTTTAATCCCCTTCTGAAAGATGGTCATACAGTCAGGAATAATGTTTCACTTTCTGTGCAGATGGGTCAGTTTTACTATTCAGCCAAAGCGTTTGATGTTCTGGAGAGACTGGACAATAATCCTGAATACTGGGAAGGCAAGAGAGGTGCTTGTGTGGGTGTATTTCAAATGATCTTAGCTGGCCGAGAAGCAAAGTGAGTATTCTGTGTTGTATTTGAATTTATTTTGCTCTTTTCCTGTTTTCAGTTAGCTGTAAGCCAGAATCATAATCTTAGCTTTAGGACTCCATATCTTTTTCCAATTCATTATTGACCTTTCAGAGAATAAACACTCTGGCCAGCGGTTCCATATGCTGTCTTCAATTGGAAGTGTATCTTCCACAACAGTATATGGTGAAGAATAACTTATAAGCAAATGCTATGAACTGTAAGACACCAAACGGTAAGACACCATTACTCGTTCTACTAGGAAAAGTTAGGTTATAATGTTAGGTTATATATGTTCATGAGCTAGGGGAAAACAACCTTACTTCATGCTGACAGCACAAGAATGGAAAACTGTCACATGACATTTTAGAGTTCATAGAACACAACTAAGGAAATGTTATTCAACACTGTAAGAAGGACATGATTTCTCCAAACAATGGGTATATGAGACTGTGTTTCACTAAAATTTGCTTTCTGAAGACACTCCATGTGAGACAAACATACTTGATGAAAGATTAAAGGAAATCATCCGTGTTACTGATAATTTTGGTTTCGGCCCATTTCACTGGATGGGAGAGAGAGTAGTGAGGCTGTATTTAGGAACTGCTCCCTTGTGAATATTCGGCTGTGATGCCAGATGGCCATCGTCCTCTGGCCAAAGTTGCTGTTTCCTATGTGACTGACAGGTGTGTATCTTGGCTTCTACACCTTCCTTCTATTCACTTCTCTGCTGGAATAACCTCATTAACTATTGCACCTTACAAGTGTCCTTTTAGCAATCACTGCAGCAGATGCAGTAAAATACATACAGCTTCTCTGTTTTTCAAAATATGCAAACAAGTTCTTACTGCAAACTGGCTGGCTAACTGCAGCAGAATACTGGTTTATCCTATTTGTAATGTTCATTTCCCTGTTATTTGTGTTTATGTGTAAGGTGCTTTGGCAGTATTAAGCTAGACGTTGCCATACTAAAAACTAGCAAATAACATTGAAGATTTAAAAAAAAAGAGTTTGCTTTGTTCTGGGGAACTATTTTGCAAGAATAAAGATTATATATAAATACACACACATGCACACACTAAGCTTTAAACTGATTACATTTTGCTGGTTTTTTTTTTACTTTTAATTTCTTTACAATTGTATAGAAGACTTTTTTATTTGGTTGGTTGTTCTTTGTCCCTGGGATCTCATCAGCTGTGCATTTTAACCTTTTCCTGCCCTGCAGATGAACGGACCTCTCTGTCTAGGAGGAACCATGTTTTGCAAAACAGTCTGCTTGTTTATTGTAGTTTATGTGTCAGTTGAGTCTTAGCCTCATTTAAATCTTTGTTTTCCACCTTTGTAGAGAGACTCTGCGGGAAGTACTGCATCTTCTGAAGAGCACTGGTAATTCTCAAGTAGAATACATTGTCCGCATCATGAAAAAGTGGGCCAAGGAGAACAGAGTCGCTGTTTAAGTCGGTACCACAGAATAAATTGGGTCAGTTGCTACTGTATGTCTGGCTGCAAGATGCGGGTTTTGGTTTCTGCTGTGCATTCTGACTATCTCCTTCCTTGCAGGACTTTAAACATTCAAGCAGGTTGATCCAGCTGAGGAAGAGTATACTGCAGTGAGATTGCAAAACATTCAACAAGTTGGTTCCTTTTTCAGTTAAAACTTTTTATATTTTGCTCCACCCTCTATTCCTCAAAATTTCATTTTTTCAGTAGTAATTTCAACTGTCCACAAGTGAAGTGCTCCTCAAATATTCCCCAGTTTCTCCCCTAGAGTTACTGAACTGCTTTGTGGGGTTTTTTTTCCAGCAAGCCTTCTGGCCTCAGCAGAAGAATTATCTAGTACATGACTGAGACAAACCTGCTTCAGCAAGTGATAGAATATGGCAAATAGAGATGGTAATGGTGATAACCAAAAGCCTACTAGGGTATCAGATAATACAGAAGACTTATCATAGAACCATACAATCATAGAATGGCTTGGGTTGAAAGGGACCTTAAAGATCATCTAGTTCCAACCCACCTGCTATGGGCAAAGACACCTTCCGTTAGACTAAGTTGCTCAGAGCTCCATCCAACCTGGCTTTAAACACTTCCAGGGTTGAGGCAACTTCTCTAGGCAACTTGTTCCAGTGCCTCACCACCCTTACAGAAAAGAACTTCTTCCTAATATCTAAGGTAAACCTGCTCTCTTTCAGTTTGAAGCCATTTCCCCTAATTCTGTCACTACATGTCCCTCTCCATCTTTCTTGTAAGACTTCTATATATTACCTCTCTGGGCTAAAATACAAATCATATTCTGAGCATTAGCCTTTTCTTGATAAATTTCAATAACTAATACCTTAATTTCTTTTTTGTTGTTGTTTTTGTCTGTAAGGGGTGTTTTCTCTCCTATCATCTCTTGCAAAGCATGGATATTTATTGGTCTGTGTTGTTCCCTCTTGTTTTGAAGTTTAGCACTCAAAATGTTCATGTTAATATAGTTCACATGAGAAACCTATTTAGTTTAGCAATCTGATGGCTAAAAAGATGTTCTGAATCATTTTCTTCAGCGTTTACCACTGTCATGAGCAACTATATTCATTATACTTTTGGATTTATAAGACTCTTGTGTTTTTTAAGGAAAACAGCTCAGGGAATATGTAATTCTAAAAGAAGCAACAGTTGTAACATAAAAATGTGTTATGTATTTGGTAGCTGTGATGGCTTTGGTCAGTTACTGGAGGAAGGAGACTCCAAACAGATCACTCCCCGTTTGTGTTAACCCCTTCCCACCCACCTCCAATAATGAAGGGACAATATGAAGAGGTGTAAGTAAAAAAATAACAAATTACTGAAGGAAATAACAGTCACTGCAAAGATACAAATGAAAACAGTTTAAGCCAACAAGGGAAGGGAAGTTCCCATGCTGGACCACGGGGCTCAGTAGAACAAAGAAAAACAATATGGCAAGTGAGTTTGTGCAATCTAATGCCCTCCTCCAGCCAGAAAACAACGAAGAACAGAGGCAAAGCAAAACGTGGAAAACTGTTTTGTCCAAATGGAGGTGTGGTGCTGCTGAAAACACTGACTCTGGTGGTGACAGCAAAGTAGTGACTCCGGGCTTACGGCAGCTGGGACTTGGGGGGGTTGTTGCCACCAAGCTCTCCCGATCCAGTCCAGGCCGTGGCAGCCCTGGCAGTGACCATCACCCATGGCTAGGCTTCAGCAAAACAGCTGCCCCTCCCTCCAGCAGCAGGGGAAGAGCATGCACCCTTCCCCTTCCAGTCCACAGCTTTTTTCCCTGTCAAACCTATGCCCCCTATGATGATGTCATGGTATGAATATTGTTGCATCTCTTTCCTGATGGGCCCACTGAACCAGAAATAATTCACCCTTACGTTACCAGTCCAGATGTATCTGAGACACTTTAGTCTTTAACTTGTTTGTTAAATTTTTTTTGGCCGATTTGATTCACCCTGTCCCTTGGTAGCTTCTGTGACTTGCCACATAGGGCTCCATATGCCAGCTTTCTATTTTCAGTTTGTCCCTATAATATGACAGGAACCGACAGCAAAGAGAGCTTATAGCTTTTCATTTTCTGGTAGCTGATTATCTGGTGGGGCCTCCTCAGCATGTGTCACCTGCTCTTCTTCATATGAGAGTCTAAAATTCTCACCTTCAGGCCAGTTCATGATGATCTCCAAGATCTCTTAGTGATTAGCACTTCCTGTCTGTGCTCGCTGTGTGATGAGAGTGATCCATTTAATTCATTCAGCATCAGTGGCATGATGTGTGGAAGGAATTTTTCCTTTGAACATCCCGCTCAGCAGTGGCAGTTGGGGCACCAGGAGGAGCTGTGCTTCAGTGCCAATCACTTCTGAGGCTGGAACCCCTTCATAAGCTGCCAGTATCTCTTTTTCAGTTGAGATGTAACAGGCCACAGGTCCTTTGTATCCCTGACTCCACAACCCCAGAGGTTTTCCTTGGGTCTCCCCAGGCAGTTTTTGCCAGAGGCTCCAAAAAGGACCCTTCTCCCCTGGCTGCAGTGTAGAGCACATTTTTTACAGGGCCCCACTTGAAGTCATTCTTACATGTCACAAAGTAGAGAGGGCTTACAATCTGACTATACTCTGGGATATGCATTCTCCAAAAGCCCACAGCACTGAAGAAAGCCTGTGTTTCCTTCTTGCTGGTTGGTGGGGACATGGCTGCTATTTTGTTAATCACCTCTGTTGGAATCTGGCAATGTCCATCTTGCCACTTTACTCCCAGGAACTGAATTTCCTGGGCAGGTCCTTTGACCTTGTTTTGTTTAATGGCAAAACCAGCTTTCAGGAGAATCTGGGTTATCTTCTTCCCTTTCTTAAAAACTTTGTGTGCCATGTTCCCCCATACAGTGATGTCATCGATGAACTGTAAGTGTTCTGGAGCCTCACCCTTTTCCAGTGCAGTCTGGATCAGCCCATGGTAAATGGTGGGGCTGTGTTTCCACCTCCAGGGCAGTCAGTTCCAAGTGTATGAATATTTATTGCTGAAGCTCCACCCCCCGGCTTTGTAACCATAACCATGTAGTGAAAAACATCTGTATATTATTTATAAAAGGAAACTTTAAATGTTATAAATTTGTAAAATAGTAAAATATTTTTTTATCTTTTGAGGGAATTCAGAATACCATATTCGCTACTGTCTGTGCATTGATTAAAACTCTTAATTGAATGTCTGGTTGGTCTGTGTTGCTTCCTACTGCAGAAGTTGAAATAGTATATTCATTTTGCTGTGGCAGAGAGCAGGTTTGAGACTGGTCATTAAGTGCACGTTCATTAATCAATCAAAGGCAAGCCAACGGCCTTGGTCCTGATCTTATGGTAGTTTGCTGAAAATAAAGCAGCTGAGTATATATGGAACATGCACGCCTCTCTGCCATTTAACATGTCAGTGTTTTTACTGCTTCAAGCAAAAAATGTGGGTATCATCATTCAGGTGTCTAGAAGTACATTGATGGTTGTGGCTGCTTGCATTTATATGTAGAAACGGATCCATCTTAATGGCAACAATAGCAAAGCCTTTCAGCAAGGCAGGAGCAATGGTACACTCATTCAAAAGAGGTGTGAAAGGAGCAGTATTTTCGCTGAAAGAAGTTACAAAACATGTTTCACTTGTAAATGGCATTTTTCTTTTCCATCCCAGTTTAATTAACTTGGAAACAGATCGGGAATACAACTATGAATCTTGGTACAAAGCTTCAAAGAATCATTTTGGTGGCTTTGTAGCAGATGTTAAATGCATCTAATTAACTCCCTTTATTGAAGCTTAACCTGCAGGAGAGCTGAAGAGCATCCAAATCCTTTACAGACCATTTTACATATTGGTTGAATCTTCTGAAATAAGTGTGATGGCATTGCAGCGTAAGGGCTTGTAGAGTAATTTTAAATTCTCATCTGTGACCAGTGAGGAAGTTTTTTTAAAACTTCACTTTATTTACTGTAGTCATAATGTCACATTTGATATGCCAGATAATGTGGGGCTTAACACAGTGCATTTTATTGACTGGTAATAAAGCTTTTGTCATTGAAGATAAAACAGGGGAGTGCAGAACTTTGCCTTGAGCAGTGATGAAATAAAAGATACATATTGTCTTAGCATTTAGGTCTTGGTAATGCAACAGAAAATGCAGAACAAGAAAAGTATTGAAATACTGGTGTTTGTTTTACCTTAGAAATATGTCTAAAATATACCTCCCATTGTTTAATCTGAGATCTTGTTCAAAGAACTGATGTGAGAATAGGAAGTGCCTTAGCTGATACACTTTATTAAATTCTACTTCTGTATCTAAAGCTTTTTCTCAGATAGAGTTAACAAAATTTTATCCCTGCCCATTTCCATATTTCCCTAAACTGCAAAAAAGAGTCAAGGTACTCTAAATAGGATGGCTAGGAGTGAAGGTAGATGTGGAGGAAAACAACAAAAGTGACCCATTCAGAACAAGCAGGCAGTGAAGAACGCATGGACAGAATCAGGGAAACGGGTAAGTTTATTGGGTCAGGAGTAAGTGAATAAAAAATTGAAACAGTGGCATTTCAGATAATGTGATGGAAGGGAGACTTAAAGAAGAAAGAAATTGCTGCATCATTAGAATTTCAAGGAAGAGTATGGAAATTACAGTTATTTCTTATACTCTGAATAAGCATCTGATTCTGAAAAAATAAGCTACAGAGAATGTACTGTGCTAGCAATCATATCATTAACAGTGACCGGTAAAGAAAGCGAAACCCAAAACAGAGTGTAACTGCTTTTAGTTGGGTGCTGACCCATTCCTGATAGATAAGGAAGTCGACCTTGAATTCAACTTGGTAATACCTGAGCAACATCTATGCCCGTAACACTTAAGTGAATTACAGTGCACAGGAGGACATTTATCCTGTCTGCTGCTGTGAGTTCCAGGACAACCTCTGCTTTGGCCAGTATCTGAACTAATCCAATGTAGCAGCAGGCCTCTTGGATTACTGCTGGAATCCAGCATATAACTTCTAGTAACAGCTGGAGCCAAGTAATGCACTAAGCTGGAGGTGGCAAGTTCATTGTGAAAGAAAAGCAATGTCACGTTCCAGCTCTGAACTGTAGCAGGCATTTATCTTTATGTGGCTCCTTCAACTTGAAGATTGCTCATGGATCTTCATAAGCTACGGCTGATTAAGGAACTTGGCCATTAAGTAGTAAGACACAAAGTAAACAATTACATATATAGCTGTTGCTACATGTAGCTTCACTTCATGGGAGCTATACATTCATTGAAAAAACACCTGGGTTTTGCCCATTGGTTTACTCTTTAATCCATTTTTCCCTGTATTATCTCCCTGCTGGCCTAGTGGTTAGAATGCGGTGCTTTCACTGCCGAGGCCAAGGGTTCGATTCCAGCCAGGGACACTCCCCGGGCAGGTGGAGCTCGTTAGCCCTGTAA